>OZ014476.1:37274727-37874727 GCA_963965965.1 Trididemnum nubilum
ATAACATGTAGAGAAAGTCGTACGTGTCCGCCTCCCCCCCCCCAGAATCACAAAATCTTGCGCCACTTTGGTGCAAAAATAGCTCTGGCGTGGCGCGAAAGTCTCTCAACGAAGTAAATTACAGTGTGTACGGTGAGAAACTCTACGATATTCGCGGTCCCTTAGGGTAAAGATTTTTTTTCTTTTTAGAGGTGAAGTTACAGAGGAAAGAAAAAGCTGGAATTCCGGGAGCAAATTTTATTCGTCTAAATCGGCGAGCTTTTTGCACTTTAATTGTTGCGGCGCAGAAATCAAAAAACGTGCTAGGAGTTAGAGATGTCGCGGGCACACTTTCATTGCACTGCGCCCGCACCGCCAGGGTTCTGTCCCGCACACTGTACTACATCGCAAAATATTCGCAAACACTGCTCTGCACCAGCGCTGCATCGCATAAAAACAAAATACCAAAACTATGACGATCTGTTATTGCATGAATTTGATGATTTGCTGGTGAAGTGCCAATACTGAAGAGTCATAATCTCATAAAGCTGAGCTTATTGAACATTAATGTGCTAATAAATAATTCAGTGCTTATTTGCATGGAATCCCATCAACATATTTTCATGAGCCTGCAAAGAGCTGGTATAAATGGAACAGTTCGCTTTAAAGCACTCTTGCCCTAACCCTCCTTCAAAACTGAACAAAAAATAAAGTTATAGTCGCTGACTGTTCCCATTGTGTTTGCCAAATCTAATCCAATTCTCAAGTCGAACCAGAGGTGGAGTCGAGGACACAACCTTTGAGGCCAAGGACCGACTTTTCGAGGACAGACCCTCTCGGGGCCAAGGACAGGAATGGTCGAGGCCAATGACCATAACAAGATTTTTCTAAATTATGGTCAGCAAATTTTCCTGTATTTTTTTAGCGCGAAAGTCTTTAAAATTTTGAATTTCGTTAAGTTTTTTATAGTTAATGTCATTTTGAAGTTTTAGACGTTAGCAGGAATATTGATTACCTTCCGTAAAGGTATATCGTAGTAATAATAAGGCCGTAACTCGTAAATTGGAAATGGGAATAACTAAAAACTTTAAATTCTTAACGAGGAAATGGTCACGTTTAGGTTCTTAATTTCATTAGTTAGAGCCCCAGTCCAAACTTCCACTCACTATGGATCCTCGCTTGTTCAGTAGTTTCTCAAACACAGACCTTATTGTTTGGTTAAACGTTTTATTTTCCCAGAGAATTTTAAATGCTATCATAGTTTTTAAATATTGCGTTGCGACTATGATATTATTTTCTAAAAGTATTGCAAAATACTGTAAGTTTATATTTTTGCATTGCGACTGTGATATTACTATCTAAAAGTAGGATGTTGCAAAATACTGTAAATTTATATTTTTGAAGTGAAATGAGGTATCGTACTTGCAAGCTGAAGTCCTTGGAAAAAATTGGGTTCTGTGGTGAAAGGCATAAGTCCCCATGCCTCCGTTAAACCATTTTAGTTTTTTTTTTGTTTTTTTTTAGAAAAATAGCAATTTTTGTGACTTTTATAGGAGATTACGCAATTAAATGTTCGAAGTAATTTCAAAAAAGAAAATACCGTAAAACTAGAAAAACTTTAGTTTTCCCACATTTTGCAGTCCTAATTTTCAGCCAATCTTTTCTTAACGTTTTAGTGCATGTGATGTTTCTCCATAATCTTATATCTCGTGCCAATCAGTGAATGTGCACATACGTTAGGGCCGCCAAAAGATAATTTGTAAAACATTGGAGGCATTTTCCCAGGGCTCTGCTTCAAAAAACCCACAAATTGTAGTAACATATAAATTAGAGTTGTTCTATCTTATCTCAAAACAAATTCTCCGCAATATTCGCTTGCGTACTTCTAGAACAATATCTGTCGTTCTCAAGTAACGTTTTGTAAGTTGTATTGGGGTTATACTCAGTACTTAAACTGTAAAATTTTGCACAGGGTGACGCTCACCCAGCCTTGACCCAACGCATTTGGAATGCAAATGAAATTTAGTGGAAATTATGCTGCAAGTTCAAATTCTGCCCCGAAGTCGATTGAAGATCAAAAAATAAAAAAAGGTCTTCATCGAAAATCGAACCGTTTTTGTCCCCTAAACCAAATGAAGACCAAAAAATAAAAAAAAGGTCTTCATCGAAAATCGAACCGTTTTTGTCCCCTAAACCAAATGAAGACCAAAAACTAAAAAAAAGGTCTTCATCGAAAATCGAAGCGTTTTTGTCCCCTAAACCAAATGAAGACCAAAAAAAAATACTATTTTGGGTCAAAATTTGGGATTTATTTATTTTGACAGCCACTTTTTCGTCTGATCGTCCAGACGCTTATTCTCAATGGAGAGAGCGCTGAAATTTTATTAAAAGGGACGCTGAAATCTCGATGGGGGACGCGTCCCCTCAACAATTTAAGTACTGGCTCAGTGCCGTCGCTACGGGGGGGGGCCAGGAAGGGCCGTGCCCCCCCCCCCCCCCCTTAACGACTGCTTGTGCCCCCCATTTTGGTTTACTCAAATTACTGTTTTTGGAACATCACGTAACTGCAAGACAACAGCAATGATGGTAAAAGGAGTAATTACGTTCAAACATAATCCTCCTTTGAAGTTTTCTTGATTCTTAGCAAAATTGCTGGCAACCAACGCAGAACTGCTGTACATAAATTTGACGTAATGATTCATCTTATTAACATACCTTTACGGATGTGTCGCGGAAGAGAGAAGTAAGCCTGCAAAATTGTTACCGGTACTTCGTTTGTGATCATGAAATGAAACAATACGTGAAAACATTTTTATCAAAGACCAGCTGTTTTGATTTTCAAGTACACTCAAGATTTTGAGGTCGCGGTCTGTGGCGCAACCAGGGTGAAAGAGCTTAAGCTCCTTAAGCTAAGTCACTTAGAAATTTAATCTCAAAATACGAGCTTTTAAACGTATTTTAGACTTGATCTGAAGTAAGGGTGAGCTAAAGGGGCTTAGAAATTTAATTTTTCTTTGAAATAACTTCTGAATTTTAGCTATTTAGTGATTTGCATGGCTTTAAAACGTGCGAAGTGCAATTAAAATGACGTAAAAATTGCTTTTTTTTGGCTGCAAAATCACAAAAATCGCCTAGCGGCTGGGGGTTCCTCCTCCAGGCCCCCGTCCACAGTCACTACATATTTAGTGACTATGCCCCCGTTTGTGACACGCTTGAGTTGCAGTAGCTTGTTTAGCACGGAGCCTAAATCAGACAACTTTTGCGCAAAAAAATTTACTTTTCGTTTACCCCTCTTAGCAAAACCTTGGTTGCGTGTCTGGTAGCATTCACTGCTGTAGATGTATTTTTCAGGCGGTTGTGGGCCGCAGACGAAACAAGCCAAGAAACGCTGCCGGCCTTATTGGTCTCTTTTTTTAGACATGAATACAGAATTGTTAAAATTGCGCATATTGGTGGCCGTACAAGATTTGAAGATCAGTTTTAGTCTGCAAAAGTCAGTTTATTTTTTAGTTACCCCCCCAATTTCAGCTTGTGCCCCCCCCCCACTACGTTTGCTCTGGCGACGGCACTGTACTGGCTATACTACATATAACATAATTAGCATATCATAGGCCAATCCTGGTAACTGTACTGCATTTCATTATCAGGCACATACTTTCTTCTGATTTCACATAAGTACGGCCACATTTTAGTAGTAGGAACTCAAAAATGTTTGCGTCCGGACCCTCAGATCCTTTGCTATGGCCCTGAATGTTTCGCTGTTTGTACCAGCCGCACCACAAGTATTACCAGAAATAAAAAGAACTATCTACAATGCGTTTTGCCCCCTCATTCACCGATTAAAGCTTTCACACAATGCCATTGAAAGTAACGTTCACTATGACTTGGCTACTACATCATGTTATTTTTTAAGTAAGGAAAGGAAACGAACCGACAGGCAAGAATGGCAGTACGGTACGGTACGCCTCAATTTTTGCTAAGAAGTACGGTACGCTGGTGCGGTACGCCTTTTTCGTAATGGTACGGGTACGGCACGTTGTTACAGTACGCCTTTCTTGCAATGGTACGGGTACAGTACGTTGGTACGCTGTTTGAATTTGCCTACTAAACGTTTTATGTGCAACGTGCGGCCGTCAATGAAGATTCGTGCGATTGTGCCCAGCATGCATATGGTCTAGGCCATAGGTGGGCACAAGTCCGTTAATCGTTAATCCGTTAATAACGAAGCTAACTTTTTCTTGAAATCGTTAATCCGTTAAAAAGTTTTTTCATGTTAACGGACTAAATTAACTTCCGTTAAGTTCTGTTAACGGACTAAAGTAACTTCCGTTAAGTTCAGTTAACTTCCGTTAAAGTTTTATCGTTAATATCTTGCACAATTCATTCATCGTACCGGTACAAGCCAGTTTGCACTGGTAGCACTTGCTGCGTATTAGCACGAGTTTTATAGAAGAAAGCGAAGAAAAGAGCTCTTTTTTGTGACAATAATAAGCTGCAGTCTCAGAGTAATTATCGCTGTTCAAAATTTCCAAAGATTTTCCGATCACAGCTTTGTTAGTGCATTTGAACTTATTTTTATCTTGAAATTAGATTAGACTGTAAAACGTAACTTCCAAAACACAAAAAGACCACCATAGCAATAAATATTTACTTACAATCAGCTCAACAGCGTCAATACGTGTTCTAGAAGCGAGAGAATAAAAAGAAATGTAAATTACACGCAAAATATTAACGGATTTTATTCACTTCCGTTAATTAAAGCTAAAAATAACGGATTAACGTTAACGGAGGTGTGAAGTTTGTTAACGGACTAGTGGTTAACGAAGCTAACGTTTTGCGTTAACTTGCCCACCTATGGTCTAGGCTATTCTCAAGTAATCATTATAGCCTCTTAATTTGTGGTTAAAATTGTATTATTATCATTCAGTGTTTATTTCAGAGTCACAAAGTTCATAGGCCTATACAAGCAACATACACACACATAAAAATATACAGACACTACAGCAAGAGCAGTTCATGTCCTAAATGATGAACACACCATTTTCTATTCATTTACATACAAAATGCCACAATAATGATCATAGTGTATCGAATCATGGAAACAATCAGAAGACACCAACGTTTTAACAGGGCGTTTTAAGCCAAAGGTTTGTAGATAATTGACAGCTTCAATAAATTTATAAGTAACTTTACGCTGCAGAACGTAGAACGAATCAATGTTATGGTATATTTGATTTTCTCTGGCGCTGTGATAGCGAGGCATGGCATGCAGAATTCTATACATGCATGCCATGCAGTATTGTGAATTTGTGATGTCACAAGTCACAGTCACAAGTATGGCCAATTGCAATGTCATAACTATTATCGATCATATTGTCATAACTATTGCCTATAGATGCTAGGAACCAAGGACTATCGAGGCATGTCATATATTGGAGATAAATTTGAACGGAAACTACAGCGATATTTTAGCGGAAAACGCTGTGGTTTAAAAATCCCAGATTTTTGCACATTCGCCGGCTTTTTGAATGCACAGGCAAAAGACAGCTGAAGCCGACACTAACTGGTAAATTGAGATCGCTGATTTATGCGCTAGTGATTTCGGAGTCAGTTAACAAACGAACGAGTTTATTTTAAGTTACCGCACCAAAAAAATAAAACAAAACACCGACATTACAAAAAACAGATAGAAAAAAAGTTAAAAGAAATGCAATGCAAATACATACAATGTTACGTAACGTACAGTTTAATCAAGGTAATTGGGTTGAGCGGTAACTCATTTAAATTTTTGAGGGCTAAATAACAGTAAAATGAAAAAAACAAACTAAATAACTTTTGTGTTAAATTACTGATGTATCTGTAATTAATTAAATATTATATTTGTTTGATGAGAACGCTGTGTAATTTTTTTTTTAAAGTACATACCTGATTTAACAGATGATTTCATTACTAACAGAATTCTATAGTTTAGCTCCTTGATATTTTATAGATCTTTGAAGCTTCATCGTTTTGTAACGAGAAAGAAAATAATTGTCATTAGTAGACGATCTTGTTTGCTTTGTATGAATCGCATTTGTAAGTTTGAAATAATCAAGGAAGCTGGAAGGCAGCTGTTTTGCTTGAAATTTAAACATGAATAAAGCTAGCTCTTATAAATACATATCCTGAATTTTTTAATTTTCAGTTTAGGAAAAAACGGGGTAGCCCTTTCACGCCATGATTCTCCTGCTATTATTTTAACAGCTTTGTTTTGCAAAGTATAAAGTTGCGAGTAGTTTAAAGCAAGGATGGCAGTACGGTACGGTACGTTGGTACGGTGCGGTACGCCTCAATTTTTGTACGGTACGCCTCAGTTTTTGCACGCTGGTACGGTACGCCTTTTTTGTAATGGTACGACTACGTTACGTTAGTACGGTACGCTTCAAAAATTGAACTGAAGTACGGTACGCTGGTACGGTACAGTTCAAGGTGTGAGGTACGTAGTACGCAAATTCTGAACGTACCGTACTGCCATCCTTGCCGACAGGCCAAAAGTCATAGGCGAAGCCAGGGGAGGAGAACAAGCCCCCCCCCAATTGAAATGCCACCAATGATAAACAGGATGACAACAAAGCCTATTGTTTATTCAAGTTCAGTTTCTTTTAGCCTTTTCGCCTACAATTACAGTAATTAACAGTAATATTAATGTTGGCGACCACGGGGCCCGGCCGCCCGGGCCTCTTCAATTCAAATTTTTGTCCATCAATTAAAATGTATAACTCGCGAGAACTTCAAGATTTTTGGCTTAAAAGTTGCAACCTCTGGCCTTCATCTAACCTTTTTTTAACTTAATGCAATAGCATGTTTACAGTAGTATTCATTTATTATACCAACTTTAAATAACAATCCACCTAGCCTGTTTTTACGAGGCAAAATATAAAAAAAATAGCGAGGGGAAATGTTTATTAAACAAACTATTGAATTTGAATTAAGAGGCCCCGATTTCCCTGGTCGTAGATGTAATGCTAAAACTGGTTATTTTCATGGCAAAGCAATGATATCCAAGGAAAATAAATCTTAGAGTGAATTATTACTTATTGCTAAATTGCAGGAGGCAATGTACCTTGCTTCTCTTCACCTGGGCCAGTGCCGTCGCCCGAGCTAATGAAGTAAGGTGGCACTAGCCAAAATTGGGGGGGACTAAAATTTGCTTATAAAAACTGATCTTTAGATCATGTACGGCTTCAATTATGCGCAATTTTAAAATAAGGCCGGCAGTCTTTTTTTGCTCGTTTCGTCTGCGGCCCATAATTACTTGAAAAATCTATCTAGAGCAATGAATGCTACTAGACGTGCAACCAAGATTTTGCTAAGAGAAGTGAACCAAAAGTTTGTTTTTTTGTTTGTTTTTTTTTGCACAAAAACCCTGATTAAGCCTCGGAGCGAAATAAACTGATGCAACTCAAGTGTGTCACAGACAGGCGTAGTCACCAAATATTTAGTGACTGCATGCAGGGGCCTGGGGGCGGAGCCTTTGGGTGATTTTTACGATTTTGCTGCAAAAGTATAAAGATTTTAACGCCATTTCAATCACATTTCGCTCTTTTTGAAACAATATGAATAACTAAATTGCTAATATTCAGAAGTCATTTCAAAGAATTAAATTGCTTAGCACTTTCAGCCCCTAATTACTTCAAGTCAAGTCTAAAATACGTTTAAACGCTCGTATTTTGAGGTTTTTAAGTGACTTGGCTAGAGGGCAAAAGCCCCTTCACCCTGGTTGCGCCCAGGGCCACTGAGAGGGGGGACAATGACCCCGGGGCCCATCAGGGGGCTCAAGGGCCCATCGAAATGACACTGACAAATCAGTATGTGGAAGATCGAAGACCTATTTTTTTATTTTTTTGGAGATCACGTCAAAATCCGGAGAAAACTGTGGTATTTTCTTCTGTTTTGGAGTAAACAAAACCGGAGATGCCTAATATTTGAGCTGACCCCGGGCCCACGTTTGGCTCTCGGCGGCCCAGCATAAGTTAAACGGCAATAAATAAAACTATTATAAAGCATAACTAGAGCATGGACATTCACAAAGTCACGTATATGATACAACATATTGCAACACATTGCAAATTGAAGCGAAATTTTTTAAACATGAGCCGACCAATTCAATTTATCATCAAGCCACACACCCAAATATTTCACTGATTTGCTTCTAGAAATTTCTTTTTGATTTATATGTAACGAAAACTTTTAGCTCATCGGTCCGTGCGGTTGTTTATTGAAAAGTAAGTACGTTGTTTTAAAATAATTTAATATCAATTTGTTTTGATTTAACATTGAGCGATGTACTGCAATTGCGTACTGACTCTGTTTTTCAGTCTTGATAAATTTGCGTATGACAGCGACAGTAGCGTATCATCCGCAAATAAGGTTGTCGAAAGTTGTGACTTCTGGGGTAAGTCATTTACATAACGTAAAAACAAAAGTAAGCCTAATGACGACCCTTGAGGAACACCGCAATCAATTGTTTTCTTGATTTAGAATCACAGATTTTTGTATATTGATAGCGATTGGTCAGATAGCTTTCCATTTGCACTTCCTCAAAATTCAAAGATTTTTTCAAGTTTTTGCAATAAAATTGAATGACTTACCGTGCCAAAAGCCTTACTTAAATCTAGAAAGACACAGAAAGGGTACGAACTTTGATCAATATTGCTAAGAATTTCATTATATATCTTATTGATAGCAAAGTTTCTGGAAGAATTTTTTTCTGAAGCCAAATTGACAATCGCTTAATATATCATATCTAACTAAATAACAGAGGTGGAGTCGAGGACACAAGGCTCGAGGCCAAGGCCAAGGGCACAAAAAAATTCCGAGGCCAAGGCCAAGGACAGCCTTTCCGAGGACAGACCCTCTCGAAGCCAAGGACCATGGACACAGCCGCAAATCTTCCACAAAAAAAAAAAGGTCTTCAGAAAAGTTTTTCTGACAATCTCCAATTTATAGGGTAGCCAGAATTTTTGATTGGGGAGGCATAAACCACAAATCACATGCAATGACGTCATCAAAAATTTGCTTGTTTGCACTTAACCAGGATTTTGCAAAGAGAGAGGGTTTAAACTAATATAGTTGAAAATTGAAAATTCGTAACTTTGGAGACGTTTTGAGAAAGCCAGTATAACTCAAACGTATCACAGACAAGGGGTCAAAGGGCGGGGCCCCCAGCGGCCGGAGGCTTTGGGGGTCTGGGGGCGAAGCCCCCAGCTGTTGGGCGATTTTTTGTAATTTTTTGGAAAAAAAGCTATTTTAATGCCATTCAAATCACATTTTGCACATGTTTAGAGCCATTAGAAAGCACTAGATTTTTGACATTTGAAAACCAATTGAAAAAATTAAATTCTTTAATCCTCCTTCAACTGTAGTTGCAATTTAAGTCCAAAACACGTTTAACATTTTGCATTCTGGTGTTAAATTTTAATTGCACGTGATTTGGTCCAGGTAGGGGGAAGTAAGGTGCATTGTCTCGTGCAACATTTTAGCAGTAAATGAAAACCCACTCGAAGATTTTCCTCAGAGATTTTTGTTTTGTCATGAAAATAACCAGTTATAGAAGTGCATGTTAGGCCAGGAGGCCCAGGCCCCCTCCACTGAAGTTCAACAATTTGTTCAATCAGCATTTTCCATGGCTAATTTTTTAAAAGTATTTTGAGCGTAAAAACTGGCGAGGTGGAGGTGAATTAATGAATTGTTATTGAAAAATAGTACAATAGATGGTTACGCTTATTACCCATGTTATTGCCGGGCCGTTTACATCGCGCTGGGCCCCTGGCACTTTGGAGATTTTTGCAACATCTTTCTGCCAAATGTAGGTGAAGACCATAAAAAGGCTTAAGATTTGAGCGCAGGGCCCTTAGCTGGTACTGCGCCATATTGTGGTAAATCCGGCCTTGGTTAATACATTACGTTCATAAAAAGGCTACATGTGATCCTGAGGTAGCAACTTTTAGGACAAAAACTATTCATATCTTTCAGGTTTACGTTTAAATTGGCTGGCAAAAATTGAATTGTGGGGACCCCGGGGTCCCTGGTCTTCAATATTGTTGTTCGCTACTGGTGTAAGCGAAAAATGCTAAAAAGAAACTGAAACTGCAGAAACAATAGGCTTTTTTGTCACATTTTTGTCATCAGTGAAGTTTCAATTAGGGGGGAAGGGCCGCTTTGCTAAGCCTATGCTCCAACTGCGGAAAACAAAAAAGGTATTTGCAAATTTTCCGCAAGGTTTCTGGCGTTTTCCAACAAAATTTTAACCATTCAAAAAATAGTGCTGTCCTCGAACCGAGGACAAGGCAATTTTCGAGGACTTGAGGATTTGAGGCCAAGGACTTGAAAATGTGTCCTCGAGGCCAAGGACGTCCTCGAGGACTCCACCTCAGTAAAATAATGCTGCCATTTAATATCAGCTACTAGCTACAACTGTAATTTAGAGCGGTATTTTTATTCTGTAAATCTACCTGTTTACAGTTCTATTATTTAATTTCAGATCTAACATCCATTTTTATAAAATAATCCTAATTAGTGCTTTGTCATATTAATATTTCAAACGCATTTTACATGCGTTATCAAAAGACTTGACTTATTATTTTATTAATTTCTTGCAAAAAAAAGTAAAATTTTGCCTACAGCTGCAACTCAGCTACAGAATACCTATGCAACTAAACTATCTCTATCTGACCTAAATTTAACACTGAAAATATTGCCTCCAAATCTAACTCTATGCTTTTTCGGATACCCCTTCCAATACCACAGTAAAACTATTATTTGGGATTGGGAGATTACAGTAATACATCTACTGTAGAAAATATTCTATCAACATTTGAGGTGAAACCGTAAAATGCTAACCCAACTGATGCCGTCTTTGTGACACGCATGGCTCGATTTCTGTAGTATGTAACTTTAATTGCTAAATAAGTTAAAATTTGCGGCAACTTTCACACGTTTTCTGCAGGAGAAAGGCGTTTGTTGTCTAACAATACTATGCACTGTCGACCCAATTACTTTACCACATTCCAACGCTTGATTTCGCTCGTTCTCACCATTAAAAAGCTGTTTGTTCAGCTGCGATCTACTCGGATTCAACCTAAAGCAACTCAATAAATTAGCGGGTTTTATTGGCTGCAGTTTACTATCAAAAATTCATTTTGTTTATTACTTTTAGCAAAGACCAAATGTACTCGTGTACTCGACTCTTTTTTTGACCGAGATCCGAGTACATTGACCTTCGAGTACGAGTACCAACCGAGTACCTGGGATTCCAAGTATGAGTACGAGTACTCAAAAAATGGTACTCGAGTTGTACTCGAGTACGAGTACTGTACTCGAGTACTCCATGACTGCTGGTAACTAGTTACAAATATCGTTACATCTGAAAAAAAGTAATGAAGTTACAGTTACTAAAAAAGTAACTAGTTACAATTGTAACTAGTTACTGCCCACCACTGTTAGTAGAACATACAAGGTTACCTTTGTGACGTTTTGTCATAGCTCGCATATGTGTAGGCGAGTTTTATCGTACGTGGTCCTATTTTTTCTGAACCAAAATTGAACGAATAATGTGGCTAGTAGCGGGCCAATTTGAACTGATAAAACCGATTTCAATAAAGCCGATTTCAAGCAGTATCTCTTTAACGAAAATGCGATAATTACAATTCGATAAATTGCTAAAAACTTGCAAATCGCAAAGACGGCCTTCCGCGATATTTCCTCAAAATGCTAGCATTTAGTAAAACAAATCAAGATGATTTGTTGGCTATCTGGTCGCAGACCACAGTACAGTTCGTGCACTGCAAGTAGAACAGTACGGTACAGTAATAGGCTCGGAGCAAGAATAGTGGGTTTCGGGACGGGGGGGCAAAAAAAACTTTTGGGAGGACGTTTACGCAGCCGAGGCCAGACGCCTTTGGAATGCCTCAGCAATCTGGTAATTATTTTGCTCCAAATCCTATGTCGTCCTCCTTCGGTATGGATTTTGCCTTCAAATTTGGAGGTGAAGACCAAAAAAATAAAAAAAGGTCTTCAAATCTTAGGCTACTTGATCACGTTCACTTGATCTGCCTTGCTGTTTCATAGAAAAAAAGCTTTTGTGGTGACATGTTTTTGGGCAAAAGTTTGCTGGTCCTCTTGTACTAGTACAAAAGTTTACTCTCGCTTGGGAGGCACAAGCAGTGATTTAGGGGGGCACGTCCCAAAAAGCCCCCCCCCCCGTGCACAGGCGTAGCCAGGATTTTTGATTGGGGGGAGAGCCAAACCAAAAATGACTTGCAATGACGTCATCAGAAATTTTTGAAAGAGGAACTTTTTGTGGGACAAAGATATCGTAGCATGTATGATCAGAAGCCGTAGCCTGGTTTGGCCCTTAACTAAGAGTCTTCAAAAGGGAGAGCGTTTAAACCAAAAGTTAAAAATGAGAATATGTATATTGGGAGACGTGTGAAAGCAAACTAGTGTACTCAAACGTATCACACATGGAGGTTTGGGGCCGAAGCCCCAGCTGCTTGGCAATTTTTTTGGAAAAATAGCTATTTTAATGCCATCGGATCACATTTTGCATGTGTTCAGAACCATTTGAAAGAACTAGATATTAAACATTTGAAAGCCAATTGAAAAAAGTTAAATTGTTTTCAATCCTCCTTTTACTTATAATTTGGTCGAAAATACGTTTATGATTTTGCATTTTGGGTTAAGTTTTGTAAGTATTTTAGTTGTAAATAGTAATCCACTCGAAGATTTTCCTTCGATATTTTTGTTTTGACGTGAAACTAACCACGCACGAAGCCAGAAATTCGCAATGGGGGGGGCTGTGTTGGGTTTCTGGGGGCGGAGCCCCCAGCCACCGGAGGCTAATGGGGGTCTGGAGGCAAAGCCCCCAACCACCGGAGGCTGGGGGTTTGGGGCCAAAGCCCCCAGCCGCAGGAGGCACGGGGGTGTGGAGGCGTAGCCCCCAGCGCTCGAAAATTTTGCATTTTTTTGCAAAAATAACTTCATTTTAGGGCTATTTTGATTAAAAAATAATCCTTTTAAAACGTGGCTTAGAAATTGGCAGTGCAAACATGCTTAAGTGGAGGCATAAATGGGCTATTTGGGAGGTGGCTAATGGTAAAATGTTAGTTCTCTTGTGTCGCAATCGTTGATACTTGGCTAGCCTACAACCTTTAATCCCTAGAATTGCCCACGTCAGCTGAAACTAGAGAACGACTGAGATGTTAATTGACGAAGCGAAAATGGCAGTTGACAGTTCCTTTAGCTTCTTAAATCTCAGAAAGCAGCACGCCAGTCTTAAATTAAAACTTCTATTTAAGATTGAAACACAAACCAACTAACTAAGCAAAATTGCTCTACTCACACCTCTTACTAAACAGCTATACGAGCCAACCCCAGATACACAAACTCGGCTTAACTGCCTACGAAACTAATACCTAAAAATTATCCACTTTTAGAATATTGAAATAATAGAATGAAAAACGACCCGCCTATTTATACTACGGCAAAAGCTATCGAATAACCCAGAAAGTCGTAAACAACCCAAACATCGATAACTGCAGAAAATAGCAGAATGTACTAGAAAGGAATAATCTAGAATATCTCGAATATTCTAAACCAAAAAAAAGCGGCAAAAGTAGTAAATCAATCACGTACACGTTAAAATATAGCAAGTAATCATTTGTCAGGCATTCAAAATTATTATTCGTGACATCTCTTGTTCATATGCTGGTAAATATAAAGTTGAATAGTTGAATAAAACTCACACGGAGTAATCTATTTGGTATACAGTTTATAGAGAAAAATAATTTGGGGGAGGGGGGCTAATGAAAAAAGATTTGAGAGAAATGATTGGTTATTAACTAATACTGAATAGCCCCCCCCCCCTATTCCTTACTTTATAGTATACAGTGCTGGGCACCACAATTTTTTTTTTATGGCCGCAGTCCGCAAATCTGCAACCGAATTTCAATTTTCTCAATCCGCAACCGCAAGTCCGCAACGACATTTCAGAATTCTAGAATCCGCAACCGCAAATCCGCAACTTCCTAATTCTTGAAGTCTGCAATCGCAAGTCTGCAACTTTGTAATACGAGGAGCTAGTCGTTCAAAACTTACGCAGGGAGGCGCACTAAAGCGTAACGGTACGTCGCTTGCATAAGCGAAAAAGCTGCTGGCATGTAATTGCTATTCCTCAGGCTAGCATTGCTGCCCCAACCCTAACTGCAATGCAAGGTTTTGAAGCAAAGAAAAGACTGCTCTGTGCATATTTTTTCCCGTTCCTTATACTACGTATTCTTCCATTCCATGCCATCGCAACCCCAGTGCGAATCGAACCCGAGTACGATGGTTGGAAGCTGAGCATGATAACCACTACACTGTGCTGCTTGCAGCAATGCAATGACAAAATGTTGTATTTAAACCAAATGTATGACAAAAAAGCAATGGCACGTGCGTGAGTTTTGCATGATTAGATACTACTCTTCGTAATATTTGAAGTCCGCACCGCAAGTCTGCAACTTTTTATGAACCGAGTAGATGAGTTTTGCAATCAACCACGTCCCGAAGTGATCTACTCTGAGTTGATTAGCAAAAATAAGTCAAAAGTTGTGACTTGTGGGAAGTATAGCAAGCATATGGTGGATACATTCCACGCAATAAAAGGAATTACTAGCAATCGTTGATTGTAGTAAATGTACCACAGCATGACTTGTTATTGAGCTGCTTTTTCGGATGGCAAAATTAAGAATTGCCCAGCCCCTCTTACTTTCACGTCCAACTGAAAACAGATTTAAACACTTTTAATTTTTCTTAAAGTTTTTAAGTGACTTGGCTAAGAGTTTGTAGACCCCAGCCCTCCTGGTTGCGCTACTGTTTATACAGTACGTGCCTAAACTGCATGGAAGCATAGTGCACAACCCACCGACGAACCCTTAAAAATGCTACAATGAAGCTAAGGATTCAGAGATTAAAAGCCATTGGATTACAGTGAGAAGCCATCAAATAGCAAAGCACAATCCTCATTTCCGCTTGCAACAACATATTCTAAGAAAACAATTTGTTTTCGAGGCAGGAAAAGCAAAGGCAGCAGGAGGCAAAAAAAACAACATTCATATCACTAATCTTATTGCTAAAGTTTTAGTCCCTATTTTCAATAAATACTCTAGGAACGAGATAACCACATGCTACCAGTAGTGCCGTCGCCAGACCAGACAAAGTGAGAGGGCCCTAGCCGAAAATGGGGGGCACTATAAAATGGACTGAACTTTTGCACGTAAAAACTGATATTTTAAAGCTACAATTTTGTATTCATCTTTAAAAAAAGATTAATATAAGCCCGTGAGCGTTAATTAGCTCGTTTCGCATGCGGCCTGTGTAATCATTTGAAAAATATGTCTGCAGGAGTAAATGCGACCAGAAGCGCAACTAGGGTTTTGGTAAGAGAGAGGGGGCTTGAACCAAAAGTAAATGTTTTTTGAACAAAAATTGTCTAATTTAGGTCCCGTGCTGAACAAACCGTTGCTACTCAAGCGTGTTACAGAGGGGACAGAGCTCCCAGGTGCTGCGTGATTTTTGCCATTTTGCGACAAAAATAGCGATTTTAACGCCATTTAAATCACATTTCGCACGTTTTAAAACCATACCAATAATTCCAGTAAATCGCTAAAAGTCAGAAGTCATTGAAAGATTTAAGTTGTCTAGCCTCTTGAGCCCCCATATACTTCAGGTCAAGTCCAAAACACGTTTAAACGCTTAATCTTTTTTTGATTATATTTTCTAAATGACTTGGCTAAAGGGGGCTGATAACCCCTTAGCCCCTTCCTCCTGGTTGCGCCACTGACTGCGACCTAAAATAAATCTTGAGTGTGCTCTAAAAAAACAGCTGGTCTTTTAAAGAAATGTTTTCACGTATTGTTTCAGGTCATAATCATTAACGAAATACCGGTAACGCTTCTATAGGCATACATCCCTATTCCGTGCCACATCCGTAAAGGCATGTTAATAAGACGGATTATTGGGTCACATTTATGTACAGCAATTGGTGGCCAGCAATTTTGCAAGCAATCGAGAAAACTTCAAACGAGAATCATGTTTGAAAATTATTATTCCTTTTTCCATTATTGCCTACTGTGTGGTCGTTACGTGACGCTCCAAAAAAGCATTCTGAGTGAATCGAAATGGGGGGCACAAGCAGTCGTTAGGGGGGACGGCGACCCAGGCCCCACCATAGCGACGGCACTGGCTACCAGTACAAACAATGATACCCCAGTGGCTAATTTTGTGAACTCACGGAAAAAACAACAAAGCCATACTTTGAACCAGGGCTGCAAATTCGAACTTAAACTCGAAAAAAAGTCGGTTGTTTTGCCGAACTCGAAAAAACAGTGTTAACTCCAATTTGAATCAGATTAGACCCGCTTCTAATAGCCTGTCTCGCCGCGCGCCGTTTCCTTCATATTTCTGCAGTCATACCACACTTTGGATATAAATATAACAATGTTATTCCTCACAGAACCCTTTAAAATTTGATTCATCTAAACGAGCACGGCAAAGCAAGAAGTCAATTATCAGCTAGTCAAATCAATATCAATTAACTAAAATTTACTTGACCAAAATTTATGCTGCTTATTATACTAACACTATGCTAGACTATACTATTAAAAAACTGCTTCGAAATTGCACTATAGAAATAGAAACATCAGCACGTTAACATTTTACATAACCAACTTACTAGTACATAGCTAACTTGATACACTAAACTACGAAAATATGAGACACCATATCACTCGTGCTGTCGAAGACTATCTAATTTGAGCAATAGCTGCAGACTTAAAGATTATGAAATTAAATATCTAAAGACAATACAGTTAAAATTACCACAAAAACAATTCTTAAGAGATTCTTAAAACAATTACAAAAAGGGGTTTTAAAAAGTTCTAAAAATTAACCAACTATTTGCACAAAAGATGAGAACGTGGCATGATTCGTTTCTCACGTTACCAAACAGCATGTCAACAAAAATAATTCGACTAAGTCAAAAAGCAGACTTAGTATTTATGTCAGCCTGAACTCGAAAAACTTGATTTTTTTACCGAACTTGAACTCGAAAAAATTTAATTGATTTCTCATCTTTGACTGGATAAAAACATAAATATTTTACGAAATTGGAAAGGAATTTCAATATAAGTAAAAAACTTGCGAAATTGGGGACTAAAATTAAAAATAGTCTGCAACCGCAAGTCCGCAATTTAACCCTATTTGTACCGGGGGGGGGGGGAGCAAATTTGCCCCCTCTCAGTTATTTTAATATAGCTCCTAAACGAAAGCAAAGTTTTGCTTTGATGCACCCTGACTTTGAATCAAATTTAATAACACACATTTTCAGAAAGTTTGGGGTCAGCCGGACACCCGGAAGTGACGTCGTTTTTGCCTTTGTTAGAGGCACCTAAAGAGTTTTATGCAGTTTTGAGCACTATTCATGCTTTTTAGTGCGCATATTCTATTCATTGTACTGCGTATTCATTGTCAATGCTAATCTTCTGCTGGAATAAAATATTTTATTTACTGATAAATGCATTGCATTATCATTACGTCATTGATGATGTCATAATTCAAAAATATTGATTTTTCTGCTGTTTCTCGAAATAAACTGCGTTTGCAGAAATAAAATATTCATTTTCATCATCTGTTGAATGATAAAATGAAAATTATACTGCAGTATTGTATAATTTTGTGAAATATGCTATATTTCAGTCACAAAAAATTACAAAGAATAATCAACACAATATATTAACGATGATGTCATCATGCATGTGACGTCATCATGCATGATGACGTCCTCATTTGCGGTAACTTTATCAGAGATGTCTTTGAAATAACAAAAGTCCAAACTAAAACTAATATTTCGCAACATTTAGGCAAATTTGCATGCTGTTATAAGGATTTTCTAGTTTTGATGACGTCATCATTGCTTTCGTGACGTCACAACCTCAAAAAATTTATTTTTAAAAATTTAACAAAAAATAGCATCAGCAAGCAAAAAATCTCGATTCTATCACTTACCAATCGGTTTTTAGATAGGGGGGCAAATTTGCCCCCCTCCTCGGTACAAATAGGGTGTAAAAACAGCCCGGTATATATAGGGTTAAACTGCTAAAGTCCGCATGTCCGCAACTTTTTTTGTTAGTCCGCAATTGCGGATTTCGGACTTGCGGACTTGCCCAGCTCTGATAGTATATTTGTTGATGACACCTATGTTTAGCTTTTTTACACTTGCGATCAAACGTGATTGATTATTTCTTACCATTTTTCAAAGTTTTCATTTATTTGTTAGTTTTATTTTTGCCAAATTAGCCTCCCCCCTGAATATATGTTTCAAAAGATTTTTAAATCACTATTTAGTCCACTCCAATGCATAAAACAGTCTCAAAAGTTCTAAAATCTTGTGTTTTTCCCATTCTGCATTTTGGTCGACATGCCAATGGGTGGGCTATAGCCCCCCGCCCCCCCTTGCTACGCTACTGGAAATAACCAGTTGTAAGAGTACATGTACGGTCAAGAAGCCCCAGGCCCCTCCATTCAAATTCAATAATTTGTTCAATGAGCATTTCTCCTAGCTATTTTTTTTTTCAAAAATATTTTTTTGCGTAAAAACTAGCGAGGTGGAGGTGATTTGTTATTAAAAAAACCGTACAATAGACGGTTCCGCCTAATTGCCATGTTATTGCCCGGGCTGGATTTACATTGCGCGGGGCCCCTGGCACGTTGGAGATTTTCGCAAAATAAGTGTAGACCAAAAATAAAGTCTTACCATCTGAGCGCAGGGCCTTTGGTACTGTGCCATACGGTAAATCATGCCCTCATGGTTATTGCATTACGTTTTTAAAAAGGTTAGATGAGAGCCCGAGGTAGGAACTTTAAGATAAAAACCCTTAATTTCAGCTAGGTTATTCATTTTAATTGATTGGCAAAAATTAGATTGAGGGGGCCCTGCACCCTGGTTGTCAATATTATTGTTAATTACCGCTGTACGCGTGTACTGTTGTACGCAAAAAATGCTGAAAAATATTGAAACTGACGAAACAATAGGCTTTTTTGTCACATTTTTATCATTGGTCGCATTTCAGTTGGAGGGGGCCCGGGCTCCATACCCCTTCTGGCTGCGCCTATGTTCCGTGGCGCCGAGCCTGAGTAGTTACATCAAGGCGTAGTAAAATAAATTTTGCTGCAACAGTTAACAGTAAAACTAAGAATTGAATTTACAGTGCGCTGAGAATAGAACAAACATAACCAGGTAATGAATAAGCTTTAAAGACAACTTATCTATGGAGTTATATTCGTAGAAAAGAAACTTAGTGTAACATGTATCGCTTTGAGCATCATTTGCTTAACATGTACGTCATTACTACGTATCTCCTTCGACTTCGTAAACACCAATATCTTAAACGCTCGATCTACTTTTGCGTCAAACTTTTGCTTACTTGTCTACCATTTAAGCCTCTTAATGCCGCTTTTAACCTGTACCAGTGTTTTAAAAGCTTGAATAATTGAAAAAAAAGCTTGAAAAATAAAGTCGAAATTTCACCATTAGGTACCGTATTTGAATGCCATCGTTTTTATTCTCTTTATTTTTTTGAAGTATTGGCAGCGACAAGCGGCAGCGGCCGCTGTTTTGCATGCAAGTAGCGGCAGCGGCGCTACTTTTTCATTTGAGTAGCGATAAGCGGCAGCGCCGCTGCTTTTTTTGCCTAACAGCGGCAGCGCCGCTACTTTTCAAGTCTTTAAAAACTCATTGGTTTTCAAGTAGTGGGTGCCCAGCTCTGGATATATCCCCCCCATCCCCCCTGGGTTTCGGCACCCCTGTGTGCGGCTGTTTAAACCTAGGATCAGCTTTTCATATTGGGGTTTGGGAAACTCGTATCATGCAACCGGCAGCCCCAAAAATTTGTTGAAGTATTGTTTGATGCGTTCAATCTATCTCCATTCAATTTAGATTTCATGTTTCCACCTTCAACCGTTCCGATTATCGAAGCTATGGCTTATGATCACCTGGTAGTAGAAAAACGGCTGATTTTACTCAAGTAACTATACCGGTAATAGCTATTTTTGATATACTGCGCTGGTGTTGCTCAGAGCATGATCACTTAATTAGCTCATTAGTCGTTGGCCAACTACTATGAGAGAGCAAACTTTAGTACCTAACTGTCCGGCTCCGCAGCCCGTACTCTGCGGCCAAAATGGGCAAAGTTTTGGGCAGTGTCTGCTGCACCTGCCCAGTTTCCAACATCTAATCGCTGCTGCACCGGCGGTCATTTTCTTTTGCTGTTCAATTTACTATCTCTCAAGCTGGCATCGCTGCCCGAACCCTAACTCCAATAATAGGATTTTAGAGAAAAAAAAAGGATCATGTAGCGAAATAGCTCTCTAGCGCTATTTGTATAAAGCGTGTCCAGCAGGAGTCGATATCTCAACCCTCAACTTCGCAGCCAAACGTACTTACCTCTATGCCATCAGGGCTTCGCATTCGATGGGTCAAAGTGCTGTATTTAAATCGAATCAATGAGAAAAACGCGATATAATAGGCTGCCGGTGCACTAGCGATTTGATGTCCCAAACCGGACCGGTGCAGCAGACACTTCCAAAATTTTACGCGGTGCCGCCGCTTATGTTGACATCTCTACCAGGAGTTGCAACTAGCAGGTTGGCCAGAATTCTGGCGCAGTGTTTTTGAACATTCCAAGTTGGCTGATCGGATTGCGGTAAGGTCAGGTGTACAGTCGTTACGGTTACATTACGTGGAAATAAGTAGAGCATACATCAAAATTGATATTAAAGTGTGAAATTATCTTGTGATATCTAGAGATAACCAACATTTACAGTTTATGAGTGTGATTCTCTTTGTGCAGTGCTGGAGTAGGCCTAGCCTAGGCCTTTAGGCTTGGCCCATATCGATATCTTGGCTTTTGGCCCTTGCAACCTTCGAAGTTGGTTTACATTACAGTGCCGTATCTTTTGGGTGGGCTATTTTGATTTGCCTTCATGAGTGATTGAAAGTAAGACAAATAACGGGATATCTGAATTTGTAAGGCTAGTGTGAGTTGTCAGGTTGCACCGGTAGGTGTTTTGCACTACGTAGTTCGTGACAGCAAGACTAGAGACTAGGCATACTGGTAGGTCTACTATCAGACTGCTTGGTTGTCATCAGGTCATACCGGTACCGGCGGTAGGGCTGAGTTGCTAGAATTGCAAAAGAAAGCAGAGCTTCTGGCTCTCAGTTTTTAAAACTGCCTTTGCCACAGGTCTATTGTTAAAAATTGCTGGCATCTGACACTAACAGTTGTCAACTTTTTTTTGCTATCGATATGTGCTAGGCTATTGTTGAAGGTACCTTTCATTGTTGTAGGCAGTACTTATAATATCAGTAAATTGTAAAATTTTGCATGGAGGGACGCTTTCACAGCCTTGACCAAACGCATTTGGTAGGCTATGAGTAAGTACTTCAGTAAACATTTGATTATGTAGACGGTAGACGGACCATGCACATACTTGGACCAAAAATCTAGGCCGAAGTACCATGCATATGAATTAAACAAGCTTCAACCAACTTATTTGCAAGAAAACTGAAAAATTACATGCTGTCAAAATACCGGTAGGCTATTTAAATGATAGTTTGATACCGATATCTACCGGTAGTAATTGCAGTAACAAAGCCTTCAGTTGCAATAAAATGAAGTAAACTTGCAATGCTTAAGATTATGTTATGGTCAACTTAGTATGATACTGTACGCAGTGGTGGGCAGTAACTAGTTACAATTGTAACTAGTTACTTTTTTAGTAACTGTAACTTAATTACTTTTTTTCAGATGTAACAATATTTGTAACTAGTTACCAGTTTAGAGCCCTAAAAAAAGTTACAGTTACTTTTTGTACTACATGCTTTGAAGCAAATTACAGATTTTTTATGAATTCCATTCAAAATAATTGTATTACACTGGCAACACAGGACGCACAGTCACATGTCTGATCAACCATAACCTTTTATCCATATTTTCTTCGAAGTGACTTGGCGAATGGAACATTCGCGGTATTTTTTTTTCCTTGCGAATGGAGACATTGCCTTTTTCATACGTTTAGTTTAAATATGACATTTTCCCGAGTAGTTGATACAAGCTGCGTAGCGTAGTGGTTAGAGCATCTTACTACAAATCGACGCACCCGGGTTCGACTCCCGCTGCAAGTGTAAATGCGCAAAGTGGAAGAATACGCGGAGTATACGGATATGGGAAGAATATGTGGTAACGAACCTTTTTTTGCTTCAAAACCTTTCATTATAGTTAGGGTTAGGGCAGCGATGCCAGTCTGAGGGGATAGCAATTCCCTGCAGTAGCTATTCATAGCGCCTGCTCCATTCGCGAGGAAAAAAAAGTACCGCGAGTGTTCCATTCGCCAAGTCACTTCCTATTTTCTTCACTGTGTTCACTGGACTACACATGTGATTGCTGGTTAAAGTGAAGGCAGTGAGAGTGATAGTTTTCCAACTTCGCTTTCTGGTGATTGAAACCGCTTGGGGATTCAGTGATGAGTAGGCCTACTGCACAGCTGTAGGTGTACTAGCAATCAGTGTTAGTTTGCAATTTCAATACACTACCCTACCATCTAGTGCAGCAGTGGAGAGACTATTTAGTTTGGATAAAGATATCTTAAAACCAAAACGCTGTGGGCTCATTGACGAACACTTTGAAATGTTAGCCTTTTTGAAAGGCAATTAACTGATTTCTGTTTTCAAAATTTTTGTAACTGTTGATGAATATTTTTAAATCTAGCTAGTCCTTTTTTCTTTGCAATCTTACACAAATGCGACTTTGAAAGTTGATGCATGAAATTTAACGCTTTGACATAACTAAATTTTGTCACAAAGAAACATCCTTGGTTTGGTCATAATATACTTTTGAGACAAACAGATATAATGTGGCAAGTGCCGACAGGCCTGTTTTTAGTCCAAATTTTTAATCACTAAAAGTAACTGTAACCTGTAACTGTAACTAGTTACTTTTTCAAATTTGTAACTGTAACTTAGTTACTTTTTTTGCCAAGTAACTGTAACTTAAAACTAGTTACTTTAGAAAGTAACTTGCCCACCACTTACTGTACGTATTTACCAGTATGTTTTTTTTCTGTGGTTCTTCACTAAAATCCTATTCTGATTCTACACACTTTCGGTGTAAAAATTTTCCAACATTAATGCTGACATTTTGTGTAAAACTTGCCCAAGGAAATCCTAACCCCATGGTTCAATTTTTCGCTGAAGGGACTGGGCAATTAAATTCTTCAACTTGCCTCAACATTTTATATATCATCATGTGCGTAGTTTTTGCTGTTTGCTTTTTGATATCCTGTATCAGCTACAAGGAGGCAACTGACTCAAAGACTGTATGGTCATTTTCGCTGTCTCCTAGTTTGGTTTTTGTGCTTTCACAGTTTTTATCCTTTTTGTGCATGCTTAGTGCTATTCAAAATGTTAAGGTGTAAGCGTTGAACCATTCCAAATAAAAGTTGATGTGATATGTAATTCCGTCGCCAAAATTGAATGAAGACCAAAAAAACGAAGTGACTTGGTGCACGGAACGTGCGTGGTTAAACAACCAAAGATTCCGGTGACGTCACTTGTTTTCGGAAATTTTTTTTATTATTGCAGTTATGGGTTTGGATTAGGGTTTAGGTTAGGCTTAGGGTTACGGCTAGCATTAGGGTTAAGGTTAGGGCTTGAAGATGCGGTAGTTTTTTTGGCTTTGTTACAAAATGTCTGCGTGCATGAAACGTGCGCCAAGCCTTTTCCAAAAAAAAAAACAGATCTTCACCAAAAATTGAAGTGCTTTCTTAAAATTAGACCAAAAAAAGTCTTCGCTGAAAATTGAAGTGTTTAACCCTCGAAATCAGGTGAAGATCAAAAAACAACAAAAGGTCTTCAATGCAATTTGATACTGGTAGCTACTATATTCTGTTATTCGACTGGAATTAGCAGGATTTATTCATGCTGGCTGGCTCTTTTTCATCTGATCATCCAATGCTCAAATCTCGATGGAGGGATGCCTAAATCTCGATTAGGGGACGCTAAATGTTGATGGGGGGATGCTAACTCTCGATTTGGGATGCATCCCCCTACAATTTAAGGATTGGTTGTAGGTCTATGCTGCAGCTTATTTTGATTATTATTAACAGTGCCAGTATTTTGCCAGACTGCCAGACCTGATACTTCTGACTTGTAGGAACAATGTTTCGGTAAAATGTCAACTAAGAATTTTGTAGTCGTGGCATTAGGAGTAGCATGGGTAGGAACAATTGCAGTAAACATAGCAAGCTATTCAACACAAAGTAAGTAAGAACTCATTTTGCTTAGCTATATTTATGCTATAGCTTATGCGTTGTTAGGAAGTGACTATTTTGCCTGTAGAGACAAAATAGTGTTTTCCCTCTGTTTGGGTTAGGCTTAGGGTTAAGGTTAGGGCTAGGATAAGGGTTAAGGTTAGGGTTTCGGTTCGGGCTATTTTGGCACTAGAGGCAAAATAGCGTTTAGGACTATTTTGCCTCCAAATGGCAAAATAACATGGAGCTATTTTGCCTCTAGAGGCAAAATAGCCACTGGCTTTCTATTGGCATCTTACAAATTGCAAGACAAGTTTAGGCCTATTTTATCACTCAATAATCAGGTAGGGGTACCGGTAATACAGTATCACAAAGTAGAATTTAGGCAGTGGCTATTTTGCCTCTGGTGGCAAAATAGCCCCATGTTGTTTTGCCTTTGGAGGCAAAATAGTCCTAATCGTTATTTTGCTGCAAGTGCCAAAATAGCCCTAACCCCAATATGAACTCTTGCCTTAATCCCAACCGTCCCAACCCTAACTCTAACCCAAACCCAAACTAGAAAAAAATACTATTTTGCCTGCAAAGGCAAAATAGCCACTTTCTAGAATTTAATTAAAGTTTAGATTCATTTCAACAAACAATAGGGAAGTTGCAAAAGACTTTGCAGTCATTTTGCAGTTAACTAAAACCTGACACTATTTTCTTGTAAACTAAGATTCAGTTTTAGTTGCCTTTCTGCTGTTCTGGGTTGTTTGGTGAATGTTTTTATGCAGTTCTTTTGAAAATCTTTTGTTATATTGAATTATTGCATTGTCTAACTACCAACTTAAATAATTTATTATAGAATTGCATCGTGAGAATGATTACTGTCAAGTGCCATTAAAAATTTTAAATGAAAACAATAAAGCATGTCGGTTATTGGGTGGGAAACCAATTAAGCTTTTAAAGCTTGATCTTCGTGATACTAACTTCAGACCTACTGAAGCAAAAGTAAGATGCAATTTGGTATTAATTGCTTTTATGTTCCTTTTGTGTAATTTGTGTTTTTTAAACACAGCTCATAAGCCATTTTTTAAGAACTCATACATTGCCTCAAGTCTGCTCAGCATTTTACTAGCTTTAGCCATAACTGTTTTGAAAAAATGCTTTATAACAATGAAGCCAATCAGCAAATCAACGTTTTTATTGGGCTCAAGCAAACTCATTTTTTGGATTTTTTATTGTTTACAAAAGAAAGACAAAAGAAACCCAAAAAGGTTTAACTAGTTGCTGTAAATCATTTGTACAACCTTGACATAATGATGCTGTGTTGGCTCTGGTGTTGATTTCAGGGAGGCAGGGGGGAGGCACCCCCTCGAGTTTGACACTGAAGGCCCCAGGCAAACTATGTTTGGCACCATCGGCTTTTTGGCAAGTAATGCTCTCTTTGCACTAAGTGTGTTGAAAAAAATATTTTGAAGATGTTTTTAAGATTGCATTAATTTACATGTAAGTGATGATCTACTATAAAAAGAATGTCGCAAAAAATTGTTGTTGAATGTTGGCAAAACATAACCAGTACTAAACTTACAACTGCAGTATGGATGATTCTAATCGCAAACCGCTGCAAAGCAAAATCGTTTTAATTGAAATGTTTAACCACACTTCACAAAAAATTGATGCCTATCTGTGTGTTGTATCAAATAGTGAGTGCTTTTGCATAGCCTTCTTCTTCTATCTCTTGGTCATTTTATTGTGGTGATGAAAGATTTATTTTTAATTTACTATAAAACCTCTGTTGAGCCCCACGGTGCTCTATTTTTCAACCCTTCTCCTATAGTGGCATTCTATTAGAGGGGTTCAATTAGAGGGTGGTGCTCTATTTTTGGACTAGGTGGTGAGAATTTGGGAAGATAATTTAATTAATTAATGAAAAGAAAAAACATTTAACAAAGTTAAAACCTAACATCTAGGTTACAACGTAGATTGAAATAGCAATGGTTGTCTATTACCAATATATCCATCCTTTTTGTGCTGGGGTTGATATACTGGTAAATTATTATTGGGCAATTATTAGTTTGTGATGTACGAAACCTTTGATGACTAAGTAGCATTATGAATGTCAAAGTGGCGGTCTATTAGAGGTGATATTCAATTAGAGGGTGGCACTCTTATTTTTCAACCCTTTTCTTATAGTGGCGTTCTATTAGAAGTGGTGCTCAAGTAGAGGTTTTCTGGCAATCACATTGTTGAATTTTCAACTTATAACATGACTATGTGTTTAGCTGATTGTTCCTGTGAAAGGCAAGGAGCGTAGAGGGTATATTTATACTTTATCAAAAAGACCAAATAAAGACTCCAAGTAATACAATGATTGCTCATATCAGATACATTTTTTAATATAAATGATAAGCAAGAGAGTATGAAATTTGGTACAAGTTGACATTGTCACTTTAAATCTTTGCACTTTGCAACCTGAATCTATAGAGCAGATTTTACAAAGATCATTATCAACAAGAGACAGGTTGTTCTAAGCAGGCATTGTATGTTTGCTTGTGAGTTGTGACCATACCTCCATAATATGCTTGTTTAGTAATTACTAATTACTAAACAGGCATAGCATGGCACTAGCAGACTAGCAATAACTGGTAACCCTAGCAAAATCAACATATTATGCCTGTTTAGAAATTCACTAAACATACATTTAGTAGTATGACTTCCAGCCAATATATTATGCATGATAAGTTATATTATGGCTGTTTAGAACTGGTCAAGGATCTTGTCTTTTGTAAATTTGTCACTTCTCAAAACTGATACCGGTAACTGATAAAAGAACGCATCAACACACTGATCATTAAACACCTGCTTTTCTGATTAGCGTCATATTTTGCAATGATCAAAATTTCATTGTTTACCCATTTTAATATTGTGTACTGGTACTAGGGTTTGACGGAAGAAATAATTTTTAACTGTGTGTGACTGGTTGTGTTATATATGTCTAATATTTAATAACTACTGCATAGTTTTGGGTTAGTACTTTTTTCATTATTTGCAACAATCTCTACAGGTTTAGTGGTGACAAATTAGACAGTGGGAGGCAATTTAAATATGCTTGAACATTGAACAATTAACATATTAACTTATCAGCTTTATTTCATTCCAAAATTCCCAAATATATTTTAGATGGGTTCTACAATATGCGGTGATGAAAGTAAGAGATAATGAAAAGCGATGGAATGTCTGGTTGTATCCTGATGATGGCATTGATTCTAATACTGATATGTTACCAAATGATGTTCAAGAGTCTTTAATGTGATTTTTTAAAGTTGAAGTACATTGTAAGCCATGCTTATCTTGTCAGCACAATTCAGAGTAACTGCGAACAAGGTTATATTGGAACAGATTGGTTAGAATTGCAGTAAAAATGTAGCTCAGCCAAATCTGGACTTGAAAAGTTATCATTGGCTTGTTTTATTTGCATGATACACATTAGTAGAGCTGTGATGCTACATGCAGAATCAAAGATTGTCATGACATACCAATTCTTTTTTGAATCACTGATATGCGATATTTGTGACATGATACCATTTTTTGCAGTATTTATTAGACATTTTATAGATATTAGGGTTGTTCAAAACAAACTTTTCTTTTCAAATTTAACCCATTACCCCCGCGAATTGTTAGCTTGGTGATAGAAACCCCACATACCAAATTTCAGCTCATTCGGTTCACAGGTAGAGGAGGGCATGCAATTTGAAATTTTGAATTTTCGTCAAAAAACATAGATTTTTTGCCCACTTTAGGATTAATTTTTTCAGTCAAAATTTGTGGTATCTTATCTTTTTTGAATTTAATATTGCTCAAATACATATTAGACCCAATCTCAACCAGTTAATGGTGTTTGTTTTGTAAATTTATTAACAAAAAAACTTTGATGTTTTTTTGCTATTTTGACTAAACATCTTGACTGCTTTCTCACACCAATATCTGAATACTGCCTTACAAACCAGTGCATAAAATGAGAAAAAGATCAATATCTTTGTAGAAACTCATCTAATGTCCCTCATCAAGTCCAGATGATGACATACACCAAGCTATTGAAAATATGTGCATCAAGTTTAATCTACAAGAAACATGATATATCATTACAATCACAACTGCTATAATGCGAGTTGACAATCAGCAGTTGATGGTTTCAAACATTAGTTTCTTGCAGTCCAGCATTTCTGTGTCGGTTGTTCTAATTCTCAGCAAGAACAACTTCATGATTGTCCCATTTTTTGACTCTGGGTTTTCAAGGTAATGTAAAATAGTTGAAAGTTGGAATGTTACAAAATTGCGTGTCTAGGCTGACCGTTCTTTATGTAATAATGCTTTAATTCTAACATGGTTTGTTCCTGCCAATAGAGCTGGCCAATTACATTTTGTCTATGTTTTTGATGAACGAACCTTCACGTATGCACGATATGTGTTGTTTCGGTTTAGGACATTCATCCTTCTACCAATCAAACTTGAGACAAAAACAGACAACAGTAGTAGTTAGGAGTCCATTCATATACAGGGTTGGTCATAAGTCGCACACCAAACAATCACTTGGATTGTTATGTAAAACGATGTGAAATCTATAAAAGATCGTATTTTGTGCACTTTGTTAGGGTATAAAATACATGTTCTTTTTCTAGAGCAGTGAATCATTGCATGTATGTATCAGTTAAATTTAGTTAGTTAAATCAAAACTGTTTTAAATGCTTTGGTGTATGAGTTATGGCCCACCCTGTCTTTAGCACATCTTGGATAAAAGCATTAAAAACCCTACTGTTTCACTCTTATAGCTTAGCGAGATCTTTAGTGGGTAACTCCTGAAACGATTACAGCTTAGGGTGAAATAGTCTGAAGGGTTTTCAATGTTTTATATCTGTGATATACTAAGTATATGTTTTTACAACCCATTTAATCAGTCCTATAACCAACCTGTCGTGGTCTTCTTGTTTAAGCAATGCAGGATAACAGAGTGGTAGCAGTGCTTCTCAGATGTGGCTATCAAGGATATTATACAGAACGATCTTGAGTAAAATTTTGCCCAACAGTTTATAGTGTTTTGGTTGCTAACATTCAAGTCAAAAAAATTAGTAATTGCTCTGCTGGATTCGGAGGCTGCTTTTTCGATGCACGATACAATCGCACTAACAATAATATTATTACCGGTATTATAATATTGTTGTGCTCAGCAACAACTGTTGCATTTGCCTTATCAAAATGGATATGCGACAAGGTTGTACAATTCTTTCATGATTGTGCTAATGTAGTTATAGTTACCACCTAATCAAACAATAGATTTATTTTTGTGGGAAAACTCTGTTACCACTCATTTATAAAGCGTTAGCTAGAACCAAAAAAAAATATGAGGTTGGTTACCGATCTGATTTGTTCTATAACAAAACCGGTAACTCCAACACGATGCAAAAAATTGCGTTTTCTGAATTTTTGCTGAACCAATTTATGGTATATAATCGGTTAGATTGGTAGATAATTTAGCGTTTGGTGGTCAGACTTGGTAGCATTTCTTAATGAATGATTCCAACTTTCAACTATTTTAAAGTACCTTGAAAAACCAGCGTCAAAAAATGGGACAATCATGAAGTTGTTCTTGCTGAGAATTAGCACAACCAACACAGAAATGCTGGACCGCAAGACACTAATGCTAGAAAATTCATTAACTGCTGATTGTTGACTCGCATTATAGCAGTTGTGATTGTAATTATATATCATATTTCTTACGAGTTAAACTTGCCAAACATAGTTTCAATAGCTTGGTGTATGTCATCACCTGGACTTGATGAGGGACATTAGATGAGTTTCTATGCAGAAATTGATCTTTTTCTCATTTTATGCACTGGTTTGAAGGCAGTATTCAGATAATGGTGTGAGAAAGCAGTCAAGATGACATACGCACCTTAACATAGTTTAGTCAAAATAGCGAAAAAACATCAAAGTTTTTTGTTAATAAATTCACAAAACAAACACCATTAACTGGTTGAGATTGGGTCTAATATGTATTTGAGCAATATTAAATTCAAAAAAGCTAAGACACCACGTATTTTGACTGAAAAACTTAATCCTAAAGTGGGCAAAAAATCTATGTTTTTTGACGAAAATTCAAAATTTCAAATTGCATGCCCTCCTCTACCTGTGAACGAAATGAGCTGAAATTTGGTAAGTGCGGTTTTTATCACCAAGCTAACAATTTGTGGGGGTAATGGGTTAAATTTGAAAAAAAGTTTGTTTTGAACAACCCTAATGGATATGCTTAATAATTTATAAAAAGCACTTTTGAATTGTCTTTGGCGTGGTGAAAAAGTGTACACTAATTATTCTTGAAAGTTGGTAGCAATCAAAGAAAGTAAAAAAATGTGTGATTGTAGTATCTTTAACAGAGAATGGCTATGTCCAGATAATTCCGAGAATTTTCGTATTTTTTGTGTGTTTTGAAATTGTTTTAACCCTATTTTAGACGGGGTGTTTGACCAGCACATTTTACACAGGGAGGCCAAAAATGCCCTATCTAACTCTTAAACCAAAAGTCATAGGAACAGCAATTGGAATGCAGTTTGGTGTTTACTAAAATTTTTTAGAAAAATTGGTTCTGAGTTCATCACATCATTGTGATGTCACAGCCATATTTTTGAAAAAATGAAATGATTTTTGCAATGACATTACAGGTGGTTCAAATTTTGTATGTAGGTTTGTTTTTTGATACTGAATCATAAAATTCCTAAATCAAGTTAGTTGCATCACAAAAATGTCTTCTGGTGTCATCTAAGTTAAGTATTGGCCAAAAAAAGCCCAGATTTTGGAAAGTGACTTTGGAAAACCTTAAAAATCAATAAACTTCTCGTTACCTAAGCAACTTCAAATATTCCGGAGTTATTTGTAGTGAATTTTGACTCAAGCTCAAGTTGATTGAAAATAAAAATCTTTTTTCTGAAAGGTTTTATCACAAAAAAATCGAGAGGGGGACAAAAATACCCCCCTCATGTAAAATAGGGTTAACTATCTTAATTGAACCTGTATAAGGTGCTTTGCATTGTTTTACTACATTATCTGATTCATATGCACAAATTAACAGCATATTGCCACTCCAAAACCATGCTCCCAAACAAGTAACAAAAACTATTTCTATCAGGTTTCAATTTTTTTTTTTAATTTGCTGTGATTTGAATATGAGTTGGTATTTAAAAAAATTGCTTTTATTCTTTCAGATTTGTGGTTTTAAACCTTTAATAAAAGCATTCAGTAATGCAGTCTTGATTTTATTATTAACTGTTTTCATGTGTGAATTTGACAAGGATTTTCAACATCCAGAAACACAAAGTGATTTGCAATTGCTATATTCTATCATACAAGAAAGAGACAAAGATAAATTAGCAGCTACATTAGAGCAAAAAGGTGTTGGCATTCTGAACTGTAATAATGATGGATACTATTCTTTACATGAAGCAGTAGATCTAGGTTATCTAGAAATTGCAAAACTAATTGTAGGATTTGCATCAAGACATGGTGTTAATGTTCTGAAAAAATGGGATCAAACAATAACTTTTCATCCTAAATACAGCACTAACCGTTTTGTTGTTTCTCATTCTTTGACTCCATTGCCTCAAGTATCGTTTTTAACATTAGCTGTGAAAAATAACCATGCTGAGATGATCAGTTACTTTATTGCTCTTTATCAAGATGATTGTGAGCATAATAGAGGTATCTATGAAGCAATGTTGGAAAGTACCACTCAACCAGAAATTTTGCAAACTTTGCTCAAGGCATTTCCATCTTACATCAATAAAATATTCAAAAATACTCAAGTTTTAATTCAATATGCAATAAAGCTTAATCAAGTAAAAAGTGTGCAAGTTTTGCTTGAATTTAATCCAGATCTAGTACACCCATCATTGTGTGTAGGTATCTATTCTTTGGCTTCAGCTTGTAAACACAATGACACCAAAATGTTGAAAGTTTTGTTTGATTCAGGGATAGAACTATTTCATTCACATCAAAAAATCGAACCTATAAATTTGCTAAACCCTTCATTCAGCACTCCCATTCTCTTTGCAACTTTTCATGGTTCCATCAAATTAGTGAAATTTTTGCAAGAAAATGGTTTTGATATCTATGAATCTCAAAAAGGATACTTTCGCACAAAAAGTGCTCAATTTAATGTTAGTCCAATATTTCTAGCTGTCATTCACAGAAAGTTTGAAATGTTGACATATTTATTGACTGTTGTAGACAAAAATATGCTGGGCAAGCTGCAGCAAGCATCGCCAGTTATTGCTGCTGTGCTTCGGTGTTGTCCAAAAGCTTTGCAACTGTTGCTAGATTTTGGGTACAGTATAGATGGAACACTTCCATGTCAAAGTGAATGTCATTATTACTGCGGTGACAGCATGCTTGACAATGTTTCGATTTTTATTGATGATATGTGCGATTTAAATAAACCTGTTTTAACTGTTTTGAAAACATTGTTAAACAGTGGTGTTAAATTTACATCTGTTATTAATGAAGAGCTATTAGAACATTGTCTTTTCTATCTTGAAGAAGTCAGTTATGGTACTCTGGAATGTTTGATTAGTGCAGGAGCTTTGGAATATATATTTGGACGTGATGCTTTATTTAACACATTAAAAAACTTTTTTAATGAACAAAAGAATTTCATTGTTTCATTGCTGTCAGGTGATGTTAATGAGCATCCTAGACAGGTTTGGGTTAAAGTGGAACTAGTTCAACTTTACTTAAACAATTTTAGTTTGTTTACTCAACATTCTGGGTTATATCATGTAGTTGATATACAATTACCTTGTATCGTCGAAATCGTTCCATCATTAAAACAGTTGTGTAGATTAGTAATTCGAAACTGCATTATGCAAAACCTTAAAACACTTCAGTCGATAAATCAACAACCTTGGCCACAACCACTAATCACCTATTTGCTTTGTTCCTAAAGTCTTTTTGGTCCTATTGAAATGCACAGACAGTTTTTATCTTCTCACTTTTGCTATTTAGGTGGTATAAATTTTGTTATGTCATAACCAGACAGTTGGTTGAGCAGCAGTGTTCCCACTAGGCCGATTTTTTTCAGCCAATCAGCGATTTGTTCGAGCAAGGGCAAATAATTTTTGGCAATATGGTAAACATAGCTTTAGAAAACTCTACAAATTAGTGGAAATATGGCATTTGGTATACTTCAATGGTGTAAAATTTAGGGCCTACAAACGTCTTTTTAGAGCTTGGGGCACAATTGTTTCCAGAAAATTTGGGCACTTGCCGATTAGCCATAGAGTTAGAGGGAGCAGTGACTGTTCATATCTGTAGCTGGAGTTCTTGAAATTAAATCTCGAGCTGTTCAAGTTGGACACAGAGTTGCCAATGGCTCACTACTGCTGCAACATTTCTTCAAAAGGAGTTGTGTTGCCTGGGCGCAATGGCATGGTGATATGCTTTGCAAATTTGTTACATGTTTCAGCGTAATACAGCAAGTATAATGAAATAATATTTGATTATTTGTGGTCTATGTCATGAGTTACTAGTGTAAGTGAATATAGTAATGGTACAATTTTAAATGCTATGCCATGCTATTCAAAAACCATTAATTTTCATAAATTTTATAACTTGCATCATAAATTGTATTGAAAAACAATGAAATATGTCTGTGAAAATTTGAACCAGGTTTACTTAAGAAGAGTTACGTGGTCTAGTAGATAAATGTGTCTGTAGTCTAAAATGAATTACTCGAAATTATACTCTTAGTCAAGTCAATCTAAAGTCTAAATTCTAGTCATATTACAAATGAGTATTCACTGCTTTCCTCTGACTGGTGTGTAGTCAAGAAGCATTAAAGGGAATAGTGAATCCTTACCATGCTTGGTTTGTTCGTCATTAAACTAGTAGTGGTAGATTGATTCTAAAAACTACAAAGTTCTGACCAATGTTGTATGATATCTTGTGAAGTACAATGGTGGAACGAAGTACAATGGAACAAAATTTCATGTGCAATTTACTTTCAAACCACAAGTTATTATCAATAAAAAATTTGAAAACCATCTTACTCTTTAAATACTCAACAATGTAACGTATGAACTGTATATATGTGTTTCTACCTGCAGTATGTACTTACATATAAGCAGACTCCTAAAAAACAGGCCTGAAATGTGGATTTTTGGGTATTATGTATTCCTTTTTTTACTTTTGAACTCGGCTTGTATTTGTAGTTGTGGGTTGATGTTAGTATGTGACTATCTGCTTATCGTTGTGAGCTCTTTTTTTTAATTTCTTTACTTTTTCATAAAAGGTTATAATTAATTGCTCAAAGTTTTGTCTCCACACATCATGGTTTTCTGCGATCATTTTTAGTTTGGTTTGCTAATGCTTTTATGTACTTTTTGCATAATGTTAACTAGGAAGAATGGTTGTATTTATGAGGTGTAATTTAGATTAGATTTGTAAAATATTTAAAGTTTTACTCTTTGATTGGTAATTCAAAGTATTTTTGATTTTGAAATAATGTCCTCAATTGAAGAAATTGAAGCACACAATTCCAAAACTTTTGCCACATCTTCTGTAGCTAAAAGTAATTTGGATTTGGTGATTTCTATTATTCGAAAAAATAATGCCAGCTTCTTTTCAAACTGGTTACGTGGAAAAGCCATTGGCATTTTGGAATGCAATCGTAATGGCTGGTATCCTTTGCATGAAGCGATTGTTGTAGGTAATCTCTGTATTGTAAAAGTAATTGTTAAATATGCTTCCAAACATGGCATAGATGTTTTAAATACTTGGGATCGAAACTTCACTTCGCAGCGAAAAAACAGTGGTGAAAATTTGCTTAATTATTTACGTGATTCACATCATCTGCATGATACAGAACCACAAATTTCATTTCTTAGATTAGCTGTTCAAACTGGTCAGTTGGATATGATCAATTACTTCATTAAACTGCACAAAAGTGAAATTGAACAAAATATTTTACTCCACTTGTTTTTCAAGCAACAGAAGAAATCACAACCATGAAATGAAGGAGTACTTGAAGCAATGCTAGAAAGTGTAATGCAACCTAAAATTTTACGTGTGTTGCTTGATGCCTATCCAGAATATATTTATGATTCACAAGACAAGTATGTTATATTTCAGTGTGCTGTGCATCAAAATCCTCTAGAAGCTGTTTCCATTCTTCTTCCAGCCATATTCTGTCATTATAATAAAAAATTCCTGGCAGATAGTTCACTGAATTCTCCTCTTATCTCTTTATGGAATTATTGTTTGAATTCGGCATATGTGCATGGTGATACAACTGTGCTGAAGCTACTTTATGATGCATCACATTGTGATGTTTCATCTTTGAATTCAAATGATCCTTGGATTTGTAAATGCATGTATTATGCTTTATACCATTGTAGTTGCTATGGTACGGTTGCAGTAATAAAATGCTTGATTGAACTTGGTTTTGATGTTTATCAGTTTTGCCCTAAATGTTGTAATCGACTCCATGATCTCCGAAGATCACTATCACACTGTAATCATTCTACGACTTTGCTTGTTGAATATAACTCGCAATTTTCACAGAGAAAATATCGACCTCAATTGTCTGCGTTGTTATGGGCTGCTTTAGGCAACAATGTTGATGTTTTAAAGTATTTACTTGTAATTGTTGACAAGAAAAAGTTTTATGAAAGCCAGTGTTGCTGCCCACTTGAAGTTGCTGTTATGGATTGTTCCTCTGAAGCAGTATGTTTTTTACTCGAAGCTGGATTCTTTATTGATGGTTTTGATTTCTTGAATCGGTATTTTCATTTCTTTTTGAATTGTGCGATTACTTCTTTTGGTGATGTTGATTGTGGAATTCAAGTGGTAAAAATTTTAGTGAAGTTTGGTGCGTTGAATTGCTTTTTGGACAGAGTTATTCAACAAACAAATTGAAAGAGTATTTGAAAAACCAATGGATGCCTTTGATAGCTGATTCAAAAATCAACAATTTACCAGAAGGGCATATTTGGGGTACGTTCTGGGAGGACAAAGTAAATGAATTGAATTGCTATTACAAATTCACCACAATCTTATTGCAGCATATTGAATTGTTTAAGTTAGAAATTGGAAAAAAGTTGTGCTTTGAAGAAAATGTTCCATCATTAAAACAGCTTTGTCGATACATTATTTGCTGTTGTTTTGTTCAAAAGTTTAGAACATTGCAACCTATGTGGGATCTTCCACTGCCTTTTTCACTTGTAAACTTTTTGTTTTCCTTAGATACTTCTGCTTGCAAATGATAATTCATCAATAGTTTACTCAGGCTGTCCTCTGTCATTTTTTTGATTTTTTTTCAACAAGTTTTATTATTATTTAAATTTTTTTTAAGCTATTTTTATGTTTTTCAACTTTTTGTGCTGAACATTAACTTTAATTGTAGAATTTTTTAAAATGTGCAACTGTGTATGAATTAAGAACCATTGTTTGTGATTTAATTATTTATGTTTTTGAGGGGATTAAACCAAAGCCTTACTTTGTGGTAGGAAAAGAAGGGAAACTATTAAGTAGCGATACTACCGTGTTTCCCCGAAAATAAGACAGGGCTTATATTAATTTTTACTCAAAAATATGGCACTAGGGCTTATTTTCGGGGGATGTATTATTTTGATATATCAAAAAATGAAGTTACAAAGTAAAAATTACGAGATTTTAAATAAACAGAAATTACGAAAAAAGATCTACATTTACTTGCCATTAACATGTATTATATATCAAAATGTATGTATACATGTACATACCGGTACATGCCATTAACATGTATATCATGTATATCTTTCTGCCACTTGCCATAACTTGCCATAAGTAATATCTTTCATCTTTCTGCCACTCTCAACTAGGGCTTATTTTAAGGGTAGGGCTTACATTAAAATCATCCTCAAAAATCACGCTAGGTCTTATTTTGTGAGTAGGTCTTATTATCGGGGAAACACGGTAATAGCTTTTTTTAAATTTCATGATTATGTTTCAACAAAGGCAAAATCTCCAAAATTGTCTTTTTTTAATACAAATACAGACGAATTAGGTTAAAACTTGTATTTTTTTTAAATTTGTGATTCACCCGCTTGTAATAAACAAACTGAAAATTTTATCATTAGCCACTGCCCTTGTAGCCCATTTTTGCAGCCAGTTTTAATCTTCTTTTGGATAGTTAGTTTCTATGCCACATTTTACAAAGCATTAATTTTTACTAAAATACGCCTAAAATTAACTTATTTTTGCCAAAAAAATGCAAAATCGCTAAGCACTGGGGCTCTGCCCCAGATCCCCTTGCTTCTGGCAGTTGGGGCAACTCTGCCCCCAGACTCCGAAATATTCACCCCATTGCAAATTTCTGGCTAAGCACCAGGCTAACCTAACAGCCAGTATATAAAAATTTACTTCGGAATAAAACATGGTGACTTGTTGCACCTTAACTAAACTGTAACTTAAACAGCATTGATTTTCAATCTAAGGTACGGTAATTGGTAAGTTGCCACTTACCAGAACATTTTATCTTCTATTGAAAGTGACTTCTGAGTTTCTTAGAAACAATTTTAACTCAAGTTTTGCTATGATGTCATTCATCTCCTCTCATAAATCTTTGAACAAGTTTAAACGTTTAACTTGCAAAAAGATGACTAAACACTGGTCAGCAAAATGGTTCTATTAAAGGAAGTTATTTCGGCTAAAATCATGATAGGGTTGGTCACATATGAAATACTTTCCTTTGTGGAATGTACAAAAATTATTACTGGCTACAGAACTATGTTACCTGCCTTTTGCTACAAAAGGCAATTTGAGTTACACACTTCTACCAAGCTGCAAGAATTGTAAGCTTTTTAATGTAATGTTGAATTAATTGACGTAATCGATAACTTTTTTGATCATGGAACAGGTAAAAATTTATTTTCTTGATTGCAGTTATTTCGTATTGTTACATATTAATCATTAACATTTCTTTGCTGCATATTCTGCATTTTCAACCGCGATTATCTCATAAACTACTCCATTTGGAATGCTGAAATTTTTTGCTAAAGATAAAAGAGTGAAAAATGTTTGAAGAGATACCGCTCGAAATCGGTTTTATTAAAGAAGTGAGGACTGCATAAGGTAATAAAGAGGTGCCCAAACCTTTTTCTACAATTTCCTTTATTTGCGAAAGTACAATTTAATCTGTTTCGCTCTGTACAATTTGCGAAAGTTGTAGTCAAACAAGGTTTTGCGGTATTAGTTGCATTTTATTATAACATTTGTTTATTCAAAAACCCTGTTGTAACGATTTTGAAAGTTGCTGGTTGTACAGATTGTGTATGAAAGAACTAGTTAGCAGTATGAGGGCCTGGGGGCGAAGCCCCCAGCCGTTGGGTAATCCTTGCAAATTTTTTTTGGAAAAAAATAGACGTTTTAACGCCATTTGAATGACATTTTGCATGTTTTTAGAGCAAAAAAAAAAAAAACTAAATTACTAAGATTTGGAAGAGTTGAAAAGAATTTATTTTGCTCCATTCAGTCAGTCCCTGGCTACTTACTGGTCAAGTCCAAAATACATTTAAATGCTGAAAGATTGCGTATTTGGCTTAAATTTTTTAGGTCAATACAGTGTTCCCACTAAGCCGATTTTTTTCAGCGAATCGGCGATTTGTTGGAGCAAGGGCAAATAATTTTTGGCAATATAGTAAACATAGCTTTATAAAATTCGACAAATTTGTGGAAATATGACATTTGGTATACTTTAATACTGGGTTGGTACAAAATTTAGGGCACATAAACGTCTTTTTAGAGCTTTGGGCACAATTGTTTAAAAAAAATTTGGGCACTTGCCGATTAGCCATAAAGTTAGAGGGAACACAGAGTCAATACGTTTTTAATTTCAAAAAGCTTGTCACTGATACTAAATTTCAAAATAGCTTTTAATAGTGTCGGAGCTATAATTTCCACTCTTTGAGAAATGGGTAGCCTTGAAAAAGGCTGTTTTAGATTGAACATTTTCATTCAGCTCTCTTCAAGAATGAATCTTTCTTCCCCAAGAATTGAGACCTAAAGGCGTCACATGAGATGAAAAGCTCCAAACTTGGCAAAACTGATATTTGGATTCCACTTTAGGACATATGCAGTTAAACCTTTTTTTTAAACCTGGAAAACTAGAATTTCAAAAAAAATCTTAATAATTTTTTTACCTATGTATCGTATCTATATATTAAGTACGGCGTGTTTAAAGTTTTGATTGACCTACATACTGTATCTTTTTTTTAAGTACTGTACGTTTAGAGCGTACTCTCCAGAGTTGTAAGTCGGATCGGGCTTTTTGTGTCGGGTTTGGACCTAAAGTTAACAAAATTTTGGGCTTAATTGGGCCTGAGACGTGCTTTTTGTCTTAGGTGCACAAAAATATAATCAAAGTAACTTGGCAATAATAATGCTTACGTTTTTCAGATCTAACTTTCATTTTTTTGGGCATGATTTGGGCTTCAAATTTGTTGTAGAGCTCGGGCCTGAACTAGTCGGCCCGTTTACAACTCTGGTACTATCCGATTGAAAGTATGAAGATTTGGTGCGCATGCAAAATTTTTTTGGTATGTTAGTATGGTACAGTAAATGTTTTGAAATATGCCTAGTTCAAATTTTGAACATTTAGTACGGTACTGTCATGCTTATCTGACGCTTTTAAAAGCTAGATTTAAATTCCTGAATATGTTTGCAAAATAAAAATATCAACGTTTGAATATGATTTTGCTTTGATTTTCATCTTCAAACAGCGGATTTGTTTGCTTTTTTTGTAAAAGTGCAATTGGCTTAGTAGGGTTTTTTTACACAAGGGCGATTTTTTTGGTAAATGGCCGTCTGTCTCTTTTAGGTGTCAAGCTCTGTTATGCTCAGAAGTTTATGATCGGGTATAGTATATCCATTACTCAATGGGTAATCAAATACACATAGTTACACAATGCTTCTGTCACTTTGTAGTAAAAGCAAATGCAAAAATCTTAATTTTTTGGCAAATATCTTGCAGGATCAAATTACACCCCTAAAACAACATCTTAAGTGATTAACAACAACTTAAGAAAATATTTTGTGAAAAGTAAATAGGCCTATAGCAAAGTGTTACAAACTGCGCTATATCAACAAAATTATGCTGTTTTTTTGAGTTATAAAATGGGGGGGGGGTTGACCCCTCAAACCCCCCATTCTATGGGTGCACCACTGGTTTGGTCTCCCTCTTTTCTTCAATAAACCGATTTCAAGCAGTATCTCTTCAAAAATGAAATTGAAAAAATCGTTATCTTGGACTGGCCAGTTGGTCGAGCGGTAATGCGTTTGTCTTTGGAGTGGGAGATCTGAGGTTTAAATCTCAGGCTGATCAAATCGGAAACAGTGTTGCTAGCGGCTTGCCACCGCTGCAACATTTAATCGAAAGGAGCTGTGTTGCCCGGGCGCAGTAATGCATAGATGAGCCCTGCCAACTCGCTACATGCTTTGGTGTGTTACAGGGAGTATAATGAAAGATTTGATTTGATTTGTTATCTTGGAACACAGGGTACAAGTAAGAGGACAATAAAAAAGAGCTGCATAAAACCTGACAAAGAGGTGTAGGTTGGCCACCACCACTGTTAAACATTGATAAACTGCGTGCTGGCCCTGCTGGGGGGCGAAGACCCCCTGATGTTGATATGCATTTTTCAAAATCCTTCAGATTTGGTTTTAAGTCGTTTGTATTCTTGGTTTTAATTGGTTTGAAAATGTTAGCTTCATTTGTTAGACAGTGTTTGTGTGATTAATTTTGGTACAAGCCACTCTGTTTAAGTAGCATTGTTGCAAAATCTCAAGTATTGGCTGGAATTATTGAAAGTTTTGTCATATTTCTTTTCATTTTTTTCACAATTTTTGTCATTTTTTTCATTGTTTTCTGTAAATTGCTGTCATTTTTTTTTCTTCATTTTTTTGTTCAAAGGCGAGTGGACAGCCTGTATACTGTTTTGGTGTTTGGACTTTGAATCTTTAGTCTGAAACCAAATTTTATTTTCGTCAAAAATGCAAAATTGCTATTTATCATGAAGACATCTTCTTGGGCCTTGGTTTAAAAATGTTACAGTGTTCCAAGTATATGGAACAGTGCTACATTTTTAGATTTTGTATAATATGCTGATGAGTAAAGTTTGAATTCAACCAATTCAAAAAAGTGCTCGACAGCGTAGGCCATAGCGAATATCATAACATAGCACAGTACATGTCAAAAATTTGAAATTTAAAACCCTACAGTTTGTTTCACCAGTAATCGGGATCATCATGCCTGATTTTTGATCTCCTTGGTGGCACTGGCCAGATGTTGTTGGAATTAGTTTCTTACTTTTTTTTAATTGAATGGACTAAACCATTTCAACAAGTTATTCTCAAAAGCAGTATGGTGATCCAGATTACGGGTGATACAGACTGCATGTAGAGTTTTAAATTTTTGACGGGTAGTGTGTTAAGTTATGGTTGTATGATATACTGTGAATACTATATATATTTATGTTTGCAATTATTATTGGTATTCTCGATTAATCGTGAGATATTTTTTGTGTCTTTTTTGTTTTAGAAGTTTATGTTTGACTACCTATTGAAACTATTTGGTGTATAATTTTAATTTAGCTTTACGATATTTCAGTGGTGCACTTACGTTTTCCTGTATCTAGGAAGAAGTGATGGTAGCACTGTAACTTTTTGATAAATTTGCAGGGTGAATTGGTTAAGTGAACCAAACAGATTTGGATAGTTTGCAGCTAATGAGTTTTGCTATTTTTACGCCTATTAACATATTGGCATAAAATATATTGAGTTGTGATAAAATATTTAGAAAGGCATATAATCCTTGAGTCTTTGCATCCTTTATGGAGATAAAAATTTGCTTGGCCATAAAATTTTATTAAATTGTGGATGGAAGTTACTTTGCTTACAGCGTCATAGTTGCTGATTTGCACATGACCTGGAATACCATATCACTTTATAATATATTTTTCTGTGTTCTATGTTTGACTTTCGGCTTAAGTTTTCTGATTGTTCCTTTTCTGCCAAGAAAGCCCAAGCATAAATTGCTTTAATCTATATACAGTATGTTATCTCTGGACTGAACATTGAACTGTGTTGGTATATCACTGTTGCACTAGCGAATATTTTCCTTTAATCTTCAGTTAACACTCCTAGAAGTAACTTAATGATGCCTAATTTTTTCCTTAAAAATTTCAACAATTTGGTTCTTAATGAAATTTTCATTTGCTTAGTTACATTTGTGATGAAAAAACTTGAATCTTGAACTAAACATAACATTAACAATGCATTAGATTTGTGTGGTATATATAATTACTGGTACTATGAATAGCCAGTATATTATATTATTTCATCTTGTTGCAATATGTCTGTTTTTGGCATCATATTGTATTAAACACCTGTCAACTGTGCTATGTCTAGATTTTAATTCAAGGCTAATTGGCCGATGCCTGATATTCATCAGCTGGTAATGGAGCAAGCTGATAATATCACACCAACTTCTTCTACAGATAAACATCAGTTAGTAAAACATGCATAGGTCTACACATTCTTATTGTTTACTCTGAAAATCCATAACTATTCACAATCGCCACTTTTGTTTTCTGGTAGCAGGTGTTCTGCACTGTGAGAGAGATGATGAATAGCAATGTTTCAAGTTAGGCATAAATGTAAAAAAGCTCAGCTTTTAAAACCACAATCTAGAACTGTTGAAATATTTTTATAGGTTTTTTAGTTGTCATGATTGTATTTGGATGAGGTGCATGTTTTCAAGTAAATTGATTATATCGGTCTAGAATCTGCCAAAAAAACTCAAATTGGTCAAACTGGTGCAAACAATTTTTTGAAATATGACTGCTTAGTGTTCATTTGATATCATTATATGTTACCGATCAGTGGTTGAGTGGATGGAGCATCTGCTACTGACTCGATAGACTCGGGTTCGATTCTTGGTCGGGTCAAAACAAAGACTATAAAAATTGGTATTAACTGCTTACCTGCTTGACGTTCAGCAATTAAAGGGACAGTGTAAAGCCGCTTTTGTGTGTGGTAGATAGGTGGACAGGTAGCAGCTTGGCTTGAAGATTGAAAAGTCTCTTCGCTGTTTCCTGGCCAAGGCATTTTGGTGAATAAAATGTAATTACAATTATAATATGTATTACTTAAACCCATATCACCCCAACCCCGAAAAAATTAATGATTTTGATATTGCAGGTTCTATAGGTCACAAACAGATCATAACTGAAAAAATTTTATAAAGAAAACAATTTTGTCGGTTTAAACTGACGCTGGCGGTAGGTGGGTATGTGTAGAATGTTATAGTGTTCAACTACATGCACATGATGCATCCGGTTTAATTTGGGCATACGATTCTGATCATTTGTTTTGCTCTCTTTTTAATGATTAGTGTTAGTAAAATATGTTAAATTATATTAATTGTCTCCGTTATTATGCATTTATGCAAATTATTACTGCAATATATTGACGTAGATATTAGTATACAACACAATGCAATTGAAGAAAATCCAGTCATTTATTCAAAACGAAAACTTTCAAAACACTCAGGCTGCAATCCAACATTACATTTAATGCAGAAAAATTTGGAGGTGCCTTTACATCCATTTTTAGCGCAGCGCTTTGTGTTCCTTACCTAATCCAATGGTGATTTTCTTCGGCCATTTGCACATGATTCTTGGTTGCCGATTTTGGGTATGATGCAACAGAATCATTTTTTGTTTTATAGTTTTTGTAATAAGTTTCCACAATTACCTGGCGAAACTCCAAAGTATCCATTTTGCTTTAGCCTTCATTCAATTGTCTTATGTGGTAAAGCTGATAAACGTTGTTAATAGCCACATCTATGCAAAATCGAAATAAAGACCACCACCATTTTTTGCTTTGCAAGTTGATCATTTACGCCGCAAGATTTTGATCCAGTCGATCTACACCACTCATGTAGCGGTTATATACGTGCACAACTTTTGATTGAGTAATATTAATCCTTTTTTTCGCTTCCTGGCTGTATTGCTTGACCTTTGGCGCAGGATCCTTGCATGCAAAATGTAGACAAAACGTTTACAATTTTATTGGCATTCCAACGAACAGCTGCCATGTTGATATTAGCATCAACTGCAACATCGCTATCACCTCAAGCTTTTTTTTCCATCATTTTGACGTCTTTTAGTGGTGGATTTTCCATCCTACACAACCGTACAGTTTCTGTAGCTGCAGTCGATTTCAGTTGAAGGTACCAAATTAGCTTTGTGCTAGTAAAAAAATTATCCATCACAGCATGATAATTGGATCCAGGGTGAGGTGGTAATATCTTTAGCAAGTGAGCCACAACTGCAGCACCCAGCCCAAGACCGATATCTCCATACTCTGTAAAAGTTGCGTCTTTTCCAGCCTATGGATGAAATTGGATGCAGTATCCCAAGGGCTTGAATGTAACCCACGTTTTATAGCCAAATTTGATGGGCTTGCCATGAATATACTTTTTGGCTCCATGTTTTCCAAAATGTGGAACCATGAACATGGACTTATTGATGCTGACGTGTTTCTCTGGTATGTAGTTTTCCGAACATTGTTTGTTAAGAGAATCGAACAAAGGTCTAACTTTAGCAAATTTATCATTTTTATGCAGATGATCGTTATAACATAAAGGGAGCAGATCTACTTAAAATTGTAAACGCCATATGCACTATTAATTCAAGATTATGTGTATCAATTATTAATATAACCCCTACAAGTTATATATCTCTAGAAAGAAGAAAAAACGAAACCAACCATGCTAATATTTTTTTTATAGGTTAAGAGTCTAAAAAGAGATAGTCCTTTGAACTTGCACTATTGCAAACTCACTGGTGGCATTCAAAATCTAAAAACAAAAAAGTTGAAGACATACATTGACATTCTTTGGTACAGAAGTAAAGGGGTTCTAGGTGCATAGAACTGTGAAAGCTTTTGTTCTTAGCATCAACCATTAAAAAATATAAAATATTTTCAAAGAACATTTTCAAATTTTGAGTTTTTTAGATATGTTTACTTCTAACATCTACATTTCACATTTTTAAAAGAATCTGCTCCATAGCAAGATTGGTTACTACCTGAAGAATAGCTCCTGCTAATTTTAGCTAATTAGGATGTACAGATCTTGAGTAGTAGTATTTTTAGTACAGAAAGACACAGTTTTGAGAAAATCGCGTTTAAAGTTATCATTTAAAAAATTACAGAAACAAACTATTGTCTTGTAGAAAAGCACATACATATTATGTTGACAATCATTTTCCACAATTTGTTTATAGTGGGCATTGAAAATAAAGTGCCTCAATAAGAAAAACAGAAAAAAAGTTTAATAAAATAGCCTACCGTTTGTAACAGACCATCAAATTGTGGATGGTCTGCTACAAATGGTAGGCTATTTTATTAAAGTTTTTTTTTGTTGAACCTGGCGTATAATCGTCTCATGAAGATTTGTGTACTAGTTTTTGTTTCTTTTTCATGTCTACGGCTCGACTAGAGCTAGCTTACTTATGCTTTTCTTTTGTAGCAATAGCCCGTTCACCTGTACTGACTAAAAGTCTGGAGTCTGTCAAAACTGCTAGCACACTGTTACTAGTTGCCTACATAGCCTATTGCATTCTACTAGACCTAATACTGCTACCTCCTCCAAACACATAAATGCTAAACTTAAATCAGAGTCCTTAACAACCAAAGTGGTAGAAAAACCACAGTGGCGCTATTTTATTTTTAATAATACAAAATTTGAAAGAATTTTGCTAGTTGTGTTAACTTTTTTTGGAAAAAAGAGTAATTTTCGGTAAGGGTACTTACACAAAAACACATTTTTAGGGCATAAGGAGTTGGAATCTGAGAAAACTAACAGCCATGGGCATAGGAGCTCAAAATGATTTGGGGGGCACCAAAGTTTTGCCCAAAAAATGACTTGAAAGTTGCTTGACAAATCGATCTTTTTTTTCTGTCCAAATTGCGGTGACCTCCAAAAAAAAGGTCTTCACTCAAATTGGGCTGCTTTTTCTGTCCAGATTGTGGTGACCTCCAAAAAAAAAAGGTCTTTGAGACGGTTTTTCTATCCAGCATTCGGAATATTTTCCAAAGCAACCTTGCCCAAACGACATGACATTCCCCAAAATTTTGATGCAATATTGCCCAAAAAATATGAAATTGCCTGAAATTTTGACCCAAAATCGCCTAAACTATATGAAATTACCCAAAATTTTGCCCGAAATTTGAAAACCTTACACCAACTGGGGGGGCCAGTGCCCCCCGGCCCCCCCCCACCTCCTACGCCTATGCTAACAGCATATTCTGAATGTACGGTAAATTTTGGTTTAGATTCCTTTCTAATCAGAAAAATGTTAAAAAATTCTTTTTTAAGTAGGTCTGCTCCCTAAATGCAGATATCTATTGCATTCTTCAAATTCTCCTCTTGACATCATGGATAACATCAGACAAATGCCAATACATCATTGTGCGTTTGCCAATACATAACATCGCGCGTTTGCCAATACATATCTTGCCAGGGTAGACTGGCATAGCCACTTACAATAATAATCGCCAACAACGATTTTAATTTTCTTTTGGTCATAATAAAATTGTGATTGCCTTTTTGTCGTGCATATCTTGTAGATTTATCACAAATCCTTTCCAGCTCCTTATTGGTATTAAATCTTTCAAATAATTGATGTGACAACAAATTTTCATCAAACGTTGGAGGAGCGAAATCCCATTTGTTTAACAGAGAGTCCGAATTAACATCTTTGTGTTGCCATTTTGGTTTGTCTTTGCTAGATGCATTTTTTTTTTTGTAGACTTAGATGTCTTTTTTCTCTAAAACAACAAGACATGATTACTTCAAGAATTACTATTATTGTTAAAAGGCAATGAACATACTTCTTCTATTAGTATGGAACAGCCCTCTAAAAGATGCGAGGTCTGCGTGCTCGTGGACAAAGTACTTTTGCAGGTCCAAACAGTCGGACAAATGAAACATAACAGGACGGGAGCTCAACTTTAGGAACAGCTATTTTTAACAAAAATAATCCTGCCATGGAGTAATAATTATTGTAGAGTCATATGAAAAGCATGCGCTTGCTTTGCATAACGATTAAAACTAACCTTTTTGGATTTTGGCGGGTCAGTGGTAGATTCTCTGCTCGTCTTGTTTGTTGATTCCAATTGCAAAATATAGCAGATTATTAGTAACATATCAAAGCCAACTATAATTCTTAGTTACTGTAGTTTACTAAAAGTAAAAAAGACCATATACAATTTTGCTTATTTGAAGTTATGACAATGCTGCAGATAGGAAGTTGTAGCACTACATTATACATATGTTGAAGCTTTTCTATGAATTTTTAAAATATTGTTTCAAACGTTGCAATCTAAAATCTCTAGGTGTACCTGATCACTACTTCTAATTATGCCCAACTCTATGTCAGCTCTTGATAGAAGTTGATCAGGACTGAGGTTATCAGGCACTCCGGTAATGTCACCTTCATCATCTTCCTCAGTTTCATCTCCATGGTCTTCTGGAGGAAATAAAATAAGACTTGGATCAGTTACCAATTCAACTGTAGATCCATTATTTTTTAGCTCTTCCAATGCTTCTAAGGCTTCATAAACATTCATAATCAAGTAAATATTACCACATTAACTGTATGATTACCTGAAGAGAAACTTGCACAAAATTTAATCAAAATATCTTAACTTCAACAATGAAACCAATTAAATTTATTTTTATCTTAACTTTTGATTCACAAAGCAACTTTGACTGCAAATGCAATTTCTCACACTTGGTAAGTGGCTAAACTCATTTTACTCGTAACAAAATTTTCTTGAAGAATGCAAGACCCACAGCTGTTATTTGACAAAGATTGTTCTGTACTAGAAATTAGATCACTTTTATTAATTATCCGTGGCGAGAATTAAAGAAAAGTTGAAGCTAAAACAAAATTGCGGATTCACCAGTCAGTGTTCCAGAAAAGGGTTAAGGTGCAATAAAGCAACCAAAAAGTTCCAATTACTCATACAAAATGAGGATTACCTTTTATCAAAAGATTTCCGTGCAATAAAATAATCACAAAAGTTCTAAATTAATGTTACAAAATGCAGATTATCTTTCATCAAAACGATTTAGAGGCAGTAAAACAAACCATTACAGCTTGCTTAATCTCAAAATCTAATTAGCGAAAAAAATTTCACACATACTCATTCACCACCAGCGTCAGTTTAAAATCCCCAAATAAAGCTAGTCAAAAACGTTTTTTTGCAAATTTTCAGCTATTGTCATCTTTAGGCATAAATTTATTCTTTGTTTTTCAAGGTTAGAAAATTTTGCTCTCTCACAGTAAGTCACAGTGATGTCATCAATAAATAACATGCAGCAAAAAACAAAAATTATGCATTTTCTTGTTACGATTATTATGATTTTTTTTACACAAAAATTAAACAAAAAAATGTTTGGAATTAAAAGTCTAGGATGTCATGACATGAAAAAATTAAACATTACTCAATTTGATATTGCCAACCTCTTGAAAATCAATTTTTTCTAGTGTCAGTTTAAACTGAAGCAGGCATGATATGGGTAAATTGAAGTAGACATAGAACTGTGTTTATGATTGATTAGTGGTATGTGTATTGTTGCAAATTAATGTGTATTTGTAGTAATGCAGTAATATTTTCGTTTAGGATTCAAGTATAGTAAATGTAAAAACTAAGTATTACTCTTGTAGTTATGTTCAGTTTGAACAAACATGCTCTGAACTATTGAAACAGAAAGTGGTGGTTCACTTGGTACTTGAAAATCTTAACTGCAATCATAGTGGATGGTGCAGTATCTCTTTTATGAAGCAATTGAAAGCAATTGATGTGGAAACCTTGAATTTTGTGAAACTGATTGCTGAATATGAATCAAAGCATGACAAGATGTGCTGAAAACTTGTGATCAAAGCTTCACTTGGTGCTTGAAAGGATAATTACAGAGATATTTTTGTGTATTTTTTATTCTTGGTCATCAATATAGTTTAGTAATGGTACTACAGACTTCATTTATCAGTTTATCTGTTCAACCATACATTTGGATATGATCACTTATATACTTCACATAGCGAAATTTAATCAAACATTTCATTTCATGTTATTTTCAAAAAGCAAATGAAATTGCAGCCATGAAACAATGGGATATTTGCAGTCGTGCTTAAACGTGTAACTTGACCAGAGATATTATATGTGTTTCACTTAATGTTTAATGCTTTTCCAGAATACAGTTGTCAGTTTGCGGCAATCAGATGTCATGAACCTTAACAGGTTGTTTTGCCATTTGTATTTTACTCTGCATTATTTTTATTTTTACCAATTTTTGAAACAAAAAATTTTTGTCAAGTTGTTGTTTGCAAATGCTTTGAATATTTTATGCAAATTATGCATACACTGAAGTGGTCCATATTTTATCAACTTTTGAAAGTTTCAAGTCTCACTCCTTCAAGTTGTGTCATTTGATGATAAAATAACTTGTTTAAAATTTTTTGAAAAAATTTTTACATTTAGTGGTTGCCCAAACCCTTTAAAAATTGAAAAATTTGTCAAATATTGGTATTTTTAGCATATTGACTTTAATGTATTTTTTGATCGAAAACTGTAATACTGGATGATTAGAACGATAGTTACTTTTGATTTCTACCACTATGTGGCGCTATAGTTTAAATCTTGAAAATTGGTAATATTGTGTAGTTTCTTAATCAAAACAATGGTATTGATTTCTGGAACCACATTTTCAGCAATGGGTGTTCCAAAACTTCTAATGTCATTTTTATATAGGGTCTGAGTATATATAAGCTCTCAGTTATGCCTTTGCATATATTTCAAAAGTTTGCTAGGCAAATTTACAGTAACATTTTTGGTTTAAAAACTTCACCCCCAGTACTTTTTTAAGTGAACAATTTTGAGTTATAACTTGAATAGACTAAAAAAGATTAAAATTTAAAATGAAAAATAATGAAAAGTTTAAAACCTTTCTTGAAGAAAAGGTTTTCCATTTAGTGCAAAATTCTGCAAAAATTTGGGCTACACTTGCTTTATAAAAATGTCGAAGCTCTTAATATCTTGTGAAGAAACAATAGAGCATAATAATTTTGAAAAATAGGCTATCTTAGTTTTTTTACGATAATCATTAAACAGACACAATCAGCACCAACAAAACTGGAAAAAAATTTTAAAATAAACTGAAGAAAAAATTAGGTGTACAGAATTATGACCAATACTAACTTTTTTTATTGAAGCCGTTTGTGATTAATCCTTTGAGCGCGGCTGTCGCAATTTTGCAACAAGGCTACCTTTCAAATATCAAACAATATTGCTTCAGTATCGAAAGCGAGAATCCCCCAAGTTAGATATCATTTTTTTGTTAGAAAACCAGCTTTCCAATAAGCTTATTGTGTTCTATAGGTTGCTATTGAAGTTATTGCTAATATCTGTGGTTGAAGTTAGTGATTGGAAATGGATAAGAATTATCACACTCTTAACTAAGCGTCGAAATGGTTGCAGCTGATAGCAATTCATGGAATGAACCAGAGTATTCTGAGCCTAAATTTAGTGATTGTGATCAAATTTTATAAGATTTTTTGATAGTCCTACTTATGTGCTACAAATGTTATATACATTGTTTGGGTATTAAAATAAAACGTTAAGCTTACAGAATTGTTTAAAGATAGGTTGTAAAAAATTATTTTCTGTAAAAAAAAAAAATTACAGCTTAAAGGGTTAAACCTCACTGAATAAACCAAAAAACAAAAAATTTTATGGTGCAGTCTCAATTACAATAATATGCAGTCAGTTATGATAACGTTTGACAAAACTAAACTTTGGCTGTAAAAACAACTAATCAGATAGCCACAGTTTTGCAAGTTGGACAGCAGCACCAAAAAGTCGATGTTGAATGTCTTTGCTTTCAGCTTTTATTTGAAACTTGAAGACTGCAGTAGATGCAAATATTTTAAAATTTGACAAAACAATTGTTGTGAAACACATTAGCCTATCGTTGTGTTAAAGTGAAGAGTATTACAATCATAGTGTCTGTTGCATGTTGTACAACAGTAGCAAAACCAAACACTCCAAAATAGTTCTACAATGTTGCATTGTTGCTCCAGCTATTATGATGATTTTTTACTGGAACTCCAAAACTGCAATACGATTTTGTTTTGGAGAAAACCTGATAGCCTATACACAACAAACAAGGTCAGCCTTTTCGTGAAGACAAAGTTGAGCTTACACTTAAACTTTGGGCGATGCGGTAGGTTTTTTACTGTCAACAGTTTTAATATGGATCTGTGATTAAGTAAATTTAAGTCATTTCCCATGAAAGCTTAAAATTGAATATCAGAGTCAATGCCTAGCTTGAAGCAGAGTCAACCCAAACTGAGAAAAGCTCAAGGGATAGTCACAGCTTTTTTGTTTGACATTCAGCACTAGAAGCCAGATAGGTAATTAAAATAGTAAGTAAATATTCAACCATAAAATGACAACCAAATGAAAAGCGTCAATTCTGCTTAAAGGCTACCAAACCTGACAATATTTAATATTGTCTTTTAGTCAAAAACTACTCAAAAAATACATAGTAATTGTTTGTTTTACCGAAAATGAAAGTGAATTAAATGCAAAAGCTTTAAAATCTCTGAAGGACAATGAAAAAAGTATACAGCTGTTGTACACATAAAAATAGCATTATAGAGAAGTTTAGGAACACCCATTGCTGAAAATGTGGTTCCAGAAATCAATACCATTGTACTGGGTGAAGAAACTACACAATATTACCAATTTTCATGATTTAAACTACAGCGCCCTTACTGGTAGAAATCAAAATTCAAAAGTGACCACAATTTTGCATTTACAACACATATGAGTGTCAAATTTTGACAAATATGAGGTGACAAATCATTTTAAACATCAATTATCACAGTTTTTGATTAAAAAATACATAAAAGTCAATATGCCAAAAATTCCAAAATTTAACAAAATTTCTGATTTTTGAAGGGTTTGAGCGATCCCTAACCGTAAAAGTTTTTTAAAAAAATTTTACACAAGTAATTTTTCATCAAATGACACAACTTGAAGGGGTGAAACTTGAAACTTTTTAAAAGTTGGTAAAATATGGACCACCCTAGTATACAATCATACCATGATATGCCGTTCTTGTGATTTTGATATAGTAATTTATTTGCAATTTATGCCAAACCATTGTTTGTTTGTTTTCTATTTTACTGCAATTTTTCTCTCATGATTTCTGCATAAAAATTGAGGAACATTTTTGAAAATGTTTCTATGATGCAATATGTTCTAACTGCTGTTACGCTGCCTTGAATGCTATTAGTTTGTTGCATTGTCACTGCTTTTTGCAGTAAGGATAATTTTATATCTTACTTCGTGTTTACTAAGTAGTAATGTACAATATCAAGTATTATACTTAAAAGTCATTTAATTCTTCAAAAAAAAATTGATTGAGATCCGATTTAGAATAGGTAATGTAATTTAAATGAATAATCAATAGTTTTGGCTTGCTAGTTTTGTGTGGCACTGTTGCAGTTGACACTATTAAAATGTACAGCATGTGGATAACGACGTCAGAGAGTAGGAAACTTCCTGCATGAATTATGATTAATGTGAGTGTTGTATATTCTAATGAAGTCGTAGAGACGAAGCCGTGTTGCATATAAGGCTTACTTTATTGGAATTATTTGATTTGCAATACTGAAGCAGTATATTTACAGTTGACATCACCATTTAAAACTTTAAAACATGACAAACTATTTCGCATGTAATCGGGATCATGAAATGTATCTTATTTGAATTTGAATCAGTTGAATTCTGAATTCATGTTATGTTGTTTTAACTGAATGAGCTTGATTTCACAAGTAAGTTTCATTGCAACAATTTAAAAATAATTCAGGCGTGTTCAATCACTTTAAACAACTTTTGTGTTACTTCTGTGTGTGATTGTTTTGCATTTGCATTATTTTTATGTGATTGTTTTGCATTTTTTATGATTGTTGCAATGAAACTTACTTGTGAAATCAAGCTCATTCAGTTAAAACAACATAACATGAATTTAGAATTCAACTGATTCAAATTCAAATAAGATACATTTCATGATCCCGATTACATGCGAAATAGTTTGTCATGTTTTAAAGTTTTAAATGGTGATGTCAACTGTAAATATACTGCTTCAGTATTGCAAATCAAATAATTCCAATAAAGTAAGCCTTATATGCAACACGGCTTCGTCTTTACGACTTCATTAGAATATACAACACTCACATTAATCATAATTCATGCAGGAAGTTTCCTACTCTCTGACGTCGTTATCCACATGCTGTACATTTTAATAGTGTCAACTGCAACAGTGCCACACAAAACTAGCAAGCCAAAACTATTGATTATTCATTTAAATTACATTACCTATTCTAAATCGGATCTCAATCAATTTTTTTTTGAAGAATTAAATGACTTTTAAGTATAATACTTGATATTGTACATTACTACTTAGTAAACACGAAGTAAGATATAAAATTATCCTTACTGCAAAAAGCAGTGACAATGCAACAAACTAATAGCATTCAAGGCAGCGTAACAGCAGTTAGAACATATTGCATCATAGAAACATTTTCAAAAATGTTCCTCAATTTTTATGCAGAAATCATGAGAGAAAAATTGCAGTAAAATAGAAAACAAACAAACAATGGTTTGGCATAAATTGCAAATAAATTACTATATCAAAATCACAAGAACGGCATATCATGGTATGATTGTATACTAGGGTGGTCCATATTTTACCAACTTTTAAAAAGTTTCAAGTTTCACCCCTTCAAGTTGTGTCATTTGATGAAAAATTACTTGTGTAAAATTTTTTTAAAAAACTTTTACGGTTAGGGATCGCTCAAACCCTTCAAAAATCAGAAATTTTGTTAAATTTTGGAATTTTTGGCATATTGACTTTTATGTATTTTTTAATCAAAAACTGTGATAATTGATGTTTAAAATGATTTGTCACCTCATATTTGTCAAAATTTGACACTCATATGTGTTGTAAATGCAAAATTGTGGTCACTTTTGAATTTTGATTTCTACCAGTAAGGGCGCTGTAGTTTAAATCATGAAAATTGGTAATATTGTGTAGTTTCTTCACCCAGTACAATGGTATTGATTTCTGGAACCACATTTTCAGCAATGGGTGTTCCTAAACTTCTCTATAATGCTATTTTTATGTGTACAACAGCTGTATACTTTTTTCATTGTCCTTCAGAGATTTTAAAGCTTTTGCATTTAATTCACTTTCATTTTCGGTAAAACAAACAATTACTATGTATTTTTTGAGTAGTTTTTGACTAAAAGACAATATTAAATATTGTCAGGTTTGGTAGCCTTTAAGCAGAATTGACGCTTTTCATTTGGTTGTCATTTTATGGTTGAATATTTACTTACTATTTTAATTACCTATCTGGCTTCTAGTGCTGAATGTCAAACAAAAAAGCTGTGACTATCCCTTGAGCTTTTCTCAGTTTGGGTTGACTCTGCTTCAAGCTAGGCATTGACTCTGATATTCAATTTTAAGCTTTCATGGGAAATGACTTAAATTTACTTAATCACAGATCCATATTAAAACTGTTGACAGTAAAAAACCTACCGCATCGCCCAAAGTTTAAGTGTAAGCTCAACTTTGTCTTCACGAAAAGGCTGACCTTGTTTGTTGTGTATAGGCTATCAGGTTTTCTCCAAAACAAAATCGTATTGCAGTTTTGGAGTTCCAGTAAAAAATCATCATAATAGCTGGAGCAACAATGCAACATTGTAGAACTATTTTGGAGTGTTTGGTTTTGCTACTGTTGTACAACATGCAACAGACACTATGATTGTAATACTCTTCACTTTAACACAACGATAGGCTAATGTGTTTCACAACAATTGTTTTGTCAAATTTTAAAATATTTGCATCTACTGCAGTCTTCAAGTTTCAAATAAAAGCTGAAAGCAAAGACATTCAACATCGACTTTTTGGTGCTGCTGTCCAACTTGCAAAACTGTGGCTATCTGATTAGTTGTTTTTACAGCCAAAGTTTAGTTTTGTCAAACGTTATCATAACTGACTGCATATTATTGTAATTGAGACTGCACCATAAAATTTTTTGTTTTTTGGTTTATTCAGTGAGGTTTAACCCTTTAAGCTGTAATTTTTTTTTTTTACAGAAAATAATTTTTTACAACCTATCTTTAAACAATTCTGTAAGCTTAACGTTTTATTTTAATACCCAAACAATGTATATAACATTTGTAGCACATAAGTAGGACTATCAAAAAATCTTATAAAATTTGATCACAATCACTAAATTTAGGCTCAGAATACTCTGGTTCATTCCATGAATTGCTATCAGCTGCAACCATTTCGACGCTTAGTTAAGAGTGTGATAATTCTTATCCATTTCCAATCACTAACTTCAACCACAGATATTAGCAATAACTTCAATAGCAACCTATAGAACACAATAAGCTTATTGGAAAGCTGGTTTTCTAACAAAAAAATGATATCTAACTTGGGGGATTCTCGCTTTCGATACTGAAGCAATATTGTTTGATATTTGAAAGGTAGCCTTGTCGCGAAATTGCGACAGCCGCGCTCAAAGGATTAATCACAAACGGCTTCAATAAAAAAAGTTAGTATTGGTCATAATTCTGTACACCTAATTTTTTCTTCAGTTTATTTTAAAATTTTTTTCCAGTTTTGTTGGTGCTGATTGTGTCTGTTTAATGATTATCGTAAAAAAACTAAGATAGCCTATTTTTCAAAATTATTATGCTCTATTGTTTCTTCACAAGATATTAAGAGCTTCGACATTTTTATAAAGCAAGATTACTTCCATAAAACATTGAGAATTTTTAAAATAATTGTAGTTTTTCATTTTTTAGTGCTAATACAGACTCACATTTTACGTATTTTACACGCATGATTTTTTTTTGGCAATCAATGACCTGTTGCGGTGATGTGCAAATGACGTCATTTTTGATTTTTATGGTTATTGTTCAAATATGTTTCGTTCTTTTATCAAAACTTTTTCAAAAAAAGATTTTTTTTTTACAAACCTAAGTGCCTAGATTTTATTTTAATTACTGCCACGTAATCTTGCGTGCTGCCTTACTAAACCATCAATTGCTTTGAAAGTTCAGGCATGACATCATCAGTTTATTGATGACAGCTTTATTTCACTTTGCAGTTCTGTTTCTCCTATAATTTTACCACAAATTTAATTTGAAATCTTTACTTGGACTCCTTCAATTTATCATTCCTAGTACTTTGCTTTTGTATCCGAGGTGGAGTCCTCGAGGACGTCCTTGACCTCAAGGACACATTTTGAAGTCCTTGGCCTTGAAGCCTCAAGTCCTGGAAAATTGCCCTGTCTTCGGCTTGAGGACAACACTATTTTTTGAATTGCTAAAATTTTGTAGATCGGCTGAAAAAAATTTTTAAACACCTTTATCTTGAGTTTGCCTGAAAAATTTATTTGAAGATCTTTTTTTTCTTTTGGAGATTGCCTGAAAAAATTTTTGAAGACCTTTTTTTTGGGGGGGAACACTTGCGCCTGTGTCCTTGGTCCTTGGCCTCTAGAGGGTCTGTCTTCTGAAGGGCTGTTGTTGGCCTTGGATTTTTTTTGTGTCCTTGGCCTTGAGTCTTGTGTCCTGGACTCGACCTCTGCTTTGTATGGTAACCATTGAAGCATTTTCCCAAATCTAATCCTGGCTGTTCAGAACACATGGTGCAGTGGAAGTGTGCTTCTTTTCTCAACTCTTTTTTGTAACACACTATGCAACGCTCTTGGGGAAATTTCTTTTTTTTGTTGCTGGTATTTCGTCAATAAAATGCTTACCAAACAGGCAAAGCATGCCTTCTTCTTTCTTGTTTACCCTCGATGGTTGAGTGCACCTCAGAGTTCTTTCACTAAAAATGATCCCAGAAATAACCTAAAAACACATTAAAATATGATAATTCATCAGCATCAAATGTATGTGGAAACTGTAGCATACACGGAAATTTTTGTTCCGGATATCGTCTCTCCTGATCGGTATAATGCAAGTTATAAGTTCTTCTTGCAGGAACCCAGGATTCTAAATTGTTATACACAATACCCATAAAATTAGCTATTTTGGTGCGACCAAGTGCTTTATCTATCTTACCATTTATTGTTCAACTATATGTAAGCATTTTCTAGCCTAGATTTACACATTGTTCAACTACCTGGTAAGCAGTCTAGCCTAGCTTTACATACTGGTAAGTGATGCCTACTACTGTTAAGTCATGCCTTCTACCTGTAATTTATCCATAGGCTTATTGCCAGATAGCGGTAGTTTACATACCAGTAAATCTGCACTATAAAAAGCTTACAAGTATTTACAGAAATCTTTCACCTCTTTGGATCCATTCTCCCAAGACAAAACAAGAACAAAACCATTCAAACTGGGAGAATATGCTTTGTTTGTCTCAAAGCAGAAGTGCAATTTTTTTTAAATTGAAAAAGGTTTGCAATTTTTTGACGATTTTGCATTTTTGAAACATGGTGGGGCAATGAAAGTGTTAATTTTTGGTTCAATAATATTAGGGAATAACTTGCATAATAAAGATGATAATTTTAGTTGAAATATTGCACTAGTAGGCTACCAGCATTTCAAGGTAATGCTATCTGCATTTCTACTGTGCCATGGACGTAATACATAGGTCAAAAAATAATGAACAAGCACTAGCTGGGGCTAGTAAAAAATTCAAAAGTCATGAAATAATAGTTACGTCCTTGGCATACTAGAAATCAATGTTTATAACATAGTAGTTACGTCCTGGTACCGAAAGGGTTAACTTTGTGGGCTGCGTTCATCAACAATTTTAACTTTCTCCTCACCACAAGTGCTCTTCTCAGCCATCCCACTATCATAAAGAATGTGCAAGCCTCTCGAATCAGCATAAATTTCGTCATTCGTATAGTCTTCCTACCGACACGCTGATTCTAAGCCCTTCTTTGAGGTTCAAGTTTCTTAGCGGTATGGACAACCTTTCATTGACCTTAAACAACACATCTTCCACCCGACGTGCCGATTTTTCAAAATCCGTAGCAGCAGTATCCCATGATAAAATGTCTGCATGAAGTAAGGATACCACTTTAAAATATTGCTGCCAATCCTCCCTAATGGTACAACCCAGGCCTTTCTGCAACTCAGCATCATGGGCACCATCAAGCTGCATACCCAAGACAGCAGTTCTGACTTGAATCGCCATCAATTTTCGTTTCATGTCAGCCCCACTATTCTGAGCTATACTGCTTGGACCCACCCCTGTGACAGACTTCACTTCAGGGACTTCCTCACTGTGTCGAGTGTTTTCAGTCAAGTATTTTGGGGTACCATACTAAACAATCCAAGCTACCAAACACACACACACAAAAAAAAAAAGTGAAACAGGCCAAGCCCAATCTAATGAAACAAAGTATGGGTCTACGACCGCCTTGGATCTAAGCACCAGCACACACAATAGCCTAGTGCTATGAGTACAGTACTGGTAAAAGTAGCCTAGCACAGAAACTTACCAAAATTTTCTTGAATCAAAATAGGCTTCCCTCGGCTCTGCTTTTCACCTTAAGCTAGCTGTATTAGTATCGAGCGCGTTTGTTTCTTGTTTTTTTACTAGCCCATTGGCGTCAAAAATTTTTGAGAACCCACTTTTCACGCCTTGATACCAAAAAGATCCAACATAGCACATTTCAGTTATTGTGTGCGCACAAGTGCCAATAGGTGGTCAAATAAATCACCAATCAAATGAACATTTGAAAAGGTCAATTAATGCAGTTTTCCTTTGAACTTTTATACTAGCAGCACATTTCTGTTTCTTTTAAGATCTACCTGATGATCATGCAACTGTAATGCGTCAATTAAATATTTGCTGTAATCCTGGAAAAAATCAAAGAAACTATAATTTTGAGAAAAAGAGTAGCTACTAAATTTTTACATACCTTGTATTGTCAGTATTGGACTACTGTGCATCATTCTTATTTTGATTGCTGCTCTTTGATCCTGCTACCTTTACTTTTATTATTTTAGATGTAAATTGCTGAAATTCCACTAGATGTAGCTGTAGCAGTTAATTTCATGCCACTAATGCTCTAAAACTACATTGTGGAAGTTAGTTTTGATGAATCAGTTATGTCTCGAAAATCAAATGTTATTCCAGGATCACTCATATCTTTTATTCAAAACGGAGATGAAGCTTCATTGCAGAAATTTTTAAGTGACAAATCTGTTGGCGTTTTGAACAATGAAAACAATGGATGGTATCCTTTGCATGAAGCTGTTGACTTAGGTAAATTTGATATTGTGAAACGAATTGTGAAAGTTGCATCAAAACATGGCATTGATGTGTTAAAAAAATGGGATCAAAATGAAACCACAGCACCTTTGTACAGCAAGGATAAGTTTTCTTCTTATTCTTTCACGTCTAGGCAAGAAGATACACGAATACGACAGACTTCTTTCTTGAGGTTATCTGTTCTAACGAAACAACTTGAATTGGTAAATTTCTTTATCAAGTTGTATAAAACTGAAAACAAGCCAAAGCTTTCATTGAACACCTTTTTCAAACAAAGACGCAAATCACAATCAGATGTCACTCACATAGACCCCCACTATAGTGGAATTTTTCATGCAATACTTGAAAGCGTTTCTAATCCTGAAATATTACGTCCTTTACTTGAAGCCTTTCCTGAATATGTTGATGGCCCATCAGGCAAATGTGTTGTATTTCAATACGCTGTCGATCAAAATCAACGCGACACTATAGCTATGCTTCTGCCATGGATATTCAAACTGTATGAACCCAAGGAAATAAAACCAGGTTTCGTAAGGACTCTACGTTCTCCTCTTCATCGGATGTGGTGCTACTGTTTGGACTGGGCATACAAGAATGATGACACAACAATGCTTCAGATGCTTTTTGATGCAACCAATCAGGACTTGGATACTCTGGATTTAAGCAGTACCTTTCTGTGTGACAGCATGTATATTCCACTTTTTCACTGCTGTGGGTATGGCACAATGAAAGTGTTGAAATTCTTGCAGGGTCTTGGTTATGATGTAAATAAATATTGTGAAAGCTGTTGCAGAGATCTTTCTAATTTTCGAAGTCGAAATGTCTGCACTCATCGCCATTTCGTTTTTGAATTGCTTATTGAAACCAGTTATTTGTTTCCAGGAACCAGGTATCGACCTAAATTGCCTGCTATAATGTGGGCTGCTTTGGAAAAAAATCTTGAAATTCTGAAATATTTACTTCCCCTTGTTGATCTCAAAACTTTATACAAGCGTGATTGTCCCATCAAGTTTGCTGCTTTAAACTGCTCACATGAAATTCTAGAAATGTTGTTGCAAGCTGGCTTTTATATTGATAGCTATGAATTTTTGGATCGATATTTTGAGTTTCTGATGAATCGCAGTATATGTTCATGGGAATATGAAAGCCCTGATGCAGGGCTGGAAACTATTAGACTTTTGATCAAGTATGGTGGAGTGGAAGTTGTATTTGGTCAAGAATACTCAACAGCTGCACTGAAAGAGTTTTTGAAAAATCAGTTTCGTCCCATTGTCTCCATGTATGGATTTAGTTGGCCAAAATCTCTTGATGATGAAGGATTGTTGGATGATAAAAAAGAAAGGCTCTTTTGTTTAGACAAATATGGAATGTTTTTAAAGTACATCACATTGTTCAAAGTGACTCTTCCAGATACAAGACCACAAAAACCCTTTGAAGACCAAACTGTTCCACTGCTGCAACAGTTGTGCAGGTTTACAATTCGTTGTAGAGTTGTTCAGAAACACAGGACCCTAATTCCTCTTAATGACCTTCCATTGCCATCAGCACTTATAAGCTACTTGTTTTGCTCAGATTTATATGATGACTCGGACAACTTTTTGGTCAAGTTTACAGAAAAACATACAGATGAAGAATATCTTGCAATGGAGTATATTTGATAAATGACTAATCTTGTCATCTGCTATGTGTGAAAGAAATACTGCTCAAAATCGGTTTTATGGATGAAATGAGAACTACTTGGGGTAATAAAGAATCGCCCCAAACCTTGTTTTAGTATTTCCTTAATCTTCGAAAATAGATTTAATCCGTTGGACTTTGCAAAATATCGAACATCGCATTCCTTATTGTGCAAGAAATTTTACAACCTAATCTTTTTCTGATGTCACAAAAGTTCAAAACCAGAGTTACCAATGTTACTGTATTGAGCAAAGTAAATCTATTTTTGCTGATGAGGGGAATAGTGGAACAAGGCTAGGGACACCTCTTGATTATCCCAAATAGTTAGCATTTTTTCAATGAAGCCAATGAAGTACCAGTATCTCTTTAAAGACAAAGGACAGAAACTATATCTAAAGACCTGTGATTGCATATGGCATTCAGCAATGATATTATGCTACTGTCTAAGCAATGGTGCAGTTAAAATTGTTGGCTATAAGGGTGACTGATTTTTTACAATTTCAATTGCACTCTTATTGAATATTAATCTAAAAGATTTATGGAAGACCTTTTCAACATTTTATTTCATTACCAATATTTTAACGTTTTTGGTGTCTTTCAATGATTATGGTTTTAATTGTTATCATTACATGATCAACAAAAGCATTACAAATTAAGATTATTATGTCAACAATTAAACATCTAAGGAGTTGCTTTTATTGAAGTAATATTATTTTTCCGCAAAAACTTGAAAGCCCATTTGATGGCAGCACCTAAATTGAATCACATTATGTTTCTCACTGATTATTTCTTTCTATGTGTTACTGCTTCTTAATGTGAGATGTAACTACTGTATACCCTCATATGCTTGAAAGCAACAGAAGAGTTTTAAGTGTTTGGTTTAGTTTGTTACCATTAGGCTGATTTTTATCAGCAAATCAGAATTTTTGTTGGGCAAACTCCAACTTATAATCAGATTTTTTATTATTTATATACTATAGAAAAATTGCTAATTTTTTTGGCCCATTGCCCTGACCCGTCCCATTCTACCAGTTAGCATGTGTGTATAACCACTAAAGTTGCCCCAATCTGTTGCCTATAAAATATTTTTCTTTGGTGGGAAACAGGGGCGCACCCAGAAATTTTTAAAGGGGGGGTTCAATTTTTCAAAACGCAACCAGACCCAATTGTAGTTAATTCATTTTAACCATTAATGAAAATGCTCGGTATTACAGGTATAGTCAAACAGGGTTTCGCAGTAATAGTTGCATTTTGTTACAACATATGTTAATTCAAAAACCCTGTAATAACGATTTTGAAAGTTGTTGGTTAAGAAGATTGTGTGTGAGAGAACATGCTACCACTATAGGGACCTGGGGCAAAGCCCCTAGCCGCTGGGCAGTTCAATTTTTTTGGAAAAAAAACAGTCATTGTAACGCCATTTGAATGACATTTTGAACATGATAATGTGTATGGGTGCCTGGGAGCGAATTCCCCAACTGCTGGGCAATTTTTTTGGAAAAAAACAGCCATTTTAACGCCATTTGGATGATATTTTGAATGTTTTTGATATTTTCAACATGATAACATGTATGGGGGCCTGGAGGCGAAGCCCCCCAGCGGCTGTGCAATTCTTGCAATTTTTTTTTTGGAAAAAACAGCCATTTTAACGCCATTTGGTGACATTTTGAATGTTTTCAGACCAATTAGAAAATATGCTAAATTACTACGATTTAGAAGAGTTTGGAAGAATTTGTTTTTGCTCAGTCCAATCAGCCCCTAAATACTTACTGGTCAAGTCCAAAATATGCTTAAATTTTGAAAGATCGCATATTTGGTTTAAATCTTCTAAGGGCATTTGTTTTTAAATTCAAAAATATGTTTGTGGTACAAAATTTCAAAATAGAGTTCAACAGCGTCAGAGCTATCATTTCCACTCTTTGAGAAATGGGGAGCCTTGAAAAAGACTGTTTTAGATCAAAGGTTTTTGTCCAGCTAGCTTCACAAATCTATGCTGGAATGAAGAAAAGCTAAAATGCGGGTATGAGCTTATATAAAGGTTGATTACATTGAAATAGACAATGGGTTGTGAACTTGATAAGATACTATAAACTTAATGCAAAAATATAGAAAAAATCATTTGGAAATGATAGCTCCGTCGCTATTAAAAGCTGTTTTTAAATTCCTGAATACACTTGCAGATAAAAATCTCGACATTTGAATGTAATTTTGTTGTTGGTTTCATCTTCAAACAGCGGATTTGTTTGCTTTTTTTTTTTTTTTTTTTGCAAAAGTGCATCTGGCTTAGTAGTTTTTTTTTACAGATGGGCGACTTTTTTCACTAATTGGCCATCTGTCTCTTTTAAGTGCCAAACTCTATTCTGCTCAGAAGTTTATGATCAGATGTAATATATCCATTATTCAATATCTATGGATATATCAAATATACATACTTACACATTGTTTCTGTCAGCAATATTGTTGGTGAAACAAATGCAAAAATCTTGTTTGCTTGGCAAATATTGTTAAGTATCAAATTATGGCCCTAAAACAACATCTTAAGTGATTAAGGACAATTTAAATGATTAGTTAGTTCAAAGTAAATATAACAAAGTGTTACAAACTGCGTTATATCAACAAAGTTTTGTTGCTTTTTGAGTACCAAAAAGCGGGAGTTTCAACCCCCCGAAACCCCCCTAGGTGCGCCACTGGTTGGGAAGTACCTTAGCTTATCTGACAACCATGTTGTCAATGAGAAAGGTCATAAAGCTTTTGATTGAGTGTGTTTTTATGTTTTTTAAATTACCGTTTTTCATTGGCTATGTGGTATCATTGGTTGTAAGCAGTTTGTTGGCTGGAGATGAGTTTAAGTTTACGTGTTGCTGGTAATTTAAACATAGATTTTTTATTTTGTAGTTCGGTTTTTTAAATTTGCTAGTGTTACATGTTTCAGAACTGAATTTCACATGATGTTTCAGTTATGTTTACAACGTGCCTTTTCAGCTATGTGTGGTTGTTGCGTCATTCAGAAAATATGATACGAATAGGCTTACCAAATGTTTGAGATGGGACAGTCGCAGAAAACCAGATTTTGTTTCAAAGCAATTTGCAGAATGTGGACTGTGACGTTTAGGCACAGACGTTTTTGCTCTGCTAATTATGTGCCTGGACTTGTAGGCGGCATAGGTGAAAAGTTTTTTAATTTTATTTTAAAAAACAAGTATTTTTCAAAAAAAAGTTTTTTTTCAAATAAAAGTTTTTAATTATCTTCAAAGCTTTTTATCTGACACTTGTCAAGAAAAATTGCCTGAAACACAAATTCTTTTTGTTAGCAGATGGCGGTGGGGTTAGAAGTTTTATAAAGATGACTGCCGAGCCCATTTTCCTTCTCTATCTATTGTTGACTTCTGAGATCTGGCTCAGACCTTGGGTGTGTTCCAATGTTGAGTTTCCCCAGAGTTCCTCTGAGACCTCAACCCTCTTACAAATAAGGTAAAATGATAAGTTAAAGGGCTACCCTCGACGACAGCACTGTGAGTAGTATTGAGAGAGCTCTTCTTGATATGTCTTTCATCTTATCTTTTTATTTTTATTGAAGGGAATGCAGTGAGCATAATAAATTTAAACTATTGCACTCGTATGAAAAGTTTTGCATAAAAAATTGTAAAACAACTGTTTTTTGAAAGAAAAACTTATTTAAAGCAAAAAAATGTTTTGTTTCAAAAAAATTTTTTCGGAGAAAAACTATTTTTAGAAAAAATATTTTTTCAAAATTTTCAAAAAACTGTTTTTCAAAATGAAAAAAAAATGTTTCACCTCTGGTGTCTAAAAGTCCAGACATATAATAATCCTGGTGCATAATTGGCAGTGCCTAAACGTCCATGTCTAAGAGTTGTAGACTGCCGTAATGAGAGGTGAAGACCACAAAAATAGCAAAAGATCTTCTCTTTCAGAACCTACAAATTTTCACAGGTTTGATCAGTCAGATGTTTCATTTCTCCTAAACAATCTCGTTTGTTATGTGGAGCATAAAAGTTATTCGGACTTTGACTTTTAGGCACGGGATGTTTATGCATCGCCAATTATGCGTCGGCACTTAAAGGCGCCTGAGGTAAAAAAAATTTTTTTCCTCAAAAAATTTTTTTTTCCAAAACTTACTTTTTTTGCAAATAAAGCTTTTTTCCAAAAAAAATGCTTTTCAAACAAAAAAGTTTTACTTTGATTAAAATGTTAATATTTTCAAAGCCTTTCATCTGACACTTGTCAAGGGGAATCATCAGAATAGAGAGCGCAGGAAAAGGAGAAGCTATTGGAAAAAGCCGAGCAGTGATTGGCTGGAAAGGGATTGATGAGAGAGTGTCATTTGTGTACAGTTTTTAAGTTGAGAACAAATTCTTTTTCTTGTCTGAGGGTGGGGTTAGAAGTTTTGATAAAAGTGACTTCAAAAGCAGATAGATGGAAAGAGAGCAAAAAAGTTTAACAAATAATTGGTTTCTTATCGTATTTTTTGAACAATGTCAGTTTTATCAAAACTTCTAACCCCACCCTCTGCCGACAAAAAGAATTTGTTTTCAACTTAAAGTTTATACACAAATGACGCTCTCTCATCAATCCCTTTCCAGCCAATCATTGCTCAGCTTTTTCCTATAGCCACCCCTTTTCCTGCGCTCTCTATTCTAACGATTCCTCTTGACAAGTGTCAGATGAAAAGCATTGAAATTATTAACATTTTAAAGTAAAACTTTTTTGTTTGAAAAACGATTTATTTTTTGGGAAAAAGCTTTTATTTGAAAGAAAAGTATGTTTTTGAAAAAAAACTTTTTTTTGGAAAAAATACTTTTTCTTAAAAAAAATTTTTTTTTTTTACCTCTGGCGCCTAAAAGTCTTGGCGAATAAAATTTGTGGCGCCTAAACGTCTTCACCTCAAAGTTGTAGATCATAGTTATCAGGTGGGACAAAGGCCTGAAAAACGAAACTGTTCTGCTTAAAACCGGATGTATGATAAGCCTAGATATGAAGCAGTTATGTCCAGCCATAATGAAACATTGTATTGATTTCAAAGTTTTTATCTTAAATTTTATAAACCACTAGAATACTTTTAACTACACTTCAAAGAGGTTACAACACTTTCGATTCACACCATATTATATTCATTGACACTTGGCTCTATGAATTACTTAAAGTGAACTTTCAAGTTCTGTGTTTGACCAAATCCAAAATTTACTGTAACTACTAAGAAAAAAACAGCTAAAACTAATAGTTTTTCCTATTTTGTAGCCAGTCAATACATTCTTCCTATTAAAAAGAGCAGGTCTTCAATCGTTTGTCTTGCTATTCGTATTTTAGAGTTTCGAAAAGTATTGAAATCAAAACATGGTTACGTTCTGTAGTTACATTGAAGAAAGCTTTAGTATAGTTGGTGCCTTAAAGCCTTCAGTCATCATTATTCCTTCCTACAAAGGCAATTTTATAAAATTTGCCTTCAATTGGAAAAATTGAACTGCAAATGCTGGATAATGTCGATATGATATCTAAATTATGTTAGACTGGAATTTTTGTGCATTGTGTGTGACAATCGTGACACTTTTTTAATTTTTTTTGTTTACTTTTGCTGCTCCACTTAACTGTGTTTTTAATTATTTGACCTATTTATTATACAAACCAAGTCAACTGACCGTTGCAAACTGACCTTAAACCAACTTATCACCAACATTATGGTTAGTTGGAGGTCAGTTGGTTTGCGATAATCAGTTATTGTGGACTCCTGTATTATATCTCTGGTGCAAAATCTGAAAACTTTTGTAGCATTTTAAGGGTAGTATTTTGTAGATTTTTTTTATTACGCCAGAGCATTATTGAATGGTTTGGCAGAGCCTAATTCCATGTTGCTGGCTAATGATGCATAGCTTCTTGTTGAAGAATCATGTGATAGTGACAAGTTGATGTCAAGTTTACACACTAGGAAATTGAAACCCCATTGTTTGTTGCTCTTCTCCACAAGCTAGCTCATTAAGCACTTGATTAACCTGCCAGCTGTTGTGATTGGCTCGTTTCGACAGATGGTCCTTTTCGTGTTTGCTGCCATTGCAGCTTTTCACATAATACACAGTACAGCCCAAAATCTCCACAATATTACCCTTAATTGATTTATTCAAAATAATCAATAATGTATTTTCTATGCAATATTAGTATTTGTAATGAATTTATATTCCAAATAACTAGTTTTAGCCATCCAAGACTTACCGGTATGTCACTAACGGATTTGATATGAAATTTGTGCACACATAAGTGCTTTGAAATTTTTAAACTTTTCTTAGCTGATATTTTATGCTTGTTGAAATCGTCGGCTGATGTTTTATATTTTGAATGCTTGATGTTAAAATGCTACCTTGATAAAGATGTAATGAGGGATCACAGTTGGTATTTAATTTCAAGTGATTTGTAGCTTCCTGATTTTGATTTTTTTGTATTTCTCTGGAATAGTGCATTGTGTGAAGACAAAACTTTTGTGGAAATATGTGATTATTGTAAAACATTGCCTTAGTAACTTAGAAGATTTTGAGATTGTACAAAATGATTAATCTTGTTTGTGTATTTAGCTTTGCTTTAGTGTACAACTGTACATACATTCTAGGGTTGATGAAATTATGAGTGATGCAAGCACAAAATCTTAAGTGTAATGGAATAATCTTGAATTTTACTCCAAAGAGATAAATGGAAGTATGCTTTTCCACTTGATGATCACTCATTTTAAGCAGTAAAATGATAGCTCGACTCAAAAGTCCCCTTCACTGTTACCTGTCAAAGCACCCCAGCAAATAATGGTAAATATTGTAAGCAATTATTTCGAAACAATGATACGAATTGACAATTAACAATTCAATCAAGGCAGCTGCGAATTTTCAAAGCAGGGCCTGAAGCTGAAAATTTTGCATCTGTTTCTTGAAAAGAAATATTCACAAAAAAGTCAAAATCTGGACATTTATCTTAATCAACTTTTTTTCTATTTTTTAACTGTGTTGTAGACATTTAAAGATTTCTAGAGCAATTGTTTTTAGTTTAATCCCTTCCTGTTTTGTGGCTGCTTGTGTGGATCAAATATTGTTTCAGACTTACTCATATGTATTTGAGTATCAGTCGCACCCCCATATTTAACATGAAAAACAGTACAAATTTTTTAAAACATCATTTATTGCTATCACATCGCAAGAAATTAAGAACTATCAAAGTCATCACTGCTTTCACTGTTCTCAGATAATCTGTTCCAGTCTTTCTCTGGAACATCCTCATCAGCATCTCATAAAGGTGGCTAGGTCTCCTCAAACTTCATCACTTTCCTCATCAGAGCTGTCATTCCATACTTTATCATCCTCACTTCTATCCAGATAACTAACGTGATTGGTTGTGAGAAAGCCAATAGCATATTAAGCGTAACATGACTTGCGTGGAAGGCGACAGCTAGCTCAATCATGCAAAAGGCAAAAGTGTAGAAAGCGATAGCTGGGAAATACATTGAAAAAATTTTGTATTGCATATGATGCATTTCATGTATAAGTTGCACCTGATTTTTTGGGAGATATTTTGGTACAAAAAAATGGGACTTGCACTCCAATAAATCTGGTATACAACCATTAAGTCAATTTTAGCCAGTAAATCAACATTTTTGTTAAGTGCAAGCCAACTGATTTTTAATTAAAAACTCAAATTGTTCAGCGGTGCTCTCACTAAGCCAATTTTTTTCAGCGAATCAACGATTTGCTGGAACAAGGGCAAATATTTTTTGGCTATATGTTAAACATAGCTTTAGAAAATTCGACAAATTTTGTAAATATGTCATTTGGTATACTTGAATTCCGAATTAGTACAAAATTTAGGGGACATAAACGTCTTTTTAGAGCTTTGGGCACAGTTGTTTCTTGAAATTTGGGCACTTGCCTATTAGCCAAAAAGCTAAAGGGAATAATTTTGTTCAGCTATCAGTTACTTATCAACATTTGAATGTAACATTAGTTCATAGTAGTGCAATAAGTTGAGTTTAGTGGAAGTTAGTGTCCATATGTGTGCTAGCATCAACTGATTATAATAAAACAAACAAATGCTCTGCTTAACTAGTCAATCCTAATCCCTGCTTAAAGAGATACTGTTTAAGATCAGTTTATGGAAGAAATGAAAACTACTTGAGGTAATAAAGAGGTGCCTCTAACCATCTTCCACTATTCCCCTTATCCACAAAAATAAATGTAATCTGTTTGACTCTGTACCATTGGCAAGCCTGCGTTTCGAAACAATTGTCATCAAAAATGAATAACTTTCAAAGTATGTGACATCAGAAATAAATAAAAAATTCTTGCAGAATAAGCACTGCAATCATTTCTTGCAGAATATAAGCAATGCGATGTTTGACTATAATATTGGATCATTTCTTGTAAAGAAGCACCATGATGTTCGATCATTTTTTGCAGAATATAAACAATGCAAAGTTCGAGTATAATATCAAACATTGCCTTGCTTATTCTGCAAGAAATTTTGCAAAGTCATCTTTTTCTGATGTCATGAAATTCCTAATTGCTGGCTTGCCAATGGTATAGAGTCAAATGGATTAAATTTATTTTCGCAGGTAAGTGATATAGTGGAACAAGGCTTGGGGTACCTCCATTACCTCAAGTATCTGTAGCGGTAGTTCTTACTTCTTCAATAAAACTGATTTTGAACAGCATAGGCGTCGATTTTGTCAAAGAAAGAAGAAAGCAGAGGGGCAAAAGGTTTTTGTTCGAGATGATTTTTGTGGGAGTGACGAATGCATTTTTTGTGTCCTTCTAACGTAGTCACAATTTCAAGTGCCAGTACTGCTTTCCTATCTTTTTGTAGCATTGCGGTAAGTTTGCAGTGACGACGATTAGCATAATAGCATGTTTGTATGGTCATAATTAAATTGTTCTTCTCGATAATGTGACAATGTAGTTATGGTGCAATATTGCCGATCACTTTTCATTAACTGAGTATTTCTAATAAAGCCTGATCTACTCCAAAGTGGGTAAAATTGTGAGCGTACGTGTCAAGTGTGTTCTTTGATTAATACTTTAACCAACAGGCAGCCTGTACACTGGTAAGGCCTTATACCGGGCGTATCAAATTTTTGTTTAGAGTAAGCTAAAAATATGCTCGTTCACTCACGATTTTATTCACAGTAAAAGTCAGGCCTAAGCGCGGCAGTTACAGATTTTTTCCCAGGGAACCACTGTGATAGCTGCAAAAAGCATAACATGAAAACCCCAACTCAAAATTTAAATACTTTGGCCAAAATGTTTTGGGCACAAAAGCACAACATACTTGAAAATTTTCAGCATTAAAATTAAACAAAGTTCCTGAGATGTAAAATATGCAAAATCAGGGTCCATGACAACTGACTGCGGCAAACTGACTGCGAACCAAATAACGCAGATTGGCTTAGAAGGGCGGTCATAAAAATATTTTACTATCCCCAGAGCCATCTTGCCGCAACCCTCACTTTGTGATGAAATCAGTGACGAAACCAGTGGCTCGCGATTAGTTTGTTTGCGGTCAGTTCATCATGGTCAGTTGGCTTGGGACGTTGTTGTAAGTATCTAGCACGTTGTTAAGTGGCAAGCCGGGCATATGAAATTTCAGTTTAATTGTGGGATAAAACCGCATGCTCCCAAATTACAAATTTATGCCAAATGTAAACCCTGTCTTAACAATCTTTTTAAGGTTATGTGGAAATCGAAGCCAGATTGCTTAAGAATGCCAATATATAACAAAATTCTAAAGTTTTTGGCTGTGCACATGATAAAACACATCATAATAATATGTAGTGTAGTATTTTTCAATTATAGATATAGTATGAAATATACTTTTTAGGCTTGGTTGACAAGGATGTAAAACACTGATTTGTCACGCGACGAAATGGATTGATTTGAAATAGTGAAGGCATATATCGGAGTGACATTTGCTTCAAAATGCGATAATGCCTTGAAAAAGATGTGATTGGGCTAATTAATGTTTTTGGTTTAAATAGAAGAATTTGTGGAATTGTCTATTGACACTAAAATTAACCGTAGTTTAGTTTTTTATGTTATTCTTTGCTCTTTTGCTATGAACGGCAAACACAGTCCAAGTTTTATCATTTAATTTTTTTTTTTATTATATTGAAAATTGTTTGTGCAATCCGCTGATTGCAAATTGCTTTTCATACTTTTTTAGTAAGCTTTCAAGTATCAATAGTGCTTGAATTTTTATGCTACAATTAGTATCAATGCTTGATCAATTAATATTTTGAAATATTACTGCTATTGAATTGTGTAATTTAAGAAAAGCAAGGTAGATTTTTCCTAGCAATACTTGAAAAATCACGTTTGTCATTTTTGCAACACTTGTCTGAAAGTTGTATTTTACTAACTTGCTTAATTACATTTTAGCGAAAATATTTGATCCGGCAAACAAAGCAAACTTTAAATGTTTATCATTTATAAACTAATTTATTTCTGACATAACTTTTGATTTTTAACTTTCTTGCACAGCACGTAAACCATCAGCAAAACTGAGGGAGCAAGAGATATTTTGCCCCCTTGATTGTCAGACTCGAGGGGGTGGGTCCCCCTGGAATCAATGCCAGTGTTGAGAGGTGTCTTTTTAAACCAAACTTTTTTGAACAGTACCAATATTTCCATAGTAGCATTGCAATGGCAGATCTAAATGTTGAAACAACAGCAAAAAATAATAGAGAACTGCTGATATCTATCATTCGAAGAAACGATACAGTTGCACTGCAAAAAATTTTGGATGAAAAATCTGGATATTTTGAACTTAAACCGTGCTAGGTGGTATCCTTTGCATGAAGCTGTCGAAATAGGTCATGTTGATTTGGTTAAAGTTATTGTTGACTTTGCATCAAATCATGATATAGATGTTCTTCACAAATGGGATCAAAACATGATCTCAAGGCCAAAGTATGGAATCGAGGGTATTAGGTTATTTAAATTTGATTCTCTTGAGCCACAGACTTCGTTTCTTCGACTGGCAGTGCGAACTGAGTTGCTTGACATGGTCAATTACTTTAGAAAGCTGTATCAAGATAATTGTGAAAACAATCAGGGTATTTTTCATGCCATGATTGAAAGTCATTCTCGGCCTGAAATTTTTAAAGTTTTGATTGAAGCTTTTCCTCATTATCTTCACTTATGGTTTGGTGAGCTACAAAAGTGGAGTTTGCCCCTGTATGTTTTTACGAGAGGTCCAATTGATAGTTTTGTATTTTTGCTTCACTTTCTTTTTAAATCAAATTGGAAGATGGCCAGCTCAGAACAACATGCTCTAAAAAATACTTGCGAAAGCTATCTTCGAGCTGCATGTGAAAATGGAGATAAAAGAGTGCTTCCAGCTTTAGTTCAATGTTGTAGCAATTTTTCTTCAAACGTGTCTAATCCTGCAGTAGTTTATTTTATGTCTTGCGCATTGAAGCATGCCATTGAACATGGAACAATTGAAGAGGTGAAATATCTTGTAGACAATGGTTTTGATGTTTATGCTTTTCATGAAGCATCATTAGCTGATGTCTATGACTTTACAAGCTCGTATTGGGGAAATGAAATTCTTACATATGAAAAGATTTATGACCATATTCGTGGTCCATTTAAGGTATCGGCTATATTTTGGGCAGCAGTTTCAGACAAACATGACATAATGAAGTATCTCCTTACAATTGTAAAAAAAGAAAAGTTACTGGAGTTGCAGCTTTCATCACCAATTCTTCCTTCGTGGATGTTCTTTTTGCCAGCCCGTTTGATTTTATCTCATGAATTCGGTTGCTCAATTGATGGCTGGCTCCCACAGTTTTCTGCAGTAAATTTTGTGGAGTACTGCTTATTTCACAAGAAGTCAGATAGCTCTTTCATTCTGAAACTATTGCTGGAGTTTGGAGCAGCTGAATTGGCATTTGGAGAAGAGAGATCAATAATGCCACTAAAGCAATATTTGAATGAGCAGTGGTTTTACATTTCTCAATTGTTGGATAGTAATATAGTTGAGCACTCAAGAAAATTGCCACTATCAGAATCAGTAGTGCCTCGTTACTTAGATAAATTCAGCCTTATATTGCAGCACTTTGGAGTGTATAAACTGAGTACAGGAGAGAAACCTTGTTTAGAAGAAAATGTTTTGTCTTTGAAACAACTTTGTCGATTCATAATTCGTTGCTGTGTTATGCAAAAGTATAGAATGCTAAAACCTATGCATGACCTTTCCTTGCCACCTTCTGTTATAGAGTATTTATTTTACTCTAGTGAATTTTTGTTGTGCTCTTGGTGCCACACTTGATGCATCGATTCAACAAGTTGTTATTAATCTATTATTTGGTCTATATGCTTGATATATTGTTGCACAGTTTTCAAATAATTGCCTCACTCTTAAAAATTATCGCATTCAATCATCATAATATGAATCAAGTTATGTTTCTTACTGTTTTTGGGTTTGAGTGTGCCACTATACATTCATTAAAATTAGTTCTTCGTTTTTTTGAATAATAAAATAACTTTGTGTTTGTAATTATGTTACCATTGAAGCATTCGAGCAAACAATGGGTGATTGGGTGGGGGAAGACTTCTTAACACTTTTATTACTTTTGTAAAAATCAATCCATTATTTAGACATAATAAGAATAATTTGCCTATAACTGAAACAAGAATTAGATATCATCAACCAGAGATTTTTAATATATGTTTTGTGAATATATTAGGAAGATTTTGTTCTATGCGATTTCAGTGTTATGAGTACCGATAGCTTGATTAAGTAACCAAAAATGTCATAACCAGAGTCTATTGTACGAGTATGTATTTGCGCTACCGGTATGTAATCTTATTATAAATTGATTTGTCATGTGGCTTTTATTGTGTGTGTGTGTGTGTTTTTTGTTTTTTTTTCACAGTACTTATCAGTTGCTTTTTTGTATACATGCAGTACATAATAAGTTGCAATAAGTCGCTTACCTGTGTATGTTTTTGAATTTTTTTTGTTTATTATGCACTTTTGTACTAACAGTGTTAGCAGTGAAATACTGTAGTTACTTCAACACAATTTGCAATAGTCGACAATAATTTTCAATTTAGAAGTGTTTTGCAATGCTGTAAGTTTTCCTGAATTATATTGACAAAAACAGTCGTTTTGTAAGAATGTGCTGTGATAAAGTTGAGGTTGGACTACAGTTTAGCAAGGCTACATATCACAAAATTGCAGCTCATCATCTGAGTCCACTGCAAACTAACAAACTTAGTAAACGTTTTTGTTATAAAAAAAAAAGCTGTCAGCTGATGTATAATAACATCATGCTTTTCTGGTTTCTGCAACTGCATTGCTATTGTTATTAGCTTTTTCTCCTCTCACAGGACAACATCAGATTCTAACTATGGGATGATCCTCACTCTGTTCATTGTCATCAGTACTAAGTGCTTGGATAAATTCAAACCTGCTAAGGAGTTTTGGGTGATTCAATCATATCATCATATCACACGTTGGATCCGGTATTTTCCCCATCGACGAAGTTGGCCGGATTTCGTGTGGTCATTGTCTTTACTATTCTTTGCCATTTCGTTCGATCACATGCATTCTCTTTCCCCAGTCCATTTTTCTTCATCTCATTCTCTACCTGCTTTCTCCACGTTTGTTTCGGTCTTCCTCTGCTACCACTCACTTGAAATTTCAAAGCCTATTTATCATCATATCACATGTTGGATCCGGTATTTTCCCCGTCGATGAAGTTGGCCGGATGATTTCGTGTGGTCATTGTCTTTACTATTCTTCGCCATTCGTTCGATCACATGCATTCTCTTTCCCCAGTCCATTTTTCTTCATCTCATTCTCTACCTGCTTTTTCCACGTTTGTTTCGGTCTTCCTCTTCCTCTACTACCACTCACTTGAAATTTCAAAGCCTATTTCAAAGTTCTACTACCACTCACTTCAAATTTCAAAGCCTTGTTTCAGTAAATTTCTTCATGTTCTTCTCCAATGAATTTTGCTGTTTGTTTGAAGCCATTAAGCAGAGATAATCATGGTAAGGCGTCATGTCTTAGGGCACCACAGCATGACCATTGACCAGTGTGCAGGTTGGACCCAGATTATGCAATCATAGTCATTGTAGAAAAAAGGTGCTGAGGTGGAGTGCTAGATGCAGCAAATGTTTAGGTCTTATAAGAAAGTCAGGATAATATACTGTGTGGAAATGAGTTTGTTGGTCAATGGAACGTGTTTTTTGGAAAGGAATGTTGATAATGTTGCATTGCATCATGTATAGGGCTGTGGAGCACCTGTCTTATGGTCATAAATTATCAAATGTCGGCATGTCACGATAATGAGTTTTGAGATCAATAGACTTTTGGGAGTAATACTGATAATGGTATAAAAAACAATGGTATGAAAAGTAATGGCATAAAAAAGTGAAAATAGATATTACTGATGTTGAGAATAAACTGTTGGCAGAGTAGCTGAGAGGGCCAAAGCATTATTTTACGATGATCCTAATCGCATGATCTAAGCTCAATCTGCACTTTGATCATTATGTTGAGTCCTTGAATATGGCCCTTTGTGATGATCATTTTTACTTGGTAGATTCAGACAAGCAGTAAATTTAGTGGACAAGAATGCGAAGAAATTCACAGGAACAGTGGAAACTCCTTTCAAGTCCGGATTTGTTCCAAGACAAAATGGCCATCACAATAAAAATTATTCAGATCATCCAACAGTCAGCGTCTGACGCTGTTTGGTGACAGGAGGATAAATACGAGTATATCACTACAATAACTTGAACTTCCACATTTTTTCCAGATCATTTTTACGTATTCTCCTTTCCTGTTTGCTGACTTTACTTAATGCTCACTCGTTCTCAATGGTGTCAGCCTGATCCTACATTTGAGAATCGAGATAGCGATTATCGCTTGAAGTGTGGAAACTTTCTTACAGCAAAAGAATGGAAACATAGCACTTTGGTCTCAAAAAATTGCAAAACTCATCTTAGTATTGAATAAATTTGCAAAAAATAATTTTTATGGTGATTTGTAGTGTTATTTGTGGTGATTGTGCTGAAATAGAATAATATCGTTCTTTAATTGCATGTTGCTGTAACGAGAGCGGTAATTAGTGTTTGTAAAGTATATCTTCTCTGATGCTATACTTCATAGCAACAACTTCTTGACTTGATAGTTGGGACGGTAAAATCATCAAATAACTAGCTTTTGGTGATTTTAACTAGCCTTAGCCAAACATTAATTTTATCCCTGTTAAGATTTTGATATTCGCTATCTTTTGGACTCCACTTTCTCATCTAGAGCATTGCAGTTTCCACCTCCAAAAAGCATGATGTTACTTCTACAGTGTTGCTGATCAGTTGACCAGCTTTTCCTAAAAACTGAAAGATTTAGGTAGCGCATTATATGCGTTGGACCATGATGATCAGATGATGAGTTGATATTGCAATAAATAGTCTGACTAGGCCAGGCCATGCTTTTGAAAATATAATACTGACCGGACATTATGGATTAACTTCTTTGTATTTTTCTTCATTTAAGGTATACGCTGTGATTATATTGTCATATCTCCACAAAACCTCAAATTATGTAGCTTTTAAGCTGATTGGATTGATCAAGCATGCAGCTTAGCAAGAGTTAACATTTTTTAAGAGGATAATGACAAATGTTCACCAAGAAATTCTAGATTCTTGCCAAGGAAGAAATGACCTAGAGCTTCTATTTTCAATCATACGAAAGAGAGACTCTGGTTTGTTGCAAAAAGTGCTGAAGGAAAAGTCTGTTCATGTTTTAGAATTCAATGACGACGGATGGTTTCCTTTACATGAAGCAGTTGAGTTGGGATATTTGGATATTGCTAAAGTAATTGTTGAATTTGCATCAAAAAATAAAATAAATGTATTGAGGGAGTGGGATGGACGTCAAACCTCTCATCGTAAATTCGGCACTGATATGTTCAAAGGAATTGATCATAGATTACGAGAGGATGAACAAACTTCTTTTCTCAGATTAGCAGTTCGTACTGAGCAGCTAGATTTGATTAAATTTTTTGTTACAATTTATAAAGACCATTACAAACCTCAGCACTCAATCAGAGAACGATTGCATATAAGCCAGCTGAGAATTTCACCGAACAGTCGTGCTTATCTCCTTGGGACACCTCGTGGAAACGAATTCATTAATAGACCTGTTTTTGAAGCGATGCTTGAGAGTGTACCACAGACTAATATCTTGAAACTTTTAGTGAAAGCTTTTCCTCAATACCTCAATCATAACTATGGGCAGTGTGGCATTTTGCAATATGCAATAGAGCGCAGTGAATTCCAGAGCATTGCTTTGCTTTTGCCATTGCTGTACAGTTTGCATCGTGACATGAGCAAATCAGGTTATCCTGGCGCATCTTGCCAAGGCATTGCTGGTTTACACTGCTTAAAATGGACATTCAAAAATAATGACACTCAGCTTTTAAAGCAGTTTTTTGATGCAGCTGGACAAGACCAACTAGCGGTCAATCTGGCTAGTTCATGGATGCGCGATGACATTTATTTCCTTTTGTTCTATACTTGTCGTTTTGGTACAGTTAAGGGTTTACAATTTTTAATCGAAACTGGTTTAAGTCTGTATGAGTTTTGTAATTCAGCTAGTGCAAACCTTCTGGCTCATCAACCAAGATGTGAAAGCAATCGCATAATAAAGTCAATTGAAATCCATGAGTATTACGATAATGTTATTCGAGTACTTCAGAAACTGGATGATAAGGTACCTTTAGCTGAGCCTAAATACCAAATGACTGCACTATTTTGGGCTGCAGTTCAAAATAACATCGACGTTTTAAAATACTTGCTTACGGTTGTTGATAAAAAAAAGTTTTACTGTTTGCAGCTTTCAAGTCCCATTTTTTTTGTTGCTCAATACTTTTTATTTGAAACGTTACAACTCTTACTAGAAGCTGGATTCCATGTTGATGACATACATCCTCTGCCAAGTGGCATTAAATCGTTTTTAGGAGATTGCTTATTCTTTGATGAATATGCAAGTATGAATACATTAGAAGTTTTGATAAGGTATGGTGCAGTTGAGTATACATTTGGACATAGACTGGAATCCTACAGGCAGTTTTTAGTTCGGCAGTGGTTTGCTATAGCTCAATTTTTAAAAAATATTTTAGGAGGAATACCAAACTATAGAATCATACGGCATGCAAGTGGAACTGAACCTACGCTTGGCATGAAGATTAGAACTCCACCTACACGTTTCATTAAGGATAAATTTGACTTATTTTTGCAACATGTAGGCTTATTCACGAAAAACCTTGACAAAACTTCAAATTTAGAACCGAGCATTCCATCACTGAAACAACTAAGCAGGTTCGTCATTCGTTGTTGTGTTGTTCGGAAACATCAGACCCTGCAACCAATATATTACCTTTCCTTGCCATGTTATCTAAAAAAGTATCTCTTTTGCTTTGATGTTGTAGGATCATTTAGTGATTCCCATTGCCGATAACACCCATATCCGAAAAGTAGTTGGAGTAGAGTACCGTAGTTTCCGTATTTTTAAAACATAGTCAATTGGTCATCACGTTGATGGTTCAGTTGGCAGCGTGGCCGAGAAGGTTAGGGTGTCGTTTTTGGGTCCACTACTTTTCTTCGCCGCCTGCTTGGGCACCGCCATTTTTTTTGCACTTGTCCTTTTGGTAGAAGACCTTTTCTGTGCCAGTTCGGAGCCGTTTGACAGTTCAGTTATATATTCTTTTCTTTTGTTTTTTTCTTTTTTTCTTCTCTCGCAACTGTTAAATAGGTCTGTCAAACTTCTTTAAAACACTACAGAGTGACCAACAGTTGTAATTGGATTTCAATAATTTGATTACTGTTGCATGCTTCAATAATGATATCTGCGTGGTATTTTCTCCGTTTTTTGTTGTTGTTGTTTTTTGGTAGTAAAAGTGTTTGATTTCAATTTTTAGGTTTTGTACAAAAGCAGACGCTGATTTTATCTTTACCTTATGAAAAGGGAAAGAAAGATATGGAAAGCGTTTAGACAATGCTTCAACGTCTACTCAAGGGTTGGATTATCCGGATATCGATTAACCGGGAGTTTTTTTACTATCTGATATCCGGATATAATTCTGCGTTTAACCGGATAAACAAATATCATTGCTAATGCGTTTTGCCACGGTTTTACGCGTTATATTAACCCTTTACCTCCCAAATTAATTTTCAAACTTTTTTTTGTTCTTTATTTTTTGTTTTGGTTTCGCTGAGCTAGTGAACCTCATCTGACATTACAAACAGTGCAACAAATTCAATATTATTTTTATTTTTCAAGAAAATCGATGTTGCCATATGGCAACGCTAGCAAAATCCGGGTACAAAACTTCAAAATTTACAGAACTGAAAGAACGAAATAAAGGAAAAGTTAACATATCAATGTTCACTTTGTTCAAGAAGAAACTCAAAGTCAGTGTCTGTTTATGCATTCCTGATTTTAGTTTTACAGATTACTTGGTGTGATATGCCGCAAAACATTTCACACAAAGCCCAACGTCACATTTTTTACATTGTGTACGACCAATTGATTTGCATCCTTCGTAAGCACAACGGCGCTTCTTGTTTTCCTTGGTTGGCTCTGCAAAATGATCAAGTCTGTCATACCTTTTTTCAAGCGTGTCGGGAGTGGCTGCAGGCTTGCGCCCGGCACCTTTTGGAGGAGTGCCATACCTAGACAAGTATGCTTTCGCAATCGCGCGCCGAAATTGTAATTGTGAGTAGTTGTCACCTTTAGCCTTGGATAGCAGCCAAGCATTGTTGATGGATACATCCAACAACCACGTGAACAAACACCACCACCATTTTTTCCCTCTTATACTGATGCGATACGCATTTATGTTTTGATCCATACGATCAGTTCCTCCCATGCTATCATTGTACTTGCATACTGCAAAAGGAGTATCAATGTAGACGTTCTTCTTCTCGGCTTTGCTCCATCTTCTTTTAGATCCAATTGGGTGTACTCCATAGGCGCTTGAAGCAAGAGTCAGTACAGCATTGTCTTTCCACCTGGTGACCAAAACATTATTATTTTCATATGTTGCTGTTGCACTGTCGTAAGAGCCGCGTGCTTGTTTGTCGAGAGATTTGACGTCATTCAAAGTACAGTTTTTTCCCAATCTATTTTGACGTATGGTGCCAAGGCTATCGTATCCTCTTTTTTTCAACTCATGTATGAGCGGCAAACTAGTAAATAAATTGTCAAAGTTTAAACAATACGGAAGACCAGTTTTATCATCACTGTATTGGCGAAGCAAATGAAGCACAGTTGATGAGCACCTTCCAAATATTTTTTCTTCTTCGTCACATCCTTCATAAGTTTTACCCTGGTATGGATCAAAAGCAATGAGATATCCTGATGGATTGTTTTGGCACCAAACTTTATAGCCAAATCTGATTGGCTTATTCCTGATTGCTTGCTTGCAGCTATGCTTACCAAAGTATTCTACCATCGCCTCATCATGAGCGATATTGCGAGTTGGTACATAATGAAGCATAAACTTTTTTTGCAAATACGATATCAGTGGGCGTAATTTAGTGTATTTATCATCGACATTCAATTGCGTGTTGTCCTTGAAGTGCAAAATACGCATTATGTATCAAATCGGTTTCTTTGCATGGCCATATAAACAGCGGTATTTCGCAAATCATCTCCATTGGTCCAGAAATCAGCTTTGCTGGGGTGAGGATTATATCCAGATACAACCAAAATCGCGAAAAACACTTTAATTTCTTCTTTAGTTACTGGGGGAGCTGTTAAATTTTTAAATTGACAATAAACATTGCTTTGCTCTACAATTAGGTCATACAAAGGTTCGTCAAAGAAAAGTTCAAATAACTCAAGTGGCCCAAAATCCCTGTATCTGCAATAGTTCGCTTCAGGAAAAAGCGGAATGAAGCTAGACGAAGTTTGTTTGGGAGTCCAAGAAAATTTAGATGCCGTAGGGTAATCCTGTTTAGTCATTTTGGGAGCAGGTGGCGTTCTCCTTTCCTCATCATTTTCATCGTCTGATGCTGTTTCATCGTGGCGTGTTTGATATTGAATTTCGGCTCCTGCTCGCAATTGATTTCCAGTGAGGTTCGATGCTGAAAAACTTTCTTCTTCTCCTGAATCTTCATCAGTAAGTTCAGCAACTTCCGGTGGCTCAAGATATAAATCACATGGCTCCTGTTCATCTAGAACGAAATCCAAAGCGTCATTCACTGTGATATTCCTGTTAAACATAAAAGCTGTTACGATATTGGTGAAGTGTCGGTGTTGTTCTATTATTTCGTGAATTTTGAGAAATTTGGCGTCAAAGTAGATTTTAGTCTTTGGATGCCTTATTTCATCCCCTTTTGTGATATTTTTCTACACTTTTTTGTTTGGAAAAGCTCAGCTATTGGCCCCGAATCCCTGCGCAGATGGACACAATTTCAAAATGGCCTGTACAATGAGCAATTCTGGTCAGTTTACAACTTTAACATTTGCGTGAAAGCTTACTTTTATCGGACACAAATTCGAGCAAATGTACACATATTTTACTAGTGTTGCCATGTGGCAACATTTTACGCTAAGCGTTCTACCAGTCATGTGAGAAGTAGAGTTGATCTTGGTCACACATAGTATGGACACTAGAGACATTGCCTAAAATATAGTACAACCAAAATCCCAATACACTGCATTACAATACTTAGAAACACTTACCTTATTATGTGAGCCATTTCTGAAAAAGGTAATTTTCTACAATTTCTTGCTGCAGCCAAACGGAATGAAAAATTATAACTATTTTTCTACCAATTATTAGTGCTTAAGTGTACTATACTTCGATCTGCTAAAAACATAATTACAACAATTAGAAACACTTACACTAAAAACTTTACATTTTTGTGGTGCTGTTGCCATATGGCAACACTAGTAGATAAAGGGTTAAGTTAGATCTTTCTCTGTTACGTGGATAGTGGAAACTAACTCCCTATTTGTTTACATTTCTATTAGCTTATAATCATAGGTGGGCACAAGTCCGTTAATCGTTAATCCGTTAACTCTATTTTGCAGGTGCTCAAAATCGATGCTGACAGCGGGACACTGTGTCGTTTCGACACAGTCAAATTTAAACGCTTATAACTTTTAAACAAAACCAGCTATTTGCGTAGTTTTTTCGCAATTAGACAAAACATTTATTCAAAAATATTTAGAGCCCAAGTTTATTTGGCTATCAGATGGGCATTTTTGCAAATCCTGCTTTAATAACGAAGCTAACTTTTTCATTAACTCGTTAATCCGTTAAAAAGTTTTTTCAAGTTAACGGATTAAATGAACTTCCGTTAAGTTCTGTTAACGGACTATATTAACTTTCGTTAAGTTCAGTTAACTTCCGTAATTTTTTGCACCATTCATTTATTGTACCGGTACAAACCAATTTCCACTGGTAACACTTGCTGCGCATTGGTACGAGTTTTGTGGAAGAAAGCGAAGAAAGGAGCTCTTTTTTGTGGAAAATAATAAGCCGCAGCCTCATAGGTCTATTAATTATCGCTGTTCGCAATTTCCTAAGACTTTCCGATCGCAGCTTCGTTAGTGCATTTGAACCTATTTTTATCTTGAAATTAGATTAGGCTGTAAAATGTAACTTCCAAAACACAAAACGACCACCATAGCAATAAATATTTTATAACAATCAGCTCAACAACATCAATATGTGTTCTAGAAGCGAGTGAATAAAACGAAATGTAAATTACACGCAAAATATTAACGAATTAACGGACTTTATTAACTTCCGTTAATTAAAGCTAAAAATAACGGATTAATGTTAACGGAGGTGTGAAGTTTGTTAACGAACTAGTGGTTAACGAAGCTAACGTTTTGCGTTAACTTGCCCACCTATGCTTATAATATTTGCTTTTAGACTGCTCGTAAATGCAATAATGAAGTTTACTGCTACATTACAGAAATAAAGCAAAGGAATTGATTATTTTAATTACAAGACCGCATTCGCAGAACAAGGTCAAGTTTGTAAACAGGGACTGGGAGCCTATGGCACGCGAGCTAAATGTGGCTCTTTCGGTCAGAGTTGTAAGTCGGGCCGGGCTTTTCCGGTCGGGTTCGGGCTTAAAGTGGACAAAAAGCTTGTGCTTAATTCGAGCCCGAGACGTTTTTTTTTTTGCCTTAGGTGCTCAAAAATATAATCAAAATACCTTGAAAACATTGCTAAATTTTTCAGACCTAACTTAACTTTCGGAATTTTTTAGGGCATGATTTGGGCTTCAAATTAGTTTTAGGGTTCGGACCGGGTTCGGGCCTGAACTAGTCGGCCCGTTTACAACTCTGCTTTCGATGAAGGCTCTTAAATAAATTTAAGCTGACTATGTTGCCACATTTCAAACTTTTTTAGAGCCAAATTGTCCTATAATAATTTTTTTGTTTTTTAATTGTTATTACGTTAATTAGTTTGGTCGTTTAAACTTTGAAGACTTTCGCGAGCACACTAGACGTTTTGAGTTCATCCCTCATCCACATGAATGTGTTGTGAACGAAGTCGATTTGTGTTTCATGCGTTGCAGAAACAGTTAACACTCAATCTGTGTGATTTTTCATATTCACTCGTTCTGCGCTTGTGCGTATATGCACAAGAAAACTGTGCAATGATTTTCTGAACAATAGTCGTTGATGCAAATTTTGTGAAATCGATTGTCTAACGTATTAGCGGATATTATCTGGCTAGCCGGTTAGTTAAATTCCATGTTACACGGATATATCCGTTATCCGGATAGTGAAAATTATTGATATCCGAACTAACCCTAGTCTACACATTAGACTTTAAAAATTGAAACAAAACAACACTGACAAGATAATAAAAAATAATAATCAAATGAATAACGACGATGTTTGCAAACTCTTTATGAAGTATATGTTGTTTATTATTTTGACATCACGATACTATAGTCCCAACCGCACAAGATGACGCTTGAACCGCGCAAAACTTTTGACAGTTTCAGTATACGAGAATAAACTATTTTAAATTTAAGAACAAGCTAAGAGCAATTTCATGCTCAAAGCAGCAAAATTTTGGAGAACTTTATTTATATTGCTAATTTTGGCAAAAAATGATTTTGCATTTGCGCAAGTTTTCCTGTTTATTGCTTTAAAAAGAGGCAAACGTGGTATATACTTGACTACTTAAGTACTTAAGGTATGGTTAAGGACTTGTTCGTGCAGAGTGCGAATGCAAACTACGCCGAAAACAGCGCGATTTGCTGTTTTCATAGAAAGCGGTTTTTCGCACAAAAATCGCAATCAGTTTTGTATTAGACCTCGATCATTTGCTAATGTAAATAACCATAACCATAATTATTCATTATACCGACGGCTTGTCTGTCACGGCGAATTCCATCATATTACAGAAGTTGTATCCTATTTGAAATTTTGATCCTGATAAATTTTGAGAATATTCTTATTGACGACGATATTCAAAAAAACAATACTTATTACTGGAGAGCAATCACTTTTTTTGTTTGATGTTATTTAAAAGAAGAGATGGAACATTGAGTGCATTCACAAAATAAGCCAAAAATTTATAAAAACTACTAAACTTATTTAAAATTTCTTAAAAGGATAAAATCGATATAATTGCGTTGAATTACATTTGTGTGCTATTTGTCTGTATTAGTACATGGTGACGTTGCCTAAATTGAGAGCGCTGATTGGTATAAAACAAAAAGCCGATGCGAACGTCATTTAAAAAATTGCTCTCGAGGCAATCTACGCAGTTAATTTGATGAGATATTTTTGGAAAAAGGGTTCGATACAATTTTTGCCACGATGTGATTGCCATCCCTGATATAAAGAGTTCTTTTCTTCTCTTAAATGATATTATGTAAAACAAAGTGATTGGTATCCAGTTATTGGTGTTGTTTTTTAAATGTCAAGTGATTGGTATCCAGTTATTGATGTTGTTTTTTAAATGTCAAATTAAATTTTCTCAAAATTGATGCGGTTCGAAATTCCAAATAGGTTCCAACTTCCACGGTATGGTGGAATTTGCTGTTACAGACAAGCCGTCTTTATAATTAATAATTCGTGCATTATAATAGTTTACATTGGCAAACGGTCGAGTTTTTATACAAAACAAGCAGATTGCAGTTTTCAGTGTAGTTTGCGCCGCTTTTTGCGTTCGCGCTCTGTATGAACAGGCTCTCACCCTACCATAAGTAGTCCAGTATGTATACGAGGTGTGTTTGAAAAGTAACGGAATTGGGTCTATAAATGTTTTATTTTATTTGACAAGTAAATTTTACAACATGTCGCCTTCAAAGTATATTTCCTTGGCTCGAATGCGTTTTTCCAATCTCTGCCACGCACTCCTGGAAGGATTGCTCCGGGATCGCTGGGAGCTCTCTCGTCACAGCTGTTTTAATGGCTTCTGAGTTTTGAAAACGAGTTCTTTTGATGACTTCCTTGAGTTTGGAAACAAAAAGAAGTCACAGGGGGCCAGATCTGGAGAGTAGGGTGGGTGCTCCAGTACAGCAATGTTGTTTTTGGCAAGAAACTTCCGAATTCTCTAGGTATTATGAGCTGGAGCATTGTCATGATGATTCAGCCATGACCTAGTTTCCCACAGTTCTCTTCTTTTCTCCCTCACTGAGCGCATCAGACGTCGCAAGATGTTTTTGTAGACGTGCTGATTAATAGTTTGGCCTTGTGGCAAGAATTCTGCGTGGACAATTCCATGGACATCAAAAAAAGTAATCAGCATCACCTTGCTTTTGGACTTAAACACCCTCGCCTTTTTGGGTCTTGGTGACAATGCGCTCTTCCATTCAAGGCTCTACCATTTGGTTCTCGAAGATCCATGACTCATCGCCAGTAACAACTCTTTTCAGCAAGTTGGGTTCAATTTCGAGTTGCTCCAAAATGTCTTGACACACTTGCACACGCTGCTCCTTTTGTCCTTCATTCAGCAATCTTGGTACCATTTTTGCACAGATCTTCGGTAATGATCCTCCATATCCTTTCACTATTCATACCCAGTTCATCTACTATCATTCTAACAGTAAGACGGCGATCGCTCTGCACCTTTTGTCTCACACGCTCAACATTTTCATCTGTTCTGCTTGTGGATGGCCTCCCACTCCTGTGACCATCTTCCACCTCCTTTCTTCCCTCTTTCAACTTCCTGTGCCACTCAGAAAGACGAGTTCTTGACATCGTGTCATCACCATAGACTTCTTGGAAGCAACTTTAGTGCTTCGGTTGGAGTTTTTCCAAGACGGACAAGAAATCTCAGGTTGATTCGTTGTTTGACGCTCATCCTTCGCACCAAAGAAAAAAAAGCCAAAAATTCTTAATTTCATCAAAGTTTCACAAAACGGTCACAAAGAAAGCGCCTTGACAGAGAAACGTGCAAAAATGAATGTAGTTGTCACAGAATGCTGAAATTTGGTTTTCGAAACCATAAGACATTGTGACATCATAGAAAGCAATGCTTTTTTCTCTGCGATAAAAGTTGTTCGTGCAGCGTGCACAGTCCCGTTACGTTTCAAACACACCTCGTTTACCAAGTTTGGCCGGAAATTTTGCGCTAATGCAAAATCATTTTTGTCAAAATTAACAATATAAAGTTCTCCAAAATTTTGCTGCGTTCAGCATGAAATTGCGCTTAGTTCGTCCTTAAATTTAAAACAAAGTTTATTCTCGTACCCTGAAATTGTGAAAATTTGTAATTCAAGCGTCATCTTGTGCGGTTCTGATTATATTATCGTGATGTCATAATAAAAAATATTTATCTTATGAAGAGTTTGCTAACATCTTCGTTTTTCATTTGAGGTTAAAATAAACTGTTTAGTCCATGTAGAAATATCATCATTTTGCTCCAAAAGTGTGCATCTTTCTTCTATGCTGTATTGCTGTAAGAAAAGACGTCAAATCTTTTACATCTTGAAATATGGTTTTTAAGATTAAAATCAACCGTACCTCTGCGAAAAATGTAAACGCTACTGTTGTGGAGATCCTCGATATTACCAAAAATCATCAGAAATTGGGAAGGAAATATTGGCCATTCAGAAACATCATTTATTCAGGATTTCGAAACTATAGGTAAAAAATACGTCTTGTGAACGTTCGTGGTAACAGGCAGTAAGATTTTAAGTTCCAGCAAAAGTCAAACAGGCGTTTATTATTTTTTATTATCTTGTCTGTGTTGTTTTGTTTCAATTTTTAAACTCGTAATATGTTGGCGTTGAAGCATTGTTTTAACGCTTTCTATATCTTTCTTTCCCCTCTCATAAGGTGAAGATAAAATCAGCTTCTGCGTGGCCTTTTGTACAGGATCCAAAAATTAGATGTTTTTGCTACAAAAAAAAAAAAAAACGGAGAAAATTCCACGCAGATATCATTATCGAAGCATGCAACAGTAACCAAATTATTGAAATCCAATTCGACTGTTGGTCACTCTCTATTGTTTTAAAGAAGTTCGACTGTTCTATTTAACAGTTGCGCGAGACGGAAAAAAGAAAAGAATAAATTACTGAACTGTCAAAGGGCTCCGAATTGGCGCCTAAAAGGTCTTCTCGGAAAAGAACAAGCGCAGAAACGTGGCGGTCCCTGCCAAAATGGTCGCGCCGAAAAGATGTGCTTCCTCGTTTTTTACGATGATCCTGATCGTATGATTTGGGTTCAACCCACATCTTGGTCACGTTGTGCGGCCTTGGATGAGACGCTTTACAATGATTGTCTCTGCTTGGTGACTTCAAACAAGCAGCAAATTCAGTGGACTAGAATTCAAACAAATCCATAGGAAAATTTGACCACTGAAACCTCCTGAGCAGGTGTGCGGATTCCTCCAAGCAGGAGGTAGTAATTGCAATGAAAAATGTACGGATCGTTCAATAGTAAGCGTCTGATGCTGTCCGGTGACTGCAGGATAAATATGCATCACAGTAACAACAATCAAAATATGGTCAACTCTTGCACGTACAGATTTGCTCCACTTAAATGCGCCTATGCATATAACTGGAGGATGAATATAGAGTAAATAATTAATGAATCTGAAAGAGCTATATCTTAAACTGATCTTGAAGAATTCAAAAATCAAATTATGCTAATTTATCGTTTACCAATGATAAGTCTGCAAACTATAAAGATAAAGAGTTGATTAAAGTTTCTGAGTGTTAAGACTAACGAGCTATTCTGAAATTATATAGTTACATTTATCAACAATGTATTTGTGGAACAGTGTTTGGCCCTTGAGAAATTGATAATTTAGGTCAGTGGCGCACCCAGGGGGGTTTCGGGGGTCGAACCCCCCCCGTTTGGAACTCAAAAAGCAACATTATTTTGTTAATATAGCGCAGTTTGTAACACTTTGCTGTATTTACTTTTAACTAAATAATCACTTAAATTGTCCTTAATCACTTAAGATGTTGTTTTAGGGCCGTAATTTGATCCTGTACGATATTTGCCAAGCAATTGAGATTTTTGCCTTTGTTTCACCTGCAATATTGCTGACAGAAACAATGTGTAACTATATGTATTTGATATATCCATGGATATTGAATAATGGATATATAAACTGCACATATATCCATGAATATATTATACCCGATCATAAACTTCTGAGCAGAATAGAGCTTGACACTAAAAAGAGACAGACGGCCAAGTAGTGAAAAAAGTCGCCCATCTGTAAAAAAAACTACTAAGCCAGATGCACTCTTGCAAAAAAGGAGCAAATCAATTCTCTGTTTCATGATGAAATCAACAACAAAATCACATTCAAACGTCTAGATTTTTATCTACAAATGTATTCAGGAATTTAAAAACAGCTTTTAATCGCGACGTCGCTATCATTTCCAAATGATTTTTTCTATATTTTTGCATTAACCTTATAGCATTTTAGGTGATTTTTGCAGCACCATAATAACAACCCATTGTCTATTTCAATGTAATCAACCTTTATACAACCTTATACCATTTCAGCATAGACTCGTGAAGAGAGCTGGACGAAACCTTTAATATAAAACAGTCTTTTTCAAGGCTCCCCATTTCTCAGAGAGTGGGAATGATAGCTCCGACGCTATTTAACGCTATTTTGAAATTTTGTTCCCCAAACAAATTTTTGAATTAAAAAACAAATTCCCTTAGCAGATTTAAGCCATAATGCGATCTTTCAGCATTTAAATGTATTTTGGACTTCACCAGTAAATGTGCAGGGGCTGAATGGACTGAGCAACTATAAATTCTTTTAAACTTTTCCAAATCTTAATAGTTCAACTTATTTTCTAATTACTCTGAAAACATTCAAAATGTCATCGAAATGGCTGTTTTCCAAAAAAAAAATTGCTAGAATTGCCCAGCGGCTGCCCCCATACGTGTTCAAACTGTCTTCCAAATGGTGTTAGAATATCTGTTTTTCAAAAAAAAAATTCAAAAATTGCCCAGCAGCTGGGGGCTTTGCCCTCAGGCCCCCAAACATGTCATCTTGTTTAAAATGTCAAAATCGTTCAAAATAACATGCTAATGGCGTTACAATGACTGTTTTTTTCCGAAAAAAATTGCAAGAATTTCCCAGCAGCTGGCAGCTTTGCCCCCAGGCCCCCATAGTGGTAACTTGTTCTCTCGCACACAATCTTCACAACCAACAACTTTCAAATCGGTATTACAAGGGTTTTGAATGAACAAAATGCAACTATTACCGCGAAACCCTGTTTGACCATAATACGTACGTGCGTTTTCATAAATGGTTAAAATAAATTAACTACAAGTGGGTCTGGTTTCTTTTTGAAAAATTGAGTCCACCCCCTTTTAAAATTTCTGGGTGCGCCCCTGATTTGGGTATTTTTTTTCATCCATTTCTGATGTTTAGCATAGAATTTTGAAGACTTTAATGTTTCATATTAAAACTAAAGTCCGAACAATTTAATTGTAACATATTAATTTTGTAAGTTTCTAAGCTTTGTAATAAACCATATCATTGTGTCAATGATATGGTATTGAAAATGTGCAATTACTTTACTGTGTTTTATCAGTGTTCGAAACAATATGTTCAATCGGATTTCGTTTTGCTACACATAAAGTATTTTCTTTGCCTCAAAATTACGCCAAAATATTTGTAATTTTATCGTGTTGAGTTTCCGTATTTTTGCATAAAAATTGCTGTATATTATATTCAGAGATAAGCAAATTAATCTTACGGATATTTTTATTTAACAGCCCAAAACTCGGTACAGTAAATACGATAAACCTTGGTGATCAGACCTAAAAACGTGTTGTAAAATAAAGATTTTTCCGCTGTATTGCATATTAACCATTCTTGCCATATTTTGTTCTCGCCTTTGTGTGAATGACTCGTTTCAGTAGCATTTTACTTCTTAAAACTCAAGTCTGCAAACTAGCTGTGTTTATGTTGGAAATGGTTACATCTGTATTTTCCTATGTTCCTTGGCCAGGACTCTGCAAAGACACCTTGCAATCTTCAAGTCAAGTTGCCACCTGTTCTATGTAATTCTTAACACGAAGCAGAGAAGCTATGTAATTTTATGTTCTATGTAATTCTAAACATGAAGCAGAGAAGCTATGAATACCGTACCGATACCAAATTTTATAATCTTTGATTCATTCTAGTATCAAATTGAACTCAAGTGTATCATTTCAGTTGCATATGCTTAATCTATTAGTCCATTATGTGCTTTTTGACAGCTTAGGTTGATAGTTTTTTAAGAATATATATAAAGTTAGTTGCACTTAATTTGTTTGTTAAAAATATTTCCAACTTTTTTTGCGCTTTTACAGTAGGTCATTGCATTTATTGAATATAGTTTTTTTTTTTTATTGTTTTTCCTACAAGAGACCCAAATCTCAGTATAGTATGGAAATACTGCAGTTATGAAATGCATATACAGCTGCCGCAAAATGACTTGAGACCTGGATCATTTTCACACACTTTCATTGCCATAGAATGTGAAAACCATTCTCATCGTCACAAAAGGAAATTATTCCACTTTATAATAGTTCAATTATGATTTCAATTAAGTAGACAATGGGAAATTGTTACGGCACGGAATTGGTTTGGGCTTTTTATAAAAAAAAGTACTGATGATAATGTATAGTGAGGCAGTGGAGAATCATAGCGGATTTGCAGCCATAAGAGAATTGTGTAAGTGATTGAGAGTAGATAGCGAAGTTAAAACATCGTGCCTGGAAAATATACCAGTGACGAAGAGAAAGCTCTCATCCTTGCTTGGAGGCAGGAAAACGTGCTCATTAAGGTCATCTGTGAGCGGAATGGAAGAGTGAAGGCAACCATCATGAGGTTGTTGGCTGCAGCCAAAGATCTTCTAAACAGCACAGTTCCAAAGCATAAGTTTGGCGGAGGAAGAAAGAAGAAAACCTCTCCACATACTGACATGATCATAAAACGAGAACTACCGAAGAACCCTCGTTTGACAGCCTTGCAACTGCAAAATCTCCATCAAGAGTTACTGCAACATGTGAAGATCTGTACAGTCTAGCATCGTCTTCAAAAAGACTTGGATCTTCCAAATCGTAAACCTGCCAAAAACCTCTGATTACCGGGAGAATGAAGACAAGCATTTGCAAAGAAATACTCATATTGGACCGCTGAACAGTGGAGGAAAGTGATGTTTTCCGATGAGAGCAAGTTCCAAGTCTTTAAGATGGGGTCTACCACTGTGCCGCATCCAAGATCATCAGGTCGCTTTGATCCTCGATATACCGTTCCTACCGTTAAACATCCACAGTCGGTAATGGTTTGGGGATATTTTTCTGGGGAAAAAGGCAGGAGAGGCCTGTACTTTCTCCCCAAAAACAAAAAGATGAACGCTGAATTCTACCTGCAAGTCTTGGAAGAGCACATGCTCAGCTTTTACCACATTCATGGCTCTGAAGTGTTCATGCATGACAGTGCACCTTGTCATAAGGCCAGAAAGATAACGAGATATCTTAAACAGAAGCAAATAAGTGTTCTGGAATGGTCTGGCAACAGTCCGGATATGAATTCGATTGAAAACTGCTGGCACAAAATGAAGAAAAAGATGTCCGAAAAGAAAACACCCAACCTTGAGATCCTGCAAGAAGAGCAGAAAAAAATGTGGTGCCAGGAGATGTCAACGGAATATTTTGAAAATTTAAGTGACTCTATGCTAAAACGCTTGCAGATGGTCATAAAAAATAAGGGCAACATGACTACATATTTAAAAATGTGATTATTGTTTTTATTAAAGCAACAAAACCAACAAAATCTGCACTTTTGTAGGAAACATTGGCAGGTCTTAAGTCATTTTGCGGCAGCTGTACATGTGATCTATCAATCATTTTACACTTCACATCCACCACCTTTTCAAACAAAAACATTTCTATTTTTAATATGAAGCAAAGAGCCAAAACGTGAGCGAACATTTTTTACTGAACGTTTCAAGACATTACTAGTCTCATCATCAGCAGATAACTGATATAGGCAACAGCAACTTGTCACGAGCAAAGCACAGGAAAAAAAGCAAAGCAATGACGCATAAAATGGAAAAAAAAAAAGAAAGCGAGCGTAAAATTAAAAGCAATTATTGTTTTCAGACGTTGAATAAATATAATGGAATTGAAGCTTTGTCGGAGTTTAGATCTGGATTTCTTTGTTGAATCATTAAGGTTTCTTTGATTAATAATTTTCGCCAATGGGCAGATCAAGCCAGGATGATGGGGTTATTAAAACAAACTGCGTGATTAGGGTTATCAGTCAAATGCCGAATGACGTCCGTATCCTGTGGTGTTTTAGAAGAAGGATCGTGGTTATTGATACGGGTAATTAGATTCCGTGACGTTTGGCCAATATACGAACTGCCACAGTTACAACTTATTTCGTACACAACGACATATTGATGGAGAATTTGTTGTTGCTCTTTATGTTTATACACATTTTTTAAACTATACGTATCGTTAATTAATAAAAATTTGGTTTCAAAATCAAGCTTGGCAAAAAAAGAATTAATTTCTTTTTCTATTTGCGGTGAAATTTCGCGAATAAATGGTAACCGCATAAAAAACTTTTTAACTCGAGGGTCCTTGAAAATATTTTCTTTGAGGATGTCTTTTCCGTAGTGTTTTTCCATAAAACGGTTAATGTGCTTGTTTAGAAAGTTTTTGGGGTAGCCATTTTTTTCCAAAACTAAAGAAATTTGATTAAATTCTTTACGAAGCAATGTGAAAGAACTGCAGATTTGATGAGCACGATGCAATAAATTGTTAATTAGATTGCGTTTGTATTTGGTTGGAGTATAGCTGTCCCATTTGGTATATAATCCTGAAAATGTTGGCTTTTTATATACTGTCGTTTCGATTCCGTTTGATGTTTTGGTAATTAAAACATCCAAAAAAGGCAGTTTTCTTTCATTTTCTTCTTCTTTGGTGAATTTCAAATTTGGATGAATGGAGTTGAATATTTGATATACGTATTCCACGTCATTTGGATTGTCGAATGCCAAAAAGAGATCATCAACGTAGCGCATGATAACGGGTGGATTTTTTTATTTTTGCCAAGACTTCGTTTGTTAGCCAATTTATGCAGATGTCTGCCATTGCTGGAGCCAAGGGTGAGCCCATTGCCAAACCATCCAATTGGTGATAATAATTTTGGTTATATTGCAGGGTTTTTTTTGCAAGTCGTGTGTACGAAATAAGTTGTAACTGTGGCAGTTCGTATATTGGCCAAACGTCACGGAATCTAATTACCCGTATCAATAACCACGATCCTTCTTCTAAAACACCACAGGATACGGACGTCATTCGGCATTTGACTGATAACCCTAATCACGCAGTTTGTTTTAATAACCCCATCATCCTGGCTTGATCTGCCCATTGGCGAAAATTATTAATCAAAGAAACCTTAATGATTCAACAAAGAAATCCAGATCTAAACTCCGACAAAGCTTCAATTCCATTATATTTATTCAACGTCTGAAAACAATAATTGCTTTTAATTTTACGCTCGCTTTCTTTTTTTTTTCCATTTTATGCGTCATTGCTTTGCTTTTTTTCCTGTGCTTTGCTCGTGACAAGTTGCTGTTGCCTGTATCATTTATCTGCTGATGATGAGACTAGTAATGTCTTGAAACGTTCAGTAAAAAATGTTCGCTCACGTTTTGGCTCTTTGCTTTATATTAAGATTACTTAAACGTTCCAATCATTATGCTCCGAAATTTCTATTTTGTTCAACGATTGCTAATTAATTTGATATTTTTGTTTACGTTAACTTGAAAACTGGTATCTGAGTTTTTGCATCAGTCTTGATTTTGGCGTTTGATCGAATGTACAGACCATCGTAAATTGTCTGTTTAGCTCTTTTTCTGTATTTATGTGTCATATTTGTATCTTTTTTGCTTCGTATAGCGTATTTTGTATCATTTGAGCAATGACACCTGACCGACGACTAACCCTAATGTTGGCGGAAAAATAACGACTAACCCTAACGCAAATCACACCTGACCGACGACTAACCCTAATGTTGGCGGAAAAATAATGACTAACCCTAACGCAAATCACACCTGACCGACGACTAATCCTAATGTTGGCGAGCAAATGGTTGACGGTCTGTTGACTTGGTTCATCGTTTCATATCCACTACTTTTTCAAACATTACTTTTTTTTATTTCATTCAACTGTTACTGGTTTACGTAGTATTTATTATGTCGTTAAACTTTAAAAATTGTATCTGAGTTTTTGCTTAAATCATGATTTGTTATTTTGATATTCAATCTTTAATGTATTATGATTGTATTTTGTTTAGGGCTCAGGATATTAAATAACTTGACATATTTAAACAAAATGTGAATGATTTAACTCTGTAATTGGAAAATTAATTCGTCAAATTAACAGGTCTACAACAAATGTTGAAGGTTTTTAAAACAGATATTGGTAAATGGTTGCGCAAAATTAACAGCCACTTGCCTCGAAAAAAGTACTGTAGAGCTTGAAAGAAGGACTCTGGTTTATTGCGGAAAGTGTTCAATAAAAAGTCGGATTTTTTTAAATGCCATTTTGATGGTTGGTATGTTCTACATCAAGCGTTTGATTTCAATAATTGCTGATTTGCGTAATATTTATTATGTTATTAAATCTAAAAACTTGCATGTGAGTTTTGCGTATATCCTGGTTCATGATTTTAATATTGGATCAAGTGCCTGTAATATTTGATTATCATGTTTTATATTTTGTTTAGGGCTTAAGACATAAAATGAGACATAAAGGACTTAACACATGAAGTGAACAGCTGTACCACAATAGTGAAAAGTTTCAGAAAAAAAAGGTATGGCAAACGTTTGCAAAGAAAAAAGTGATTTAAAGCGTATATTATCAATCATACAAAAGAGAGATTCTGATTCAATGCGGAAATTACTGCAGGAAAAGTCGGTTGATAAATTGAAACGCAATAACGATGGTTAGTAATTAGTATCCCCTTCACAAAGCCGTTGACTTAAGATATTTGGATATTGCAAAGGAAATTGTTGATTTTACATCAAAGAACAACATAGATGTGTTGTGGGAATGGGATGCACGTCAAGCTCGTAATCGTAAATGATTTGTTTAAAGCAATTGATCTTGACGAAGGATTTTACAATCAAATCTCTTTTCTCAGGTTAGCAGTTCGCACTAAGCAGCTTGGTTTGATTAATTTCCTTGTTGAAGTTTACAAAGACTATTGCAGCCCGTTTCGCTCAGTTATAAATAGCCCATGTTTAAGTCGACTGAGAATTTCTTTAATGAGTTGCGCTTATCTCCTCGGTACTGCTGGACGCCGCGATGATTATGTGCCTGTATTTGAAGCGATGCTTAAGAGTGTTTCAAACACCGAAATTTCACAGCTTTTAGGGAAAGCTTTCCCTCAGTTTCTGAATAATCGGCATTGTGGCATTTTAGAGTATGCAATAAAGCGCAGTGAATTCACAAGTATTCATTTTCTTCTTTCATCGCTGTACAATTTGCATTATGACATGCACAGTTTTGCACACATCAGGTTACGCCACCTCATCTTGCCAATGGACTGTTGGTAGACATTGTTTAGAGTGGGCAATTGAAAATAATGACACGTGGCTTTTACAACAATTTTTTGATGCAGCTGGAGGAGGCAAATTAATGATCAGTTTAGATGAGTCTTGGATGCGCGCGACATTTATTTTCTTTTCTTTTATTCCTGTTATTTCGAAACGGTCAAGGTTGTAAAATATCTTTTGGAGATCGCTTTGGATATTTATGGGTTATGCACTGAAGCTTGTTTGTTTCCTGTGGGTTTTGATCAAAAGCATAATTATAATGATCGCAAACGTTGGCTAGCTGAAATTCTGGATGATTGCGATAATGTTATCGTGAGACGCACGAAACACAGTACAATGTGCTTGTCAGAAGCTAAACACCGAATGACTGCAATTTTTTTGTCTGCTGTGCAAAATAACGCTGCTGTTTTGAAGTACTTGCGGTTGTTGATACAGAAAAGTTTTACAAAAGGCAGCTTTGAATCCCTGTTGCATTTGTTGCTCAATATTGTTTCTTTGAAGCATTACAACTCTTACTTGAAGCTGGATTCCATTTTAAGGACGTATATTTTCCACACGGCGGATTGGAATATTTTTCAGAATGTAGCCTATTTTTTGAAAATATATGTATGAATATATTGGAGGTTTTGATGAAATTTGGTCTGTAGAATATGCATTTGGAAAAGGTCGTCAGTGGCATCATTTCGGCAGTTTTTGAAAAGTAAATGGTCTTACATTAGTTTCGGTTTACTTGGACTCTATGGTTCTTCACAAAAGATTCGTGTACCTCAATATGTTTTGAATAAATTTGACTTGCTTTTGAAACATGTTGGTTTGTGCAAGCGAGTTTCTGCTGAAATTTCTGATTCGAACTTAGCACAAAGTGTGCCCTTACTGCAACAACTATGTAGATTCATTATTCGTTGTTGTGTTATTCAAAAGCACCAAACGCTGCAACCAATGCATTAGCTTTCCTTGTCATTGTCCTTGATAAAATATCTGTTTTGCTACAATAAAGGTTCATTTAGCGATTTTCAGTGACATCAATGCTTGGAAAGTTGTGGAAGGAGCCGTGGTTGCTTGTTTGGTAACCATGGCCATAAAATCAATTGTCAAACAAACTTTCGAAGTAAATCAAAGCATTCTGAATGTTTCATGTAGCTTAGTTTCTGGAGTCGTGTTTGTTTACCCAAATTCCTAAGACTATTGTTTGATCTTCCAACCACTAAATACAGTTAAAATTTAATTTTGCAAACTCCAAAATTTGCAAAACATTTTAAAAATCTTAAGGTTTACAAGCACTGGCTTCGGAAAAGAAGTTGTTGAAACTTCTACAAAAATACTTAAAAAATTTATATTTGTGCGATATGTTATCCCGTCATTTTTTAGATCACCACGAGCATTGGTACTGACTGTCAGTTAGGTAGTATTTTGTATTTATTATGTATTTGTTCGTTTTTATCTGTAACGTTTCAGCATATGATTTTTATAAGTACTGTAGAAAAACCTTCATTGCATTAAGTCAATAATTTGTATTGAAAGCTAGCAAAATTTACTGTTTGACCATTTCAGTATTCAAAATGTGTTCTATGTGATTTTATGGTGCGGCGTCCAAAACGTTTTGTTGTTAAGTCAAAATTATTGTGATTTTAATGGTTGTACTGTATTACCTTGCCAAATTATTGTCTCAGATATTGCAGAGTACTTGAAGTTTTGTCTTCATCAAAACTCTCGAATCGTGATTTGTGAGAATTATTGTTGTTGGGTTTGATATTGCTTTTTTATTGTGTGGTCTTGTCACAGTCATTGTCGAACATTAACAATTGAATTGTGCTCCTAAGCTACTAAAGCGTTGTATTGTACATGTAGACTAGAGTGCATTTTACGATTTGTAGTGTAATTTTGTTACATTTCATGTAGCATTGCAACGATCGATGCTCTTTTGGTCATTCGATCAATTACGATTTGTAGTGTAATTTTGTTATATTTCATGTAGCATTGCAACGATCGATACTCTTTTGGTAATTCGATCAATCACGCGCTTGTTGTGTCTTTTTACCATGTTGGATCATGATATTGATTTTGTCAAATATTGCAAACAGAGAGAAGCAAGTTTTGGCAAGCTTCACATTTTGTGATGATACAACTAATTTGCGGTAACGTGGATAACTGTAGTTGTAATTAGTTGGTTTCAGTTCTCAATTTTAGTATGTTGTATCATCAGAATACTCAAATCTGACTTGCATGTGTTAATGGCATGGTGCAACGGAGTGTCGCACCATTGAACCCCACCAACGTGCTCGAGTAGCTGGGAGAAAAATGTGAATTCCCAACACTACATAAAAGACAAAACGTGAGCACCTCATCACAATTGAGGCGGCACGGCTGATTGGATTCAATTGTTCACTTCTTACAACTCGCTGGGTTGGCGACATTCCAATTCTATCCCAAAGAAGCCCGTAGAAATAACTGTTCGTTAGTTAATGTTGTCATTAAAGCGGGCAAATGGTGCAATATTGGTAGGTAAAGCTAAATCGCGCAAAAATTATTTACCGTACTGAAAAACCAAAAAAAAGGTGTTTTTTTTGGTTTTCAGCAAGATTTGTCTGCAGTGTTGAAAGTTTGTTTTTTCGTTTGCAATGCAGTGTTGAAAGCTCTATGAATTTGTGTTGTCTATTTTTTTGATATGCAGTTTTACCAGGCTAGAGGTTAGCTACAAATAAACGATTTTAACGAAAGAACATAACTTACTAAAGTTTTTAAGACGGGTTAATTCGTCGTCATTCGCGCAACAATGCAGCAGAGGAAAAAATAATGTCTGGCGTATCAATGCAGTATTACGTTTGCCTATTTTCTGTTCTTTTTTTTTACATGTGAGTGTATGGTGCTTTAAATGAATTTTACTGTTGCAAAATTGTAGTTTAATTCTGGAAAATTCGAATGCAATGCAATCAATTTTTATCGAGCGAAATTGATTGAGGATTTTTTAGAACCGCTGTGAGCAAACAAAGTGCGATCCATTTCAATAAACCATTTAAATGTTAACTGTGTAGTGTCGCTTGCTGTTTGTGCTCATGGAAAATAGGCAAACGTAATACTGCATTGATATGTCAGACATTATTTTGCTCCACTGTTTTATTGTTGCGTAAATGACGATGGAATAATCCGTCTCACAAACTTTGTATTCCTCGCTATGTTTCATCTTATCTCAGATTTCTGTTAGTATAAGTGTACACCACAGTTAATTAGTTTTAATACCGGGAAGTTATTGTATTTATTTGCCAAATTGCCAGGGCCGGGATACAGCAAAGTGCAATCTACCTGTAAGTAGAATATTGTTTTCACTGACTTGTGCTTCTGGATTAACAAACGCGCATGTAAAAAGTTCGAATTAGTGACAATAGGTTTCAGACTTCGTAATTTTAGGATCACCAAAGAAAATTTAGACCTGAAGACTAAATGCTATGCTAGTTTTAAACTCTACGAACTACTTCATAGCATAAATGATAATAGGCTGTCCACTGTCATTTTTTTTTCGTTTTTATTCTTTTGTTTTTTTAATCTTAGTCATTTTTTCAACTAGTTTCGTTTTTTTCAAGCTATTTTTACGTGTTTTGACTTTTTGTGAAGAACGTTAACGTTAATTTTAGAATTTTTTTTCAAGTGTAACTGTATAGGAATTAAAAACCATTGCTTGATGTATTATTTATATTTTCGGGAGATTAAACCAGGGATTTAAACCATAGAATTTCTTTGTGAGGAAAATGAGAGAAGCTATAAGTAGCGATATCGGTAACTTTCTTCAATTTTCAAGATTGTGGATCGACAAAGGCCTCCAAAATTGTCTTTTTTTAATGCAGACGAATTTGGTTCAACTTGTGATTTTTTTATGATTTACCCGCTTATAATAAAAAGGCTGAAATTTCACCGTTAGCCATCGCCCTCGTAGCTCATTTATGCAGCCAGTGTAATCATGTTTTTGCACTGCCAATTTCTATGCTTCGTTTTAAGAGCATTAATTTTTACGAAAATATAACCTAAAGTTGAGTTGTTTTTGAAAAAAAAATTGCAAAATCTCCGAGCTCTGAGGGCCCCGGTGAAAGAATCATTACTTATTGCTCAAATATCTTTCAAAAAACAATATTATTTGTACTTACTTAGTAAGTCGGAAGAGTCTCATTCGTTATACCCGTATTTCACTACTTAATTGCAGGTCCCTAGTTCGATCCCCTACTGGAAATGCATTGTATTCTTGGAAAAGACACCAAATTCTAATGTGGACCCTGGACAGCAGTCCATCTACCATAGAAAACTGAACCCAAAAATAAAACATTGCCTTGGTTTAGTTAGATTAATACCTAGAGCGGGTTTATACTGTAAATAAAACACTTGGTATTTTGAAATAGATTTGTGGCGAGTTAGCCAACAAGACCAGAATGTGAACGAAATCGACAATTACGATGAAGCAGGAATGTTCTAACTAGCTCACGTAACATTGGTATCTTCAAAAAACGAATCAGGTAAGAGAATTTGGTCCTGGCAGGTCGCCAATTGCTTCATACAGTAGATTAAAAAAATTTGAGAACAATGCCAGTATTGGCATTAAAAAATAATTAAAAAACCTGAGTAGTACAACGCCCGCAGGTCTTCTTCTTTTTTGCATTGTCATTATTGGTTTGTCTAACAATAATCTATACTAAACACAGCTTCTAACCAAGCAAGAATAAATTTGTGTCACTTAATTTTCCAATCAGGTTAAGAGAAAATTAGGCTGATAAAATTCGTGAAAATTTGAAAAAAGCCAGCCTCAACTTAAAACTTACTGTTTAAAAAACTAGCTCTTTGATCAAGGGGGTGAACAATTGAACATAGTTTTTCTGCAATTATGGCTTCATTACTGATGATGTCGTTTGAGAAGAATTATTCTTAGTACTGCAGGGGTCGGCAACCTTTTGAACTAGTGGGCCACATTCAGTTCTAACAAGGTTCCAGCGGGCCGCCACCATTCCAGCGGACCAAAAGAGAAGATCTTCGCCAAAAATTAAGGCCTTTTTTCGCCCAAAGCCATGGTAAAGACCAAAAAAAAGGTCTTTACCAGAGATTCAGACCTTTTTTCGGCCATATTGATAGGTTGGACCAAAAAATAAAAAAAAGGTTTTCGCCAGGAGATAAAAATCATTTTGGCGGTATATTGCTGCATATCTGTCATTGAAAAACGAAAAAAGGTCGTGGGCCGGGTTAAATGCCCTGGCGGGCCGTAGGTTGCCGACCCCTTTAGTACGGTATACTTTAGTCAGTTTAGTGTACACTAGTTATTTCTGGCTGCTACTGCTACAATATCGAGAATAATTGATTGAAATCGAACTTCACTAAAAACAAGGGACAAGATTAAGCATTTATAACCGGGTCGATCAGTGGTCGAGTAGAGAGAGCATTTGCGACTAAAACGGTAGACTTGGGTTTGATTCCCGGTCGGGTCAAGCCAAAGACTATAAAATTTATCTTAACAGTTTCCTTGCTTGATTATCAGCAATAGAAAGGGATAGTCAAAGCCTACACCGTTGTACTGGGCAGGTGGCAGCTTGACTCGAAGACCGAAAGGTCCCTTCGCTGACTCCTAGCTAGGGCAACTTGGTAAATAAAATGGAATTACAATGACGAAGCCGATTTAAATTTCTTGATTAATTGGCCTTAAATATGCTAAGTAATTAATCGTCGTTGATGTTTGAACACAAATTGAGTAATCATTGTATATCTTAAAACGAATTTCCTTTTTTCACATTGTTAATTCTGGAGGGACCGATTCCTATGATTGAAGCGCATAGGTTTTGCGCGAAATCATGAAGAGGACATAAGCTGGAAGACCGCTAATTTTTCATTAATAAGGGTGTAATAACAAGCCAATTTCTCATCAAGAAAACGGCATACCGGTACCCTATTACATGCGAATGAATTCAAATTCGATTTTTGCTTTTAGGAAAGAAGTTGAAAGAAAAAATTCAGCTCAACTGCTCAAAAGGTAATGATAGTTGGATGTTTTTCCTGTAACCTATTAAAATTACTGTTGGTTCGTAATCATTAAATTGAGCAGCAGCTACTTTTCGGTAGTTTTTGTGCTCCTAAAAAAACGAAATTTAATTCAAAAATTTAAAAGACTTTTTGGCTATCTGTTTTGTACTTTTTGGCATTGATTGAATGAATATTTGAATACCTAATTTACAGCTTTTTTTAATTATAAGGTCTATTTGAAAATTTCATATCCTCTATGCGCAAAGTTTTTGTACTACAATTAAGTTTTCTTGCCAATCATAAAACAAATGTTTAAGCCTCTGCCATATCAGCATACCACACAAACTGCAAACTTTATCAACTTTGGATAGCTGAGGCCTCGGCCATTCTACTGTCTGACTCTCCCTTTACGAGATTTTCATTTGAATAAGCTAATCCGTGTAGATTTTGTTTAGGGTGAAACAGTTTTTAAAGTTTTAAACAGTTTTTTACGTTGTAAACAGTTTTTAACGTTTTTATCTGTGATGTGCTAAATATTTTATACTGCCCTGGCTACAACTGCTATTGAGCACTTTTTAAGAACTCTGAGAGCATAGAGCAGTTTTACTTGTCGTTTTTACATGTAGTAGAATAACAATCTTCTCAAATTACATCGATAAAAGTCAAAGTTTGTTTGCTGTACGGGGCAAATTATCGAGGGGTTAAGGTTAATTTCAAAATTTGTGCAAAAACTGGTTTTATTGAATTAATATAAACGCAACTATAATCTATACAGAATTTTCGGTTGCATGGAAGATGCTTGTACTATCGCCATGAATTTAACGAGGCAATATGGGCAGAGCAGTAGCAAGGAATGCTAAAGCGTTGTTTTCGTAACGACCCTGATCGCATAATCCTGCCATCTTGGACATTGGTTGGTGATCATGTTATTGCGTCCTTCGTTATAGGCGCTTTGCTAGATGGCTTGAAACAAGAAGCAAATCTAACTCCAGAAAGTCAAAAATCAAGCGCAACAATTGATAAATGATCAACTTTCTGCATATTTTTCATCTAGACTGCGCTTCGATTGCTTTCTCGTGATATGGGAATACGGATTCAATTTATCGATTTCCTCTTTGTCAAAGTTAGATTTTACGCCAGATGTACCTAACGGATCAATATGGCCTCCGTGGTATAATAGTTAAGAGATTTAACCTTGAATCTTTCTGACTGTAAAAGCCGTTTCGAAAACACAGTTCATAGTGACTAGGCAGAGCATTCTGAATATACTAGGTGGACCAAAGTAGGTATACACTACAGCAATCCAATATAAGCACTTTAAACTTCTTCATGCGTTCTAAGCAGCACATTCCAAAACACTTCACAGTACTTGCTAAGTACGAGAAACTGAAATATGACATAAAATGGCGTACCGTCAATAAAAAAATCTTGAAGCACTTTTAAGCGATAGCTGTATAGCCCTACCTACTTATGGCCAAGCGCGTAGCCAGAAATCCGCAATGGGGGGGCTGTTTGGGGGTCTGGGGGCGGAGCCCCCAGCCGCCGGAGACCAATGGGGGCCTGGGGGCGAAGCCCCCAGCTGCCGGAGGCTGGGGTTTGGGGGCAAAGCCCCCAGCCGCCGGAGGCACGGGAGTCTGGGGGCGGAGCCCCCAGCGCTCGAAAATTTTGCATTTTTTTGCAAAAATAACTTCATTTTAGGGCTACTTTGATTAAAAAATAATGATTTTAAAATATGGCTTAGAAATTGGCAGTGCAAACAAGATTAAACTGGAAGCATAAATGGGCTATTTGGGAGGTGGCTAATGGTAAAACGTTAGTTCTCTTGTTTAGATGCTGGTAAATTATAAAATCGAATACTTCAATAAAACTCACACGGAGTAATCTATTTCGTATACAGTTTATAGAGAAAAATAATTGGTGGGGGGCTAATGAAAAGAGATTTGGGAGAAATGATTGGTAATTAACAAATACTAAATAGCCCCCCCCCCCCTATTCCTTAGTTTATAGTATATTTGTTGATGACACCTATGTTCAGCATTTTTACACTTGCGATCAAACGTGATTGCTTATTTCTTACCATTTATCAAAAATTTCATTTATTTGTTGGTTTTATTTTTGACAAATTAGCCCCCCCCCTGGACATATGTTTCAAAAGATGTTTTAAATCACTATCTAGTCCACTCCAGTTCATAAAACAGTCTCAAAGTGCTAAAAATATAGTGTTTTTCCCATTCTGCATTTTGGTCGACATGTCAATGGGGGGGGGGCTATAGCCCCCCGCCCCTCTGGCTACGCTACTGGCTAAAACCGTGGTATTTTCCTAATTCTGCATTTTGGTCGGCAGTTCATTAGCCCCCCCCCCCCCTAAATAAACGTTTCAAACTATGCTTTAAAGCATTTTATAGTCAAATCCAGTGCAAAAGACAGTCTTAGAAATGCTAAAAACGTGGTATTTTACTTATTCTGCATTTTGGTCGGCAGTCTATTAGCCCCCCTAAATAAACCTTTCAAACTATGCTTTAAATCATTTTTTAGTCTAATCCAGTGCAAAAGAGAGTCTTAGAAGTGCTAAAAACATGATATTTTCCTTATTCTGCATTTTGGTCGGCAGTTCATTAGCCCCCCTTCCTTAAATAAAAGTTTCAAAATAGTCTAATCCAGTGCAAAAGACAGTCTTAGAAATGCTAAAAACGTGGTATTTTCCTTATTCTGCATTTTGGTCGGCAGTCCATTAGCCCCCCCCCCCCCCCAAATAAACCTTTCAAACTATGCTTTAAATCATTTTTTAGTCTAATCCAGTGCAAAAGAGAGTCTTAGAAGTGCTAAAAACATGATATTTTCCTTATTCTGCATTTTGGTCGGCAGTTCATTAGCCCCCCTTCCTTAAATAAAAGTTTCAAAATAGTCTAATCCAGTGCAAAAGACAGTCTTAGAAATGCTAAAAACGTGGTATTTTCCTTATTCTGCATTTTGGTCGGCAGTCCATTAGCCCCCCCCCCCCCCCCAAATAAACCTTTCAAACTATGCTTTAAATCATTTTTTAGTCTAATCCAGTGCAAAAGAGAGTCTTAGAAGTGCTAAAAACGTGGTATTTTTCTTATTCTGCATTTTGGTCGGCAGGCCAATGGGGGGGGGCTATAGCCCCCCCCCCCACCCCCCCTGGCTACGCTACTGCTTATGGCCCATCTTATATTTTTGCGATGCTCCAGAGGAAGAGCGGTGGAGTGATAAGACAGCTTTCTGAACTGTAGCAATATCTAGCCTCTCTGTTTAAAACTGGGCTGTGGGTCATCTTCGCTGTGTTCATGAATAAAATATGACAAAAAACAGGTGTTTAACATACTTGAAAAACAGAGGTGGAGTCGAGGACACAAGGCTCGAGGCCAAGGCCAAGGCCAAGGACACAAAAAAAATCCGAGGCCAAGGCCAAGGCCAAGGACAGCCTTTCCGAGGACAGACACTCTCGAGGCCAAGGACAGGAATGCTCGAGGCCAAGGCCAAGGACCAAGGACACAGCCGCAAGTGTTTTCCACAAAAAAAGGTCTTAAAAATTTTTTTTCAGGCACTCTCCAATTTATAGGCGTAGCCAGAATTTTTGATTGGGAAGGCCTAAACCACAAATCACATGTAATGACGTCATCAAAAATTTGCTTGTTGGCACTTAACCAGGATTTTGCAAATGGAGAGAGCCTCAACTAATATAGTCGAAAAGTGCAAATACGTAACTTTGGAGACGTTTTGAGAAAACCAGTGTAACTCAAACGTATCACAGAGGGGGGTCTGGGGGCAAAGCCCCCAGCTGTTCGGCGATTTTTTGTAATTTTTTGGAAAAAAAAAGCTATGGTAATGCCATTGAATCACACTTCGCACATATTTAGAGCCATTTAAAAAGCACTAGATTTTTGACATTTGAAAGCCAATCAAAAAAATCAAATTGCTTAATCCTCCTTCTAGTTGCAATTTAAGTTCAAAACACGTTTAACATCTTGCATTTTGGTGTTAAAGTTTAATTGTGCGTGATTTACTCCAGGTAGGGGGAAGTAAGGTGCATTGTCTCGTGCAACATTTTAGCAGTAAATGAAAACCCACTCGAAAATTTTCCTTAGAGATTTTCGTTTTGTCAAGAAAATAACCAGTTATAGAAGTGCATGTTAGGCCAGGGGCCCCAGGCCCCCTCCACTGAAGTTCAACGATTTGTCCAATCAGCATTTTCCATGGCTAATTTTTTTAAAAAGTAGTTTGTGCGTAAAAACTGTCGAGGTGGAAGTGAATTTATGAATTGTTATTGAAAAATAGTACAATAGATGGGTAGTTTTGCTTACTAACCATATGTCAGGCGCGTAGCCAGAAATTCGCAATGGGGGGGCTGTTTTGGGGGTCTGGGGGCAAAGCCTCCAGCCGAAGGAGGCATGGGGTTTGGGGGCGGAGCCCCCAGCGCTCGCAAATTTTGCATTTTTTTGCAAAATAAAATCTAATTTCAGAGCTATTTTAATAAAAAATAATGCTTTTTAAACGTGGCATAGAACTTAGCTGCGCAGCATGATTCTACTGGTTGCATTATCGGGCTATGTGGGAAGTGGCTAATGAAAACTTTGCAGTTCTCTTGTTTACATGCTGGTAAATCATAAAATCCTATTGTTCAATAAAACTCTCTCGGAGTAATCTATTTCGTCTGTATTTTATAAAGAAAAATAATCGGGGGAAGGGGCTAATGAAAAGATATTTGAGAGAAGTGATTGGTAATTAACTAACACTGAATACCCCTCCCCCCTTATTCCTGAGTTTATAATATATTTGCTGATAAAACCTATGTTTGGCGTTTTTACACTAGCGATCAATTTTGATTGCTTATTTTTGGGCATTTATAAAAGTTTTCATTGATTGGTGACTTTAATTTTTGACGAATTAGCCCCCCCCCCTCTGAATATATGTTTCAAAAAATGGTTTTAATCACTTTTTAGTCAATGCCAGCGCAAAAGACAGTCTCAGAAGAGCTAAAAACGTGGTGTTTTTCTTATTCTGCATTTTGGTTGACAGGCCAATGGGGGGGCTATAGCCCATCCCGCCTCCCCTCCTTGGCCACGCTACTGACCATGTTATTGCCGGGCCGGATTTCAATCTCGCTGGGCCCTTGGCACTTTGGAGATTTTCGCAACATCTTTCTGCCAAATGTTGGTGAAGACCATAAAAAGTCAAGATTTGAGGGCAGGGCCCTCAGCTGGTACTGCGCCATATTGTGGTAAATCTGGCCTTTGTTAATGCATTACGTTCATAAAAAGGCTAGATGTGATCCTGAGATAGCAACTTTTAGGACGAAAACTATCCGTTTCTTCCAGGTTTACGTTTAAAGTGGCTGGCAAAAATTGATTAGAGGGGGTCCCGGGGCCCCTGATTTTCAATATTGCTGTTCGCTATTGGTGTAAGCGAAAAACGCTAAAAAGAAATTGAAACTGAAGAAACAATAGGCTTTTTTGTCACACTTTTGTCATTGGTAAAATTGCAATTCGGGGGATGCCCGCTTGGCTAAGCCTATGCTCCAATTGCGCAAAATAAAAAAGGTATTTACAAATTTTCCGCAAGGTTTCTGGCGTTTTCCGACAAAATTTCAACGGTTCAAAAAAAGTGCTGTCCTCGAGCCGAGGACAGGGCAATTTTCGAGGACCTAAGGCTTCGAGGCCAAGGCCAAGGCCAAGGACTTGAGGCTTCGAGGCCAAGGCCAAGGCCAAGGACTTCAAAATGTGTCCTCGAGGACGTCCTCGAGGCCAAGGACGTCCTCGAGGACTCCACCTCTGTTGAAAAACAAGGAAAATTGATGTGTACAAAACGAGCTTCACATAACTTTTTTGGGAAGAGAGATTGTTACGTTTGAGGGCCATTAAAAGCGGTGAATCATCCAGCCAATTCCAGTGGTTTACAATAGCTAAAATTGAGCTATAATTTTTGATATTTTTTGTTTTAATTTTGGGACTACGGTTGCAAAGATATTCAACAAATACAAAAAGATATCCCCCGAAAAAAGTTTTTGGAAACTCTGAGTTTTGTTCTTCCCGCCAAAACCACAGTTCTTTAAACTATTAGGCCTACTGTGGTTTTGGCGGGAAGAACAAAACTGTGGTTTTGGCGGGAAGAACAAAACTCAGAGTTTCCAAAAACTTTTTTCGGGGGATATCTTTTTGTATTTGCTGAATATCTCTGCAACCGCAGTCCCTAAATCAAAGCAAAAAATATCAAAAATTATAGTTCAATTTTAGCTATTGTAAACCACCAGAATTGGCTGGATGATTCACAGCCTTTGACAAGACTACGGGATGTTTTTAAAATAATTATATATCATGACTCTTAAAAGTAAATTCCGAAAGTATGTATATTAAATTAGACGATTTTGCAGGAGGGAGCAAAACCAAAGTTCAAACAATTGAGAGGCGATGAGCGCTACCGATAACATCTGCGTGCAAGGTTCCCATCCATGAAGCTAAATTTACTGTTTAGTTTTCAGAAATGTTTTACGCTCTCTCTGTAATAAATGTTTTGGCGGATTATCAGTTCTGTTTGTTTGTGTGGTAAGCAGTTTTAAGTACCACTACCGACCTGGGAGATTAACACTCACCTTTTCTGTAACCTCTTCAAGATCCCTTCGTTATTCTTTGATTAATTTTAAGTTTGCGAAATTTTTTTGAGATGTGCGATTTAAGTTGAAGTTCGTTTTGCATTTTTAAAATTTCGTCTTTTACCGCCAAATCAGTGTATCTCATTCTAGTAATTTTTCGGCTTTATTCGTTTGGAAGTTGTGTATTTGCTTTGCCAAAACTGAAGAAGGCTAACCAACTTAACAAAAGTAGATAAGGTGTGACCGGTGATGCTGAAACATTCTTTATTAAATCTAAAGGTGAATATGAAGTAGTTGTTCGTTTAATTTTTAGGCTTTTTTAATCGTTTGATGTTTTGTAAACTTAACTGAGCTACAAAAGTGAAAGGATTGTCATTAATGACAATCATTTATCTAGGGCAATTTTACCACTAAACTAAACCAATAAAGAAATATAAACGCTGTAGCAAACAGTTTTAGCTTTTCTCGAAATAAACCGTTAAAAGAAGGCAAAAAGCGATCATTCAGTGCCTTTTTTGGTCATTTTGAAAACACAATTTTATTACTAAGCCAACAAAGGAGGTGTAGGAGTTGTTATTTAATGATTTATCGTGTATTAGGTGTAAGAGTATTTATTGTGTATTAGGTATATTTATTAGGTGTAAGAGTTGTTATTTAATTAGTTATCTTTTAAACACCACAATTTTACCTTCTGTTCTCAAAATGTTTCCGTCATCCTTTGAAAACAATTATATCTTTTCTGAAAGGGAACTATTGAAGGAGCTGTGCTGTAAGAATCATACGTAACGCCTTGGTCATCCTTTTAAAACACAATTTCATCTCTTCTCTAAGTAAACTTCTAAAGGTGTCTGAATTATAACTTAATGCTTTGGTCATTCTTTAAACAGCACAATCATATCTGTTTAAGTTGAACTTTAAAGGAGGTATAAAAATCAATATTTAATGCTTGATCATTCTTTTTAAAAATATAGTTCTTAAAGTGGACCATTAAAGGTAGGGTTGCCATATTTTCATCACCAAAAAGGAGGACTCCTTGTTGATGAAATTTATTAACAGCTAGTTGTTCTGCATTGCCTATACGGCAAAAGATAAACGAAAGCAACAATTATTATGGCTATTGGTCAAAGTGTTACTACATTTAATTTTTCGACTTAGCCCACGAGTATTTGGCTGTTTCCTTAACTTTCTTAAGTAGAGTAGAATCAGCTTTAACAATGTTGTAAACTTCAAGATGCTTGCAATCGAATCAAAAAGAAATCGCTCTCTTGTCTTTGACCATTGTGGCTGCATCAAGGAAAAAAAACGTTCAACATTAGCGTTATGAGCTATATATAATGCTGAAGTAAAACTATGCGATTTTTAACAGCTCGCTAATCAATTCAATTGTAATGCACGTGTTAAAATAGGCCAGTTAACACTTAACTGAATCTGGATGTCTTAACAAAGCTTACCTTACAGTAGAGTGGCTGCAACAATTGCATCATAATTCATTATTGAATGAGAAATTTATTACGTCATAAACACCCCCGACTGTCCTAGAGTAACCTGGTAAGACGGCAGCTATAGCACGTGCGCGATATATAGTCCTGCTTTTAATGATCTAACTGATTATATATTTATACACTAAATGGCTTCTTGAGTGGACATGTTTTATCTGTTTAAAATGCCGAAAAGAAGGACCTTTGGACATTTTTTAACGTCCTCGGAGGACAAATTATTTTTCATTAAAAAGGAGGACATGTCCTCCAAAAAGAGGACTTATGGTAACTCTAATTAAAGGAGATGTGGTGTAAGAATCAATATTTAATGCTTCAGGCATTCTTTAAAAAGCATCATTTAATCTCTTTTAAAGTAAACTTTTAAAGGAGGTGTAAAAGTTATTACCTAATGCTGTGGTCATCCTTTAAAAACCACAATTTTTATGTTTTCTCCAAGTAAATTGTTAAAGGTGGTGTCATGTAAAACTCAATTTGTAATTCTTTGGTCATCCTTTAAAAAACACAATTTTATTTTTTCTCAAAGTGAACTATTAAAGGAGGTGTGGTGTAAAGCTCAATTTTTAATTTTATTGTTCATTCTTTAAAATTACAATTTTTTATCTCTTCTCAAAGTAAGCCATTAAAGAAGGTGTAAGAATCATTAATTAATGCTTTAGTCATTCTTTTAAAAAGCACAATTTTATCTTTTTACAAAGTGAACTATTGAAGGAGGTGTGGTTTAAAACTCAATTTTGAATTCTGTAGTTATCCTTTAGAAAACACAATTTTATCTCTTCTCAAAATGAACTTTTAAAGGAGGTTAAAGAATCATTATTTAATGCTAGGATCATCCTTTAAAAAGCACAATTCTGTCTTCTCAAACTGAACTGTTAAAAGAGGTGTCGTGTAAAACTTAATTCTTAATTCTTTGGTCATCCTTAAAAAACACGATTTAACGTTTTTCAAAGCGAGCCATTGAAGGTGAAAGAATCATTACTTTACACTCAATCATCCTTTAAAAAACACTATTATTTTTTAAGGTGACCTGTTAAAGGAGATGCGGTGTAAAACTCAATACTTAATGCTCCAGTCATTCTTTAAAAACACAATTTTTTTATCTTGTTTCAAGGTGAACAATTAAAGGAGGTGCAAAAATCAATCTAACTCTGAATGCTGTGGTCATTCTTTAAAAACCACAATCTATGTCTTCTCAAATTAACCATTAAAGGGGTAGGAATTATTATACTTTATGCTTCCGTCATTTTTTACAAATGACACTTTTATTTATAAAACGACAAACTAGACTATTAAAGAGATGTAAAAACACATCATTTATTGTCGTAGTAAGTGATTCATTTTTTAAAAATCACAATTTATGGCTTCACAAAGTAAATCATTAAAGGAAATGTAAGAGTCGTCAGTTAAAGTTTCAGTCGTTCTTTAAAACCCAAAATTTATGTCTTCTGAAACTAAACCGTTAAACGGGTGTAAGACTTTTATCATTTATTGTCATTATCATTTTTTGAAACACAAATTTTTTTTTGTAAGTTAACCATTAATTTATTTTTTTAACCTAAGTATTTAAAGGTGGTGAATCATCCAGCCAATTCCAGTGGTTTACAATAGCTAAAATTGAACTATAATTTTTGATACTTTTTGTTTTAATTTTGGGACTGCGGTTGCAAAGATATTCAACAAATACAAAAAGATGTCCCTTGAAAAAAATTTTTGGAAACTCTGAGTTTGTTCTTCCCGCCAAAACCACAGTAGGCCTAATGGTTTAGAGAACTGTGGTAGGCCTAATAGTTTAGAGATAAACTATCTCTAAACTATTAGGCCTAATAGTTTAGAGATAGTTAGGCCTAATAGTTTAATAAGATTACAGTAGGCCTAATAGTTTAGAGAGCTGTGGTTTTGGCGGAAGATCAAAACTCAGAGTTTCCAAAAACTTTTTTGGGGGAGACATCTTTTTGTATTTGTTGAATATCTTTGCAAACGCAGCCCCAAAATCAAAACAAAAACAATCAAAAAGTATAGTTCAATTTTAGCTATTGTAAACCACTGGAATTGGCTGGATGATTCACCTCCTTTAAAGAAGGTAAGGTGTTAGAGTCATCATTCAACATCTTAATCATTCTTTAACAAACTTTGTTTGCTATTTTATAAAAGAGGGTAAAAATGTTTTCATAAATTATTTTCTCATCTTTTAACAAATGAAATATTTTTGCCTTAAAAATTTTACCACTAAAGGAGGTGTAGAGTCATCATTAAGCACGGGGGTCGGCAACCTACGGCCCGCGGGCCGGATGCAGCCCGCCAAGGCATTTTACCCGGCCCGCGACCTTTTATTGTCATCCGGCCCGCGACCTTATTTCGTTTTTCAATGATAGATATGCAGCAATAAACCGCCAAAATGATTCTCATCTTGTGGCGAAAACCTTTTTTGTGGTCTTCGCCACCGATTCGTCCGAAAAAAGGCCTGAGTTTTTGGCGAAGACCTTTTTTTTGTTTATTTTTTGGTCCACCCTATCAATACGGCCGAAAAAAGGCCTGAATTTCTAGCGAAGATCTTTCTCTTTTGGTTCGCTGGAATGGTGGCGGCTCGCTGGAACCTTGTTAGAACTGAATGTGGCCCACTAGTTCAAAAGGTTGCCGACCCCTGATTTAGTACTTTAGTTATTTTTCTATAAATATAATTTTATTACTTCGGCAATTAAGCGAGGAAAGAAGATCATCCCTTTGCGTTTTAGTCATTCTTTAATAAATGCAATTTTATTACTGTTTGAATTTAATGATTCAAGATGTACACGTGGTTGTTTGAAGCATCACTCATCTTTTAACAAACACGTTCCTTCCTTATATGTTTGTATTCTACGTTTTTGTCATGCTTGAACAAATGCATTCTTTCGGCTTTCATTTTATCAGTAAAGAAGATAATACTCGTTAAGATCATATAAGAGCCATTGATTATTCTTTAGAAAACAGATTATTTTTTTGCGTTTTAACCATCAAGAAGGTATAGAAGTTGACATTTAATGCGCTTGTACACTTTTTTATTTTGTTACAACAATTTTATAAGAATACAAGGCTCATTTTCGCTCATAATCCAAGAAAAATACCAGCCTCAGCAGCAAGAAAAAAATTAAGTACAAACGAGAAAGAATAAATTTCAATTCAAAAAAGCTAAATTACATACTGATTTAAAACGATGAAATTTAACTGATTTTCAGTTACTGTATTTACAAGCAAAAATGCAGATTCTGAGATTATAGAGTGCTGTTGTGCACTGTGCAAGCAACTGAAAAATTTCTTGGCCCTCGTTCAAGTTGAAAAGCTCGCTTTTTCGCTATAGCAATTTTACAATGCTGCAAGAAAACAACAAAAAGTGTTTACTCAAGCAGACAAAGCATTCCGAATTCCCAGTTTTACACATGTGGTCGCTGTAATTGCCATCGATGTTTTCAAAATTTAACTACAAATTAAAAATAAACGAAGCTGAAAATTGGCAAAAAATAAAGAACAGCCAGTCTCAACGCAAAATTTAGTGGTTCTTATAACAAAAGAGTGGAATCCTTTTACAGTTAGCCTACAATTTATTGCCTCAACGTTACTCATGTTTTCTTTTAAAATGTTTTTGTCATCTATTCATCTTGAACAAAATTAATGTTGAATTTTCGCCGCGCAACAATTAAAGAAATTGTTAGAGCCTTCATTATTGAATGTCTAAGTTGTTATTTTTCACTATTTACATTTTTGCTTCACAAACGTAATCATTAGTAACCACAGAAGGCGTAAGCAATAAAACTGATCCGAGTAGAGTGAATAGATATACCGTACGCGACTGAAACAGTAAACTCTGGTTCTTTTACCAATTGGGTCAAGGCAAAATCACAAAAATTGGAATGCAAATTTTTTTGCTTAACGTTCAGCATCAAAAGGGACAGTGTGAAACCTCCATCGAGATTGGTAAGCAGGCGAGCAGGTGGCAGCTTGTCATCTCTTGGCCAAGGCAAGTTGGTGAACAGAGATGTGATTACAATTAGCTTCGAAGAAACAGAAAACTCACCAATCTATCGAAGTCTCAATATTGCTTCAAGGTTACACCAGTGCCGTCGCCAGAGCAAACGAACTGAGGGGCACTCGCCAAAAGTGGGGGGGCACTATAAAATTTGCTTATAAAAACTGATCTTCAGATCTTGTACGGCTGATGATATAGAATGGAATAATATAGAATGGAAGTATGCCAGATGGTTAAATCTCTCTCTAAAATCTGTCCTAAAAACTAGCTTACTTTTTATTGAAGGATATTAAAATTTCTGAAAACGTCGTTGGCAGGCCTCAAATCAATTCTACTCAATGTTTGACCCTATTTTACACGGGGAGGCAAAAATGTCTCTCTTTTTGTTTTTTCGTGATAAATCTCTTCAGATAATTTTTTTTTTTTTTTCAGAGCAAGGGAAGGAAAGTTCTCCAATTTTGATAGTTTGTCGAAGTTACTTTACCAAAATTTGGTCATTTTTTGGCCCATATTCGACTTAAATGACGTTACAAGACGTTTTTGCGACCAATCCCTTTGAGTTCCAAAACGTGAACCGCCTATAACATCATCAACTTAAATCCGATTTTTCCAAAAACTTTGATGCCTACCAACCCACATGCCAAATTTAGATAGGTGGGCAAAAATTCGTAACAACGAAGCTAACTTTTTCATTGACTCCTTAATTCGTTAAAAAGTTTTTTTATGTTAACTTACTAAAGGTGAATTTACACAGTATCCGTTTTTCGTACGTTTTCGTCCGTTTTTTTACGTTTTTGTTTCTTCTTGAAAAAGTATGCACTTTTTCATCCGCATTTTTATAAGTCCATATCCGCACTAAGTAGACTGTTGTATAGGTAAAAATTTTGTTCAAAAATTTTGTGTATGAAGGATAAGAGCGATATTTCAAAATAGAGCTGCACCCCTTTACAAAAAATTTTTTTCGGAAAACTTTGTTCAGTATGTGACTGTCTGGTTAGTGCGGATATGGACTTATAAAAATGCGGATGAAAAAGCGCATACTTTTTCAAGAAGAAGCAAAAACGTAAAAAAACGGACGAAAAACGGATACTGTGTAAATTCACCTTAAATTAACTTCCGTCAAGTATCGCTAACTTACGTTAAGGTTTTCATCGTTAATTTCTTGCAACATTCATTTATCGTACCGGTACAAACTAGTTTGCAATGGTAACACTTGCTGCGTATTAGCACGAGTTTTATAGAAGAAAAAGCGAAGAAAGGAGCTCTTTTTTGTGGCAAATAATAAGCTGTAGCCTCATCATTTGAACTTATTTTTATCTTGAAATTAGATTAGACTGTAACATGTAACTTCCAAAACACAAAAAGACCACCGTAGCAATAAATACTTCCATACAATCAGCTCAACAGTGTCAGTATACGTGTTCTAGAAATAAAAAGAAATGTAATGTAAGGTACGTGTCAAAAGGTGCCAATGCGGTCGACCGGCTCGGTTGAACAACCTATCGAGCTACTCTCCGCGTTGACTTAATAACCAGAGGTGGAGTCAAGGACACGAGGCTCGAGGCCAAGGACACAAAAAAAATCCGAGGTCAAGGACAGCCTTTCCGAGGACAGATCCTCTCGAGGGCAAGGACAGGGATGCTCGACGCCAAGGCCAAGGAAGAAGGACACAGCTGCAAGTGTTCTCAAAAAAAAAAAAAAAAGGTCTTCAAAAAAGTTTTTCAGGCAACCTCTAATTTATAGGCCAAGCCAGAATTTTTGATTGGGGGGAGGGCCCAAACCACAAATCACTTGCAATGACGTCATGAAAAATTTTCCAAAGAGAAACTTTTTGTGGCACAAAGATATCGTAGGATGGAAGATCTGAAATTTGTTGCCTATTGCACTTAACCAGGATTTTGTAAAGAAAGAGCACTTAAACGAATAGTTGAAAAGTGCAAATATCTAACTTTGGAGACGTGTTGAGAAAGCTTGTATAACTCAAAGGTATCACAGACGGGGGTCTGGGGGCGAAGCCCCCAGCCGCTGGGCGATGTTTTGTAATTTTTTGGGAAAAAAAAGCAATTTTAAAGCCATTGAATCACATTTTGCACGTATTCAGAGCCATTTGAAAGCATTAGATTTTTGAAATTTGAAAGCCAATTGAAAAAATTAAATTGTTTAATGCTCCTTTTACTAGCATTTTAGGTCCAAAACACGTTTAACATCTTGCATTTTTGAGTTATAATTTTAATTGTAAGTGATTTGGTCCAGGTAGGGGGAAGTAAGTTGCTTCGTCTCTGGCTTCATTTTAGCAGTAAATAATAATCCACTCGAAGATTTTTTTAGAGATTTTTTTTGTCATGAAAACAACCAATTATAGGAGTATATGTTCGGTCAGAGGCCCAGGCCTCTCAATTGAAGTCAATGATTTGTTCAATCAGCATTTTCCATGGCCAATTTTTTCAAAGTATTTTGTGCGTAAAAACTCGGCGTTGGAAGTGAATTACTGAATTGTTATCAAACAAACGTACAATAGATGGTTACGCCTACTAACCATGTTATTGCCGGGCCGGATTTACATCGCGCTGGGCCCCTGGCACTTTGGGGATTTTTGCAACATCTTTCTGCCAAATATAGAAGAAGACCAAAGAAAGTCATACGATTTGAGCGCGGGACCCCTAGCTCAGAGATGGAACCGGTCAGGATTTTCTCGACCCGACCCGACCGGTAAATTTCAAAATCATCGCCGGTCAACCGGCCGGTCGACCGATTTTTTTACAGAAGGTTTTTTTCACTGTTCAATGTATCTCATGAAAATTTTTCGAAAGGGGGAGGGCATGGGTGAGGAGTTAAAATTTGTGACTTCGGACGGGGGTCTCAGAAAAAAAGGCAAAAAAACTTTTGCGTTTTTTGCAAAAAATGACTCAATTTTAAGACCTTTTTTGGTTAAGTTTCGGTTTGAATAATTTGTTTTGAGCAGTGCAAAACGTGCACAAAATAAGCATAAAAAGCACTGGAGGGCACAAGCTAAATTATTAGACGTTCTTTCTAATGATATTTTGCAAAAGGCCAAAAAATGAAGTTACAATTTTTTAGCTATTGGTGACAGATTATTTGAATTTGCCGAGCAGCAAACACTAAACTTTTTTTCGGCAGTTCTGCCTTTGCAGTTACAAAAAGATAAATGAGAAAAAAAATAACAGCCAAAGATAGGCAAGAGTAAAAACATACGAACATCACAATACTTGTACTATTGCACCCAAAAACATTAAAATGATGGAGCAATAACATCATATGATATTGAAAATTATGCAAGTAACAGCGTGAAAAAATAAATACTGAAAAATTGTCTCACTAACAGCGTGAAAAAAATTAATAATATTCATAACAACTATAGGCTGCTTCACCAACAGTTTGAGAAAGTATGAAAAGGATCTATTGCAAATCATTATGTACTGGAAAAGGTTTTTAGCTCCACAGAGATTTATATACGGACGGAACAATTAAAATAATTCTCTGCGGAGCTAAAAACCTTTTCCAGTACATAATGTTTTGCATTTGATCCTTTTCATACTTTCTCAAACTGTTAGTGAAGCAGCTAGTTGTTGCGAATATTATTAATTTTTTTCACGCTGTTAGTGAAAAAATTTTTCAACATTCCTTTTTTTAAGCTGTTTGTGACATAATTTTCAATATTATATAATGTTATCGCTTCATCATTTTAATGTTTTTGGATATAATAGTACAAGTATTGTGATGTTCGTATGTTTTTACTGTTACCTATCTTCTGCTGTTATTTTTTTTCTCATTTATCCTTTTGTAACTGCAAAGGCAGCACTGCAGAAAATTGTTCTGAAGAAACTTCCCGGGTTGGGAAGCGAAACGTCAAACCAATAAATAAACTCATCGGTAGTACGAAGTCGTTGTGAATAACTATCCCGATTAACGCAACGCGTCCGTTATTTTCATTGAAAACACTCAACTGTTATGACATTGGCTAGAAAACATTCGAAATATAATGTGCCCCAGCAGTTTGTTGAAATGTTGCTACTTCAGAACAAGCCATGGTTAGTTAGATAGATACAAAAAAATAAGAGCTATGTCTTTCTTGCCCAGTGTAGAGTGTGGTAAATTTAAGTCGTAACAAGCTTTACAAAGCGGCAAGATTTTAGCATGTCGTAAAAAATCTGAAATCTGCGCCACTTCTACCCTTAAGCTGATTAAAATGATGCTAAAATGCCAGGTATGCTTTATTAGAATCTGATTACGCGATTTTAACGTATATTTTGCACTTTTTGCTTTGTGCCGTGGCCCACAGTCGGGAGGCATGGCACAATACTCCCACCCTAAATACGTCCCTGGATGTGCATGTCTTAATGGTCACAGCATATTAGTCACAGCTTGAAACCATTCAACAAGTGTTTTCAAAAGGTGAGGTTTGTTAATACGTTTTTTTTATAAAAAGTTTTATTTATGATGAAATATATACTGTAAGTATATTTTGGTTGGTGCCTAGATGTCTTTTAGTTGCCAGAAAGGAGAATTCGACCGGTTTTTCAACCGGCTTGACCGGCCGGTCGAAGAATCTCGACCCGACCGGCCGGTCGACCCGACCGGTTTCCATCTCTGCCCTAGCTGGTACTGCGCCATGTTATGGTAAATCCAGCCATGGTTAAAGCATTACGTTAAAAAAAAAGGTTATATGAGGGTTTGAGATAGCAACTTTTAGCACAAAAATTCTCCATTTCTTCCGGGTTATACGTTTAAATTCGCTGGCAAAAAATGAATTGAGGGGGGCCCGGGGCCCGTGGTCTTCCATATTGTTGTTAGTTACTGTTGCAAACGAAAAATGCTAAAAATAAACTGAAACTGAAGAAAAAGTAAGCTTATTTGGCACATTTTTGTCATTGGTGAAAATTCAATTTGGGGGGTGGGGGCGGGTTCCCTGGCACCCCCCCACTTCCCTTGGCTATGCCTATGCTCCGATTGAGCAAAACAAAAAAGGTGTTCGCAAATTTTCCGCAAGGTTTCTGGCGTTTCCAACAAAATTTCAACTGTTCAAAAAATAGTGCTGTCTTCGTGCCGAGGACAGGGCAATTTTCGAGGACTTGAGGCTTCGAGGCCAAGGTCAAGGACTTGACCTTAAAGGCCAAGGGCTTCAAAACGTGGACGTCCTCGAGGACTCCACCTCTGTAATAACCAATTGCTCTGATTAATCTTTGACTTGTGGCTACGTTGGAGCTGACTCTACATCATCCCCTGCCATTACGCTGGCGATGGCACTTCATCGTATCCAACCAGTGCGAGGGAGAGCGTCCACCACTCCAACGTCCTGTCGTGCTCGCCATTGTAACGTACGTGTCAAAAGGACGCGTCCCAATGCGGTTGACCGGCTCGGTTGAACAACCTATCGAGCCACTTTCCGGGTTGACTTAATACGCAATTGATCCGATTAATCTTTGACTTGTGGCTACGTCGGAGCTGACGCTACAGCAAACTATACTCAAAATGTTAACGAATTAACGGATTTCATTAATTTTTGTTAATCACAGCTGAAAATAACGAATTAACTTTTAACGGAAGTATGAAGTTTGCTAACGGACTGGTGGTTAAAGAAGCTAACGTTTTGCGTTAACATGTCCACCTATGCAAATTTATGTTCGGTTTAGGAGACAGGTGGGAGAGGGCATTTTTGCCCCCTCCCGTGTAAAATGCAGTTATCAAATAGCCCGTGTACTGTAAAATAGGGTGGATTCTTCGATACATCAGGTCCTAAACGTTTAACAATTTTTCCATTCCGTGACCCTTATCAGAAAGGAAAAATGCATATTTTGGAATATTTTTGGCACATTCAGTAAGAGGAAATGAAATTCTGGCAAGAATACTAATAGGCAATATTGAAGGAACTAAATCAAGAAGAAGACAAAAATAAAATGTGGTTGCAAAATATGAAAGATTGGACGAGAATGACACTGGAGAAAATGATGATTACAGCAAGAATAGGTAGAAATGGAAAAGGATTGCGTGCCAAGTTCTGCAAATTGAAGATGCAACATATATGGATGATCCCTTATTTTATCATTCATTTAAAAAAATTTTCCACTTTTCAAAACTTTTTTTTTTTAAAGATTGTCCACTGTAACGCAAAGTGATGCAGCTCAGGTTTTCCTGAAATTGGCTGTAGTCTTGACATAAAAATGAGTAAGATATACATACTAACTATCTTGGTCTTCTAACCAATCAATGACTGCTACTGCTGAAAGCTTGGTGTTGTTGTTCACTGTTTTAATACCTCAAAATGATGCAGATGCTGAAGCTTCTCAAACTCCGCACTGGATCCCCTTGGTAAAGCTTACAGCGCTTCTCCAGGCACCCAAGGTGATTTGATAGAACAATTTATTCGTTATAAAAAAAAATTTGAATGTAGTTTGAATTTATACGAATAAAGTATTTCAGCGGAAATTTATTATCTACTTTTTTATTTATTGATTTTGACAAAAATCTGACCCAAACTCGAAAGCCCAAGCCCTATCTCAAACCCTAATCTTAACCCTTACAAAAGTAAACGCAAAAATGCGTGAATGAATATTCCTCGTTTTGTTTTGTTTTTCTTTTAAACTTAAAATTTTCGCTAAAATGGTCACTTCTATTAAAGTATATATAATCATAACTCTGTTCTGCTTTACATTAACCCCTTAGTTTGTGCTAATGCACTTACAGTCATAGTACAACTCATTCGCTTCAAGACTACATACATTTCTGGAGGCGAATACTGTAAATTAATAAATGTCCAATTTTTTGCCCCCCTCAAACAAATTATACTGCTCATAATACACACCAAGTTGGTGTGCTAGCGTTGTCAACTGGATTTCGGATCCGCCTCGATTTTACTGAGCCCACCTGAATAACTTGATTACTTCACTGCAGTAGAGAAATTTGAAAAACCAAAGCCTATTTTTTTCGGCCTATTTTTCCGTATTTCCGCTATTCTCAAACAAGAACACCAATGCTCAAAACCAAGGAAGCGAACTTCTTTGATTATTTTTAGCGAATTCAAGGCGCACAAGAAAGAACGTGTTAGCAAGCTCGTAAAGGCCATTTTATTTCGCTAAAAGGCTGTAACGAACAAAAAAACTTCGTAGACAAACTGCCATTTCCGAACCGCCTTGCTCAACATGCGTAAAAATCGTTCGCTCGAATTTCTTTGCGAGATGTTCGTAACCTGTGTTAGTAGTTAATAAATATCTCATTATGACGCATAGGTGTAGCCAGCAGGGTGTCGAACCGAACCTGAACCCGAACCGTAAACCCGAATGAACCGTTTCATTTTGGTGAACCCGAACCGAACCTGAACCAGCAAAATTTTACTTCAGTGAACCTGAACCAAACCTGAACCCTCAAAATTGTGCTCAAGTGAACCCAAACCGAACCTGAACCCCTAACAAAAGTAAGAATATATTTTTCCATATCCGGATGCCGCTGGCGCTGGTACACGCACAATAAAAAAGCAGTGGTGATCATCAACAGGATCAGCAATTTCTCCTTTTTTTTTTCTGGACGAAACGAGTAACGGCAGTTACATTTTAAGTCAATGAACCCGAACCGAACCTGAACCAGTAATATTTTACTTCAGTGAACCTGAACCAAACCTGAACCTCGAAAATGGTGCTCAAGTGAACCCGAACCAAACCTGAACCGCTAAAATATTTTCAGCAGGAGCTAAACCTGAACCCGAACCGTTATTTGAAACGGTTCGACACCCTGGTAGCCAGGATTTTTGATTGGGTGGGGCCAAACCACAAATCACATGCAATGACTTCATCAGAAACTTCGAAAAAGGAATTTTTGTGAGGGCAAAGATTCCGTAGAATGGAAGATTAGAAGCTGTGGCCAGATGTTGGCACGTAACTGGGAACTCGTTCAAGGAGAGGGCTTAAACCAATAGTTAAAATGCGAAAAAGTCTGAATTGAAAGACGCGTTTGAGTAAAGATGTGTACTGTAATTCAAACGTATTACAGACGGAGGTCTGGGGGCTCCGCCTCCAGCCGCTGGACGATTTTTCGTAATTTTTTTGAAAAAAAAGCTAATGCAATACCATTGGATCACATTTAGCACGTATTTAGAGCCATTTCAAAGTACTAGATTTTTAACATTTGAAAGCCAATTGAAAAAATTAAGCTGTTCAGTTCTCCTTTTGCTTGCAATTTAAGTCCAAAACACGTTTGAAATCTTGCATTTTGGGGTTAAATTTTGTAAGTGATTTGGCCCAGGTAGGGGCAAGTAAAGTACATTGCCTCGTGCAATATTTTAGCAGTAAATAACAATCCAGTCGAATATTTTCCTTAGAGATTATTGTTTTGTCATAAAAGCAACCAGTTGTAGGAGTACATAACGGCTAGGGGGCCCAGGCCCTCTTAATTCAAAAATTTGTTCAATGAGCATTCCTCTTAGTACAGCTAACTTTTTTCAAAAGTATTTTGTTGCATAAATACTGGCAAGGTGGAGGTGAACTGGTATTAAAAAATGTACAATAGATAGTTGCGCCTACAAACCATGTTATTGCCCGGGCCGGTTTTACATTGAGTTGGGCCCCTGGCACCTTGAGATTTTCGCAGAATTTTCCTGCCAAATACAGGTGCTGAAGACCAAAAAAAGTCTTATCTGAGCGCGGGGCCCCTGGCACTGAGCCATATGTTAAATACGTCTCTGGTTATTGCATTACGTTCGAAAAAAGATTAGATGAGGGCGTCAGTCAGCAACTTTTAAGATAAAAACCCTTAATTTCATTCGGGTTATACGTTTGAATTGGTTGGCAAACATTAAATTGAAGGGATTCGGGCCCCCTGGAACAATATTACTGTTGGGGGCCCATTTAAATTGGGAGCCATTTAAATATTAATGTAGGGGGCATTTTAAAATTGATTTGCAAAAATTCAATTGAGGGGGCCCGGGACCCTTGGAACAATAATATTGTTGGGGGCCGAATTAAATATTATTTTAAGGGGGGCCACTTAAATTGGTTGGCAAAAATTAAATTGAGGGGGCCCGGGCCCTATAGATCAATATTATTGTTGGGGGCTCATTTAAATTGGGGCCATTTAAATATTATTGTAGGTTGCCCATTTGAATTGGTTGGTAAAAATTAAATTGAGGGGGCCTGGGCCCCTGGATCAATATTATTGTTAATTACTGCAGTACGCGTGTACTGTTGTACGCGATGATGCTAAAGGAATCTGAAACTAAAAAACCATAGTCTTTTTTTTGACAATTTTATCATTGGTAGCATTTCAATTGGGGGGGCCCGGGTTCCCTGCCCCCCTTGGCTACGCCTATGTTGTCACGTCAGATGCATTTCTACTTCAAAATAATGCGTTCAAGCGCACTGTGTCTGCATGGGGGTATGCACAGTATTATTGTTATGGAATAAGATACTAGGAGCCATGCGATGCGTTAATATTCTAAGCTTGCAAATTCCTCGACTGCTAGTAATTAGTTAACGAACGAAAAAGCAAGCTTTTTTCAAATTGAACAACCACCAAAAATATTTCTCAATTGCTACCGCAGAGCAACAGCGTTCTATAATCTAGGAATCAGGGCTGCGAACTTGATCGATTTTTATTCGAGTTCAAGTTTGAGTTCGAGTTCAGCCTATTTTAGCAAGGCCAAGTTCAAGTTCGAGTTCTGAAATTTAATTTTTTCGAGTATGAGTTCAAGTTTGAGTTCGCAGTCCTGATACTTGCACTGTTTTTCTACGTCGCTACGACATAAACAAGACTGTAAAGGATATTCACTTATGCAGCTGTTACGAAAAATGCAATCTCAATTTACATGGCTTGATCAACAACAAATATTTTTCCGACAAATTTTTAATCTTAAAATTTCTTTTCAGTGAACTCGAACTCGAACAATTTTATTCGAGTTCAAGTTCGAGTTTAGAAAAATTATTTTTTGGAGTCAAGTTCAAGTTCGCAGCCCTGCTAGGAATAGTTGCAATTTTGCTTGCAAACGCTAGAAAATGACTAAAATTTTATCGTTTTGAATAAACACAAAATTTAGTTTGTTTCATTGATTTGATTTTTTTTTTGTTTGCTTTTGGTTTATTTTGCTATCTAGGCAGGCATTCTTTTCAATTTGTTCGTAAATTTTGAGCAAAAAAGAGCCCCGTGTTCTCAGAAAATTGCTCGTATAAAAAATGTGTATAGCTATTTTTGTTAACTGGCGTTACTCAATATTTCTTTATCAGTCGAAACAGCAAATGGTTCTCAATGCAATTCGCTTTCTTCGTCGCAGTCTAATAGCAAACATGGCGACGATATTAATTAATTTTCTGCAAAAATTCGCTTTAGTCAGAAGTTTTCAACATTTCGCCATTAAATTTCTGAACCAAAAAAGATTTCTCGCACGCTTTAAAGAGCGCTTCAAAATCTTCGTTAAGTTGGCGAGGAAAATGTGACGTTTTTTTCTCAAGCTATATCTCGCAATCGATCCAAGCAACTTAGCGAGCGGAAATGATGTTACTGAGCTCTCGGAGCCTCAGATGCACATGCATAAATGACCTGTTGCTTTAGCGAGTATTTCGTTCGGTAGCGCCTCTTAAAAAAATTCTCGTTATAAATGCGAATGAGGAAATTTTTGTCATGTGGGCCCAAGTTCGGCCAATTTTGAGTTTTGACCGAGTTCGAGTTTTGTTAAAATGCAAATCATTGAAGACAGCTAAAATAAAAAATGCGATTTTATTCTGCAATTTGCATTAAACTAACTTACAAAATTAGAAATGCTAGTATTAGGCTTAGTGAAATTCCTTAACACGAAAAACATTCAAATTTTTGAGCGCTGATTTCATGATTCTATTTCTTCTCGACTTCTATTAGCTCAAAGAACTTTAACTTTCCAAATATTTTTTTGAAATTGAGTTCAAAATCAAGTTTTAAGCTAATCTTTAGGTTTTTTCGAGCTAGACCTCAAGTTTAACTTCGCATTTTTGCTCAAAAGCGATGGCTTCTATTTCAGCAAAAATCACCTGCCGGAAACCCAGTACCCTTGTTCAAGACTACAGCTTAATCTTTTCAATCATTTAATCTTATTTAAAAAATCAAAAAGCTTCTGCGTTCCTCAGGAAGGCAAAAACATCGATCAACTAAAACACAAAAAATGCCGCTGTTTGGCCAAAACAAGCGCGCGGTTTAAAGATGCAGCTGCGCGCTGATCAGCGATCACGTACAAAATAGCATTTGAACAAAAATCAAACGCCAAAAGTTCGACGCTCCAGCAAAGATACCGCTAAACCAACGGTACTGTGTTATGGAACTTTCCTTCTTTTGTTAAATTATTATCGCCCGTTGTCGACGCAATAACTTTTTGCCCATTTCAAGCTAAGATAAAACCCTTAGAAGTTTCAGTCTAATCTTCAAAATAGCTTGAGGTGCAAATTCGTAATAGAAATTAATAAACCCTTTTGAGGGCTTGAAAAAAATGCATCCAACGCCAACCCCCCCTCCCGCCCACTTAGCGCGGCCGCGGTAATTAATGATTAGCAAAAACAACAGCAGAGAAGGTAAGCTAAACATTTATTGTAATTGCCTAACTAAAAAGCAGCGGAAATGACGTTCAATTATTCGGTATTATTGCGCGTACTTAGAAAACACTTTTCTCAGCTTCTAAGAAATTATTCTATAGTGTCTCGACACAAATGTCTTTTTAAAAACCAAATTTCTTCTCTGAAGAATATTTAGCCTTTGTTTCGTCGATCAAGCTATCTGGAATTGGTTTTAATCTACTCTACACTATAACAAAGCACAGATGATGGAAACGAATTTTCTAAGACAAGGTATGAGCATATTTGATAACTATATGAGTATTTATTAAGAACAATGTACTGAGAAAATTAATAATAAGCTATAGACAGTGTACAGAGTCTTATAGGCACAATCAAACCTTTGATTAACAGCCTAAGACATACTGTTTCGGAATCGACATTCGTCTTTTATTCCTCGTCAGTATAGCTAGGACTACAGGTATGAACATGAGCGTAGAAAGGCAAAGAATCGCAAATTAACCAGATCATGACACAATTTTTTTTCCCAAAAATATAAAGTAATCACAATATTACAAGAGATTATTCTAATAGTTCAATGCAAAATAATTTTCAACAGCTGTCTAAGGCATGCTATTGGAAATTATTTTGTATTGAACTATTAGAATAATCTCTTGTAATATTGTGATTACTTTATATTTTTGGGAAAAAAAATTGTGTCATGATCTGGTTAATTTGCGATTCTTTGCCTTTCTACGCTCATGTTCATACCTGTAGTCCTAGCTATACTGACGAGGAATTAAAGACGAATGTCGATTCCGAAACAGTATGTCTTAGGCTGTTAATCAAAGGTTTGATTGTGCCTATAAGACTCTGTATACTGTCTATAGCTTATTATATAAGTATTCTTGCAGCAAATTTGCAGCTTCAAAATAAGACTTTTAATTGAAACTGTAATGCTTGGTTTAAAGTGCGACTATAATATTTCAACAATAGTTTATTTCGTCTTTGGTCTTTCACATCTGCACTGATAAAGCAGCTACTGTAAGTTTCCATGAAGCGTCTCAACCAATATTTATTTATTAATGTGCATCAGTTTTATTGTGGCGAAAAAATTTTACTCAAATGCTGCAATTATTCAGATTATGCAGTAAGCTAGCGCATTGAAATGGCCAAGAAAAAAAATAGCAGACTGTTAAATTGCACTATTTTAGTACGAACAATTTATAACAACACGTAGCTCATATTTGCTCAAAATTTAAGAACAACGTCAGCCTCGGCAAGAAAAAATAGTTGGTCGAGTCGGAACACCGGCCAGTTGGTTGAGCGGTAACGCGTTTGACTCTGGAGCGGTAGGTCTGAGGTTCAAATCTCGGGCCGGTCAAATCGAACAAAGTTTTGCCAACGGCTCGCCACCGCTGCGACGTTTCTTCAAAAGGAGCTGTTTTGCCCCCGGGCGCATTGACGCGAAGATGGGCCCCACCAACTCGTTACACGCTTCGGCGTATCACAGCGAGTATAATGAAAGATTTGATTTGAATGCAACGAATTTGTCAGAAATCATCAATTAGCAGAGCTTTCTTGGCATGTTCTGTATTGCCATTGTTGATTTATCATTTGGTTAACGATATTCATAATCCAGTGCTGGGCACCGCAAATTCAAACTGTATTCCGCAACCGCAAATTCCGCAAAATAGCAATGGGTGGTCCGCAACCGCAAATCCGCAAGTTTGCGATACGTTTGCGGTAATTTTTTGCACTTCCGCAACCGCAAATGACTCTTCACTTCCGCAAACTTGAACCGCAAACTTAGCTGTTTTTTTCTTTGGTTTGATAAATAGAGAAAACCTATAGCATTATAGCAATATAACAATGCTTGATATTTTCCATATCGGCTGCAGACCTGTAATAAATATCAGCAAGTTTTTTTCGGTTTATTTAATGTTCTGTTTTTGTAAGTTATAATATACATGTCAGCAGCAGGGCCGAGTGGAAATGTGCGCAGGTTTTGTTTAAGCAAAACTGCGGCCGGAGTTGGATTACGGCTGCGACTCTGGTGGATGGAGTAAACACTTGGAAGAGAGTAACCTCAACTGCCAGTTACTTTCGTCGCTCGTTCTAACTACAGTATGCTCGTTGAGTTAAAAATCCTTATTTGATTTACATACTTGTACAGTACATGTACTTGTCATACAGGACAAGCAGAGATGCACGAATCTTTAATTGGTCGCGGAAAAGTAAAAACTCGAGACGCACAAACTTGCGTATTGCGTTCTTGAAAATGAAACTTTACAGGCGTACAGGCTAGGATTTACTGCTTGAGTGACGGAATGGAGGGGGGATTGTTGTCGATGTCACTTTCTGCTCCTTTAATCACGCATGGCAATTTGCAGATCACGATTAAAATAACTTAGTTTCAAACGTGATAATTGCAGTTAGCGTTTTTTTTTTGCTATTGTACTGGTGCAAAAAATTTTTAAATTGTTTTGAAAGGTGTTCATATAAAGGTAAACTTTAGCAAAGATGAAAGGTGCTAGGTGTAAGAAGAACATGCCAAAAGTTCGGTTCCTTTGTTTATTTTATTTCAGTTGCAATACAGTCCTGATCAATGGTTACGTGAAATTCTAACGCTTGAACTTCAAGTCGGACTTTGGATTAGAGCAGCCTTTCAAAAGCTTTCAAATTTCATACTACATAATTACGATGCAGACACCAGCGTACCCAGGAAGAAGGCCACTGTGCCATGGCCTTCCCCTCAGACCCTAAAAATGAAACAGAAAAAGCAAAACGAAGCAGTTCTAAGAGGATGTACGTTATTACTGCGTAAATGCAAAAATAAATCGATCCTTATTTTGGTTTGTTTTCTTCCTTCACAAATGACTTAGCTTTTTTAATTCCGTAATGTTTTTGAACCATTTTCATTTTACGATATCATTCTTCTAGTAAGTCTCATAAAAGCATTATGCTAAAACTTGCTTCCAGAATGCACAAAAACGCGTAGTTTTAGTGTAATTTTGCAAACTTTTTTCCGTAGCATGCCCCACGGACCACCCTACAATGGTCTTGCCTTCGGCACTCTTTATAACATTGATTTGTGGCGTCACAGTGCGACGAAACTTTAGGCCCCTGGGTGCGTGACTTTAGACCCCTTAAACTTTTTGCATACGCCACTGAGTGCAGATATCAATTTTGTTTAAAAACTCGCTGTCATATAAAATTTTATGTTCCTCTTTAGCGCTGCTGAGCAGTCAGCATTCAGCACTTAAAGTAATTGCAGAAATAGAAAATTTGAGTTTTAAGTCTGGGTTATCGGTATGTAACATAGGTTCAATTAATGGTCACTGTTAAATAAAAAAATTGTTTCGACAGTGGCCAGTTTGTTGGTGGTGCCAAAAATCGACAAGATCAACGTGCCGTAGTAATTTACCCGCCAAAAAGTTTGTCAATATGATTAACTTTGCTCGTGAATTATGGAAATTTTTGGAGTAACGCCGCCAACTGCTCTAAAATTTATGCCATTTCTTAAATAAAAAATAGACTTAGTATTTTAACGCATCATTTGCACAATACACAAACTTTGGAATATCAAAAAAAGCAAAGAGTTGTGTTATGTATACATTACCAAATATGACAAAATTATTCAGGATACAAAATTTTTTTTCAGGATTCTAAAGCGGGCAGTGATATTAATTTCCAAAAATCTTTGGAAATTTTTTGAGCGGCAACGTATGTAGTTTAAAGCATGCCTTCCAAATAGACAATCAACGAAAGAAAAAGACTAAACAGATAAAACTAAAACTGAAAATGTTGGTAGGCCTGCAGCCTATTTATTCACTAAATGTGCTGGGCATGTCATCAAACTCGCCTTATGCAACCCTTTGCCACTTCAAAAAGCCTAAGTTTTCCTTCACAAAAACAAGCTGTTGGAAGTTTCTTGACCTTATGCCAACTCATTTTGCTGTAAGAATAGTAGCACCTCTGGGAAATAATCGTTCCACAGCAGAGGAACTTGGTTAGAGGGTGTTGTACTTTAGAAATACATCATCCACCCAAATCTGTCGATACAATGAATCGTAAAAACATATTATTTTTTTGGAAATTGCAGAAACGATCCCAGAGATGTTGTTGATTTGCGGATTTGCGGTAGATTTTAATTTTTTTACCGCAAATCCGCAAATGTTTGCGGTAAGAAATCGGTTCGCAAATCCGCAAACCAAAACCTTGAGTCCGCAATTTGCGGATTTGCGGACTTGCGGACCGGTTTGCGGAAGTGCCCAGCACTGTCATAATCTATCTCAAAAGACAATTTTTTACCTAGCAAAAATAAATTTGTGTCACTTTATTTTCCAACAAAGTTAACAACAAATGAGGCTGAAAATGTGTAAAAATTTAAGAATGGCCAGCTTGAACTCAAATTTGCTTATTATTCTGATAATATAGTGTAGCCAGTAATTATAATTTGTCCACTACGCTACTGTGTGAGCCAACATCAATATGTAACAAAAAACGAGTTGTATGATAATACTGCTGAGAATGATTTATTGCTTTTGAAATTGAAATTTCAATATTAATTGCCAACTATACTAACCGAAGAGTAGAAAATTGTTGATAGTCAATCTTCTGAAATAGTGCTCGATGATATACAAAGCAAATCAGAGGAAAATACAACTACAAAACCAAAGTAAAAGGTTAAAAGCACAACAGTCTGATTCGTCCTAAGGACTCGTCAGGTGCTACTGCAATCTGTAAAAGATTTATTACAAACTAAAATGTCAAATCTCTAAAAGCTAAAACTGCATATTATTGAAGAACCTGTCAAGCTAAAACACTACCAAAGATTGCAAGTTGCAAGTCTAAAAACAGCAAAAAAAGCACTCTACATCTTGTGTTTTTAGACATGGACAGCTTTGTCGCTCTTGTAGGAGGTGCTCTTGTCAACATTGTACTTGGGTTTCGGATTCCAGATCATTACGGTTATGCTTTATGCAGTGCTGTGGCTTTCGGACTAGTTGCAATTCAGCTGGCAAATGCGAAGTTTAAAAACCGAATTCCATCGGTCTTGGATGTAGTTCTTTTTCAGGCTACGTGTGCACTATTTCTTCACTTTTGTTATTCTTATTATCTTGCTTCGTTTTTTCCGTTCATTGATCATTATATTTTGTATTTTACTGACATTCCAGCCAGCTATTTTTGGTTGCATATCACTACTATTTACAGCTATGCTTCCTCCACCACCAAAATTAATTTTATTCATATATGCTCAAAGATAATAGTTTTGAATTTCATTATCAAATACGTTGTTAGCAGCAATAACTTAGGCGTGTTTGGCTTGCTAGTCAAATGTGGTGAACTTTATATTTTTACTTATTTCACTGTGAGGTACAGCAGCTAAATTGCTATGATAGGAAATGGAAATCACATCTTTATTTGAAGGTTAACTTGGCCAGGAGACTGCAAAGGGAATATTCGGTCTTTGACTCATGCTGTCACCTGCCCACCTGTTTACCACACACGGTGGAGGCTTCACACTGTCCCTTTAATTGCTAAACGTTAAGCAGGGAAGCTGTGATAACCATTTTTATAGTCATTGGTTTGCCCCGACCTGGAATCGAACCCTAATCTATTGTTTCAATGGTAGCAGACGCTGTATCCACTAGACCACTCATGGGTTTAGTTAATTTTACGCACGCTATTGGGTGAAAATTTATCCTTTGATTATATCATTTTTGGTTCATTTTCTTGGAAAGTTATGGAAAAGCCAAAACGTGTAAATTACTTAGTAATTTCAACTTACGTCGATTAATTAATTAATTAATTAAAGTTGAGATTAGTGATGTCAGAATCAGCGCCGCGGATGAAAATTTCGAAACTGGAAGCAAAAAAAAACTGCCCCAAGAGCAGGATTTGAACCTATTTTTCCTGGAGTTTGAAATGGAGTTCAAAAAAGATCGTCGCTTCTAATTGACTTACAAGTGTCATCGTGAGCGTAGTTCCGCTCCTCAACTCAACTTGCTACTTGTGGAGCTCAACGCTGACACCGTTCGGGGCCCCCAAAACCTGGTAGGGCTTTCTAAATTGCAGGCCTGGGTACTCTGATTCCTTTGCCCCCCTCTCAACTCCCCAGGTCAAAATGTTATTAGTAGTATATGCTGCTCCAAATAGTGTACGTTTAGGGCGTGGGGCGTAGGGCGTTTGCAAAGTTATCCAATTGGGGCGTTATCGAAACTCGGCGTTGTAGTAGTCTTAACCCTAAGTTTTCTCTAGTTCTAACCTAAGTTTAGTGTAGTTTTAACCCTAACTCTCACCCTAGCTAGTTGTAAGAATCGAACCCGAAACCTGGTCTTGACCTGAGTATCTTACGCGAGTACCGAACCTCCGCAGGTGGTTTGCCTGGGAGCTGGTTGAAGTCTAAAGCTTGACCCGAGTGTCTTGCCTGAGAATCAAACCACTGCAGGTGGTTTGCCTGGCTACGGTTCAAGTCCAAAGTATTATTTAGTAACTGGTTAAAGTATAAGTGAATAACTAACCTGAGAATCGAACCCGGTAGTTTCTGAATCTAAAAAAGCTATCTAGGTTATGCTATGGAATATTTTATAAGCTTTGGTTTGAACTTAAGTAAAGTTTCGTGTTACTTGAAACTGTCTTGACCTAGCGGTAGCCGAATTTTCGACACCGTGGCGTAATCGTGCGGTACGGTGACCTGTCCAAAGGTCACCTGCGCTACCTTTTTAACTCTTCGAATATGGGACAAGCATGGCGCAACAGAGCTCGTACCTGTTTTATTCCAACGGTGCAAAGGTCAGTCCTGGTATTTGGCAGTGCAACACGGTTCGCTGGTGCAATAACATCGCCTATAAAAGGTGGTTATTGAACGCTGTTTTTCATTGAATGAGATTAGAATTAAGACTTTAATTGGAATCGCTAACTGCGTCTGATCGTAAGCGAGCTTTGGGGAATCCCCTCTTTGGGGAAATTCCTGTTAATTTAAAAGCGAATTTTTTCAAAAGCTTTGCAAAGAGTGCTCTAGAATAGGTCTGTCAACCTCAGGTTATGGACTGAATCTCTAGTGGAGGAATGCGGCAAAAAACCTAAACTTTAAAACACTTGCCTGAGAACCGTTGGGAACCAAACCACCGAAAGTGGTGAGGCTTAAGCTTAAAATGCTTATCTGGGAACCAAACCACCGAAGGTGGTGAGTCTAAAGTGTAAAATTGGTAAGACTTTTTGGAAACCGAACCACCGCAGGTGGTGAGTCTAAAGTTTACAATTTGTAACATTTCCTGGGAACAGAACCACCGAAGGTAGTATGTCCAAAGTTTAAAATTAGTAAGGCTTGCCTGGAAGTCAAACTACCGCAGGCGGTTAGTTAAAGTCTCAAATTTGTAAGGCTTACCTGGAAATCAAACTGCAGCAGGTGGTTAGTTAAAGTCTAAAATTTGTAAGGCTTTCCTGGGAATCGAACTATCGAAAGCGGTTAGTCAAAGTCTAAAGTTTAAACTTTGGACTAAACTTTAAATGTCATGGACCGTTCTTCGGACTGGCGGCTAGCTGTCGCAAAATCGCTTTGAAGTTTGCAGGTTCCAACAATTCGTTACTTTCATTCTAAAAAAATTATAAAAACAAAATAAAATTTTAAACTTTGTAGTTGATAATGCAGAAATATGTTTGAAATATGGTTGCATATTAATTCTGGAGTTCGAATAACTGCGGTATTATGTTTCAGCAAGATGATGGCGAACTTGAATACTAGTTGGTCAAGATTGTTCTTTGACTTTTGCATTAAAATATTGCTACAGCAACTGTTAGAATATATGTGAGTCGATATGGAACGGTGGTATTTTGCATTAAAATAACAAAAAGCTGTCGCAGCCACATCTGTAAACCTCAGATGGCCTGTCGCAAATTGCCTTTAGAAAATCTTTTCAACCGTTTTCACTCGCCAGATTAAAATTTGCAAACGCTGTTTACTTGCATGACGTAATATAATCCAATTTGTTTAATTTCCGATCGTCTTGGCACCACAAGGACTAGCAAGTTTGTTAGCTGCAATACTTACTCGAGAGTTTTAACGTTCTAGCCATTCTATCAAAATGAATGTGTGTACCTATTGTCAGAAAACCTTTACTCGAAATGGTGCTATGCTACATTACAAAAGAGAAGTATATAAACGGTTATGAAATTAGAGTGCAAAAAAAGTAACAGAAAATTTAAGAGAAAACCAGCCCCTTACCGATATAACGCACCTGCCGCCGTTACCACCAGTGTCATGTTCAATTTTATAAAAACACCTGAAATTTAAGTTTGAACCGACATGTCGTATCACAGCAAAAAATTGAAATCGAATTGCGAGCACTACAATCTGGTGCAAGTCTAACAGCTCGTGCTTTGTTCAACCTCAACCATTCGAATCATACTCTAGTTATATTGATGAGAGGCTTGTAATATTTCGATTTTTAAGAATTTTTGTTCTTCAAAGAACACTTACTGTATGTTGGCGAACTCAGACATTGATACAAGAAATAAAAAGTTTATGATCAAGTTAACTAATTTTTTAATTTGTGGTACTTAATTTAAATTCGAATTGGTTATTAATGTTATTTTTATGGAAGGCTTTATTTCACCGGAAATTTTTATCTAGTTTTTTATTAATTCTGACTCAAATCTACCACAAACTCAAATGCTTACTCTAAAACTATTCCCAAATCGAACCCTAACCCAAACCCTAACCTAAACCCTAATCTTAACCCCTAAACAGCAAATGAAAAAAGCGCGGATGAATATTTCTCATTCTCGTTTTATTCTCTTTAAGTTGAAAATTTTCGGTGAAATAGTCACTGCCTATTTTTATTCGTTTCATTTTATTTGCGCCGAAATACAATTTTAACAAAATGAGCAATAATTCAATCAGAACAGTACAATTGTAGGCAAATCAATAAAAAACAAACAATATTTTTACACAAATAGAAGCAGCAAAACGAATAACGTTATAACACGCATCAAGTCACGGTAACATGGTCGGAGTTATCGATGTTACGCACGGCTTTGAAACAATATGTTATACGCACGGTTTTGAAAAAAAAACAGTTGGTCGAGCACTAACGCGTTCCTCTCTGGAGCGGGAAGTCAGAAGTTCAAATCTTGGACCGGTCAAATCGAACACAGTGTTGCCAACGGCTCGCCACCGCTGCGACATTTCTTCGAAAGGAGCTGTGTTGCCCGGGCGCAATGACGCGGAAATGGACCCCAGCTAACTCGTTACACGCTTCGGCGTATTACATCGAGTATAATGAAACATTTGATTTGATGCTATGCATGGCTTTGAAGCAATATGTCTTGTACATAAAATGTAAAACCACGATACAGACTAAAGAGAGGACGAAGCGTTACTTAATCGATAAAAATATTTAACTGCTAAGTTTGAACTAACGCTTGAAATCACAACATAAATAGAAAATGAATTAAGAGCACTATCTAGCAGTGGGATATAAAATCTTAACCTTGCCTGTTTTTGTTTTGAAGGGGTATTCAACTCAAGTTTTTTACGCTAGACCAAAATGTTGAAATATACCTAAAATGCATTCTCACCAAATTTGAAGTTTCTACACCTTCTCGTTTTCAAGATAATGCAGTTCAAAATTAATTGTTTTCCACTTACTATAGTGTTGCCGTTTTTTTCAGTATTGTGACAGAAGATTAACTTTGAAAAAGCTGACTTACATTTATTGAAAAGCATCAAATTTCACATTTCTAAACCTGTACTTTGTTTTACAATACCTCTGCCGCAAAAAATTTTTGGAGAATCAAGAACATGCTGTCAATTTTTGAAATTTTGTCTCTTATTGGCTACCCTGTCAAAATGTCTAAGAGGAAAAAGCCTTTTTAAGCGGAAATGTAATCTGCTATACCTCAGGAACGGAAGGTCGTAGAAAGTTCAAATTTGGTGAATTTGGTCTTATCTGTCAAAATTTTTCGAGAAAAAAATCGAGCAAAAAAAACTTCCGACCTGAATATCCTTTTAATCAGTCAAAACAATTCGAATAATAATAATACTGTATATTGAGCAAATGATTTGGTTGCAAGCGTTTGATTTCTGATCTTATTAAGCATATCACGTCATATCTTTGACGTCAGTAAGGTTCATCTTTGTGTTCATTTTTGTGTCCACTTAAAACGCAAAAAGTGGGAAATCAACAAAGATCATGCGATTTTAGTCATCGTGAAAACGACGCAGTCCAAATTCAACCAATTTCAACTAATCGAGTTCCCTTTTTTGACTTTTCAAGTTGTTTACGTTCAAGCTGGGCGAAAATATTGAGTTTCTTTTTTTTTAATTTCCAAATCGGGTTTTGTTAAAAAGAGAGTTGTAAAAACCAACTTGCCCTAAAAAAATTTCAATTTACCGTACCTTGCAATTTTTGTCAAAGATGTTCATTGAAAATATTCGCTATTAATTTTTCAATAATAATTGGTTTTTAAACATTAAGTAATTACTTTCTGCTTTTTTTTTGCTTCGGCTGCGTACTGCAAGAGGTGCGCAATGAGTATATTATGCTGTAATTAAAATTGTTTGTTCACTTCAATCACATCTTTGCTAAAATTCTACTTTTACATTAAATGATTTTTAACTTGTGATGCTTCATAACTGTAATAATAATTTGAAAATAGTCAATGTGAATTTGCTGTTCCTCAAATCCAAGAAAAAAATTAGGGGCTGTCTATATCTTAGTTCGATGAAAGATATCATATTTTTAACATTACTTAAACCCACATTTGTGTCCAATTTTGTGGATCAACAGGCTTTCACGTTTGACTTAGGATGCAACCAGCATTTGAATCCAACAGCGCTACTTCAAAAAAACAAAAAAAAGTTTCAGTTAATTATCTACTTTTTGAGATAAAATCACTACTCGAAACAAATAAATTGCAAGACCTTGAATGTTTTGGTCAAAGTTTTCCAATGACTACAAGAAAACGGTTAAAAATTTTACTGTATTAGGTAAGTTTTACAGTAAACGTAATAATCAATATAAAGAAACTCAAGATTTAATCAAATTATTGCAACACAAAAAAAGAAAGTTAATGACTTGTTCAAGTTGTAGGTGAATTTTATTGTTTACAAAAACTCCAACAGCTATATAAATGCTGTTGCTTTTCAATATTGTCGAAATCAAATTTTTATTGTTAAATTTTTTTTTTTTTTAAATGAAGTTATTGAAATTAAATTAAAAAAAAAAAATTTAACAATAAAAATTTGATTTCGACAATTTTCAATTTAATAAATTTATAATTTTGATTTTAACAAATTACCTTTATAACTTTTTGTACGACTTCCGGCTTTGTCCCAAGCGTATCTCCTTGACTCAACAAAACCATTTCAAAATCTTGTGATTTTAGTGCTTGTCATCCTAAAAAATTTATCGCTTTTCACTTTCGATCATAACATTTCATCAGCACTTTGTAAAAAGCAAACAAAATCTATAATTTCTTGGTACTTGAAGTAATCTTAAACGTTAAAAAATCTTGGGCGTTTTGAAAGCTGTTCGATCAGATGTTCGGGTCTAAAGAGAACTTTATTACATAGCATTTACAAATTGTTTTGAATATTTAGTTGTACACCATCAAGTTTTTTAAATCCTCCAACGGTTCTCAGGCAAGTGTTTTAAAGTTTAGGTTTTTTGCCGCATTCCTCCACTAGAGATTCAGTCCATAACCTGAGGTTGACAGACCTATTCTAGAGCACTCTTTGCAAAGCTTTTGAAAAAATTCGCTTTTAAACTAGATGGGAGTTTGCCAGCAAACCCAGTGAACGACCGACGCATAGTTAATGCTGTGACGCTCAAAAGTACTTTTTGTCTACCGTAAAATCAGCAATTATTCAAAAATATCTGATAATGGAACCTCCAGAAAAGTGGAGTCAAAATATTTGTCAGTTAAATATCTCTTGATATCATAAAAAACTGGCACCCTAGCTTGAGCCGTTAAAAAATTGATTTTTGGGGGTCTATCTGGGGGGGTGGCACCCCCAAACTATGTCAAAATATTTGTTTGTTAAATATCTGCTTATATCAAAACAGACTGGCACCCAAGTTAAGCCGTTCAAAAAATTGATTTTTGGGGGGTCCATTTGGGGGGTCCCTGGGGGGGTGGCACCCCCAAACTATGTCAAAATATTTGTCTGTTAAATATCTACTGATATCAAAAAAAAGTAGAACTCTAGCTTGAGCCATTCAAAAAATTGATTTTTGGGGGGTCCATTTGGGGGGGTCCCGGAGAGGTGGCACCCCCAAACTATGTCAAAATATTTGTTTGTTAAATATTTACTGATATCAAAAAAAAGTAGAACTCTACCTTGAGCCGTTCAAAAAATTGATTTTTGGGGGGTACCCAGGGTGGTGGCACCCCCAAACTATGTCAAAATATTTGTTTGCTAAATATCTGCTTATATCATAGAACACTGGCACTCTAAGTTGAGCCGTTCAAAAAATTGATTTTGGGGGAGTCCATTTGGGGGGGTGCCCGGGGGGGGGTGGCACCCCCAAACTATGTCAAAATATTTGTCTGTTAAATATCTACTGATATCAAAAAAAGTAGAACTCTACCTTGAGCCGTTCAAAAAATTGATTTTTGGGGGGTTCATTTGGGGGGGTTCCCGCGGGGGTGGCAACCCCAAACTATGTCAAAATATTTGTCTGTTAAATATCTACTGATATCAAAACAAACTAGCACCCTAGCTTGAGCCGTTCAAAAAATGGATTTTTGGGGCCCCATTTTGGGGGGTTCCCGGTGGAGTTGCCCCAAAAAATTTCGGGAGAAAAAATTGCATTTGCAGCTCAACAACTTTACACAAAAATTAGATTTCCATGTTTTGTGGTTTAGGAGAAGAAGAGCGTACAAAAATTAGGAAGAAAAAAAAGGAAAAAAAAAGAAATAAACCTCATCGCGGCCAAAAGTGGGTTAGTTGGGATGAAAGGGTATCTTGAGACATACAACCCTATGAAATATTTTATGCTGTACTTAAGCCGTTTTTGACTGAGACCGCATTTTACGCCAAACTTGCGGGGCGGTTTTTGGGTTCTAAAACCGAAGTTACGTGACCTATTGCCTCGAAATTTGGTGCAAACATACAACTCATTAATCTCAAACTGCTGTCCAAATTTCACGTTGCTAGATCCAACCGTTCTTGAGTTATAAGCAAAAGTCTGAAATTTCGCACTCGTTAGTTGGAAAATGGCCGAGTAAAAACAGAGGAACACGCGACGCGAGCGTCGGTCGTTCCAATTAACAGGAATTTCCCCAAAGAGGGGATTCCCCAAAGCTCGCTTACGATCAGACGCAGTTAGCGATTCCAATTAAAGTCTTAATTCTAATCTCATTCAATGAAAAACAGCGTTCAATAACCACCTTTTATAGGCGATGTTATTGCACCAGCGAACCGTGTTGCACTGCCAAATACCAGGACTGACCTTTGCACCGTTGGAATAAAACAGGTACGAGCTCTGTTGCGCCATGCTTGTCCCATATTCGAAGAGTTAAAAAGGTAGCGCAGGTGACCTTTGGACAGGTCACCGTACCGCACGATTACGCCACGGTGTCGAAAATTCGGCTACCGCTAGGTCAAGACAGTTTCAAGTAACACGAAACTTTACTTAAGTTCAAACCAAAGCTTATAAAATATTCCATAGCATAACCTAGATAGCTTTTTTAGATTCAGAAACTACCGGGTTCGATTCTCAGGTTAGTTATTCACTTATACTTTAACCAGTTACTAAATAATACTTTGGACTTGAACCGTAGCCAGGCAAACCACCTGCAGTGGTTTGATTCTCAGGCAAGACACTCGGGTCAAGCTTTAGACTTCAACCAGCTCCCTGGCAAACCACCTGCGGAGGTTCGGTACTCGCGTAAGATACTCAGGTCAAGACCAGGTTTCGGGTTCGATTCTTACAACTAGCTAGGGTGAGAGTTAGGGTTAAAACTACACTAAACTTAGGTTAGAACTAGAGAAAACTTAGGGTTAAGACTACTACAACGCCGAGTTTCGATAACGCCCCAATTGGATAACTTTGCAAACGCCCTACACCCCAAACGCCCTACGCCTTAAACACCCTACGCCCTAAACGCCCAACACCCCGCGCCCTAAACGTACACTATTTGGAGCAGCATATACTACTGTTATTATTGTCAAATATTAGACCCACAAAAACTGTTTTTTTGTCGTGTTCATAACCAAGTCATGTTTTAAAACGTTAAAAACGTATTTTTTGTCGTTGAATTTAATAACTACGGCTACTCTGATTTTAGTCAAGAATTAAAAGTTGCCAGTTTTTACTGTAATACAGTATTATACGATTCTGCACTTAATGTAATATAAATAAATTTGTTTCTACATTCGTATTAACAACATTAGGTTCATCTGTGAATGTAATTGAAATCACATTTTATTCACCCATTGCATTGGCCAGAAGACAGCGAAGGGACCTTTCGATCTTCGAGTCAAGCTGCCACTTGTCTACCAAACGCGGTGGAGGTTTCACACCGTGTCTTTAATTACTGGACGTCCAGCAAGGAAGCTATGAATACTAACTTTTCTAGCCGTTTGTTGGACTGGGAATCGAACCCCAGTCTACCGTTTCAATTCTACCGTTCTAGAGCGGGAGATATGAGGTTCCAATCTTAGACCTATCATATTGAACGCAGCGTATCAAAGGCTCGCCACGCTGCGATACGTCTTCTTTGAAGCTACAGTATATTATCCAGGCGCAATGACTGGAAAAAAGCATCGTAAGCACGTTACGTACTCCAGTGTAACTCAACAAGTACAGTATGACGAAAATTTGATTTTGTAATCGTTATCCCATTTTTGTTTTACCTTTGGCTGAAAATTTTCAGCTCTTGTTTTTCCAACCAAAAACGAATTCAAACAAACGATATTTTAATTCAAATCTCAAACCACATCAGTACACACTGCATAACCGTACCAAACCAAACACCAAAACAGCGATTATTTTAAAATTAGGCTACAGAACTTTTTTGCCTTAGGCCGGAATTTACTTGTTAGAAAAATACTATTCTTTGAAACTGCAGGTCAAGTGAATCCGAACAGTATTATTGAATCAGTTGGCTAGAGTTTGTTTTTGACCTTGGTCACACCAAACTTCAAAACAAACATTTATAGCTTCTCTGTTTGAAGTTCGGAAACATAAATGAAAATTAAATTTTGTAAATTTTATTGCAAAATTTTCTAAAACATCAAAAATTTCGTCAAGCGACAATTTTTTTGAAAAACTCAAGATTTGACGTAAAACTTGAGATTTTTTGTTTTTGAAAAACTCCAGATGCAAATTTAAATCAAAAATGCAATGACAAAACGACGATAGATGAAACTCAGGTAGAAAAGAGCAAATCTTCATCAGTAGATATAATTTTGAAAGTGAACATAGAACAATTTTGAACCTATTCGCAATTATGACATCATCAATCATCAAACCAGATGATAGTTTTAAAGCACCAATTTGAAGTAGTTGGTCAGGCTAGAATTTATGATTGCAAACAACACAAGTTTAGGCTACGTGGGTAGGTAAAAACAGTAAAAATCTACCGACTTATAGCACGTTACAAAAAAATGTACTGAAGCATCAATTCGCAATCAAAACGAAACCATCATAAGCTGTTAATTATTTACAATAAATTCTAAAACACATTAAATTCAAAGCCAAGACTCCTCTAAATCAATTGGAATGTGATTCGGCCATTGGACTTCACTTACTTCAAAATCCTGACTGCGCTGCCCACTATCATGATCGACAATTTTCATTTTTGGCAAAGGTAAGAACTCAATTTCACTTATCATCTCTAGCAGCTATTTTTATCAAGACACAGCAATCAATTTAGTGCGGGCAGAAAAAATTCGTACACTCTCTTCAAATTTTACAATAATCAATCATTAGGTGGCGTACATACAACGTTTGACTATCATCCAATCAAACTTATTCACGCGATATATTTTTTTTCTTTTTAGGTGGAAATTTCGACTCCAATTTATTCTCGCGTTAATTCTTGACACGGGCGAGACAAAAACCGTTCAAATCTTTTTTTTTAAACAGCATTTTCCAAGGCTACCAAAGTTTTCAAAAGATCGACGATGAATCCGATAGTGATCAAAGCAATCTTAAACTTGCCTTGGGCAGGGGTGCCGAAACCCGGGGTCTGCATATTCCCCTCAATAATTTGAATAGGGTTTACATCTGCATCCCCCCCAATAATTTGACTATGGTCTGCATCTGAGCGCTGGATGATGTTTGGACCTTTTTTTGGTCTTCCCGTGATTTCGGGGACAATAACTCTTTAATTTTTGGTGAAGACCTTTTTTTTGTCTTCACTTAATTTGCTTACGTGAAAAAAATCGTGGTGAAGCTTCATCCCTCCCAATGTTGAAAATAGGGCAAAATTGGGGTAAAATTGCAAATTATCCTCCCCAACGCTCAACATAAATCGGCACCACTGGATTTGGGCATTAACCGCGTTGCTCGTGACAGCCCTTTTTTGCCGTAAATTAAAAACAAAAAACAACCAAAACTATTGATTACAACTTATTTGCTAGTGCGGGAAAACTTGAAAAATATTGCAAACAGAATTGACAGCATTGATAAACCTCTTATAAGTAATACTTAGATGGTTCAATTTCTCTAAGCAAAAACAGGATGAGTTTTCAGCCTGCTCCATTTGTCAGAGAGAGATGCTAATTGCTCCAGAAGCACATAACATGTATTGAAGCTTGTAAAGAATTTCCTTGAAGAGCCATTAGAAAAAACAATGACTCCGAAGTCGTTCGCTTACCACCACATGCAGACTTTATTAGTGAAATTTTTAACACCGCGGTTTCTTGAGTGCGAGAGTTGAGAGTATTTTTTCGTTAGTCATAAACATGTTCTTCGCCCAAAGAGGTTAAGCGATGCGCATTTTCAAATGTTTGTATTTTTAAAAGGAAATCAATAATTTTTTGTTCACTAATTTGGTAGCGGACATAATTTGTTTTGAATATTGGTTTCGTACCGTAACCTAGTAAGGTTTGAGCAGTGGGTCAATTAGAACTATACATTTCAAAACGTCGCACTTGCGCTTGCGGCGCAATTATTTTTTGGGGCTTGCGGAAACGCTTGCGGCGCAAGATTTTTGAGAGCAATTGCGCGTGCGTTTGCGGCACAACTTTTATGACTTGCGCTGCCCATCTCTGCATAGGCGTAGCTTATGACAAAGATAATTATCGTAGAATGGAAGATCAGAAGATGTGGCCTGGTTCGGCATGAACCATGATTTTGCTAAACGAGAGATAAAATGTCTAAATTGGAAGACGTGTTGAGTAAACTAGTGTAAGTCAAACGTATCACAGACGGGGGTCTGGGGGCAGAGCCCCCAGCCGTCGGATGCTATGGGGGTCTAGGGGGTAAACCCCATAAGCCGCTGGACGATTTTTGTAAAAAATAATTATTTTAATGTCATTGAATCACATTTTGCACGAGTTTAGTGTCATTTGAAAGAACTAGATTTTTGACATTTAAAAGCCAATTGAAAAAATTAAATTGTTCAATCTTCCTTTTACTTACAATTTAATTCAAAACATGTCTAAAATTTTGTATTTTGGTGTTAAGTTTTGTGAGTGATTTGGCCCAGGTAGGGAAAAATAAGGTGTATTGCCTCCAGCAATATTGTAGCAGTAAATAATAATCCACTCGAAGATTTGTCTTTAAGATTTTTGTTTTGTCATGAAAATAACCAGTTGTAAGAGTGCATGTGCGACTACAGGGCCCAGGCCCCCTCAATTCAACTTCAATAATTTGTTCAATGAGCACTTTCCTTAGCTTTTTTTTTTAAGTATTTTGTCTCGTAAAAACTGGAGAAGTGGAGATGAATTGTAATTGAAAAATGGTACGATAGGTGTTTACGCCTATACTAACCATGTTATTGCACTTGGCGGTTGACATTGCGAGGAACACCTGGCACTTGGGGATATTCTCAAAATCTTTCAGGCAAATATTGGTGAAGACCAAACAAAGTCTTACTATCTGACAGCGGAGCCCCTGGGACTGTGCCATGTGGTAAATCCAGCCCCGGTTATTGCATTACGTTCATAAAAAGGTTAGATAGGGCTTGATTAGTAACTTTTAAAACAAAAGCTTTTAATTTCTTTCCGGCTATACATTTAAATTAGATGGCAAAATTTGAATTAAAAGGGCCCGTGCCCCTTGGTTGTCAATATTATTGTTAATTACTGCTGTACGCGAAAAAAGGGGGCCCCTTCCCTCTCGCTAAGCCAATGCCCACAATAGCATCGGTCTTTGACAAATTATAAAACAGTGTTGTCACTTTTACCCAAACACGACTAAAAATACCTCATACAGGCCTATTGGTTGTTTTTGCTATTAAAACAGTCTTTAAATGGTTGTGAGTTGCAAAGTAAGTCTACATGTGATGTGTTAAATTTTGAAGCAGTGTTCTTCTGTCCGACCGGTCATTCCCCATTGGGCAACTCCGCCATTCCCCACTAGTGGGGAATTCCCCACAGGTTAAGAACCACTGGGCTAGAGATACAATGGTACATTCTTTATACAAAATTCGTCAGCAACCGCATGATTATAGTAGAGAGTTGAAATTGCACTTATTTGCTTGCCAAAGAGCAAATTACAACATAAACCAAACCTTTTTTCCCTATTGAGAACTTTGCCCCTTTAATGCCTGGACACAGAAGTGGTTTAAAAAAATTTTCTTTTTTGTACTTCGTAATTGATAGGGGTCGTTTCAATACATTTTCACCAAATTTTTGTTCATGTCGTGTTTATATCGTAAAATAATTGTTGCTGCCATTAGGTAACATTTGGCAGATAACTTTTTTTTCATTTTTTATTTTTCATTCACCTTTTTTTTTCGGTTTTTACATGACTTTTTGTGCATTTCGCAAACCAATATCATAATGCAATCAATCATTGACATTTTTATAAAAAAAAAAGTATAATAACACAATCTTTTTGGTTTTAGACTAGTAGTGCAAAAACTTCAAAATTGAGATTTTTTAGACAATTTTAGCACACATGAACACGCCTAACTCTGCGGAGCATTGTGGGAAAAAAAGAGTTGCCAATTTCTTCTTTTTAAGCAAATATGCTCAATAACGTCAGTTACCACTACAAAAGCGAAAAATGTTATTTTTTGGGGGGAGAGGGCGGAAGGAGAGCTGAAAAGCAGGTGTGCCAATTGGCTACATTGGGCATTAACAGCATGCACACTTACACAGTCCCGTTTCTTTTCTGAGGCACCTTGTATCGTGCTCTTGGTTGATGTTGCTGAAAGCGTGTTGTGCACTGTTTCAATACCTCAAAATGATGCAAATACTAAAGCCTCCGAGACCCTCACTGGGTCCCCTTGGTCAAGCTTACAGCGCTTCTTGAGACACCCAAGTTGATTTATTTTGCTTGATAAACAAAAAAAACAACTTTTAATTAGTTTAAATTTATAGGTATAACCTATTTCACCACAGATTTTTTATCCACTTTTTCGTTAATTAATTTTGACAAACTCTAACCCAAACTCGTAACCCCAAACCCCAATCTTAACCCTTAAAAAAGTAAATGAAAAATGCGCGGATGAATATTCATTTTTGTTTTATTCTCTTTGGCTTAAAAATTTTCGGTGAAATAGTCACTTTCTTTATATTATAAATAACCATAGGCGTAGCCAGGGGGGGCCCAGGGGGCCCGCCCCCCCCCCAATTAAAATGCCACCAATGATAAAAAAAATTATGACAACATAGCCTAGCGATGTTTAGTTGCAGTTACAGACAACGACGGAGCCCCAGGGCTCCTACCTAACGACCAGGGGGCCCCGGGGCCCCTACCTAACAAACGGGGGCCCCAGGGCCTCTAGCTAACAACCAGGGGTCCCGGGGCCCCAAAATGACAAACTGGGGCCCCGGGGCCTCTAACTGACAAACAAGGGGCCCCGGGGCCCCTAACCGACAACCAGGGGGCCTTGGGGCCCCCAACTGACAAACGGGGGCTCCGGGCCTCTAACTGACAAACAGGGGGCCCCAGGGCCCCTAACCAACAACCAGGGGGCCCCAGGGGCCCCTAACGGACAATGGGGGACCCAGGGCCTCTTACTGACAACCAGGGGGCTCTGGGGTCCTTAATTTGACAACCAGAGAGCCCTGGAGCCTCTAACTGAAAATCGGAAGGCCCTGGGCCCTAACTGACGACCAGGGGGCCCCAAGGCCCTAACTGACAACCAGGGGGCCCCAGGGCCCCTAACTAACAACCAGGGAGCCCCGGGACCCCTAACCGACAACCAGAAGGCCCAGGAGCCCCTAACTCTCAACCAGGGAGCCCTGGGGCCCCTAACTGATGACCAAGGGTCCCGGGCCAGGGGCCCCGTAATTCAAAATTTTAACGATTTATATGCAAAACCTGTTAAAAAGCTAAGAGTTTTGTGCTAAAAGTTGCCACCCCAGGCCCTCGTTTAACGTTATTATGAACTTAACGCTATAACACAGGCGGTAATGCAAACCCCACTTAAAATACTACCAATGATAAATATAATGAGAGCATAGCTAGTATGTTGTCCGGAATTGCAGTTTCTTTAATTTAGGATTTACGCATACAAATGTAAGTAATAATAATGACGACCTCCTGTCCAGTGTCCACGTCATAATAATGTCATGCAATTCCTAGAGGTTTCAAAAAACTGTCAAATGACTTGACTCGAGTCCTCCACGTTTTGGAAAAAAAGCTATTTTAATTTTACTTTAAATGTTTTTTTTTAATTTTTAATAAAAGAACTTAAGGGCCCAATCTTATCTCAAACTCATAGGCGTAGCCAGGGAGGTGGCCCAGGGGGCCCGGGCACCTTCAACTGAAATGCCACCAATGACAAAAATTTAACAAAAAAACCTTGTTTCTTCATTTTCAGTTTCTTTAAGTATCTTTGCGTACAACAGTACACACGTGCAACAGTAATTAACAATAAATAATATTGACGACCAGGAGGCCCAGCGCACCCCCTTAAATCAATTTTTTCCAACCAATTTAAACGTATAACCAGGGTGAAATCATGGGTTTCGTTCTGAAAGTTGCTACCTCAGGCCCTCAACTAAACTTTTTATGAACGTAATGCAATAACCAGCGCCGTATTTGCCATATGGCGCAGTGCCTTAGCCCAGTGCTCAGATGGTAGGACTTTTTTTTGGTCTTCACCTATATTTGGCAGGAAGATGTTACAAAAATCCTTTAAGTGCCAGAGGCCCAGCGCAATGTAAATCCGGCCCGGGAATAACATGTTTAGTAAGCGTAACCATCTATTGTACCATTTTTCAATAACGATTCTACTCCACCTCGCCAGTTTTTACGCACAAACTACTTAAAAAAATACCGAGGGAAAATGCTCACTAAACAAATTATTGAATTTCAATTGAGGGGGCCTGGGCCCCCTGGCCGTACATATACTCTTATAACTGGTTAACTTCATGACAAAACAAAAATCTTGAAGGAAAATCTTTGAGTGGATTACTATTTACTGCTAAATTATTGCAGGAGGCAATGTGCCTTCTTACCACTACATGGACCAAATAACTTACAATTAAAATTTTACACCATAATGCAAAATTAGAAACGTGTTTTGGACTTTAATTGCAAGTAAAAGAAGAATTGAACAATTAAATTTTTTCAATTGGCTTTCAAATTTTAAAAATCTAGTTGTTTCTAATGGCTGTGAACACGTGCAAAATGTGATCCAATGGGATTAAAATAGCTTTTTTTCCAAAAACTTACAAAACTTGCCCAGCGGCTGGGGGCTTTGCCCCCAGACCCTCATAGCCACCGGCGGCTGGGGGCTCCGCCCCCCAGACCCCCGTCTGTGATACGTTTGAGTACACTAACTTACTCAACACATCTCCTAAGTTAGACATTTGCATTTTCTAACTATTAGTTTTCGACCTCTCCCTTTACCAAAATCTTGGTGAAGTGCCAACAGACTACAGTTTCAGATCTTCCATTCTACAATATCTTTGCCCCACAAAAAGTTCTTTTTTTGAAAATTTCTGATGACGTCATTGCATGTGATTTGTGGTTTGGCCCCCCCAATCAAAAATCCTGGCTACGCCTATGTAAATAACCATACTCTGTTCTGCTTTACATCAACCTCTTAGTTTGTACTAATGTACTCACAGTACAACTCATTCGCCTCAGTGGCTACTTACATTGCTGGAGGAGAATAAATTTCTAAACATCTAATTTTTTGCCCGCTCAAAAAAATCATATTTCCATAAAAAGCACGGAGTTTGGACCAAGCGTTGTCAACCGGATTTCGGATCCGCTTCGAATTTGCTGAGCCCACCTGAATAACCTGTCTGACAAAGGCTCTACAGCAGAGAAATTTGAAAAACCAAACCCTAATTTGTTCGGCCTATTTCTCCATGCCTACACTATTCTCAAGCAAGAACACTATTGCTTAAAACCAGGGATGCGAACTTCTTTGATTTTTGCTAGCGAATTCAACTTCGGCCAATTTTGAGTCTTGATCGAGTTCGAGTTTTGTTAAAAAACAAATCATTGAAGACAGCTTACACAAAAATGTTATTTTACTCGGCAATTAGCCTCGAACAAACAAAAATGAAAATGCTAGCTATAGGCTTACTGAAATTCGTAAACAGCGCTGATTTCATGATTCTATTTCTCTATTAGCTCAAAGAACTTGAACTTTTCAAACATTTTTTTGAAATTGAGTTTGAGTTTTAAAAAACATAATTATCAAGTTTTTTCGAGCTAGAGCTCAAGTTCGAGTTAGCATAGCTTCTATTTCAAAAACGATGACTTCAATTTCAGCAAAAATCACCTCTTGGAAATACAGTACCCTTGTTTAAGACTCAGCTTACTCTTCAATCTTTTAATCTTATTCACAGAAACAAAAAACCTCTGCATTCCCCTCGAAGGCAAAAACATCGATCAACTAAAACAAAAACAAAAAAACACCACAGTTTGGACAATACAAGCGCGCGGTTTAAAAATGCAGCCGCGCATTGATCAGCGACCTCGTACAGACATAGCATTTAAACTAAAATTTAAAAAGGTCAAAAGTTCGATGCTCCAGCAAACGTACTAGACCACTAAACTACCGATGCTGTCATAGATGGGCAAGTTAATGCAAAACGTTAGCTTCGTTAACCACTAGTCCGTTAACAAACTTCACACCTTCGTTAACGTTAATCCGTTATTTTCAGCTTTAATTAACGGAAGTTAATAAAGTCCGTTAATCCGTTAACATTTTGCGTGTAATTTACATTTCTTTTTATTCACTCGCTTCTAGAACACGTATTGACGCTGTTGAGCTGATTTTAAGGAAGTATTTATTGCTGTGGTGGTCTTTTTGTGTTTTGAAAGTTACATTTTACAGTCTAATCTAGTTTCAAGATAAAAACAAGTTCAAATGCACAACGAAGCTGCAAGAGATTAACGATAAAAACCTTAACGGAAGTTAACAGAACTGAACGGAAGTTACTTTAGTCCGTTAACAGCACTTAACGGAAGTTAATTTAGTCCGTAACATGAAAAAACTTTTTAACGGATTAACGAATTAGTGAAAAATTAGCTTCGTTATTAACGGATTAACGATTAACGGACTTGTGCCCACCTATGGGTACTGTATTAGCAGTTTCAATCTGAACTGTAAATAGCTTGGAGTCCAAATTCATAGAAATTAGAATAGCCTTTTGCGCGGCTTGAAAAAAATGCATCCAACACCACCCCACCATTTAACATGGATCTGCAATTAATGATTAGCAAAAACAACAGTAATGAAAATGAGCTAAGCATTTATTGTAAATGGACTAAAATCAATTGTCTAACAAGAAAGCAGCGGAAATGACATCCAATTTTTCGCTATTATTGCAAGTAATTAGTGAGCGTTTTTTGTAGGTTCTAAGAAATTATTGTATAGTGTCTCGTCGCATGGGTCTTGTTGAAAACCTAAGTTTTTCTTTTGAGATACTAACGTTTGTTTTCGACGACTAAGTTATTGTGAATAGGTTTCAATCAGACCTGTAGCATTGTAAGCCAAGAAGATGGAGAGGGAATCAATAAGACAAGGTATGAGTATTTTTGATAACTGCAAGGTATCTTGCAAAAACATTTTTACTTCAAAATAAGACTTACTGAAATTGTAATGCTTGGTTTAAAGTGTGACTAAACATTCCAACAAAAATTTATTTTGTCTTTCATATCTGGGTCGATAAACTGCATAAACGGTTGTGTAAGTTTCTATAATGAAACTTCTCAACAAATATTCATTTTATTACGGCATATCAGTTTTTGGGGCTCAAAAAGATTGTTTAGGTGTTGCAATTATTGAGTGTTCAACTGTTCATAGGCAAGAATATACGCTTCAAAGAGAGCCAGCAGTTTTCTTGATTATAGTTGGAATCCAGCTTTTTTCGCCGTCTTTTTAGGCCTCTGCATGATGGCTTTAGTTTAAGTAGTTAACTTATTGAATTTCTGGGTAGAAATCGAAGAATTAATAAGCACTTGTAGTAAGCACACTGGAGAGGTCAAAAAAAAAATAATAGCAGCTTATTTTTGCCATGCTGTAATGATTGATGTACATCTATTCCTACTTTGCTCAAATAAATAGCGGTACAAAATAAGAAATGAGTTTTATGATACTGCTGAGAATTATTGTTTTTAAAAATTTTGTTGCTAATTCTACAAACTTTAAGTGAACAACATCATAAAATGTTACAAATCAGCTGACATTTAGGGGTTCATCTTCATGTTTTCTATTTGCAAACTTTCAAAAATAACCTATCAGCACTTAACTTGTCAAATACTGGATAAGGATACGCTTTCGTGGCCGTATACAGACGCCTTATGGAATGAATAACGTACCTTTCAGGGCGGAATTACAAAATTCTTGGCGAAGACCAAAAAAAGGTCTTCACATTCTTTTTCTGATACTAGTGTACTTTATCAAAACTCTAGGTGAATGTTCTTTTCGCTTCCAGAACACTTTCTTTCTGAGGTGGGGTAACTGAATTTTGATGAGTGAACACTAATTTTTAATGGAGGATCGATGACTTCTTCCATTAGGGAATCGATACCCCTTACTCTCGATGGGGGATCGATACTATTTTTGATATCCGAACAATTTAGGTACCTACTGGCTGCTGGGCCACGTCTATAAGCAGTGAAAAAGCAAAAGCATCCGGTGTTTTTAGACTTGGACTGTTTCGTCGCTCTTGTAGGAGGTGCTTTAGTCAATGTTTTGATTGGGTTTCGGATTCCAGAATATTACGTTTATGTTCTATGCAGTGCCGTGGCACTTGGACAAGCCGCAATCCAGCTTACAAAAGCGGAGTTTGGAAACAGTATTCCATCGGTCCTGGATGTGGTTCTCTTTCAGACTACGTGTGCGCTTTTTCTTCACCTGGCTTATTTTTATCTTGCTTCTGTTTTTCCGTTTATTGATCGTTATTTTTTGTATTTTACTGATATTCCAGCTAGCTATTTGTGGTTAAATTTTACGAATATTTATAACTATGCTACCTCCGCCACCGAAATTAACTTTGTTCATATCAGCTCAAAGACAATAGTTTTAAATCTGATGATCAGATTCGTTTTTAGCAGCAACAACTTAGGCTTGTTTGACTTACTAGTCAACTGTGGTAAACTTTATACTTTTATTCATTTCAGTTTGAGATACAGCCGCTAAATTGTTATGATGGGAAATGGCAATCAAATCTTTATTTAACGAGTGGACTTGACTAGGAGACTGCAAAGGAAACTTTCGGTCTTCCGAGTCAAGCTGCCACCTAGCCACCTGTCTACCACAAACGGTGGAGCCTTTACATGCTAACGCTAAACGTCAAGCAGGGAAGCTGTGATTACCATTTTTATAGTTTTTGGTTTGACCCGTCCTGAAATAGAACCGGAATCTATCATTTCAGTTGTAGTAGACGCTCTATCACTAGACCACTGATGGGTTTAGTTAATTTCACTTCCGCTATTGGGTGGAAATTTATCTTCTGATTATTTTTGGTTTATTTTTCTTGGTAAGTTATGGAAAGCCAAAACGTGTGAATTACTTAGTAATTTTAACTCACGCCAATTAATCGATTAAAGTTGATAGTAGTATTGTCAGAATCAGGATCGTTGACAAAAATTTCATACCTGGGAACAAAAAATATGAGCGTGCCCATTACTTAAATTGTAAAATTTTGCATGGGGGACGCTTTTGCAGCCTTGACCAAACGCATTTGGCATGCGAAAGTACTTTAATGAAGATTACGTAATTCCGTCGCCGAAATTAAATAAACACCAAGAAAAAAGGTCTTCGCCGGAAATTGAAGTGTTTTTTCGCCAAAATTAGGTGAAAACCAAAAAAAAGTCTACGCCGGAAATTGAAGTGGTTTTTCGCCAAAATTTGGTGAAGAATTAGGTCTTTTTCGTCTGATTATCCAGCGCTCAAATCTTGATGGGGGGACGTTAAATCTCGATTGGGGGACGCTAACTCTCGATGGGGGGCCGCGTCCCCCCTACAATTTAAGTACTGAACGTGTTCCAAGAACAGGATTCGAACCCATTTTGCCTGGTGTTTGAGATACCAAAGATCGTCGCTTCTGATTAACTTACAGTGTCTCCGTGAGCGTAGTTCCGCTCCTCATCCCAGCTTGCAACTAGTGGAGCTCAACACTGCAACCGTTTGGGGCCTCCAAAACCTGGAAGGACTCTCTAAATTGCGGGTCTGGGTACTCAGATCAGCGATCCCTTTGCCCCCATCTCAACGCCCAAAGTCAGAATTTTATTATTGTCAAATATTAGACCCACAAAAATTGTTTTTTTGTCGTGCTCATCACCAAGTCATGTTCAAAATTCTAAAACGTACTCTTTGTCGTTGAATTTAATAATTAAGGCTATTCTGATTTTAGTGAAGATTTAAAAGCTGGCAGTTTTTACTGTACTACTGTATCATACGATACTGCACTTCCTAGTGTGGTATAAATAAATTTGTTTCTACATTCGTTGTAACAATATCGCGTTCATTTCTGGATGTTATTACATTTTATCCTCCAAGTTGCCTTGGCCAGGAGACAGCGAAAGAATCTTTCCATCTTCCGAGTCGAGCTGCCTCATATCTACCACACACGGCGGAGCTTCCACTGTCCCGTTAATTACCTGAAGGTCAAGCAGGGAAGCTGTAAATTCCAATTTTTTTTGTTTTTGGTTTGACCCAACCAGGAATCGAACCCTAGTCCACCGTTCTGGAGTGGGATATCTGAGGTACTCACCACCGCTGCGATATTTCATACTCGATGCTATATTATCCAGGCGCAATGACAGGAAAAAAGCATCGTAAGCAAGTCACATGCTTCATTGAAATTCAACAAGTACGACGAAAATTTGATTTTGTAATGGTTATCCCATTTTTGGTTTACCTTTGGTTCAATTTTTTCAGCTCGTGTTTTTCCAACCAAAAAAGAATTCAAACGAACGACATTTTAATTCAAATCCCAAAACCACATTAGTACACAGTGCATAACCGTACCAAATCAAACACCAAACAGCGATTTTTTAAAAATTCGGCTACAAAACTTTTCTGCCTTAGGCAGTAATTTAATTGTTTGAAACAAACTTTTCTTTGAAACTGCAGGTCAGTTGGTCAGGAGAATCCGAGCACAATTATTGAACCAGTAGACTCGAGTTTGTTCCTGACCTTGGTCAATCCAAACTTAAAAATAAACATTAATTGCTTCTCTGCTTGAAGATCGGAAACAAAAATAACAATTAAACTTAATGAGCAAAATTTTGTAAAACATCAAAAATTTCGTTAAGCGACAATATTTTTGAAAAACTTTTGAATCAAAAACGCAATAACAAAACGATGAGAAATGAAACTCAAGTGGAAAAAAATGCAAATCTTCATCAGTAGATGCAATTTTGAAAGTGAACATTGTACAACTTCGGACCTAATCTCGATTATGACATCACCAATCATCAAACCAGGTGATTGTTTCAAAGCACCAATTTGTAGTAGTTGGTCAGGCTAGATATTTATGATTGCAAACAACACAAGTTTAGGCTATTTGGGATAGTAAAAACAGTAAAAATCTACCGACACAATAACACGTTAACAAAAATGCACTGAAGCATCAATTCGCAATCAAAACGAAACTATCATAAGCTGTTAATTATTTACAATAAATTCTAAAAACACATTAAATTCTGAAACAATTTAAAGCATAGATTGCACTGAAATAAAAATTAAAATACAAACAAATTTAGTTCGCAGCCAAGCTAGCTAAATTGATACTAGCCCTGGGGAAAATTGGCGTCTGTTTGCTCACAGATCCATTTCTTCTGTTATTGTTGTTTCTTCATCTTGACTTAGCAGCTTTTCGCGGGGTTGCTTTCGTTTTTCTGTTTCTGGAAAATCATAACAAAGCAATTCTTCAAATAAAACGAATAGGAAAGTGAAAAAATGCATCTTCTTGTTATGAAAACAGTCTACACCCATTTAAATACACAAACACCAAAACAACCCTTTTTTTGGTATCCGTTTTCCAAGTTTTTCGCTCCAGTGTGACAAAACGAGGGTATATTTCCCACTAAAAAAAGTGTTAAGTGTAATTTGCATAGAGTTTTTTTATTGGATTTTGAACTCGTGTCGTTAAAGTTTTAGAATTCATGATGTAATAATGAACTTGCATTAATTAGTTGCATAATCATAAAAGTACTCGATCGTGACAGTGAAGTTAAAAAATCATCTTGAAAGCTTGATACAGAAATTAGACAACTCTGAAGCGGGAACAAATTTGTTCAAGGAAAGATCCACATTACTTTTTCGTGGCAGGAAAACAAAGAATACGCAGTTACTTACGCTCAAAAGCACTCGACATCTTTGAGCCATGATACGCTCTTCGCTTCGGGTTTTCATGAGAATGTTGCTGATTATTATACTTGTCATTTTCTAAACGACAAAGAATAAATCAATTTAAAACAAAGGGAATTTCAGATCTCTTTGACGCCGTTCTAACAAGACTTGTAAGAAACGAAAGCATATTATGTTTACTGGAACACACTTGCAGGCCAGCATATTGCAATTTAAAAGTCGTTTTGTGAGCTTTTCTATGCCTTTAAAACGTCAAATTTAAGACGCAATTGAACGTGTAATTAATATTTCAGGCTGCAAGCGCTACAAGGACCTAGACAGCATTTACGTGTAGAACAGGGCAACTTGAAGTTTTTTTCAACATGTTCGGACTCTCGCACAATTATGACTATTACGCCTATTGTAACTACATCTCTATTCAAGAAGCTACCGAAGTCAGGAGACAGCGAATTTCCTTAAAGCGGCCATTTCTTCATGACACACGGTGAGGGCTCCACTTCAACTGCCCACTCTTTAGAGTGGAGTGGAAAAGGACAGTTCTCTCCCGCGTCCTCCAGAGCATCGCTGAGCTTTATGATATGACGTCACGCTGCACCATATTCTGATCCGCAGGAAAGAGCTAGGCAGTTCAAACCAAACAACAAGAGACTAGGGTTACTTTTTCAGTCATTTAACAGGCATTGACGCGAAGTCTTATTCAATTACCAAAAACAGTTAAGCGATTTCAGTCGAACTTACCAAAAAATTTAAAATGTTGTTGTGCACAAGCCTTTGAAACAGCGCTTATGATTAGTAAAATGATCGAACTAAATTTTAAACGACTAAAAATTATTTCCAAGCTTGGACATTTAACCAAAAGTTTAGGGCGAAAAAACAACCCCAGGCCAAAGAACATCGCCCAAACGGCTGTCGCACAGAAAGAAGACTTACTTGTGTTCCTAGCAGGGTAGCCGACGCTTGAAAGAAGTTCGCGGTCAATTTTCACATAGTTCGTCGAGCGGACTTCGCAGTTGATTTGAATCATAGCAGCTTCATCAATAGTGACGAATGAGTCTGGAAATGAAGCAGGAGTAAAATTTTAAAATTCGCAAAAAAATGATCCAGACTTTCATCACAAACTGCTCGACGGATGACAATAACTTGATTTTGGTCGTGTACCCAATCACTCTCAGATCCATGCTGAAACCAGCAAAGACTAACAAACCAGCCGAACTCCAAACATGTCCTTCACTTTGATGCTATCTCTACAACGAAAGTTTTGTTAAGAACACAATACAAGTTAGCAAGAAAAACCGAAAACCGTACTCAAGTACGAATAAAAGAGCCGAAGATGTCGCAAACATTTCATTAGATATTAGAATACCACAGCTTTGGCTTTTTTATTCTTAGAGAAACTGTTTCTCAGGACTAATTTTTATGCTCCGTACTCAAGTACTTTTGTAAGCGAACTCAGCAAGTACAAATTCAAAACGCTAACTTGAGTCCTGCTTAAAATGACCAAGTTTACCACAGCTTGAAAACGGTATTCTACGTACAAACTCGACTACAACTTGAGACCAACCAAATCTAAGTACTACTTGAAAAATGTAATTATGCAGTAATTTATTTCGTTGCAGATCGGTTGATTCGTATTTGCGAAATCAATTATTTCAAGCATTACCAGTCTACTCTACCACAGGCAACGGTTAACTATTTTTTAACTAGCACACTAACTTTAATTAGCTTGAAATTTTGGAACAAATCATGTTCAAGATTTACCAATGTGCAACTCTTTAATTGACACTGTATCTTTTAGCTGCCTTTAGACTCAAGTACTTTCAAGCAAAAGGAAGCCAAGGCTATAGGTTTTGCAGCATTGCATTTTAACATCTGAGTTAAGTCTACCCTTTATACTTATCTTTACTGCTTACACTAAACCTGAAGGCGAAAATTAATTCAACTTTATGTCAACAAAAAAAACAAAAAAACTAACATAAAGTTTTTTGTTAGACCCCATGATCTCTTCCTGCCTCTATCACCGGCATCTACTATTTCTAGCTCTATCTACACATTTCTTTACTGCTTTGTTAAGTTTCTCTATAACGTAGGACACTAACGGTCATCACGCTTTCATATAGATTGAAGGTTTATGAAGAGGAAAACTAATATTGTGTTACGTCTATGTAACGTTGCGAGCTGGAAAATCACTGTTATCAGATTTCTACCACAAAAATTAATTTACAGTTTATTTATCAAGTTCTACATAATGCTACAGCCTATATCTTGCCAACGTCGACAATCTTAGCCTAATTCACTCCCCCAAAAATATTTGGCTAGCACTCCTAACTATGATCACAACTATTTCAATTTAGAACTTAAATTCATCCTAGCGTGGTTCAAGATATGGCAATTTTCAAGTTCCACTTGACAATTTCGCAAAATTTATATATTTTAACACAACGTGACTTGAAACCTACGAAGTCAACCTCAAGTCGTACATGAAGCAGGAAGCTCTTCCAAGTCTTTCTCGTACTACAAATCTTGAACACCAGGCGCAATTGAGTTAAAATAAAGTTTCCTATTATGATACGATCTTTAGGTATCCTGTACTACTTAAATATACAGTACAAGAGCAAAGTACAGCATGGGTTAGCGTGAAGCTACGCCTGCTATGGTTCGGGTTAATGGAGCTTCATGTGAGTTCGTATGTTTTTGTATGTTTTAGTTGTGCTCTTAGAATCCATCCAAAATGATAAGAAATTCACCATTAGGAGGTACGGTTGGTAACACGAGCGACATTTTGGTGTGGCCTGTCCCATCTATGACTGAAGCAGGGAGTAAGATGTGATCCTAAAAATAAGCAGTTTAGATTAAAGCACGAAGTGTTGTGATGTCCTATTACACGTGGTAACGTACATAAGCGTAGTAAGCATAAACACTTCACTGGGAAACAACTGAGAAAACACCTACAGAGTGAATTTTAAACGGTAACGACTTTAATACCTGAACTTAACCAAGAGTAGAGAACCCACATACATATCTTATACACCATATGGCAACCCAGGACTATAAAATAGAAGAACCACAGCAGCTAAACCCATCTCGGCCTAAAACTACCAACATATTCCCCTAAAGGTAAATAAGGACAGTCTCTTAGAATATAACTCTTATTTGCCTTTTTAAAGGTCCGTTTATTTGACTCTGCTTTGGTTCTTCCCAGAGAAAACCGAAGAAAAAAGGGGAGAATCAAACCTAAAACAGGACCAAAAGATGCCACGATAATTATTTACCAACACTCAGACATTATGTGATTTTCGTTTTTCTAACGTTTCAAAAAATAGAAAAACAAATTTCTTTCGATTTACCTTGCTGAAAGAAATCATGTAGACAGTGTCGTTCTTTCGTTCGATCGCCTCTAAAAGTCGTTTCAATTTCTGATCCTTCTTTTCATAAACTGCCGGGATAGAACTAAAAAATAATATCAACCATACAAAGAAAATTAGAAAAAATACTTTTTTTTGAAACATACTGTAAATACTGCTCTAATCTCGAAAAAGTGGGCTTAATCAACCGGCTACATTTGATAAAGTTTGCCACAGCAAATGCCCAGCATATACACCAGTACGGTTGCAATTAATATGTTATTAAGGCAACAAACAAGAAGATGAACCGGGTGTAATGCTAGCTAAACTATTGTATGCTAAAATGCCAAGTCAAGTTTGTGCAAAAATACGATTACTTTTTTATATTCCGACGATTAGGTGATGTATATTCGCGGCGTTTTCGCTTTGTGTTTTGCAACTGAAAATTAAAAAAAAGTTTTACAACCAAAACACGAACAAATCAAATCTTTTATTATACTCGCTGTATTCAGCAAAGATTATAACGAGTTTGCGGGGCCCATCTCCACGTCATTGCACCAGAGCAACACAGCTTCTTTCGCAGAAATGTTGTAGCGGTGGCGAGCCGTTGCCAACACCGTGTCCAATTTGGCCGGCCCGAGATTTGAACCTCAGACCTCCCGATCCAGAGACGAACGCGTCACCGTTCGACTAATTGAAAGAAACAAAGCAAAGGAATTGAGTGCCAAAACATATGCAAACTGACATTCAAAAAAATACCCTAACCACACGATTCAGCATCAACAAGAGATGCTAACTTGGCTGATTAGGACCAATACTGGAAGGTGCAAGCTTAATCGAAACCTTAAAAAGGAATATACGAAATGGTAACTTAACCATGAAAAGCTATATAGTGGAAAATACGGGTGGTACACCGGTACAGGACATGCTTTAGAACCTACAGTTATCTTGGGAACTTTTTAAAGTATGAATTAGAACTTCGCTTGGTGAAATATCAACATTATTTCCGAATTGACGGCTTTCTTGTGGACGGACCGGGACAGATAGACAGATAGGTCAACTACCAAGTTTGCGAAATGTCTGTAAAAAGTTGTTTTCAGTCCACATACGGTTTTATATCCGGGTTTGGAATCAGTGACAGATGTTTTCTCATCCTTTCGTTGCTCATCTTCGTGTTGCTCGATCCACTTTGCTATATGATCGCTCACTCTATGAAACAGGAGGCTTTCAAAAATAGCTAAACGCTTTTGTGCTTACATAATACATTGCACAATGCATATTGTTTATGCAGGTAAATAACAAAGACCTTAATCGACTGCAACAAAGCTTGACAACAATTCAGACAATAATAATTTAATTATGATGTTTTGACGGACAAAGTATTTAATGTTTTAATCGTTTGCCAAAATCCACAAAACGATTATCATCTTATATTAGGCAATACCGGAATAATACTATCAATAATACTATCATCGGTAGTATTGTCCCGGTAAAAGATATAGCAAAACATAGGGATGAACGAAGACGGCAACTGGACTATGATGCTTCGGTCTGTTTGTTCTCAACGGAGCTTTGTGGAAAAACCCACAATTGTAATTACATGTTCATTCACCAAGATGCTCTGGCCAGGAGACAGCGAAGGGACTTTTCGGTCTTCGAGTCAAGCTGCCACCTGCCCATCTGTCTATCATACACGGTGGAGACACTAAAAACAAGCACTAGAAGCAACCTACACTGAGGAAATTCCCACTACTAGGTAATGAAAACTCCCCGTAAACCAAATGGCAATACAATGCCTTTTTTTACCAATAAGTAATTCTTAAGATTTAATGCTCAGAAATGATACTAACCTTGCCGAGTCTGTTTGATTTGGCTGATCGAACGACCTCCCAAGATTGTCACAAGGCGAGACCAAGCGATCATCGTGCTTAACACTAGGTGGTGGCGGAGGCAACTTTGTTTCTCGCTAAAATAACAAAGACGTAGTCAAAATATCCGTTTTTTTTCAAAACATGTAGCTCTTTAAATATAACGAAATTTTTTGGGAAGTTGGCCAACTTGATACATAATTTAATCCCTCTCAATAAAAAAAGACACGAGGCAGAAATTAATCTCTCTCTCTTTCATTATACTCGCTGTAATACGCCGAAGCGTGTAACGAGTTGGCGGGGCCCATCTCCGCGTCATTGCGCCCAGGCAACACAGCTCCATTCGAAGAAATGTCGCAATGGTGGCGAGCCGTTGGCAACACTGTGTCCGATTTGACCGGCCCGAGATTTGAACCTCAGACCTCCCGCTCCAGAGACGAACGCGTTACCGCTCGACCAACTGGCCGGTTGATGAAATTAATGCTTGCTTTGCCCACTTCGGTTGCGATGCTAGTTATGCTGGTGCAAGTACGCAAGCTAGTTGACTTTCATTTTACTCAAATCTCAGATAAATAGAGATTTAACGTAGCTTGTCATTATACAACAATACAAGCAGTGGCTTAGACTCGAGTGATAAAACAAACGAAACTTAGCACTAAATTACTCACGCGGGATAACTCCTCCAATTCCGAGATGGAGAAATCATTCTTCACCGTGTTCCGACGTGAAGCTAAAAGCATTTGAAAGTATTATGAACTATTGAACTTATAAGTACTCTAACGTAAACCAAGTTTGCCTAATTTAGTCGCTTTCTGAGTTTTGTAACGCAGACTTCAAACCTACAGTTCCGAGAAATGAGCAAAAAGTTGCATTTATGTATTACAGCCGGCAAAAATAAGTGCTGTGAACTTGTAGCCATAGGCGTAGCCAGGGGGGGGGGGGGCCCGGCCCCCCCCCAATCAAAATACCACTAACGACAAAAAGTTATGACAACATAGCCTGGCGATGTTTAGTTGCAGTTTTTTTTCAGTAATTACGCACATAACAGTAATTAACAATAATATTAATGACAACAAGTGAGTCCCGGGGCCCCCAACTAACAACCAGGGGGCTCTTACTAACAACTAGGGGGCCCTGGAATCCTGAACCGACAACCAGGGGGTCCGGGACCCCTAACTGAAAATCAGGGGGCCAATAACTGACAACCAGGGGCCCCAGGGCCCCTAACTAACAACCAAGGGACCCTAACCAACAACCAGGGGGCCCCTTAACTGACAACCAGGGGGGCCCAGGCCCCTAACCGACAACCAGGGGGCCCCAGGGCTCCTAACCCACAACCAGGGGGCCCCGGAGTGCCAAACTGACGGGCAGGGGGCCCCGGGGCCCCTAACTCACAACCAGGGAGCCCCAGGGCCCTAACTAACAACCAGGGGGCCCCTAGCCAACAACCAGGGGGCCAGGAGCCCCCTAACCGACAACGAGGGACCCCGGGGCCCTCCTAATTGACGACCAGGGAACCCCAGGGCCCCTGACCAACAACCAAGGGGTCCTGGAGTCCCTAACTGACGACCAGGAGGACCCGGGGCTCCTAACTCACGACCAGGGAGCCCCAGGGCCCCTAATTAACAACCAGGGGACCTGGGCTCCTAACCGACAAGCAAGGGGCTACGGGGCCTCTAACTGGCAACCAGGGAGCCCAAGGGCCCCTGACTGACGACCAAGGTTCCCGGGCCAGGGGACCCTTAATGCAAATTTTTAACAATTTATATGCAAAACCTGTGAGAAATCTAAGAGTTTTGACCTAAAAGTTGCCACCCCAGGCCCTCGTTTAACGTTATTATAAACTTAATTATTTACTGCTAAAGTATTGCAGGAGGCAATGTCCGTTACTTCCCCCTATAGACCAAATCACTTACAATTAAAATTTTACACCATAATGCAAGATTCTAAGCGTGTTTTGGGATTTAATTGCAAAAAGAGGATTGAACAACTAAATTTTTTCGATTGGCTTTGAAATGTTAAAAATCTAGTTCTTTGAAATGGCTCTGAACTCGTGCGAAATGTGATCCAATGGGATTTAAATAGTTTTTTTTCCAAAAACTTACAAAATCGCCCAGCGGCTGGGGGCTTTGCCCCCAGACCCCCATAGCCATCGGCGGCTGGGGGCTCTGCCCCCAGACCCCCGTCTCTGATACGTTTGAGTACATTAGCTTACTCAACACGTCTTCCAAGTTAGACTTTTACACTTTTCAACAATTAGTTTTCGCCCTCTCCCTTTACCAAAATCCTGGCAAAGTGCCATCAGGCTACGGCTTCAGATCTTCCATTCTACGATATCTTTGCCCCACAAAAAATTACTTTTTCGAAAATTTCTGATGACGTCATTGCGTGTGATTTGTGGTTTGGGCCCCCCCCAATCAAAAATCCTGGCTACGCCTATGCTTGTAGCGCAACCTAAAATCCGAAATCACTAGTGAGTAAGCCAACTAGGAGTGGTTACAAGTACCGTTTGTTTGAAAGCCTGATTGCTTGATCTGAGGTGAATACACAACTGCATCCTTGCCAGATTAACTGCGGAACTACTAATAGCGGCGGATATAAAAAAGCAACTGTTAAAAAATTAACTGACATATCAAGAAAGTGTGCACGAACACAAATACTGGATTCCATAAAAAGATAGCGCCGCTTTTTTAACCTCTTAGTGTGATTGCATGTCAAAAGACCACGAAACGTAGCAATAACTCCCAAGACAAAAACAAAATCCTGTGATCAGCCAAGTTCTACGGAGCAATCTATTGAATATTGTAAAACTGCCAACCCAGCGCGTTAAATAAAACTTGATATTCTATTTAGCATCTCCCAGGCCCCAGCAATCCCAGCATCATCGATAGCGTCGCAGTGATCGGCGAAAAAATGCCCACTACTTAGTTTGGTGGTGAAGAAACAGCTGTTTTCTCTCAGGCTTTTCAGCTCAAACCTGGATTTCTTAATCTGCACTTTGCAACATGTTCTCATCTACAGGACTGAATCTGAGTTCCAAACCAAGATAAAGGTCTTTGTTTTTGATGTAAATATACTTACGAGTATATGAGATTCTTCTTGTTCTTGAGCCTGGCAAAGGAAGTCGAACACCGAGTTCTTCTTTCAATTTGCGACGTAATAATCGCTGCATTGGTATGGGAGAAGTAGCTTGTAATATTTCTAAAATTCTGAAATCACTTATGTGGTTACTTTCTATACAGCAAAACTAATGCATCTTTCTGATATCTGTAGTTTTCACTAAAAACACAATGTTAGAGACTGAGCATTGAGCAATATGCGTGAACCGAGGACTTGGTACTCATCTATCCCAGTTCCAACACAAAAACAGCAAAAATAATCGAAGACTTTGTGCTGACGTGATTAAAACACGTTCTATGGATCATTCACGCTCGAATTTACAACATTCGTGTTTAGTTCCAATTAGTGTTACGAGGAAAAACAGTACCGAGAAAAGCTGACCAAAAAAAAAAGAGCGTTAATTAATTCAATCAGTTACAAAGTTTCAATGGATTTTCAGAGGCTGACGTTATAAATTCCAAAAATTGACTGGTAATCTTAAATGAAGCAATCTTGAATGAAACAAACTAACAAAACGGCGCTATAGCCTCGGTAAAAAATCTAGTAATTATTAAGCTTTCTGAAAAAAAAAGACTTTCGGCAAACTATTTAGAGCCGGTTAGAGATTGCAGACTCAAAGACAGCGCCCCTAAGTTTCTAGGATCTGGATTCAAAGTCTCCCAGCAAACCTTCAACTGGGAAATATTATTACTTGGTGTTATTTTGGCACACAGAATTAAACAAAAAATGCTTAAATCCCAAACTGACTCACTTGCTAATGTGCTCTTTTTTGTAATTCTTCACCATATCATCAATCCAAAAGTCTTGTCGACTTTGAAGCTTGGTGAATTCGGCGTTTCTGGACTCATTTATTTGCGCGGAATCCTTCTTTTCTCCTTCACCGTCTTGATCCACCACAGCAAGTAATTGCCTGCCATGATAACCGGTTTCAACCGGTTCTTGCCAGCTCTGCCTCGTGTTGTTGCTACCCATGCTTGGACCGAACATATCCATATTATTTGATCGTCCCCAGTTTGCAAAACTGAAAAAAGTTGTTGTTAGCTTTCACTAACTGACGATATAAAGGTTAGTTTAAACAGAAACTCATAAAGCGTAGCTGAGCGAATTCCTTGTGTCTATCATAGCGAAGTCAAATGAAGCAAGCTTAAAGATTCACCCTGAAAAAAAATTTTCCGCCATATATCAATACGGGCTTTTGGCTCATTCGTCCATAGGAACGAAACATTCTATGCCTGTCAAACCACACCAACGCAGAACACCCGCTTTTGGTTTCGTTTGCAAGTCTTTCATCAGGCTGGGTCACCACAACGGTAGACTGCTCGGCCTGATTGAGAAATAAGCTTAAAGCGTCTTTCCCAAGAACACAACGACACATTGCCAGCTCAGCATCTTTTAATCGTAAAGCCGACGATCTACCAACTGAGCTATCGCCGCCAGTGCTATTGGCAAAAGCACAAAATATAACCAATAATACAAAATATAACCACAAATATAAAAATATACAACAAAATATAAACACCAAATCAAGATGCTTATTAAGACGAAGTTCATTTCAGGCGGGTTCCAAAACAGCCTAAGCAACTGATTCAGCTGACACACGTCTATTAGCGGAACCGAGCTATATATAAGTACGACAGATGTGCAAATGATAAGCACTGAAACTGGTAGAAAAAGGAAGGAAACAGGCAAATAGTTTCAAACAGAAATGTAAACAAGCATTGGGACAACAAATTGACTGCTATGTTTATTGTTCAATGCGGCAACCTAAAGTTCAAGTATCCGACTGCACTAAAACATTGATTGATTTTTAACAGCAACCTCGAAGAAACCGCATATATCAGCAATACCGAGTAGGTTGGATTCTTTACCGCCACGATCTTAAATCCGCTAAGTTATTCATACAAATCCAGTAGCAACACGACCTACACCTCAGAAACGGGAACACACGACGGAAGTTTTTTCCGTAGGCTCATTACCCGAAAGAGGTTAAGTTGCACGAAGCAAAAAACGTGTCCCGAAAGTACCAGCCCAACGGGAGTAGAACAAATCTATGCAATAAAACTACAATAAGCCTAAAAAGAATTTTCTTACCTTAACGGATTCACATTGAAACCAACGAAAAGGACGAGCATTAAAATGCAAGCGGCTTTTCGTTGACCAGCATTTGATGCGCCAGCGACGATACGAAGAGTGGCATTCTAAAAATATGCGTTCATAGCATGATTTAGTCATGGACTTCTGTACCGGGTAGGTCGGGTTTACGCAAGTTTGGTTGAAGTTTTTTTTTGTCCGTTTATAAAAACAGTAGTTTATGATCTAATTGTAACAACGTCTTTTTTGCCGAGTTACCATGGCAAAGAGGCTGCAATGGGATCTTTGCGGTCTTTGAGACAAAGTGCCTCTTGTCTAACACACACAGTGGAGGCTTCACACTGTCTTGTTTATTGCTGAACGTCTAGGATGGAAGTTGTAATTATCAATTCTTATTGTTTTTGGTTTGACCCGACCGGGAATCGAACCAAAGACTACGATTTCTGTAGCCGACGCTCTACAACTCGACCAGGTTGAAATCTTACCTCTTTTTCAAGTTCATTAACCCGCTCTTTCAGTTTGGTGTTAATTGCGCGTAATTTGTTGTTGTCATCTACACAAGCACTCATACGTTGTTCCAGCATTGTGATATACTGAAAAAATAATTCTTTTACAAGTACATCAAAATACGATATCGATTAAAGCAGTTTGATATCATGGATTATTGGTAACACTAAGCTATTCTTTGATCTTTTGTAATTTCAAAGCAGAATCAAAATATTTACAATTTCTCTCTATGTTTCATGGTTTGCATTTTCTTTTCAAAAACTGACCATTTCCGTAGAAAATTTTTAACTAAAAAAAAATATTAATCTGCTCATATTTTATTCGCGTTTTTACGGGTTACAATTTGGGTTTAGGTAGGGCTTAGATTTACTTTTAGGATTTAAAGCTTGGATTAGAGTTGGATTAGAATTATTAACCTACATAGAATTTAGCAATAAAATTTAGTTTCCTATTTTTCTAAATTACGGAGATATGTGTATTGTGTAATATTATTCCTGATCTGATGTTACATCCTGCTCTTAGTGCCATGAAGGACTTTAAGCAAGGTAATTTTCTATGAGACTAAAAATAAAAAGGTAAACCTCTTTTCGTCTCTGTCTTGATTGGCAAGCCCATTCCCTGTTCTTTATCATTCTCTGTTGTCGCTTCAAGACACGATTCTGCGTTTCCTCCTAGAACAGTAGAAAGCAATTTATCACCGACCAATGAAAAGACAGATCTGATATTCATGAAACAAGATGTTTTTGCAACAAAAGTTATTTCCATGAGTTTTCAAAATATGGTCAGATACCATTCGAATTAATCGACCTGGTCACACCAAACATGCATTTACGATCTTGGATGGAATCGCTTGAAAATTGAACAAAGCAAAATGATGGAGTCGATGGAAGACCATGAAGTATGGTGGCTTAGTTACAGAATACTGCCCCGCAACCTTCAAGAGAATAGCGGGCAATGAATAGTGAGAAAGAACGAGCACTCTTCTGCTCATAAGAAAATTTGTCTCATTCCACCGGCCCCCCCCCCAAAAAAAAAAACAAACAACTTTTATCATCCGAATAAATGACTATAAGCCACAACTTACAACGCAATGCTTAAAGATGTACTGCACTTACGTCCATATTACTCAGAGGAATCGTAGATGACTTAGGAGTAGGAGTTATCGTGCTTTGCAAATGGATTGAAGTGGGATAGACAGCATTCCCATTAGGTACAATAGCTTTCTTTGCTGGTTGGGAAACCATGAGAGGTTTGGGCGTCGATTTTGGAATTGATTTAACTAAACAAATTATTTTTGGAAGTTTAAACGTTGACCTTAAACCTGCGATGTGCTGTCGTTTAACGCTACGTATACACTACTGCATTAAAAAAGTTTTTCGCTATACAAAATTTCCAGGTTTTTGTTTGGCTTCTGAAAATTTTTCAAATGAGCAAAATCAATAGCTACAACCAGCTGCAAGACAAAACCAGGATTGCAACTAGAGTAGGATTCAATTCGCTCAAAAAATTTAACCCTTTAGGGGACAATGTAACATATGTGTGACATAAAATATAATGAAACAAAAAAAATTTTTTTTTTTGTAAAAATAGCTTTAAATCATTATTTTATACGTTAAAAAACCGTTCAAGCTCAGAAATTCAATTTCTTTAAGTTCTGTCCCTTTTTTCGCTTTATTTTCGCTGTGCCGTTTAACTGTTCTTTCAGCAAATTCATACATTCATATTGATGTGGTTTGGTCGAGAAGAACACGCAAATCTCAGAATAAAAATCAATCAAGAAAATATTTGTCTGTAACATCTATCTTAGCGACATTTTATAACATCAACCTTGGCGAAATTGAATTTTGAAATCATTAAATCTGAAGTTGGAATTTTTGAAAATGATGAATTTAAATTGACAACCCTTGAGTTTCTTCAATAAATTCCACTTTTAAGTTGTAATAGCATGGAGTAAATTAATACCTCGGTTTTTGCACATTCCATAAAAATTGTTTGTCTCTACAGAATTTATAGAAAGTTGTCAAAAAGTGATCAGCACCTCAATTGTCTAGTTTCATTTAATGCAGAAATGGCAAAAGCTTAAACGTAAATCAATGCTCACCCATGGACTTCTTAATATTAGTTAAAAGTCCTTGGCTTACCGTTAGTGATAACTGGTCCAGTGTTTGATTTAGGGATAACAGTGGGATTTCCAGAAACAAGTCGAGACAGAGACGAAGTTTTTACAACTTTGATGGCTAAAACATACAAGGTAAACAAACTTAATGCGTAGTTGGTGCGTGCGACAGCAGTAAGGAAAATAGTCAACAATGGTTACGCAATAAAAATTTGCATAGAATTGACCAACAACCAGTTTTTACATGGCGGCTCGATAATACCTCGGAAGAGAAAATATAGATTTGACTAAAAGTTTAGCCAAAAACAGAAGACCAGAATTTTTAACGTTTTGTACGATACGTGGCAGAAAACCGTTGCTGATCATCTAATTAATTGTATTTTCGTAATAGTTTTGCTACATCGTAAAGCCTCTGATTACTATCAACGCCATCAATAAAAACTTACTACATGCGCTTCAAAGTCTGATATCCTCAGCGTAAACTCGTATTTCAGCGTGTTTTTTTGTGTTTATAACCAACCGCAACTCGTACTCTGGCATGTGAACTGCCGGGCGTGAACTGCAGCCGGTTAAGCATATAATACATAGGCTGTTTGCTATTGACTTTAGGAGGAGACTAATTTCACCGGAAATTTTCATCTACTTTTTTATTACCCAAAATTTAACCCAAACTTAAATTTTTACTCTAAAATTAACCCCATATCTAACCTAACCCAAACCCTAACTCAAACCTTAATCTTAATCCTTAAAAAAGTATACGAAATATGCACGGATAAATATCCCTCGTTTTCGTTTTATTCTCCTTAACTTAAAAATTTTCGGTTTAATAGTCACTTCCTGGATTGTATTATGTCAAGTGTGTACACAGATTCTAAACTGCTCGAAATCGAAAGTTTCTTCTTTGCATTTTTAATAGCTCGCAGCATACCTGCTTGTCCGTTGGTTGACAAGTTTAATGGAGCTGAATTAGTCGCTGCGGGTTTCTCCGGTTTAATAACCAAGGAATGGAGCGGAATTTCTGCTTTTTTGGTAATTTTTGCAGGGGCTGGAGTGACTACGGAGGGGCTTGACTTGCCTATCTGCAAAGGCACAATAATTATACCAATTGTTATCTCGAATTGACAGTAACTCTTTATACAAAGTTGTTGACATGATAAGTTGATTGCTAAGAAAAGGTTCTTCAAGTTGCATGGGAGTAAACACGCAATCGCTACGTGTTTTTATTGTAGCGATGATAAATGTCTCAGGCAGTGAATGGTTGCCAGTTTTTTAATGAACTTACATCAAAACCACCTTGCTATTAGTACAAAGCAGCCAACGTAAATGATATGAATCTAAACCACAAAAAAATGGCAATTAGGCAATGCAGAAGGCATGAAAGTGAATAACGTGAAAAGCTTACAGCTCTTCCATGTTCAGCACCACAAAACCACAGCGTTAGAGAGACAAACCTATGAGTGCCTCATTCTTAGAAGTACCTGCATAAAGACAGTCACATTACATTCTCCATCCGATATTGTTTGAAAAAAGATGATTGCTTTCTGAGACGAAGGGCTGATACCGAACTAAAAGTGCGTTTACATTGAACGCGAAGCGATGGTTGGCAACCTTCTCGAGTGGTCGCTCCCGACACTTGCTCAAAAACAGACCAACCATTTAAAAATAAGTTTATCTAAGTGAAGTTAAGCAACCGCTCGCGAAGTTTGCGACCGGTTAAAACCTTTCGCAAGTTGTTGATGACCTCAAATTTTAGTTGCTTCGCGTCGCTTCGTGTTGCTTCGCGTCATGTGTAAACGCATTTTAACGAAGTAATCTTACCAGATTCTGCCCGGTGGTCCTGATGATAGTTACAGGAGTGTTACTAGAAGTAGTTGTGGCAAGATAAAGCTGGGATGCTGGCTCCTGTTTAACGATAATCTTCACTGGAGGCTCTTTGCTGGTTGACAGAGTACATGCTAAAGGAGCCTGTCAAATAAAATGCCATTAAGTCTTAAGGTTCTTAATACAATTTCCCCAAGATGACACAGAGGTCGAGTGGATACAGCGATCAGTGGTCGAATGGATAGAGCGTCTGCTACTGAAGTGGTAGACTCGGGTTCGATTCCCGGTCGGGTAAAATCAAAGACTATAAAAATTGGTATTCATAGCTTCCCTGCTTGACGTTCAGCAATTAAAGGGACAGTGTGAAACCTCCATCCTGTGTGGTAGACAGGCGGGCAGGTGGCAGCTTGACTCGAAGACAGAAAGGTCTCTCCGCTGTCTCCTGGCCAAGACAACTTAGTGAATAAAATGTAATTACAATTACCTATGAATTGGAAGAGATAATTTATCGAAGATGAAAAGTAAATAAGCCACCGCATGACTTACACCACATGTCAATTTATAAATACAGCAATTCTAGAGAATTATTTATTGTGCAAAAATAATAAATAACCAGCACACGGTCTCCCCTTACAAAAGATATGAAACAAATGCTGTATGTTATACTGCAAGCCCCACAATTCCTTTTATTTTCAGCACTGCAACATAAATTTATGGTTCATACCGTCATCTCATGATTTATAGTAAAAAAAGCTGTAATTTTAAAAACCTTAGCTTGGCATTTTCAGTTTCCATACGCCAAACTTCCTGTTTCCATTCGCCAATCCTAGTGTTTTTGAAAGATTTCTTTTTAAAAATATCAAGTTTCAGATCACATAAGATGTGATTTTGCATTCAGCTAATTTATTCACCATTAAATCTACATAAACAGTCAAGAAAATTCCTTTGAACCACAGCAAGGTTAAAATAGCAGGTTGTTACCGTACCTGTACCACTGTTCCGAGAGGTATTTGACACGTTTGAGTGACTAGAGTGGGATTTGAAGGTGTTAAATTGGTGACAATAACGGACGAAGGAACAGTGGTTGATGATTCAGTTGATTGCATTTTCGATTTTTCTGAGGCTTTACGTTTCAATTCTTTCAAAATTGCTTCGGCAGCGCTAACCTTCTTGGTCGAACTTCCCTCTAAACAATGACGTAAGCACTGAAAAAGTTCACTTGAAACACAAAACGTTGGTTTCTGTTAAGATAACATTTAGCTAATATTTTTACTCTTGATACCAAGCACCAAAAGTTTAAAACTAACATTTCGAAAAACTATTCATACCTAGGTTTACTTTTTCGAATACCGACTTAACTTTTCAGCGTATGGCCAAAAATAGTTGAACAATTTTCTTCAAAATAACTGAAAAATTTTACATATTTTTACACGCATCCCTAAAATAAAACTTGTAATTTGCAAAATGACCAAAAAATATCTAAATAACCGATAACTTATTTCCGAATTCGGATATGTGACCGAAAGTTTTGCACAAAAATAACTATTACCAAATGGACATATAGTGAGCTCTAAGAGGCAACCGGGTAGCAATAAACAATTGAAACTTTATATTGAAACTAACACTGGTTTCTAGTTCCAAGAAGCTACAAACGAGCTAGATTTGTAAATACAACTATTTGAAACAGAAACTGTGAAATTCTACACACTTACTTTTTCGGCCAGGGTGTTTGTTTGAATTTTGCTTCGTACCAGTAGTGTTTTGTGTTTGGGAATTGAGTATTGTGTTGTCACAGAGCTCTCTCAAATCAACAGAAGGTTTATCGCCTGTGACAAATCAAAAAGAAACAATAGTAAACTGGAAACATACAAGCAATTAAACAATAGAAACAGATAGTTTCTGATTTTCAATTCTCAGATGCACAGTCAGTGCAGTAGCAGTAAATAGTATAACAAACAGACTTCATACAGTTCCTTACGCAATAAATCAAATACCTTGTACAATGTATTTTTTGTACAGCATACAATATTTTCTTGTTATCAATTGCTACATTGGCCTGTATAAAATTGAATTCGGGCCAATATTTCAATATTTTGAAAAGATTTTATTCATTAAAGTGATATATATGATTTTGGAACAAAAATATCATTGAATTGAAAAATTTTGAGCACAGATTATATTGAAATAAGTCACAATTTCTCTCTGTAAGTCACAATAAGAAACTAGGGTCATAATAAAGTTGAAGCTTTTGCAATATCTGTTGAAATTTAAATCTAAGTTTGCTAAAAAAAAAAAAAAAATAGATTGAAAAAGATAAATGTGCACTACTTCCAGTGTTCTCTCTAACCGCAAAAAAAAAGCGAAAAAAGCGAAATATTTTCCGGCATTCGAGCATAAATTTTTTACAAGAGCAAAAGGGGTTCTAGTCATTTTGTTGTAAAAATAATTATCTTAAGATTGAAAAGGATCTAAAATCAAGCTTAGCAGTTAGGTGCTTCAGTGATTTAACAATTTGAATATACCAAGTCCCACCATGTTGCAATATCTGGATTCTGGAACTAACATAAATTGCTACGAGCGACAATAAATAAACTGCACTAAGTTGTGTTTTTTTGGTGCCCTGGCGGTTTCACAAGGCCTAAGCTATGGCGTTTTCGCTAAGACGTTAGCATACTTTCGTACCTTTTCCGGCACTTACTCAGGGGGTAAAAACTTAGACTTCATTTTTCTACTTTACCTTTTGTTACGGGACTTGTACGGTTTGCTTTGCAATATGATTTAGGCGGGGAACAAGGCTCCATTTTGTGCATATTTAGCAATCTGCAAAGTCGAAAACCAATATTATCAAAAGCGTAACTGAAAAATTGCAAGTAGCCACTTGTCGATAAATTTTTTCACCAGACTAGTGGCCATCGGAACATTTTTGGTGTTAAATCCTTGTTAAAACCATTTATTCATTAATGTGTAATGTGTATAAAAGTCAAAGTGAAGTCTAAATCTGAGTTAACCTTATGAACTAAGCTCTTGCGTATGTCTAACCAGGAAACCCTTTTTGGGTTCTGTACGTCAATTATCAGGCTACGCCACCACAGAGAGTAGACTGCTTGGTCCCAGTGGAGTATAAGCATATAGTGTCTTTCCCAAGGACACACGTACAGCGAAGCATGGCCAGTTAAGGAATCGAACCGGGAGTCACTAAATCTTTCGATCACAAGCCCGACGTTGAAACCACTAATAGACTACAGGTAATCTAATTAATACAACACACAAGCGGTTGTTTTCACAGTAAAAAACTACTTTACCGGTTTGTTTCTTTCAATGCTTCTTCTACTTTCCTATCAAAATCGCTGGTGTCTTCATTGCAATTAAACGCCTGCAAAAAATCAACCTGATCAAAGTCATGCAAATTTTAAGCAAAATGTAACGAAGTCCTTCAAGTGGGTGAAAAATGCATTATACCATACTCTCAAGTCGTTCCATTCGCAAAATGTACATTGCGTGAATGTTGGAGCGCAGCGTTCCTCAAAGAGCTTGCTTGGTGTGCGCGGAATGAAAGGCTGGGTGAGCTCAAAAAAAGGTCTTCGCCGCAATTAGGTTGTATTTTAGCCCAGAATTTCGGAATTTTGCCCCCAAATTTAGGTGAAGACCAAACAAAAGGTCTTCTCCACAAATCGGAACTAACTTCGGCCGGAATTTCGGATCACCTTGATTTTGTAAACTAATTTTCTCAAATCTCAATTTTGCTTCCGATAGAAAGCACGTTATTTACCTTCTCTTATCAACACTTATGCAGCAGTGCACGGCAGAACTGAAGTACTGCGCGGGGGTTCAAGGCTATCTGCGTGGCAGCGCAGCTTAGAGGGAACATAGTTGGAGTGACCTCGTGAGCCTTAATAATTTAAATTAAAGCATTGACATGCGTGAAGCGGTGTTAACTAGAAAATGGAACAGCCAGTCATCTCAGATAGCCTAAAACTGATTCTACTAGCAAGTCATAAACAGATTATGAAAATTTCAAGTTTTGAAGTTTGCCGAACCGCCTGGTGAACTGTGTCAACAAAGTGTAGAACTAGTACTAAATGGATATATAACAAATTGAATATCTATACAAAGGATTACTATAGTACTGTAGATGGTAAAATCAAATCCTCAATTAACAGCGTAAAAGGTAGAGGCAAATAAAAAACAATTGCTCTGTAAAACCGGCATAGTAAGTCAACAACTATGACATCATAAAGCTTGAAAAGTAAACGTTGTATTTTTAGATGAGCCTTGCTAAAATTACTGCCTTGGGCACGACATAGTGCAAACGATTAGAATGATTAATTCATTGACTGAAATTACAGTTGATACTTGTGCTAAGCCAAAGCGTGATACCAGCACAGACCAAACCGTGCAAAAATTCTCTTCCCTTTATAATTTCATTTTGCACGCGGAAACAGCCCTACGTGGCCTTATAATTTGACGTAGTCATAAGAACAAAAATTAATTTAATATGCTGGTGCAAAAGCGATTAAGTGTCCAATAACTATGCTGCGAAAACCTAGAAGTCACCCAAAACCGTTACGTCCAATGCCAGTCCAGTCACTTTGAACCACTCAAAAGTGGACGCAACAAGTATGGATGAAATTGTTTATTATTTTATTTACTAGATTGCATTGCTTTGGCCATTTCCTTTCTACGAAATGTTCTTCTTGTGACATATTCCTTTAGGTTCTTAGTTTAAATAAAAGAAAAAATAAGTTAACGAAGAAATGCATATTTTTGTCAACATACATCTGCTTTATTCTTGGTAAAACCACAAGATTTACATTTTACATGTGTTAGCTATTAGCATAACAAAGATTTAAGTGAAAAGTTTTAACGCAAATAAAATAGACTATCCTTTGAAAGACTCGACAAAACTCGATAACAAGAGAAATAAAACGGCAAGGTGACAAAAGACCTAAAGTCAAGCGCTTTAATACGTATACCAATTCTAGTACAAAAATTCAAACAAATCGAAAACGATTTCAATTTACTTTACACGTTGTAGGTTACTCAGAGTGTCATTATAAATCCTGACAAAAAGCCTTCAGGCTTAGTTTTCACAAAAACAATACCGGCATAACACGCTTGGTTGAACAAAACAAGAGCAGCTACACATTCAACTTATTATCAACGACTTAGTACTAACAATCAACAGGGTGTACATTTGCATTGAATGCTGGCTGGAAACAGGAACTTACATGCTTGCCAAACCTCCGCATTGAGCTAATGAGCTCACAACCTCAGTAGCTAAACCTACCGAACTAGAAAAGTTTGGTTTTTATTTTTCAACTAGGAACCTTGCAGAATTTGATATTTTGATATATATAGTTATTTTCGAAAACTGCACCTAAAAACAAGAATTTTAAGTATCATTTACAGCACAGCAACAAAAGGATTCGCAAATTTTGAACATTCCATAGTTCTATTTGTTAAAAAGATTAGAAAAACAGCCGAACCTGGCAGTATGATTTAATGAAGAGATTTTTTGTCAAGCAATTTAGACCTCATAGCAACCTATAGTTACAAGTACTACATACTTAAGTGTGTTGAAATTATACTGCTACCTCCACTCCACAATTCAAGGCATATGTAGGAAACATGTGCTTTCTGGTGAAGTCACTTCACGTATAACAGCTACGTGACACTATCGAAAACACAAGAAGGAAGAAGAGCTAGAGCTTTGGTTCTACACTATACAGTAATTATCAACACAAAGTAGCAAAAGAAGTTCTTCTGATAGATGTTAACCCTAAGATTTTTGGGTGCGAATTTTTACTGAATGTGATCTCAACTCAAATACGGTTTACCTTGAGTATGTTTCGACGAGAATGAAATGTTTCTTTTTAACACGGTGTATAACTGTATACATCCGCCCTACCTCAGACATTTTTTTCGGAGCTTAAAAATGAATTGAATGATTGAATTATTATCAAACGCAAAAAAATATCTCGCTTTCTTTTAACACCTCAAAAACGCTGATATAAACAGAATTGGTAAACCGTAAGATCAAACGAAAAAAAAACACAGATTTCTAAAGAGCAAAATTTTTATCTATGTACGCAACTGCTGCATGGTGACAAAAAAGATAATTAAGTTGAGAAAAGGGTATGAATAATTGACAAATGCAGCCTTTTTTAACCTTAAGGTCATGATTCACTTAGATTGGAATCCTATGGGATTGTAAACGATGGGCATATCAAACATACCAAAATTCGACATCAGTACTCGTCTCTAGTTCTCACCGGTGATTGACGCTTTTGAGTTGTTTTTCTCGACTTTGAATGTGAGTTTTTGCGTGACAAATTCAAATTGTTATTCTCTTGCATTGCATGGGTAGAATCATGTACTAAATTCGACGAGATTTCGTGAAACCCTTCGTCTGCCGGATTCTGCAAGTGTAAAATAGTAGTTAATAACTAAGAAGCCTATCAGTCACCAATGCATTCATTCGGTAGCACAAAGTTTTAATTTAAAACCATGTGTGATAACTACTATTACCAGTCATCTAATCGAATAAGAACGGCATTTCGATAAAAAAGAATACCAGGTCATTAATGCACAGAGCTTTAGTGACAAAAAATTAAATGATGTATCAAAACTTCAATGTTTTAATCAAAGTCTACAAATGGTTTAAGGCGATGTAGCTTTCTTAGATCAACTTGAAGAGCCGATGATGGCACTAGTTGAAGGTTGAAACGTTCACTCGAAACCCGTTTTCAATTTTTACAATCTCGTAAAATGCGCTCTCTTTCAAAAATAACATTGGTGTATAATAATCTATGAAATAGAAAGCAAATGTTTACTTGGTATGCATGTGATGGACTAAAAAACAAGTTTTCATATGCGTCTGCTGCCTGTGGCTTTGGTGGAGGAGTCGCTGATTGGGAGGAGTAGGCGGAGGTGGATGAGGATTCATCAGAATTGCTTCGAATTCGAAGCAAAGCTGGGACAGCTAAAAATAAAAAAAATCGTCAGTTTTAATCGTTCGTAATTTCAAAATATTTTCCAAAATCAGAAAAACAAACTTGTTTGTTTGATGAATATGGATTGCTTTCGACTAGCACTATTAAGTGTGACAAGACAGCATTTGAATATTTTATAGTTGCTGTGAACAGTAAAAACAATTAATAATAACAATTGCTCTAACGTGACCAACACTCAACCAATAGAAACCGAAAAAAAGAGGAAGGAAAATCGTCAAGGAAATGAATTTCGTTGCCAATCAAAAAACGTAAATCGGTGTTGTTTTTTTTGTGACAATCTCTGCGTTTCTACATACGGTACGGTTCTTTTTTTACCGTGGTAAAATATTACTGCATTCTGTCAAACCTAAAACCATCAGTGTCATCGCATTGTGGAATTTTGTGACTTTGGAATTGTTTAATTTCGATTTTGATTCAATGTGACGACAATTTTGAATGCGCACCTCATCTAGGTTTACAATGCAGACTTTTTTCAAACGAAAGATGGTGAACGCTACCATACATAAGCTATGTTGATAGAATCAGCAAATATACCACAACCAAAGAAATTGCATAATGTTTCAATACAAACAAGTACGCAACCAATACTACTTACAAGTAAGTATATAATAAACGTCATGGATAAACAAAAAATGTTGCAAAAACAAGTTAGGAAGTAATGAAAAAAGAGCAATCAAGTAGTACCTTTTTCAACCTGACCAGTACTAACAGCATTCAGGTCGTCCATTAGCTCTTCACATGATATAGCTTGAATGTGACTGTTTGAAGCCGAGTCCATCAGCAGTTGATCGACGTCAATGTTTCTATCAGGAGTCAAGGGAGGAGAGGGAGCAGTTTTTAACAGGTCCTCAACATTAAAATCCTGCCAAAGAGACATAAGTAAATACAGATAAGTGGTCGAGAAGATAGAGTGTCTGCTACTGAAACGGTCGACTTAGGTTCAATTCCTGGTCAGGTCAAACTAAAGACTATAAAAATTGGTATTTACAGCTTCTACTCTGCTTGGACATTCAGCAATAAAAAGGAACAGCGTGGAGGCGTCCACCCTATGTGGTGGACAGGTGGGCACTGGGAAGGTTCCAGCTTGACTCGAAGACCACTAAGTCCCTTCGCTGTCTTCCGCCCGAGACAACTTGCCAAATAAACTGCAATTACAATTATTCTTTGATACCCCATTTGGTACCGAAGTTATTACTGTACTTATAAAAGACACTTGTTAAATACATTTGGTAGTACTATTCCATCCTTTGAATTTTGTTAGTGCAGACAGTTAAAGAAAAATAATGTCAAACTAAATTTCTGTATAGCCAATTCTTAAAAGTTAAAACACGGTTAATTTAATCTAAAATTCTTAAAAGTTAAAACACAACCAATTCTTAAAAGTTGAATTAGGCTAGTTGTCACAAATATATCGAGTAACCGGTAATTGATGACAGCACCTATTAACTTAGTGACAATGAACCACCCACTTCACAGATAAGAGCACTTGATGTTAAGTGCTCTACAAAATCAACACAGAGCCACAGACAACAGCAACTACCTGTCTGCCACTATGCACATCCAAATAAAAGGTAAACGATATGTCAATGATAAGTATCGGCAGACCGGTGCCATCCATTTACAACAATTAAGCAGTTTAGTACATTTATATGGGATTCACTACATTTATATACACTTGGATCAAATATAGCTTACAAAGTAAAGAAATATTCTTGACAAAAAAACAGAGATTACAAAAGCGTCAATGATTTATTTCATTTAGGAAAAGACCATTTAACTTCAACTTATGAGGTATGCCTTAAGTCATTTTCTTTATTTACCAAGTAATTTTGAACCTTATTCAAACAACACCTTTTTGAATAAGATTGAAAACAACAAAGTCTCATAACAAACAAAATAAACAATTAAACAATGAACATGCTTATTGCTTAATTTTTTTCTTGCTCTTATTTTTTTGTTAAATGTTAGCACATCCTCCTGTTTTTCCACTCCTAAATACACATTTTAAACTGTCCTTGCAGTGAACTGAATAAGAATTGCAAACCAAACAAACAAGCCACAAAAATCCATTAAGCAAATTTAAAAGAATGAAACAAAAATATTTCTACTTTACCTTAAATATTTTTCTAAATCAACTTCTATATACATAAAAATTTTCAGGCATATTAGAAACTACTTTAAGTGTAACTCACCATCATATTAGTTTCATTTTCATGTTCGATGTACATCGTAGGACTATGGCTTGAGCTCCCTGAGGACCAGTTTGTTAACAGACTTTCAGTATCTATACAACAGTCACAACATTTAAGAAAGCATTGTTATGCTAAGTTCAAGTATCTTAAGATTCTATGATTATCGATAATAAAAGCATCGATACTTTTAAATCCTTTCGCTGCTATACTGGTATATACAAAATACATAACACCAGCGTTTGTTGCATGGCATGTGTATAAAATCACTAGGCTGCTGTAAAAATGTTTGGATGCACCTGAACTACTGTTCAAATGTGACAAACTTTTTATGTTAATCCAATTTTATACCGTAATAAGCATTCATTTTTTGCTAAAAAATTGCTTATTATTACTGTACAACATTGGGGATTTTTCGAACACTAACAGATTTCCCTAAAATCAGTTGGAGTTCTACTGCTTGATAGCTTTCAATTCATTCAAATTTTTTCAACCAGATGCATTAAAAATTGAAACAAATGCATTATTAGTACATTAGTTCATCATAATTACTTTATTTTAACAAATAATTACCATTGTCTGGGCACTCAGGACTATTGGAAAAGCCTAATGAAACATTCAGATGATGACCACCTAAAATCATAGGAAGTAAAAAATTTTAGTGAAGTTATTTACTACACAGTAAAAAAGTGCAATAGTCATAAAAACAGCAGTTGATCAACTGTAGGCCAAGAGACCAGAGTTCAGACCACTACAACATGATCAAGAAAAAAATGTGAAGGTTTAAATTGGTTATGAGTAAAATAGATAAGAACAGTCTTCAAATAAGGGAACACAACTGTAATAATAACCACTTTTGAATTTATTTTTGCACCCCAATTTTTAATCAAATGTGTGAATTTGAAAGTAATTTTTGGTAATTTTTACAATTCCAAGCATAATTTTAGGGCTCGCACACTTTTTTGGTCATTTTGACTGAAATTCACTTTTTTTGTTCAATCACTAAAACTTCACACGATAATCTTATAATTGCACAATAGCAGCTAAATCCAGAATAGTAATCAATCATGCTAATATCACATATTTTGTTGCATTCCATTCCCTTGTTGTCTAGATATCCTTAAAAGGGATCTCAGATGCACTAAATGTCAAAAACAACGTTTAGGTTAAAGTTAGAATTAAGACAAAGGTCAGGCAGCCAAGGTTAGCAACAATGCTATGCCTTCAAATAAGAAATCAACTTTTATTTGTGCGCTTGTTTTGTGCGAGGAACCTCTTTCAATGCAAGTAGAAGGTTCTTTGGCTTGGCTTACCCATACACCAGAAAAGTTGTCAAATCTCTAAAACTGCACCTAGTCATGATTTACCATACAGGTTACTTATATCACAAATCAGTCATTTATCAGTAAGCAGGTTTATAGGCCTATCAGCCAAACAACCAAATCTTCAGCCCCACTTACTCCAATCATCATCTGAGAAAAAGTTGTTTTCCACAAAGTTGGCATTAAAATTTGACATGTTAATTCAATACCAACAAAAAATCACAGATCATAATAGGTTTCGCTTGAGTAGGCTACTTGGGTACTTAGCTTATGTACAGTAGTAGTATGCCTAAATCTGTAGTGTTACCAATAAACTGTCTTGTTTTATGTTTTTGTCAGCACAACAGCGATTTGTTGGATCAAGACTGAAGCAAAAAAAGCAAATAATTTTTGGCAATGATAAACATAGCTTTAGATATTTTAGAAAGGTTTACTTCCATGTTTGGGACCTCAAACTGGATATACTAACGTGTTTCGACACAATCTCTGATCTTAAGTCATATTCATGGCGTTACATTAAAAAACAAAAGCAATACACTGTAAACAAATGAATACAATATGCACTGAGCTATCGTGACGTGTTTTGACCTAGCTCAAGGGTCTCATCACACGACAATAACACAATATATGCATCACTTCAATAAAATATACACATTGTGTGATTGAGTTAAAATTCAGGTGGAAAATTATTAGAGTATACGCATCTGTTCAATCTACGTACAATTCTGTGACGACAAACACTTATGACAGTACACGGAGAGCTCTAGTTGAATGCAAATGGTCGACACTATGTAGGGAAACAAGCAATTTAGCAAAACGACTACAAAGTTAAACATTTTAGAAAGGTTTACTTCAATGTTTGGGATCTCAAATGATGCATATGCAGATGTGTATACTGTAGTAATTTTCTACCTGAATTCAAACTCAATCATACAATGCGTATATTTTGTTTAAGTGATGCATATATTGTGTTATTGTCGTGTGATGAGACCCTTGAGCAAGGTCAAAACGCAACGCGATGGCTCAGCGCATATTGTATTAAATTGATTTTAGTGTATTGCTTTTGTTTTTTAATGTAACGCAATGAAGATGACATAAGATTGTGTCAAAGCACGTTAGTATCTGCAGTTTGAGATCCCAAACATGGAAGTAAACCTTTCTAAAATGTTTAACTTTGTAGCCGTTTTGCTAAATAGCTTTAGTAGAAAAGTTGGCAAATTTATGGAAATAAGAATTTTAATACCATTCCTTTATCCTGCATTTCTTATAAATGTGAAAATTAGGGCACGTGTAGGCATATTTTTACAGCTTTAAAACAATTGTTTTGAGGAAATTTGAGTGCACATCAATTCTGAATTAGCCTAGCTCAGCGTTTCTCAAACCATGGGTCGCCAAGGTGTTATGAATGGGTAGCTGACACAAGTAGAGCCCTTAGTACTTTGGTTATCTTTAATTCATAGTTGAGCATTGATTTTCAATTTTTGTGTTTTCTTTTTTTTTTTTTTTTTTTGAGAAATACCAGTAGTAATTGCTTGCGCCAGAGATTTAGGAAAAAAGTGTTGGCACAAAACTTCGACTACCCAAGTTTAGGAATCAAGTTGGAGACGAATATCCAAAATTGTATGAAGAAGCCCAAAAAATTATAATGTGAGATGGGATTTTCTGCTCTCAGCTCTGGCATTTATGAAAGACAAACATGCAAAAAGGCTGGATGTAGAGCATCCAATGCGTTAAGCATTAAATGATGTTGAGCCACGATTTCAAACACTTTAGACTTATTGAAGCAAAACGGCGATAAATGTTGTGTCACAAAAGTTCTGCTTTTTGTGTTTTGTAAATATTTAGTTGGGTTGCAGCAATTCTTGCTGAGGGTTTTTAAACAAACATGTGTCGCAGAAGAAAATGGTTGAGAAACACTGGTCTAGCTACCCTGATTAGCCAAAAAATTAAAGCAGTACTGTACAGAGTAAATCTAAAAACTCTTAGCTGCTTTAACGCTGTAGCCTTCAAAGACTAGTGGGCTAAACTACAAACCAGTACTGGTACAGAGTAGGACTATACCTTGCTAGTCTATCTAGTAGCCTAGCCTATTTAAACGAAGGCAGCATGTAGCTTTCAAACCAACCAGACAAGAAAGCACAGCCATGCTGCTTGAGTCAGTGAGTTGCACGAGTATGATAGCTCTCATATAGCAAATTTGGCTAGGCTTACTGTACTCAATTTGTCACAGGTCAATTGCCGTCGTCGGGGGTGACTTTGATCAGCGGGGTGACTTTGATCACCTGGGGTGACTTTGATCTGTACCAGAAAACAACTTCAAATTGCAAAATGCGTTGTCGATATAAAGTCACGTTGTACTTGGACTTATATGTGGTTGCTTGGTCACGTGATTAAGTCACTTGGTCACGTGATTACTATTTTTATCGCCAAAATTTTATGTGGCGCCAATTTTGGCTTTTAGAATGTGGCGACTCGCCATTCCCATGCAAATGCAGATTAATCCGACATGAATGGCAAACAAAAATAAAGCAAATACTCAAACAATATTCGGCAGCACTTTTTTAGCAACGTGGTACACTTTCCCTTGTCAGTCTTCGCTTTCCCTCGTTAAGTTTGCTATCGCTAGTCTTCAGGTCTTCTATTTCAAAATCGAACACACATTATCAAGCCACCTAGCATAAATGTGCAATGAAATTGTGTTTGCAAGTTAATATTAACAACAACAAGTGCTACATTTGATCAGTTCAGAGGGAATCGAACCCCCACCCTCCCGAACAGGAGGCAGATGTGAAATGGCCATTACCTGTAGCAAACCTTCTGTAATTGTACTTCAATCCAATAAAAATTAAATTTTAGTCCCCGACAACTTTTAAAAACATAAATAAACAACGTCACCCTTCAGATGAGTTTACTTTGATAAAACGGCAGTTTTATGTGATTGATCAAAGTCACCCCTGGCACGGGGTGACTTTGATCAAGCATTAGGTGGCAGTATGCTCACATCACGTGACACTAATCGAAAAAAGCAATGTGTCATAAGAAAGCTCAGCCACAGAGTGTTACGATCAGTTAATAGAGAAAGATGGAATGGTAGTGTGGTAGTAGATCAGAGCACTTGAAGTTAAACGGGTGATCAAAGTCACCCCCGACGACGGTGGTAGGTTAGCCTAGTCAACTGTTGATTGAATAGCCCTAAATGCTATTTTGCATCCAGTGCCAAAATAGCACTAACCCTAACAGAGGCAAAATACCTACTTTTTGTCACCATTAAAATCAGAAAACAGCCACTTCCTTATGAATGTCATAGCCTGAGCCTACTTAATAGGTAGGCATATACTGGTAGGTTGGGCTAAACAAAAAGCCACTAGGCCTACACTTCAATAAATATGGTAGCCAACCGGTATAGGCCTACTGGTCGGGTCCACAACACATTGACCGCAAACAAACTGACCGCAAACCAAATGACACCAAGTGGTGAAGAAGGACAAACAAAAACATATTTTACAATTCCCAGAGCCATCTTGCCCAAACCCTCACTTAGTGACAAAATCATTGGTTTGCGGTCAGTTGACTTGGCTTATACTGGCCTGACCTAATCAGAAGCCCATTCTTATATCACAACTTCACCTGCAAAACGGTATTATACCGGTAAGTTACCAGGAAGTCTACTCTGTGCACAAGTAGTTCAGCCTATCTACTGTATTTAGTCTTCACAGTAAAGTACAATAGCAGATAGCCTAGTGGTTTAGCTGATTTCAACTAGGCCTACCCGCACCAGTACAAACTGATAAATTAGTATTACTAGGACATACTTGTTTATTTCCGACACAAGCGTCAAGGCTGAAAAGAAATAAGGCGCAAAAAAATAAAGGTACGGTAATAAATAAAGGTACCGGTAGACGGTAGTGACTACGTATTTCATCGAAAATTCTCAACTTAAAGAAAATAAAATGAAAATGAGAAATATTCCTCCGCGCTGTCTCCATTTGCTTGTTTAGGGTTAGGGTTTGGGTTGGGGTTCGATTTGGGAATAGTTTTAGAGTAAGCATTTGAGTTTGGGTTAGTGGTTAGATTTGAGTTAAAATTAATAAAAAACTAGATAAAAATTTCCCGTAAAATAAAGCCTTCCTAAATGAAAGGAAGTGGCTATTTTGCCTCAAGAGGCAAAATAGTGTTTTTTCTCTGTTTGGGTTAAGATTGGGAATAGGGTTAGAGTTAGGGTTAGGATTAGGGTTGGATTAGGGCTATTTTGGCACTTGCGGCAAAATAGCCGTTAGGACTATTTTAGCCTACAAATGGCAAAATAACGTAGGGCTATTTTGCTTCTAGAGGCAAATCTACCTTTTTACCTGTTTACTAGCTGCGACTTCACTCTGTAGGCCTAGCCTACTCCACCCGCTCTTACGAACTGCAATTTTTTGTGACCAGAAAATTACCAAAATCACACCTACGCGGAGTGCAACAAAAGTCCATTCCAAAATTTACCCAAACGAGAAGCTAGTCATTCAAAACTTACGCAGGGAGCCGCACTAAAGCGTAACAATAGTCAATACGTCGCTTTCGTAAGCGAAAAAGCTGCTGCCACGTAATTGCTGTCCTTCAGGCTGGCATCGCTGCTCCAACCCTAACTGTAATGCTAGGTTTTAAAGCAAAAAAAAAAGATTGCTCCGTGCATTTCCTTTCCCGCTGCTACATGCTGTAGCAGCACTAAAGCGTAACAATAGTCAATACGTCGCTTTCGTAAGCGAAAAAGCTGCTGCCACGTAATTGCTGTCCTTCAGGCTGGCATCGCTGCTCCAACCCTAACTGTAATGCTAGGTTTTAAAGCAAAAAAAAAAGATTGCTCCGTGCATTTCCTTTCCCGCTGCTACATGCTGCGGCTATTTGTAACTCTAGCTCGAATCGAACCCGGGTGCGATGGTTTGAAGGAGAACACATTAACCACTACACTACGCAGCTTGCAACAATGCAATGACAAAATGAGGTATTTAAACCAAATGCATGAGAGAAAGGCAATACAAGGTTGCACTTAAATGATTTTTGCATGACTAGCTTCTACTTTTACCCAAAATTTAAGAAAACAACATGATTACTGGTATTGATCAAATTTGGACTTTGGAGAAGAGGTACAACTAGATTTTGTCAAGGTTGGAAGTAGAAATGGAGTCATTTTCGTATAAAAAAGGTAGTTTCGCTTACCATGCATAGGGGACACTGAATTTTTCATAGCAGGAGGCCAAATTTCAATGGGGGGACGCTAACTACCGATAGAGAGATGCACCCCTTCTACAATTTAAGTACTGGTTATATTTCTATTCACGGGTTATGGCCTTGTTTCATTACTACGATACCACCATAGTGCAAAATCAACATCAGCTGCTAACGTTTAAAACTTCAAAATGGCATTCGTTGTTATTTCAAAAAAACTATTATTTTAGAATTATTATCAAAAACTTAACAAAAAGCAATATCTTAAACACTTTCACGCTTAAAAATTATGGAAAATTTACCGACCATAATTTAGAAAAATTGTGTCCTCGGTTCTTGGCCTTGACCATTCCTATCCTTGGCCTCAAGAGGGTTTTTCCTTGAAATGTCGGTTTTTCACCTTGGCTTCGAATTTTTTTTTTTAGTTCTTTGCCTTGGCCATGGCCTCGAAGGCTGAGTCCTCGACTCCACCTATGGTTGGAAGCATAGGTGGGCACAAGTCCGTTAATCGTTAATCCGTTAATAACCAAGCTAACTTTTTCATTAACTCGTTAATCCGTTAACTTCCGTTAAGGTTTTTATTGTTAATATCTTGCAGCTTCGTTGTGCATTTGAACTTATTTTTATCTTGAAATAAGATTAGACTGTAAAATGTAACTTCCAAAACACAAAAAGACCACCATAGCTATAAATATTTCCTTACAATCAGCTCAACAGCGTCAATATATGTTCTAGAAGCGAGTGAATAAAAGGAAATGTAAATTACACGCGAAATGTTAACGGATTGACGGATTTTATTAACTTCCGTTAATTAAAGCTGAAAATAACGGATTAAAGGCGGTGAATCATCCAGCCAATTCCGGTGGTTTACAATAGCTAAAATTGAACTATAATTTTTAATATTTTTTGTTTTGATTTTGGGGCTGCGGTTGCAAAGATATTCAGCAAATACAAAAAGATGTCCCCCGAAAAAAAGTATTTGGAAACTCTGAGTTTTGTTCTTCCCTCCAAAACCACAGTTTTCTAAACTATTAGGCCTACTGTAATCTTATTAAACTATTAGGCCGAACTATCTCTAAACTATTAGGCCTAATAGTTTAGAGATAGTTAGGCCTAAACTATTTAGAAATAAAAATCTCTAAACTATTAGGCCTACCACAGTTCTCTAAACTATTAGGCCTACTGTGGTTTTGGCGGGAAGAACAAAACTCAGAGTTTCCAAAAACTTTTTTTCGGGGGACATCTTTTTGTATTTGTTGAATATCTTTGCAACCGCAGTCCCAAAATTAAAACAAAAAATATCAAAAATTATAGTTCAATTTTAGCTATTGTAAACCACCGGAATTGGCTGGATGATTCACCGCCTTTAACGTTAACAGAGGTGTAAAGTTTGTTAATGGACTAGTGGTTAATGAACCTAACGTTTGGCATTAACTTGCCCACCTATGGTTGGAAGTCAATGCTGTTTAGAAGCAAAGACAAATCGATATCGATAATTCCCACAAAAAGCAAAGAATTGTCGATAGTCGATGTCAGAAACAAAAAGCAAAGACTAAAGAAGCAAAAAGCAAAGATATCAGAAACAAAAAGCAAAGATTAGTAATCGATGCCAAAATGCAAACAAAAATTTTTATTCTATTTTTCATTAGGATGCACTAAAATATTTGATGTATTGACCATAGTTGGGCACGGTACTTTGCAAAAGTACCGTGGTACCGGTACTCGGTACTTTGCTAAAATTAGTACCGCGGTACCGGTACACGTACTTTCAAATTAAAAGTATCGCGGTAGTACCGCAGTACTTTTGCGGTACTTTTTTAAAAAATTAAAAGAAAAAAAATTGGACTGATTAACCTCGTTTACTGGATTGTAAATCATCACTTTTAGCAATTTGTTTCGTTTCCGCGACTAGTGCGAACTCCGTAGACCTACAGTTCGTTTTAGAGAAAGTTTGCCATAGAATAGTAAACAGTGGCAGTAGTAGCATTACTCATAGGTGGGCACAAGTCCGTTAATCGTTAATCCGTTAATAACGAAGCTAACTTTTTCATTTACTCGTTAATCCGTTAAAAAGTTTTTTTATGTTAACGGACTAAATTAACTTCCGTTAAGTTCTGTTTACTTCCGTTAAGGGTTTTATCGTTAATATCTTGCACCATTCATTCATCGCATCGGCACAAACCAATTTGCACTGGTAACACTTGTTGCGTATTAGCACGAGTTTTATTTCCAAAAATTTTTCGATCGCAGCTTCGTTAGTGCTTTTGAACTTATTTTTATCTTGAAATTAGATTAGACTGCAAAATGTAACTTCCAAAACACAAAAAGACCACCATAGCAATAAATATTTCTTGCAATCAGCTCAACAGCGTCAATACGTGTTCTAGAAGCGAGTGAATAAAAGGAAATGAAAATTACACGCAAAATGTTAATGGATTGACGGACTTTATTAACTTCCGTTAATTAAAGCTGAAAATAACGGATTAACGTTAACGGAGGTGTGAAGTTTGTTAACGGACTAGTGGTTAACGAAGCTAACGTTTTGCATTAACTTGCCCACCTATGGTATTACTACAATAGTGAGTACAGTACTAGATGGTACTAGCTAGTGATGAAATTGACTCGATAAAGTATCTAACTTATACGAACTACGGTCACCGGGCTACTTATTGTTCTAGACTTAGAGTATCTTGTGCCCAATAATAACCAAACAGCAGTCATCTCTAAAGCATCACCTACGTAAGTTGACACTGAAGGATACTCTGACAATCATCAGCTCCCAATTATTGCACAAGTGACATTTACACAAAACTTAGAAATTGGGGGATAAATTGCACTTTTGGCAAAGTGTACTGTTTTAATTTGTTTTTAGTCGATTCGTTGCTGCAGTTACTTTTTGCATTTCTTATTTAAAGCTAGATGGGAGCTTACCAGATTCCAGCCTAAAACGAACAACGCATGTTAATGGTGACTTCTAAAAAATTCTTTTGTTTCCCCGTAATGAGAACAATTTCAAAATAACAGCATTTTTTGTTGCTGTTGTATAGCATATTTATTCTCTTGTCACAACTCAGCGTTAGACGCTAATTGTTGCACAATCCGCACACTTTTATTGTGATATTTACTTCGTGCCTGGAGGAATTTGCACCTGCTTAAGAGTTTCTAGTTTTCCAATGTCCCGTGAATTTCGATTTCTTACCACTGAATTTCTGGCTAGTTCAAAGCCACAAGCAGAGATAATCATCGTAAAGCGCTCAATCCAAGGACGCAACAACGTAACCAGTGTGTGGGTTGAACACAGATTATGCAATTAGAGTTGTCGCAAAAAAGCTTTAGCACTTTTGGCCATGCTTTTGGGGGACTCTCAAGAAGATTCTTTGTCTCTTCTGATTATAAAAAAAATTAGCTTTTTGGCTAAAGCCGTTAAGATACAGGGTGAGCCAAAAGTAGGTGGACAGTAAAAAAAAATTAAGTGTAACATAGTAATAGAAAACAGGTAAAATTAAAACAAATTTTAGTACTAAAATTGTAATTATATACCACAAATAACATAGTTGTTGTAACAAAGTTAAAATGAACAATTCAATTAAAGTAACTGAGGCATAAATCTATTCCATATGCCGTCCGCCTACTTTTGGCTCACCCTGTATTTATTTTTTGTTATGTTCAATTTCGGGTGTTCTAAAAGAGGTGCAATCATAAAAATTGATTTCTTGGGGATTAATTTGTGCGGTTTCAGGGGAGGTGGCACCCAAAATTTTGAGAGACAAAACCGTGTTTTTTACTCGACAATTTTGCACAAAAATTAGATTGCGTTGTTTTCCCCTGTAGAACTTATTAGAAGAGCGTAAAATGTTTAGGAAGAAAAAAACCTCATCGCGGCCAATGCCAAAGTGGGGTTGGTGCAGATGAAAGGATTTTTGAGATAATTTTTCTGTATAAGTATTACCGGGTGAAATACTATTGGCCGTATTATACACCGTTTGTGAATGAGAACATCTTCTTCGCCAAACGTTCCAGGCATATTTAAAGTCAAAAGCTAATATAAATGGATGTCGGCAGTAACGTGCAGTAAATTTTTCTTCAAGCATGCCCGTAACCAAAAATTTGCAATGGGGGGGAAGTTGCGGGGGTCTGGGGGCGGATCTCCCAACCACCGGATGCAATTGGGGTCGGGGGCAAAGCCCCCAGCCACCGGAGGCATAGGGTGTAGGGGCGGATCCCCCAGCTCTCGAAAAATGTTTATTTTTTTGGCAAAAATAACTTAATTTTAGGCCTATTTTGATAAAAATCAATGCCATTAATACGTGGCATAAAATTAGCAGTGCAAAAAATCATTATACCGTACTAGTTGCATAAATGGTTTATGTGGGAGGTAGCTATTGCTAGAATTTCAGTTCTCTTATTTACAAGTTGGTAAATCATAAAATCTTATTTCGGTAGTTTAGTAAACCTCGCAAGAAGTAACCTATTTCAGCTAAATTTTATAGTGAAAGATGTATGCATATATGGGGGCCAATCGAAGGAAGGTCGAGAAAAGTTGCTGAGCATTTTTCAAAAAGCGATCAAATTTGATTACCAATTTTCGGCTATTCTTTATAGTCTTTTTTCTGATTTATAAGTTTTATTTTTGACAAATTAGCTCTCTCCCCCCTTCAATAAACATTTCAAAATATGCTTTAAATAATTTTTTGAATCTATTCTAGAGCAAAAGACAGTAGGCTATCAGAAGTGCTAACAACGTAGTATTTTTCTTATTCTGCAGTTTGGTCGGCAGGCCAATGTATTCACCCCGCGCCCCCTGGCTACGTTATTGTATTCACGCCTGATGTGATGAGTATTCATTGCGTAAGTCGTCTCTTACAATTTCTTCTTAGCGATTTTGCTTTTGTTTCGCTTGTGCATGAATACTGGTAATGCATTATTTTGCCATTGCAAGAAAACGTCAATTTTTCAAATCGGCCAGCAAACTGCAGACGCTAAGTCCCTGCGGTGGTAGTAGCGAGTAAGACCAACAGTTAAACACTAAATTAAGAAAAAAGATTGGTTGTTTATCCAATTTATTTGCAAGCATTTTTACAACGTTTCAAGTTTTTAATGGTACGTTCTTAAAATCCGTACTAAAAAATAAAACAAAACTAAAGTACCGGTACGGTACCGCGGTACTTTGCTATTTTTTAGCGGTACCGGTACCACAAAAGTACCGACGGTACCGGTACCAAAAAAGTACCGCGGTACTGCCCACCTATGGTATTGACCATAAAATGAAACTTTTGAAAGGAAAACTATCATTACCGTAGTAAAAAAGATATAAAACACTTTTAGAATAATTACAAAGAGTACCGGTAATACAGCGTACGAGAAAGGAAACGATGTAAGCCTAGGCAAACTCAGCAAGAAAAAGGAAAGTAAAAAGATTCTGCCGATCGATAACATGAAAGCAAAAAGCAAAGAAAAGGCGATAATCAACAGAAAAAATTGAAAGCAAAGCATCTGCGATAATCTGTAAGAAAAAGCAAAGAATGTAATATCGATCATCGATTACTAATCGATATTTGGAACCCTGGATTTTGCGCACAAAAAGTGAACATGTGCACTCCTCTAGTGCACTTGTGCACTTTTGCAGTCCACATGTGCACCATTTGCGTGGTCATGTCTGGGTCATGTGCACAAGCAATCGTGCATTTATAATGTGCACATTAGAAGTGCACTTGTCAGTGCACCTTTACTTATGATCAGTACATCACAAGTGCAAATGTAAGTGCACATGTGCACGAGTACTTATGACAGCGTATATTAAGCATATCGTCGGCAGCGTGGCCGAATGGGTAAAGGCGTCGTTTTTACGACGACCCTGATCAAATGGTCTGGGTTCAACCCACACCCTGGTCACGTTGTTGCATCCTTGAATAAGACGCTTTACGATGATTATCTCTGCTTGGTGGCTTCGAACATGCAGCAAAAAACAGTGGACAAGAATTCGAAGAAATCCGCAGGAACATTGAATCATTGGAAACTCCTAAGCTGGTGCGGATTCCTCTAATCACGAAGTAGTCCTGGTAATGAAAAGTGTGCGGATCGTCCAATAAGTTACAGTCTGACGCTGTCTGGTTACAGGAGGACAATAATGCGCTACAACAACAACACAGTATATTAGTATACTACGCTTATGATGTGCGTTTCTCACTAGCATGTCTCGATTCAAGTACCAGAATCGTATCGGAACTGCTGGTTGCGTCTCTTGTGGACAAGTTGGCGTGCACAGTTTAGGAGTGCTTGTTTATTTGCAATATCGATGAGCACATTAGCACGTGAGACATGCACATGTGCACCAGAGAAGTGTACCTTTGCACTAGAGGAGTGCACATGTGCACTAGAGAAGTAAACACTGCACACGTGCACTTTTTGTGCTTAAAAACTGACTTAACTGCTGTAGCAAGTTAGATGTGGGAGGCCTACCGGTGGTAGTACTGGTAAGCCTTTTTTATTTTTACATGAGGTTTTGCAATGGTGTTGCTGGAAATTTTCAACACCATTTTGTCATAAATATTAGTTATTGCATTGCAGAAGCTTGTATCACGAATAGATAGATAGATAGAAAACAGTTTATTCGCCTGAGCAATACAAACACATACAAAACAAACACCCATAAAACAAAGTTACGATAAGTTTGTTCAGGCCAGGAAGCACCGACGAACCCAAAGGTTTTTCAATCCAAGGTGCTTCCTGACTTGTTACTTGACAGTGTGAAAACTTAAAGAAAAAAAGCATGAAATTGAAAAGAAACAGACAATTATTTTGTTCAACTGGTATTATAACAAGAGAAAATTAATGAACAGTGTTACACAGTTAAATGATAAATTTCCAAATATGGAGCAAAGAAGGTCAAAATGATACGGTATATAGTTTTGGATAGCTTTTTGTTTTATCTTTTTTTTGAATGATAACCAAGATACTTCTTTTACATCAGGTTCAATTTTTCCCCACAATTCAATTCCTCTATAAGTCAGAGACTTCCCAGCTGAAGTTTGAACGCGAGGTTTGAAGTATACTAAATTATCTTTTGTTCTAGTATTGTGACTGTGAATTTTTCTGATATCAACAAAACAGTCGTTGAGAGCAGTTTTAAATTTCTTGTGATGAAGCTGATACATGAATTTGGCTAGTTCAAGTAGGTAAATGTCATCTAATTTTAAAAAATTTATATAAGGCGTTGTATAAAGAAGTCACCGGACAATATTTGGTACTATACATTATTGTACGAACTAGGTATATTATTTAGCTTCACATTGAGTTCTTGCATACGTAAGTGTTTTGTTTGCCGTACCCCATGTAACTATACCATATTGAATAGCCTACGGCTGTAAATGAGCGAGTAATATAACATACACAGAGTGTTTCGGTCTAAGAAATTTCGAATTCTATGTAACAATCCAGAATAGCGTGTGAATTGTAACGAAAGATGTTGAATATGACAAGACCAATTTAGGTTTTCGTCAATATAAATTGCTAAGTATTTTATGGATTTGATACGTTTTACATCGATTGAATTCAAGGATATATTGAAGTTTGTCGAACATGAGCGATTGAGTTGTTTGTCAAGCAGTAAATAATGAGTTTTGGAATAATTCAGCCGAAGCTTGTTTTTTTTCATCCAGAGATCGATTTTTCGAAGTTCAGTATTCACTCTGTTTTGTAATTTAAAAAGGTTGTTGTCTGACATGGCCAAGAAAGTGTCATCAGGAAACAGGATAGTGTCAAATTGACTAGCCAAAGGAAGATCATTGATATACAAAAGAAAAAGTAGTGGCCCAAGGGAAGAACCCTGTGGCACACCATATTCAATTTTTGTCAAATCGGACTTGCAATTTTCCATCTTTGTATATTGTTTTCTGTTGCTCAAATAACTTTGTATTAGTTTTAAGGCCAGTCCTCGAAATCCATAGAAAATTTCCATTTTGTGCAGCAAAACATCGTGATTAACAGTATCAAAAGCTTTGGTGAGGTTGAGGAATATACAACAATTGTACATTCCTGCATCAGAGTTTTTTATGAGTTTTTCATAAATATTGCTGATAGCGTGAGAGGTAGAAGAATATTGTCTAAAACCGAATTGTTTATCAGAAATTAAATGATATTTTTCAAGATAATTGTTGATTCCGGTGAATATTAATTTTTCAAAAATTTTGCTGAGTTGGGAAAGAATTGAAATTGGATGATAGTTTGTAAGCAAGTTTGAATCCCCCTTTTTGAAAACTGGAACTACTTCTGCAATCTTGAAGGAATTGGGAAATTCTCCTTGGTGAATGTAGGAGTTAAAAATGTTACATAAAAATGGAGAGATTACAGCATTGCTCAATTTTAAGAGTTTATTGGTTATGTCATTTTCTCTGACTGCTTTTTTAATTTTTATATTACCAATAAGTGAGTAAATCTCTTCGGTGGTAGCAGGAGAAAAAAAGAACGAGTTGGGAAAATTAGGTAATACAGAGTGGGTAGATTCATGAAATTTAATGCTTTCACCAATATTTTCCCCAACTGTTGCAAAGTGAATATTGAAAGCTTCACAAATTTTTTGTGGAATATCTATCACTTCTTTGTCGGTGACTATTTGATTAGGAAATGTCTTTTTATTTTTTTCAAGTTGGCCAGTTCGCCAATAATTTTCCACAACAAATAGTAATAGGCTACTGTGGTATTGCTGATAGGCTATGGTACTGTACCTTATAAAAGTATTTATAACAACTTTGATATCTTTTACGATGAAATGATGTTGATTTTTTATGAACACCATTGCAAAGCCTCGTGTAGAAAGGTTGACTCAGGTTGTTCGTGATAATAATTAAATAAGCTAATAGTTCAGTGTTTCCAGCGATTCATCCACACACTGCACATCAATTTATTAGCCTATCAGCCTATGGTATTATCAGTTATCAGGTACTGGTACTATACCAATATTTCATTTTTAGGTCAACCTAGTCTTTGTTTTAGTTTTGAAATTGACTGTGAATTGTTCAGGAGCATCAATTTATTATGGTTCAAATATTGGTTTTAAGAGGTTCTAAGCCATTAGATGAATGGGTCATAGTAGAATTGCAAGGTGAGCTTAAATCACGATTTGGTGCTGGATTTCCAGGCAAAGATATAGGTGATTTGCACTTTAACAAAAAAGGAAATCCAATTCTTATTATTGGTCATCACATCATTGTCGGAAAGAAGATTAAACTAGAAAAACCTTTTATTGTTTTGAAAAAATGTGATGAAGTTACTGGTACTAATGAAGATATTGCCTATGATAGTAAACATATGGTAAAAGCTAAAATAACAACAAAACTTTTATTCACATCTCGACCAAAGCCTATTATTTTGCATGTTCCGAAAAAAGTTTAGACCTGCTGCTTTAGCTTTTTTGTTGATGGAACAACTTGCTGAACAAAAAATCAGGTACGGTACTGATTGGTTACTTGTCAGCCTATCAAATATCCACAAAAGTAACCAAAAATGTTGGTTTTGTTAAATGTCTGAGATGAAGATTAATCAATGCTGAATGTCAATGACAAACTAGATGTGGTTGCATGTAAAGAGTTAAATGGAAATGTGATGAACCTTGATTAGATAAGATTTGTGAAGTGTTTAGCATGCTTTACAGGATTCAAAATTAACTTAATTTTAACAAGTTGCCTGTTGGGCAAGTGGTAGCAAATGTTTATATACTTGCCCATGAAAATCTCAACTCAAAACTTGCCTGAAAGAGAGAGCCACAGTGCATTTTGATGTTGTTAAATTTTGAAAAAAATGCGTTGTAAGTAAAGAATTTGCATACTATTTTATTTCAAATTTTGAGAGAGGCTAAAACAAGGGTCATAGTCAAGAGCTTTTCAAGCTGAGTGTGCCTAGACCATTTTGGACTTGGTAGGCATAAATCTAATTCAGTTAAAGGGGTTCAGGACAACAGCATTTGAATAATGATTTAATCACATTGACAATCAAATCATTAGTAATTTTGCGAAACAATGTCTCAAGTGCTCTTTTCCTGAACCACCTTAGCTGAATTTGATTTACACTCATCAAGTCTGAAGCTATGTAACCTTTAAGCTGATTTTTATCAGCGAATCATTGTGTTTATTGGGCGCACGTCAACTCATTTTTGAATTGTTCATTGTTTGCTATTGGATAGTAAAGTTTTCAGGTGCACACTGACTCACCAAAACTTAAGAGGGAGCACTGGTCTGAAGTAGTTTGAGCTCTCTCTGTTTGAGAATATCTTCAATGTGACCCTTGTCTTAGCATATCAAAATTTGAATTAGCTCCGTTTTTAGTTTGAGAACTCGATGCGGTAGTGCTATGTGGATAGAAAATTTTAATTAGAATAACGTTGGGGTCCCTTATTGAAAGTTTCTATTGTGTGAAGCTCTATACGTAATCTGTACAGTATTGTTTTGGAAAATTTTGTATTTTGTGACTATAGCCTCACAGATAATGGGCGATTATTCGGTATTAATTTCTATGCTTATAATTGATTTCAAATTTAACTTTATGCAGACCAAATTGCTACGTTAGCAGTAAGTTGGCCAAACCTGTAGATTTCAATAATTAGGTAGTAGATTTCAACATTAGCTTTATCGCAGCGGTAAATTTTGACAGTGAGTACTGGGTAATGGTAGTCTGTAGTTGTAGGCAAAAAGTTTTGTAGTAATGTTGCACTTGGATACATATATACAGAAATGGTAAGGTTGGCCTTCTCCAATTACAATTTTCGTTTGCTAATAAAACAAAGTTGGCCTTAGTGGCCTGAAGAGTCTTTTTAGCCAGATCAAAACATGTCGCGACAGCTCAAATCCATTTATTGTCATATTATCACTATTCATTTTGTGAAACAATGTCTCAAGTGCTCTTGTCCTGACCCTCCTTAGGTGAATTTTATATCGTCTTTTGAGAAAATTCGGTTCTTTGGTGCGATTTTAAAATTAGAGTGACATAATAGATGCCTTTTTTTCTGGAATGTCAATCCCATCACGTGCTTTTTTCAAAATTATCGTATCAAAACATCCAAAATAAGCTACATCCATTATCGCATTAGAAAATTCAACAAAAAATCTGCAATTATTTCAATTTTTGTCATTATTTTCATTGGTTTTTTGTATTTCTTTACTAGCCACATTTTACGATGAATTTTAAGAATGGTTTAGCATTTGTTGCGACACAGTCACTATACCCAATTAAGCTGAAGTCTTGCGTTGGCTGAGCTTCAGTTTACATTCTTTTAGATAACAAACTTTAGTTTCAAAATTAATCAAAAATTGATAATTTTAAAAATAGTCACCTACTAGATGGGAGCTTGCTGAGTAGCAACTCCTATGAATGATCGACGCGAATATCTACAGATTTCAAAAAAACAAGTGCCCTAGCTTAAGCCATTCAAAAAGTTGATTATTGGCAGGTCCAGGAGGTGGAACCCCCAAACTTTGTCAAAATATTTGTCTTTTAAATTATCTGCTGATTTGAAAAAAATTGGCACCCTAGGTTAAGAGTTGTTTAAAAAATTGATTTTTTGGGGGCCATTTTTGAGGGTTCCGGGGGGTGGCACCCCCGAATTATGTCAAAATATTTGTCTGTTAAGTATCTACTGATATCAAAAAAAACTGGCACCCCAAGTTAAGCCATTCAAAAAATTGATTTTTGGGGGGTCCCCAAGGGGTGGCACCCTCAAACTATGTCAAACTATTTGTCTGTTAAGTATCTTGAGTTGTTGAAAAAATTAATTTTTGGGGGGTCCTCCGGGGCATGGTACCCCCAAACTATGTTAAAATATTTGCCTGTTAAGTATCTGCTGATATCACAGCCAACTGGTACCCTAGCTTGAGCCGTTCAAAAAAATTGGTTTGTTATGTGTCTATTTTGGGGGGGTCCCCAAGGGGTTGCTCCCCCAAATTATGTCAAAATATTTGTCTGTTAAGTATCTGCTGAAATAAAATACTGGTTCCCTAGCTTGAGTCGTTCAAAAAATTGATTTTAGGGGAGTCCATTTTGGGGGTCCCCGAAGGGGGGGATGGCACCCCAAACTTTGTAAAAATTGTTGCCTCTTAAACATGTACTGATATCAAAAAACATTGGCACCTTAGGTTTAGCCATTCAAAAAATTTATTTTTGGGGTCCATTTTGGGGGGTTTCCGGGGGAGGGTGGTACCCCCAAGCTATGTCAAAATTGTTGTCTCTTAAACATGTACTGATATCAAAAAACTTTGGCACCTTAAGTTTAGCCGTTAAAAAAAATTGAGTTTTGGGGGGTCCCTGGGGGAGTGGCAGTCCCGAATTATGTCAAAATATTTGTCTGTTACCGTATATTTCGGCGAATAAGACTGTTTGAATAAGATTTTGTACATCTATCATATATCGGTTGTATAAGACGACTGCTAAATTCTTGCATGTTTTTCTTGCAAGACTTACATTTGTTACGCATCAATACGCACTTTTTTCCTAATATCGATGCTATTCTCTCACTTTTTTCCGATTTACGCATCAATGCAGGTTTTGCCATATTACCACCAAATTAGCCGAGGCAGAAAATTTGATCAGAGCAGCGCAGCGCCAGAATAATCCGGCACTCGGCATTACAAAATTTTGAGCCAATATGAAGCAGAAAACTCAAATTTTATCTGTTTTAATTGCTCATGCAAATATGGTACCGATAGCACCAAGTGCAAAATATGGTAGTGCAAAGTGTAAATAGGTAGTACAAAGTGCCAAATAGAGCAAAGTGTGAGAAAATTAGGTTAAAAAATTAGGTTCAGAAAAGCGGCTTATTACTATTAGGCGGAAAATACGCTATTGAGGTTAAATAAAAATATTCTTCTTGCATGTTCTTTATTTTTACGCACCAAAGCATTTTTCATATAAAAATCTTCATGTGAAAATTAAGATATGACTTTTATATCCATTGTATAAGACAACCCCAATTTTTAAGGGTGTTTTTTTTTCACGTTAAGGGTCGTCTTATTTGCCGGAATATACGGTATCTGCTAATATCACAAAAACTAGCGCCCTAGCTTGAGTGGTTAAAAAAATTGATTTTTTTGGGCCCATTGTAGGGGGGTTCGCAGGGCAGTGGTCCCAAAAAATTTCAGGACACAAAATTGCGTTTGCTGCCCAACAACTTTACACAAAAATTAGGTTTCGATGTTTTGTGAAGAGCATACAAGATTTAGGATGAAAAAAAGGAAAAAAAAAAGAAATAAACCTCATTGTGGCCAAAAGTGGGTAGGTTGGGATAAAAGGGTATCTTATGACATATAAGCTTGTGAAATATTTTTGCTGTACTTACGCCATTTTTGAATGAGACCACTTTTTACGCCAAACTTTTGGGGTGGTTTTCGGTTGTAAAACCAAAGTCACGAGACCAATTGCCACAAAATTTGGTACAAACATGCAACTCCCCAATCTTATACTGCTGTCAAAATTTCATGCAGCTAGACCTAACCGTTCCCGAGTTACAAGCAAAAGTCTGAAATTTTGCATTCATTAGTTTGAAAATTGCCAAGTAAAAACAAAGGAACACGCAATGCAAGCGTCGGTCGTTCTAACTAGCAGCGTCATCAAAAATTTTTTTAAGTTATCGTAAAAAAATCTCATCTATTTTTTTATTCTGCATCACATTACAATTTTCTTGCGTAGCAAATATTGCAGAAAGTCATTCATGCGATTTCCATCCCTACAGCTTTATTCTATCTGTCAATTAATTTACAATAATTGATTTTTGAATAGCAATTATTTCAATTGTTATGTTAACAATAATTCACGTTGCTTTTTTGCTGCAAATGCATTTTATTTTTTAATCGCAAATATCTCAGAAACTGCAACTGCTAAAAAGCTGAACTTTTTTGTAAAAAGATAGAGGAACTAAAGATAAAGCTAACATAAAATAAAAAACTGCCAAGTTTTCAAAGTTGCTCTCTTGCAGCACAGGATAAGTTGCTTGTGATACCCAAACAAGCAGTTAACGTGGCAAGCATGGGAAAAATTTTTGCTGGAAAAGAATGAAACATTTTACACAAAAAAATTGCAAAGTGCGTCTGAATATCAACTATATCTGCGGCAATTAAGAAGTGTTAATTGTGATTAATAAACTTGAGTGTTAAGTACAGTGATTGCGCTAAAATAATACAAGCAAAAGCTTTCTTGCATTTGTTTATTTTATTGTAGCAAAAGCGGTAACTTGCATTGTTAAATTGTATTTTTTTGAAGTTCATTACTTTGTACGCAGTATTTTATTGACTTGCCCATCAGGCAAGTGAAGCTAGAAAATTACTTGCTCAAGGCGATTTCAGCTTGCCTCAGGCAAGCATTAATTTTGAACCCTAGTTTACTAACTGCAGTTCATTGATTGATTGGTTGACTCATTAAATTAACATGATGCCAACTGCATATTTAACTTCTATAGTATGTTCGTTATAAACAACATAATCATTGGTTTTGTTACCATCAGTAGCTAGAAAATTATTATAATGGTATCGCATGTTGAGAACCATGCTGCAATAGTTTTTGTCACCAAAAATTACTGTGTAATATGTTAAACCAATTTTTCGTAACTTAAATTTGTAGATGATTGCATCACTATCATACTCTGCCTTCAGATTTTAAATATATACAAACATTCAATAAATTCAATTGTTATTTGTATGATTGTATAACATGCAATAACTTCAGTTTTACAATGCTTTTTATTTTAGTCTACATGATTATATGTTTGTTTTTTTTTTTGCTATTTGGTTTATTGTGAACAATGGTTTAATTTAAGTCACAATTTCAATTCACAAAATTCACAAATTTTGTCAAGTCTTAATGTTTGTGGAACTTTGACTCCTGTAAATGTTAAGATCTTAGCAAAATAATACCGTATATTACTGAATTATTGATTGTAATCCGTGGTATGAGGCAAACTGTTTTATTGTTGCTTAAAACACCAATTTTAGCATAATTATATTTGTTTGCCAAACAAGCAAACAAGACTAAATAGAATTTTATATTTAGCAGCATTCAAACAATCATCGTTATAATGAAAATGATAGATAACTTAAAGATTTGTGTAATTGCTTCAGACATGTACAAAGTGTTTATAATCACTTAGACAATCATTTGTTTGTAAGTTGCGCTGCCACTTTGATTGTCATATATTTACTATTGGAATGTAGACTTTTTTTTATAAACTTTAATTGGGACACCTGAACGTAAAGCGGACCAAGTTGACTTGGACCAAAATCGATTTTTTGTCAATTTTGGAAAACGCTGAGCATTTGAATTTTTCTCAAAGTTTCGAGCGTTTTCAAGTTTAAATTTGGCCCAGGTATAATTAGACCTATTGCCATTATAACATGCTTACCAAGAACTTCAAATTCAAAAGCATTTTTCTCGAAAACTGCTTTTTTTAGTTGGTCCACTTTACGTTTGGATGTCACAATTATGCTTGTAAACTATATAACCATTAAGCTGAATTTTATCAGCAAATCAGCGTTTTTATTGGGCTTATGCCGTCTCATTGTTGAATTTTCCATTATTTGCTACAGAAAAATCACTGATTTTTTTGGCGCATGCCGATTTGCCAAAACCTAAGAGGAAACACTGCTTGTGAACAATGTTTGAAAGTAGTAAATGCTATAATCAGGCTATTTAAGTGAACATAAACATTTTTGTGATATGTATGGTTGAATGTCGTCAATTTGGCCAAAAGTTTCAAAAATAATTTAGTAATTTCATTTATAAATTGTAAACTTTATTTATAGTGTTATCCACATTAGCAAATGACTTAATGAGGTTTTTGATTACCGACTTTAATTTTGTATTTGATATAATCACTTTAAGGCTGTGTCAAAAAGCATTCAATAATAATTTCTGAAAAATAATATTTGGTGGTGGGCAAGCTATGTAAATAATATGTCAGCGGTTGTAAAAGCTTATAATGCAAAATGCAGCATTTGTTTTGCTTATTTGATTACTCTGGTTGGAGTTTTAATTTTTGCAAAGGTAAGTTACTACGTACTAATTGGTCATGTGATAACGTAAATACATTATGTTTGTCTTTGGAACAAAATGGCTGAGGTTCAAATCTTGGGCAGATCAATTCAGACACAGTTTTACCGATGGCTTGCCAGCACTTCAACATCTCTGGCAGGAGCTATGTTGCGTGCTGACGTGCCCCCTGGCATAAACTCGTTACACATTTCAGCAAAACACAGCAAGCAGAATGAAGATTAGATTAAAGCAAAAAGAAGTTGCTATATTGCATATTCTTCATCTTTGTTGTTGATCAGGGATATTAATTTAGATGCAAAAAAGTTACTTGACCTAACCACTGAAAGTATGCTTAATGAAATTCTACCTATCCCATTATTTTCGGCACAAAAAGTTAATTGGTTAGTAATATGCAATTTTATTAGATAGATTTTGATTAATGCCTTTTATCAATGCAATTATTTGTACTTGTTTTGATTCAGGGTTTTTTTCCTATGAAGCCTCTTCCCAAAAAGCATGAAAATTTATTCATTCCACCAGCACCTGCAAACAATACAAAATTAACTCAGTTATTAAAAGAAGACTTTGGTGCTGTTTCAGTTATGCCAAAAGGTAACATTGCGTCTTGAAGTGAATGTGATTTACATTTTGCAAGCATCTATATTCTATAATGTGGATAGTCACATCACACAAATATAGCCATATAGAAACAGTTTAATGTATTGAGTTATGCAGTAGTAGCAGTGTTCCCACTAAGCTGATTTTTTTCAGCGAATTGGCGATTTGTTGGAGCTAGGGCAAATAATTTTTGGCAATATTAAACATAGCTTTAGAAAATTTGACAAATTTGTGGAAATATGACATTTGGTATACTTTAATACGGGATTGGTATGAAATTTGGGGCACATAAACGTTTTTTTAGAGCTTTGGGCATGATTATTTAAAGAACATTTGGGCACTTGCCGATTAGCCATAAAGTTATAGGGAACAGAGAGTAGTAGTAGACTTGCATACAGTGTATTACAGGGGCACACCCAGAAATTTTTAAAGAAAGGGGGTGGGTTCAATTTTTCAAAAACCAACCACTACCCAATTGTAGTTAATTTATTTTAACCGTTAATGAAAATGCATGCTATTGTAGTCAAACAGCATTTTGCGGTGATAGTTGCATTTTGTTACATTTGCTTATTCATAACTCCTGTTGTTATAATTTGAAAGTTGTTGTTTGTGAAGATTGTGTGCTAGAGAACAAGTTACCACTATGGGAGCCTGCCGCTGGGCAATTCTGGCAATTTTTTCAAAAAAAAAAGTAGCTATTTTAATCTCATTTAGATAAAACATTTTGCACATTTTTAGATCAATTACAAAAAGCTAAATTACTAAGATTTGGAAGAGTTTGGAAGAATTTATTTTGCTCAGTCCAATCAGACCCTGCACACTTACTGATTAAGTCCAATTTAATATGTTTAAATGCTGAAAGATTGCGTTTTTTAAGTAAATGCGTTATTAAATTTAAAAAGCACGTTAGTGGTACAGATTTTCAAAATAGCTTTTAGTAGCATCAGAGCTGTCATTTTCACTGTTTGAAAAATGGATAGCTTTGAAAAAAGCTGCTGTAGATTGAACGTTTTCCTCCTGCTCTCTACTGCATTGAAGAAAAACTAACTTGCGGTGGTATATACAGAGGTTGATTACATTCAAATAGACGATTGGGTTGTTATTATGACATTGATGCTGCAGAAATCACCTAAAATGTACTATAAAGTTAATGGGAAAATATAGAAAAAATTATTGGAAACGATAGCACCTACGCTATTAAAGCTGTTTTTAAATTGTTGAATATGGTTGCAGTATAAAAATCTTGTTGTTTGAATGTAATTTTGTTGTGGCTTTCATCTTCAAACAGCGGATTTATTTGCTTTTTTTTGCATAAGTACATTTGGCTTAGTATTTTTACACAAGGGCGACTTTTTTCACTAAATGGCCATCTGCCTCTTTAGTGTCAAGCTCTGATCTGCTCAGAAGTTAATGATCGGGTATGATATATCCATAATATCCATGGATACATCAAAACACATAGTTACACAATGTTTCTGTGAGTAACATTGTAGGTGAGACAAATGCAAAAATTTCAATTGATTGGTAAATTTCTTGCAGGATCAAATTTCTACCGTAAAATAACATCTTAAAAGTGATTATTTAGTGAAAAGTAAATACAGCAAAGTGTTGCAAACTGTGTTATATCAACAAAATTATGTTGTTTTGTGAGTTCCAAAGGGGGTCCTCCTTTCTGGGTGTGCCACTGGTGTATTAATATGTGAATAATGCTTCAAAAGTTGTTGTGATTTTTTCTCATTTGTATAAGTAATCACAGAAAAAGTATTTGATTGATGCTAATAGATCGAAACAGGCTTTAGAAATGTGCCATGTCATATTGATTTATTCTGTAAGAGTTGACTTCCATTGGTGAGCATGAGTAACTAGTATGAACGAGTATACTTAGTATGTTTGATAGGCTAATTCAAAAAAACACCTTTTTTTGAAAGTTTGCAGTCTTACCCTGTCAAAGTGTTCCATTTACTGAAAAGACACCTTGTGTAAAAGATTATTGAAAAATTTTGACGTTTAGAGATTCTCCACCTCCCCCCCTAGAATTTTCCCTTTTATCCAAAATTACTCAAAATTTGAATGCCTGTATTTCTCAAAGTACTTAAGCAAACCCACAAGTATTTGGGTTCATTTTGATCAGGATGCTAAGCACTACAAATCTACAGTTTGAAAAGGTTAAAAAGCAAAAAACTAGTACATAGTTTTTTGATGCAAGTTTTGATATCAATGGAATACTACATACTGCAATGCAAATAGTTTTTGTCATAAAACAAAACACTAAGAATCCACAGCATTCCTCACTTCTGCTTTTTGGCTAAGTTGAGCTTCGCACAGAATGGGTCACTTAAAACAGTGTAATAGCTGTTTAAAATAGTGTTTCATAGGTCATCAACTCATTGTTGCCCTGCTAAGGTGTGCTTGAGAACCTGAGGAATTTTTTTGAGATTTTGGGAAGCAACTTGTAAGAGATATTGCAATTGTTCTTCATCTTTTGTCAAGCGTCCTGAAAAGGTTTGCACTAAAGCAATGCTTCTTTCAGCATGGTCAGTTGTAACTGCTAGAGATGCACAAAATGCTTTAGCAGTGTGATAGTCATGGTTTTCTTTCCGTTGGGCAACTGTAAGTTGAAGAAAAGAATCTGGAATTTCCAATTTTGTAAACAGCAAACGTGTGTTGGAGGTTGCAAATGATGACAGTGATCAACTATCGACACTTTCCAATAGTATGGTGGCCTTTTTGCTGGAACATCTTTCCCTTCTACAGCAAGCATTGCTTGAACTATTTCTTCGTTTACATTAAGCATGACATCATCATCAAAGACAGCAAGACCCACCAATTCTTCAGAAAGATACCACAAATGATGAATCATCCGCCCAGTTGTTGCAAAAGAGATGTATGTAATTATAATTTAGTGATGTTCTTGATGTTTGCTGGCCAGAGCTCTTAATATTTAATCGTTTTCATGCAATCTGGCCTAAAGGCTACCAGCGCAGAAGCCTATAGAAGCATCACCAGAACGACAACTACTTAAGAACAAGCAAGGCGAAAAAGTTGTCTTCCTGCTGGAATCGAACCTGCAGCCTTTGGTTTACCAGTTTACTGCTCTACCACTTGAGCTAGAGAAGACGTCTCCTTGCATGCTTAATTTTGGCTATTTAAACCCAGCAACTTAATGCTTGTTCTATGGTGTTGATAATAATTTAGTGATTGAAATCACTGATAGTGATGTACATCACTAAATTATTATTAACACCATAGAACAAGCATTAAGCTGCTGGGTTTAAATAGCCAAAATTAAGCATGTGAGGAGACGTCTTCTCTATCTCAAGTGGTAGAGCAGTGCACCAGTAATCCATAGGCTGCAGGTTCGATTCCTGCTGGAAGACAACTTTTTCGCATTGCTTGTTTTTAAGTAGTTGTCGTTCTGGCGACGCTTCCCTAGGCTTCCGCGCTGGTAGCCTTTAGGCCAAGTAGCACACAAACGATTAAATAGAGATTGCTTTGTTGGTGGTTTTGTATTCGCTTAAGCTTTTAAGAAGACACAAGTCACTATTAGGAGCTTTCACTCTAAGTGGAGCAGTAATCCAGATTTTGATGCAAATGTGCGTAAAGAACATACACAGGCCTCATAGTCCTTTCAGCTCTCTGGCAGTTAAACCAAAGCAGCTTTTTGAAGTAGCCTCAAAGCAGCCTCAGTTGGTCTAGCTTACCACCAAGTTTATATTCAGACACCAGGCTTGATGAATGAAAGATGAATTAGGCAAAACTTAAGTTGAAACAAAAACTGCATATTTTTATCAAAAATTAACATACAGAACTTTTTCATTTGACCTTTATTGTGTGCTTCAATTTTATCAATTGATAATGCTCCTCATCATTGATGTTCTGAAAGCAGTTTACTTGAACTGCCAGAAGCTGAAACGACTACTAGGCCTGTGTGTGTTTTTTACGCACATTTACATCAAAATCTGGATTACTGCTTCACTTGCAGTGAAAGCTCTTAACAGTGACTTATGTCTTTTTAAAAGCTTGAGCAAATACAAAACCACCAACAAAAAAATTTCTTTTGCAACAACTGGGCGGATGATTCCTCATTTGTGGTATCTTTCTGAAGAATTGGTGGGTCTTGCTGTCTTTGATGATGATGTCATGCTTAATGTAAACGAAGAAATAGTTCAAGCAATGCTTGCTGTAGAAGGGAAAGATGTTCCAGCAAAAAGGCCACCATACTATTGGAAAGTCTTGATAGTTAATTACTGTCATCATTTGCAACCTCCAACACACGTTTGCTGTTTACAAAATTGGAAATTCCAGATTCTTTTCTTCAACTTACAGTTGCCCAACGGAAAGAAAACCATGACTATCACACTGCTAAAGCATTTTGTGCATCTCTAGCAGTTACAAATGACCATGCTGAAAGAAGTGTTGCTTTAGTGCAAACCTTTTCGGGACGCTTGACAAAAGATGAAGAACAATTGCAATATCTCTTACAAGTTGCTTCCCAAAATCTCAAAAAAAATCCCTCAGGTTCTCAAGCACACCTTAGCAGGGCAACAATGAGTTGATGACCTATGAAACACTATTTTAAACAGCTATTACACTGTTTTAAGTGACCCATTCTGTGCGAAGCTCAACTTAGCCAAAAAGCAGAAGTGAGGAATGCTGTGGATTCTTAGTGTTTTGTTTTATGACAAAAACTAATTGCATTACAGTATGTAGTATTCCATTGAGATATCAAAACTTGCATCAAAAAACTATGTACTAGTTTTTTGCTTTTTAACCTTTTCAAACTGTAGATTTGTAGTGCTTAGCATCCTGCTCAAAATGAACCGGAACACTTGTGGGTTTGCTTAAGTACTTTGAGAAATTCAGGCATTTGAATTTTGAGTAATTTTGGATAAAAGGGAAAATTCTAGGGGGGGGAGGTGGAGAATCTCTAAACGTCAAAGTTTTTCATAATATTTATACAATGTTTTTTCAGTAAATGGAACACTTTGACAAAATAAGACGGCAAACTTTCAAAACAAGGTGTTTTTTGAATCAGCCTAATATTTAATCCAATGTTTGGTACTGTCTTCTAATATACAAAAACAAAAACTCTGCTTTTTCTCTAAATGAATCAAGGTATTGGTACTTAACTGTTTGATATATTTGAAGGACAAATTCCCAAAGGAAAACTAGATCCTACAGTTAAGAGGCTAGTTTTCATACTGATTGATGCAATGAGATTTGACTTCATTAACTCTTTGCATTATCGTCAACACATGCCTTTTGTCTCGAAACTTTTAAACAAAGGTCGTGGAATTTTATATAGATCCCGAGCCAAAGCACCAACAGTTACATTACCAAGAATAAAGGTATTGTGTTAATGAATTAAACTTGTTTTCTTATTTTATCTTCTCCTCCACAGCATGTGTATTTTACGATGATTGCAGATATGATTTCGCCAATTACTTTCGAGGAAAATGCTGTCTTCTTCCCATGATTGTCTCAAAACAACAGCGAATTTAAATTGTGTGTGATATATGACTTTAGCAAACTCGATTTAATAATATGATGTTTTGCAATGTTTTTCAAACAGAACTCTTCAGTTACGATCTTTTTGCTAAGAGAACTGCAATCTACAACAAGGAGATATCCATTGCTTGGAATGCATATATCCTTATTGCAGATTGCAATTCTTTTTAGTGCATCATCTTAATGATCCATTACATCTACTGCCCCTTTGTTGCAGGCATTGTTAACTGGAAGTGTGCCTGGATATCTTGATGTGATTCTAAACTTGGATCAATCTGCTGAATTGAAGGAAGACAGCATTGTATCGAGCTTACACAGTGCTAACAAAAGCATGGTATTTTATGGATGCACAACATGGATTCGACTTTTTCCACATACATTTTTAAGAAAAGAAGGAACATTGGGCCTGTATGTTACTGATTACACAGAGGTCAGTACAGTTTGTAGTGGTCCTACTGAAACACGTAGTAGGTACACATGTAGGACGACTCTTATCCTTCTCCAAACTTTAACACCCCTTAAGGTGCCATTACATTTATAAATTTAAGTAAAAAGGTGGGAGAATGGTGATGTAATCACACTTTTGTATTTGGAGAATTAATTTACCAGTGCGGTATTGCTCATGAGCTTATTTGTCCAGGTGGACAAACGTAAATGGTCATCTTTGTTGCTTCAGGTTGATACCAACGTTACTCGGCACTTGGATGATGAATTAAGCAGAAATGATTGGGATGTGATGATTTTACATTATCTTGGATTAGATCATGTTGGGCATTTGGTTGGTCCTTCTTCTACTCTTATGCCGTCAAAACTGTCTGAGATGGATGCAGTAATCAAGCAGATTTATTTAATATTGCAAGAACAGGTATAGTTAGGTACCACAAACATAAAATTTTCAGAAAAAATATTAATCTATTAAATGTAGTAGCATTAGTGTGCTTTTTGCAGTTCACCTCTCACGCTGTACTGCGCTGAAGAGTCTTAGTGAGCACTAAATTGAATTTCGTGTGTTTACTAAACAATGGTTTAATCTGACTATTGTGAAGCTAAGGAATACATAAGTATTTGTTAGCTCAATCCACGCGAAAGTTTATTGAAATTTTTATGTCAGCTCAGTATATTAGTTACTTCAATTTGAATGCCATTTCTGAGTAAGGTACTCTGTTTCATTTGTGCAACATTCCTCCAATAGCGTACGATGACCAAAAAACACAACTTTTGCATATTTCTTATTTGATACTACCAACCCACGTAAATGTCCCAAGAGTGCAGCTAAGCAAGTATCAAGTTTAATTAATTTTTTTCAGCCTGACACTCTCATATTACTTACAAGTGACCATGGCATGACTGCTCAAGGAAGTCACGGTGGCACTACAACACCAGAAGTGAACACGCCCCTTCTGTTTCTGTTCGGTGATCCAAGATTCGGGTAAGTATAAAGAAAATTGAATTTACAATTAATTTGAAAGATTTCGTTCAAATAAAAATGGCTAATGGTGTCTTAAATGACACGTTTGATAAAAATTTCTGTTGTTATCAATCTTTATTTAATAGTTTTGCATATTATTTAGCTTTCTGCAAAAGATTTCTCTACACTTTTAGTTTTTCAGATTATTTTGTTTGCTGATTGAGCCAAAGAACTAGTGATGTGTGTGTTAACATTTGACAAATATTGCATATTATCTGCTTAACATAAAAAGCTGACACCTTGAATTCTATTGCTTCCTCATGGCTTGCTTGCTTTCAAAATGACTTGCAACGTGGAACAGTACTTAATTAACTATCTAGTACTCCTTTAATTTTTTGCACAGGAAGTGGCCGGAACCGGAAACAGTCGAACAGACTGATTTGGCAGCTACACTTGCTATTTTGATGGGAGTGCCAATCCCTACGACATCTATGGGCCGTGTTATTCCTTCAACATTAATAGTACGTGATATGCCCCATTTTGCAGTCCAATGCCATACTGCTTAGAAAGTTGTAAATTATAATAACAGAAATTTGTATAGCGCCCTTTCCTGAAGTGAATCAGATCGAAGGCGCTTTACAGAAAATCATAAAGCAGTTTACACAAAAAGCACAGTAAAAAATATCAATATATTCAGTGTAATTTTTTTGTTTTCGCATTCTATCATCCTAAACAAAATCGAACAACTATTAACCTTCACCCTGGAAACCGAAAAGAAAACAAAAAAAGATTACGGAAAACACCAACAAGAAAACAAACAAGGGAGAATAGATGGAGAAAATAAAACAAGTTCAAAATAGATTGACTGTAGGCAAAACCTCAGAGCACAAATAGAAAACGTAGGAAAAGCTGAAACGTTTTGTTGCTGGTCAACTGGCGTAGTCAATATTATATTTATTAAGATATAGTAGTGCTATTAGCGATAAACAGATAGTGGAGTCAGTTGTTGGGGTTATAGCACATTAAATGCATGTTTAAAATGAAATGAGAAATTAGTTCAAAATATTATCTGCAAATGTAATCTTCTTTCTTTTTGCACCAATCGAAACGTTTGGTAAGGTAATGATTGGCAATATGTTTTTTATGCTTTTTCTCTAATCATTCCGGCAATCGAGTTGTAATAATTCGACACACTTGTTTTACTATACCTTTCAAGCTCAAGAGCGCGGTCAAATTTTACTGATTCTAAATAAGAAAGTTTCAATTTTTTTTCTTCGAAAAGTGGCCTACCCTTTCAGCATATTTGATAGTTGTCTCTAAGTTCTTTTCTTGGCCGAGCAAGAAACTGAGTCAGACGTACTGTTTCAGTCAGAAATTCGAATCACCGAACTTTTGGCTGTGGCGCCGGTAACAGGTTGTCCATTCTCATTTTTCCACAATCTTCATTTAATTTGTTTGTAAGAATTTCACTGTTTTTGATTCAATGTGGCTTTCGATTTTTGCGGTTTTGACCTTTGCGATGTTTAGAACAGTTTTTTTTTACTTTGAAAAAGTCTCAAAAAGTTTGACTGAAAACTGAGACTACCGGAAATCAACAGAAAAGCCAAAAAGTCTTCATTATTACTGATCCCAATTTTCTATGAAGGCCATAAGCAAGTCTTCAGTTGCTCTGAACCCTGATTGCTAGAATCACGTCGTTTTTTCCAACTTTTGTCATTTTCTTCCATTTTTTAAGCAAATTTATGTCATTTTTTCTTCCATGACTGACTGGACAGCGTGAGGTAGACAGGTAACAGTATTCGTATTAATCAGTGATTTTACGATGAAGGTTATGAGGAAAGAGAAGGAACTGCATGCCTTGCAATACAACTGCCATCATCTATTGACTCATGCCTCACACTCGGGAGCTTATTCCGAATTCGATGAAGTGAAACATCCCGTAGAATTATACAGGTTAATATTAACGATTTTAAAATGTAGTAGCACTGGTGTCTTGGTCGAGCACTAACGCGTTTGACTTTGGAGTGGGAGGTCTTAGGTTCAAATTTCCGGCCAATCAAATCGAACTCAGTGTTGCCAACGGCTCGCCACCACTGCAGCATTTTTTCAGAAGGACCTGTGTTGCTTTCAAGCACAATGAAGCGGAGATAGGCCCCGCCACTCATTACATGTTTCGGCGTAATACTGCGCGTATAATGAAAAATTTTGTTTGGTAATTTTGCGGCTGTTTTTCGTTAAGAGTTAAACAGAAAATTGCGCAATTTGGTTTTTAAAATCCTTGAAGTTCATCAGAGTTATGCTGTGCTCCTGTCCACAACCAATCAGACGTCGAGTGGGTAAAGCGTCTGCTATTGAATCAGTAGGTTTTGGTTCCATTCCCTGGCAGGTTACCAAAGATTGTACAAACTGACATTTACAGCTTGCCTTCTTGACGCTCACATTGAAAAGGTACAGTGAGAAACCTCCATCGTGTGTGGTAAACAGGTGGCAGGTGACAGCTTGATTCGAAGATCGCAAGGTCCCTTCGCTGTCTCCTGGCGAAGGCAGCTTGGACGTCACTGTCGTATAGTGGGAGCAACAAGAAACTTCGACTTCATGATGGATATAAGCAACGCAAAATTTGGCTAGCACAAAGCACTCTACAGTTCGTATATACGTGCTGTTTTGGATTGAGTGATTACAATGTTGCTTTAAAATCAAAAACGCAATTCAAATTACATTGAAGTAAAAAGCTTAAATTTTTCCAGAAACGGCTTACAATTTCACGGTGCATATTTATTTGGCGAAAAACAAGGTTCAGAGAGAATGTTTGACCGTGCTAGGAAATCTTACATAGAATGTCAGGATGCAATATCGAAGAAACTAACTTCAAAACTTGCTTCGTACGATTACCCAGTAATGGCAGTGGGAACATGTCTTTTGGCGTTGGTATGTTGTTTGTTTTGCATTCGCCAAGGCTTAATATACATTGCATCCCAGATACTACATCACTTCTACTTATGTGTGACACGTAAAAATGTATAAGCCTACGGTATTACAGAGGTGTCGAAACTTTTAAAGTAGTGCTAGATTAGACTTTTGATTGTACCATGTTGCATCCAGAATATTCGGTTCAAAAACGTTTAAGACCAGAAAAATCTTCGGGGCTTTTTGAGCCAGAAAATGTCGAGGACCTAAAAAAGTGTTTTAGCAAGTTTACTAGGTTGATTTCTTCTGGGTAAAATCGGCCGGAAAAAAGAAAACACCGAGCGCGGGCCGGGTAAAATTTTATTTCTAGTTGCAAATGCCGTGTGCTTGTCTTGGGAACCCCTGCTTTATTATGTAGTGTTTAAGTTAATTGTTGGACCTGCGTGTCGAAGAATTAGGTCACTACTTTGAATCATACTTATGTTTCTAATGCGTTTTTTTTCGTAATTTTAACGCTACTGATCGTTTTAACGAATTGTCCGCTCTGGCGATTCTTAGCTCATAAGCAACATTCTAAAATAATTCGAGAAATTAAGGTCTGTATTTTAGTGACTTTGGTCATTCTTGTTATTGCTCACTAAACTTTTTTTCAGGGTCTATGCCTTTCCTTTTTTCTGTGGATGAGATATGTTGTGCTTTCAAGAAGTGTCACTGTATCAAATACTGACTCTAGTCGTCGCATGACACGAGCCCTTGTTGCTTTATCATTGGGATGCTTTCTACACTTAACTACTCTTCCCGGAAGTAGTTTCATTGAAGAAGAACACCAAATATGGCATTTTTTAACTGCATCAGTCTCTCTATTTGTCTTCGTTGCTTTTTTAAGGACAATAGCTCAAATAAAAGAAAACGCCGCTAGAGAGCGCCCCAAATCTAGTTTGTACAACGCTCAGTTTAACGAATCCGCTTCTCTTATGCGATTGAGAAAAGGTCCAGATAAGAGTGAGGCTTGGACTCTTATTAGGGGCGCAGGTGGTGACAATACGGCCCAAAATGGGACGTCTGTCGAAGAAGTAAGAAAAATATCAAACCCTCCACCCCATAAATTGCCTGTTTTAGCAAAAGATCATTACAAATATGTGGGAGTGGCTTTTGCAACGGTTATCAGTCATCGTCTATTGAGAGCGTGGAATCAAACTGGAATAAAACATGCCGATGAGCCAGATATAGGTAAATTTTATTTTATTTTGCTACTGTATTTCCATCAGAAAATCAGTTTACCCCGAGCTTTAAGGAGACATTTCATATCTGATACAGTCTTATTTACGCTCCATAAGAATATACTAAGGCTTTTGGTTTGTGTGAACAATTTAGCTCTGGCATCCGCTGCTTCTGGCCAATAGAGTTATGGCCCAGTTATAACACTCGAGCCATAAATTAATTCTGCATTCTGTAGTCGTTACCTTTAGATTGAGTTAGCTAATACTAGCAAGCAGGTCATTAAATTAAATAAAATTTTAAAAGAAAAAATTTTGTTGCATTATTCCATTTTGATAAAAGCTATATTTTGCAGAGGATTACCTGAATGCAAATGAAAACAAAACTGTGCTGTCAATTTTCGCATTTGTGGGATTAATGTTTGTGGCTGTGATGCTGGAATTTATTTGCACAACTAGAGACTACATTCGAACAGCCTTGACGTTAGTTGGGTTAAGCGGCTGCTACTTGTTCCGTGTTGCTATTTGTGCGGTTTTTCTTCCGTGGAAAACTGACGTATGCGATAAGTAAGATTATACTTTTCCAATGTTCATGGACAGTTTTTTTTTTTGCTCAAAATTCACGGCCAAATGTTCGAATTTTGTCTAAGTAGTTCTTTTTTCTTTCGTTTTCGCAATTGCAAGCACAATTTTGGGCTTGGATGCAAAAATTTTTCGAATTTTTTGGTCATAACCAAAATGCTTAATTAATATCGGCAATGACCATCAGTTTCTGAAAAAACAAACTAGGTTTACGGATATCTGTGGTTGAAGAGTAAGTCTCCGAAACCTTCAGTTTTTTATACGCTAAAGTGATTAATTACTAGTACTAAAACATTTGGCACTTGTGATTGTATAATTTATTCTAGGTTGTACTTTTACTGGTGTAATTACTGTAGTGTGCAGTTAACACATTCTGTGCTCATGAGATTGCAAAAAAAATTAATTTCCAAACTTGTCAAAATGATGGAATTGAAATTAGTTTATATAATACCGCTTTTCACTTTGAGTTTATTGTTTTTATTCCCAAATACTGCATTTATTCAAATCAAACTTGCAACAAAAGTGGATTTTTTTTGTAGTTAATCTTTCATTTATGGTTGCTTTTCAGGGGCATTATGGAATCTCGACTTGTGTACTTTTGCATTGGATCACTACTTGCTAAAAGTTTATTTCATCGCCTCGTTTCACCTTGCTCGCAGAAAACCCGAACTAAAGCGTACTTATGCTCTTCTTCAAAACTGTGTGCTTGCTTCAAAAACACAAGTGTGTCTATGTCCAAATCAGTGGACTGTTTTTTGGCTGCAATTGCTCTCCTTTGCGCGCTGCTGCTACGTCCACACAACCAATGTGCCCTGGGTTTCAATCTCTTTCTTTATCTCATTGTTTTTCGACTTTTGTGGCCTGTTGTGGTCGAAAATCGCCGACATATTCTGAATACAAACAGTCTAGTTTTGTTGTTTTCGCGCCTTCCTGATGATCTGCTAACCAGCACCGAAATTACGGCTCGAACTGTTCTGGCATTCTGGTTCGGACAAATGGCTTATTTTACCTTGGTAAGTTGCCAGAGTAACTGAATTATTACCACGTACCCGATGCCCTCTTGGCTCACGTTAAAAGAACTCTGACTTGCAGGAAGCAACGAAGTAACCCTGGGTAACTATCATTCAGCGCATATGCTGCTAAACGATAAAAATGTGCTGTAGAATGAGAGCTATCATATCGTTTAAAAGTATTTTTAGCTTTAGAACAGTTTCAATCCCAGCCTTATAATAACTACTTTTCTAATACCTTTACCACAAAAAAGTTTGCTGTTCTATGTTTTTTTGGTTATGCTGAGAATGGTGTGGTTACGATGCGTATCTTGTCCATTGAAGACGATATAGCTGTGTTGATTAACTCGTTTTGTTGAAACAATTTACCAATTTCATGGGTAGATTGTTACAAGCTACTTTAATTTTTCAGGGGAATTCGAACAGTTTTGCCACTGTCGACTTATCGGCTGCTTACATTGGATTATCAGGCGGTCAGGGATTGTTCAACTATGTTGCCGCTGGGTCCCTCGGGGCGTTTGCTACTTACGTTGGGCCAATTTTGTGGATTTGTCTGTTGGTAACTGATATCGTTCGGTCTGGTTTCACAGGTGAGATTCAGATTACTAACGTGTCACTGTAGAAATAGTTTCCTCAAGTAGCGTATATTTGAGCATTTCGGTTGTAATGTAACGCGCTGCCGATTTGGTGCGAATAAATTATTGCAAAGTTTTACCGCTCTTGGGGAGCGGTTTTGCAAGATTTTCTGAATACGACACATGCTGGTTACAACTTGTTTAATCATTTGCATGCGTTCTGGCTTATAGACTACCAGCGCAAAAGCTTCGCAAAAAGTCAACCGAACGGATACTACGTATAGCAAGCGCTGCGAAAAAGTTGTCTTTCCACAGGATTCCTTAGGCTTCGTGCTGGTAGCCTTTAGGCTAAAAAGTACGCTAACGATTAAACATTAAAACGCAGACCCGCAAACGTTAAAAATATGCAACTTCATAGTCAAAACTTTGCTGACGAAATTAAGGTGGATCAATGCAAACATTCGGACATCACTCTTTTATTTTCAAATAAATTAATTTGTTTTGTTGTAGCGCATATTTATCCTCCTGTCACCATACAGCGTCAGACGCTAAATATTGGACGATACACGTACTTTTCATTGCAATGACTACTTCGTTGTTGGAGGAATCCGCACCTGCTTAGGAGTTTCCTGTGATCCAATGGTCCTGCGGCTTCGATTTATCCAAGGACCTTATCCAAGGACGCAACAACGTGACCAGGGTGCGGATTGAACCCAGATCATGCGATCAGGATCGTCGCAAAAACGACGCCTTTGGCTTCTCGGCCACTCTGACGACAATTTTTGTATTTTAGTTGCAGATGACGCAACTGGCCGTTCGTCTCCAGTCGCTGCAATATCAATCGCTTCCACTCTTGCTAATTTAAAGCTACTCAGTTTAGCAGTTTACGTTGCAGTAGCTACGGGGCACCGGTTTCATTTGTTTGTATGGAGTGTATTTTCTCCTAAACTAATGTATGAATTAGTAAGTACGGCAGTGCATTTCGGATTGCTACTTGTAGTCATGTTTTTTTGCTAAGTGGAATGCAAACGTTGTTATGCTTGCCTATTAGTTGTAGAGCAATGTGATTCTACTGTAGTTCAAAATTTGTCTTAGGAAATAGACACTTAGATAGTCTCAAGACTTTTTCGATTCACAGAAAAGTGGGTTATCACATTAGATATTTAACAATTTCAAAATTGAAAGAACACTTGTGGTCACTGATAAATTTTGCCAAGACATTTTTTGCACTGACTATTCATCCGGAATGTATGACGAGTTTCAAAAATGCAATTTGCCCTGGTGCTGTACGCCTGCTACAGATTTACAATGAATTATTCCACTTGCCTCACTGTGTTTGTAATGAACGTGTCTATTGATTCAATTATTTTTGGAAAGTTTAATTTGAAAAATATAGAGTGAAGCAGAAAAACCTACCGCATTTTCAAGAGCTTTACTCGAATACACAGCTTGCATGTTGATTTTTACTGTGCGAACTATTTCGAAATGCTTTTATTATATTGTTGTTACGTTAGGGATGTAATTGGTTAATGAAGTGCATTATTTGTTCCTTTTGCGAAACGTTTTGGAAAAAATGTAAATCTTATTAAGGTGTCGCTATTCTTAAAAAGATCTTGCCATTTTAATGGTAAATTATTGGATAGTACTATAGTTTGTCTCCGTCATGTTATGTAGTTTCACTGGTTCGTCAATGCATCTAAACCTGTTGCCATTTTTAAATTATGGAACTGTTCCAATTTTCAAAGCTTTGAAGTGTTCGTGGTCAATCTAGTCATAGGGTTTTTCTGTATTTCAAATACCGCTGGTAAAGTTGTTTCAAGAGAATTTTATAAGAATTCAAATGTCGTGCATAAAGTTTTTAGTAAGTTTGGACCCTTTACCTTTTTTCCACAATATACCGCTGTTATTCTGATGTTTTCATTTTCTTCGACTAAAAATTGTTGTTAAAATTGGTTTGGCATACGATTTAACTCTTCCTTTTTTCAACCTCCTACCCCATACAACGGATTTGCTTAATCTTTCTTTCCTAAAGGCCTTGTATGATATTTGAACTGGCCGTTATTGATGACGTTTGTTCTGGTAGTTATTTTAATAGCATTGACACTGTTTTAGCTTTATTTAAAACGCCAAATATACGTCAGTTTTAGTAATTTGTCTTTTCGTCTATATGAAATATCTTTCAATGACTTTATCTACCAAGATCTTTAACCGAGTCGCTGGTAATTGTGTCTTAGTTTTTAGGGGTTAAGAAAAATGGTGTTAAGAAAGAAAAATTTGTTGGGGTTAAGAAAAATAGTAACGATTTTCTGGAGGCGAAACGTGAAATAACTTCACTGGGATTATATGGAGTTCGTTATGGTCTTCACAGGAGATCAGTTATTCTTGAGTATGAATCAGGCAGTCAGCATCTGTCTGCAGGGGCGCCGAGAGCCAGACGTGGGCCCGGGGTCAGCTCAAATATTAGGCATCTCCGGTTTTGTGTACTCCACAACACAAGGGGAAAATGCCACAGTTTTCTCCGGATTTTGATGTGATCTCGAAAAAAAAAAAGGGTCTTTGATCCCTGTACATACTGATTTCTCAGTGTCATTTCGATGGGCCTTCTGAAGCCCATCGGCCCTTTGCTGGGCTCCCTGAAGCCAACGGGCCCCATGATAGGCCCCCCTGAAGCCCATGGGCCTCGGGGTCATTGAACCTGCTCCCCTACTCAGAGGCCCTGACTGTCTAACCACACCAATGTAGAGCACCCTTTTTTAAGGTTCTGTTTGCTAGTTTTTTGTCAGGCTAGGCCACCACAACGAGTAGATTTCTTGGCACCTTTCCCAAGCACCCAACGACGCATTGCCTGTTTCGGAATCGAACCGGGAGTCCGCAACCTTTCGATCACTAATCCAACGCTCTACCGACTGAGCTATCGCCCCCTCACAGTAGAATAAAGCAGTTATACATTTTTATACAATTGACGTTTTAGTGGTTCAGTGGTACAATCGAAATCAATGGTACACCTTGAGACTACTACCGGTATTGTTTCTCAACATTTTTGCTCGAGTGCATAAGTTGACAAAAACTTCTCTGTGCTTGCACAACTAAAATCTTTGGCTGAATTTTAATTCACAGGGAAAAAGTGATGACGAACACTACATAACGTGTACAATGAAATGAAAATATGTTACAAGCACAGTCAAAAAGAAAATTGCTGATTGTCAATTTGCACCCTTTTCAATGCCTATTTTTTGGCATTGTGCTTTTCGGTTCCTTTTCTGTTTTACTGTCGATCCTTTTTCAAGAAGAGACCAAAAAATGAACCAAACAGTGCAGTAAAAAGGGTATGCAGATGTCCCATTATACCCCGTATAATGCCAGCTATAGCAAAATGCCTCGATATGACAAACTATTTTTAGTGGCGTGGCAAGACTGCCACAGCACTCGTCTGCTTGTGAATTCCCTTAACCAGACGCAGAAAAGCTAATTACGAATATTCAACGTTTGGACAAATTGGAGGAGGCGTCAACGAGTGCAGAAGCAAAAATATCTAAACAGCAGATCGCAGTATTGCCCAGTATGGATTGAAAAACTCAGCTTAGTTAAAATTCAACGAATCCTGTTAAAGCATAGTGTATCATGCATTTTGACACCATATACGTAGCAAAAGGATAAAGCCACCTCATGCATCAGGAAATGCTATCATAAATTAGCAATAATGTGAAACACAAACGCACTGTTTTTTTTTACTTGTATCACTTTTAAACACTAAATACTGAAGATTTTTTGTCTAGTTTCAACAGCGCAATGATAAAAAGTCAAGTTCAAGGTCTTGGAAAAAATATTGCAGAGGATAACTTCAAAACATTATAGAAAATTCAGCAAACTTTCAAAGTTTAAAACACTACAAATTAACTTATTATTAGTTATTACCAAAGAAAATTTATGTATCATAATTTTAAAATTTAACCTTATTCTTCTACACATACAAAGTATTGATGTTTAGAGCTTAGTAAGTTAACCCACTAACCCATTCTAAGTTAATAATGACCTAAGATCCGCAACCAAAACGATCACAATATGACCAAAATAAGATTCGAAAAAAATGTTTTGATATGTTGCTTAAAAGTCATCTTTAGATTAACCCCCAATTATGGCGGCATTTTTATCCGCTTTAGAAAATTCCTTCTCCCACCAGCGTAACTGGATGTTTTGAATAAAAGATATTTTTGAAATTACGTCAGATCAATATAAAAACATCTTTGCAATTACATTAATATGTTTAGAACGCACCACGGGTTGAAGATGAAAGGGATAAAAACAAAACAAAAAACATACGTTAGATATATACAGCACACAGTTCGACGATATGATTAAAATACTAGGTAAAAAGAGCTTCGTCTTAAACTATATCCATCTGAGAGAGAAATGCAAACTTCAAGACAACTTCTATACTACCAACAACAATACGTAAGCTTCCATTTTGCAAAAATATGCGAAATTTTTAATAAAAAAATATAATTAACTCCAACCAAAACGTACGCTAAAGTGAACTACTGGAATGGTCGAATGGTTTTGAAAGAATCAGATCGAATCTATACAAAAGGACTGTCTTCCAGAAAAATTGATATCATTACAAATTAAAAACTGTACACTAGGTAATAAAACTAGCACAGCGCTAAAAAAAAACAGGTAAATACAATCACATAAATAGCACTTTACCCAAAATACAGGAGCAAGAGTCTTTTCAGAAGAAACTTGCTCCATTTTCGAGCGTTTTCAACATAAATATTGACAGGTTTTGTCCCAAAAGTTTGACGCATTGATTTATATGTTGGGCAGTCGATGGGGGTGGAACTTGTGCTTAATATGCCCCAAACCATGGCCATCTTTTGAGGGAAACTTTTGGTCTGGAGCCGGTGAGGAAGTGTTAGAGATGGGATTTCCGGTCAGCATCGGTAGAAGATTCTAGAAAAAGCAAACAAACGTCTTAGACTTGCATATTTGCTACAGCGATCATTTCAAAAGTTATGTAGTCGCGCTTCTCTTATTTATATTAACTGGTCTTGGATAGCTGACAGCGAAAGGGCCTTAAGATTTTCCGCACGACAATGCCACTTGCTGGTATCTTGATGCAGGAACTGCATAATAATCCAGCCAATTTAAGTGACTGAATAGGAATCGAACCCAAGTCTACTGCTTCAGTTTCAACCCTCTAAGCCAGTGGTTTTACCTTTTTTGTTGATGGCGCCCTTAAAATCATCAACCAGAAGAAAACTAATGGGCACCTTGACTAGTTACACGTTGCAAAACACAACCGTCAAGAACAAATCCAGTCGTTTCGAACACAGTAATTGCAAAGCATTCGAATCAAATCTTTCATTATGCATGCTGTATTACGCCGGCGTGTGACAAGTTTGTGGACCCATTTCCGCGTCATTGAACCCGCACAACACAGCTCCTCTTGAACAAATGTCGCAATAGTGGCGACACTGCGTCCGATTTAACCTGCCCGAGATTTGAATTTCAGATCTCCGGATCCAGAAACGAACGCGTTACCACTCGACCAACTGACCGGTATTGTAAAGCACTCGATACTTCAAATTCAGAAACAGCACATTTCGAAAAAAATCTTTTCTTTTTCAAGAAAATGTAATGTACGAGTATATTGTACGGGTTGTCATATTTTTCATTTTTCAACAAAAATCTGAACTTAATAGCTTATTCCAAAAAATATGCCCAACATGTTTCCCTTCAACTTCATCAAAAAGATATCTCTTAAGATAAACACTGCTATAAAAGATAAAATCACAGCAACATTACGGGTGATTCTTAATTTACTGTAGTTTTAAGAATATTTAGTTCCAATATTCACTAAAATTTTGGACCATTTTAACTTTAGGAACAACATTAATTTTAAGCTACAGCCTTGATTCATAATATATTACCCAATAAACAAATTATTTCGTGACAACAAATAGCCCTTACGATAGCTGCGAAATAGATTTTTTTATACTTAATCGACTAAAAATATTGTACAGCAAAAACCACTAGAAACTGCCGGAATTTCTTTACAACGTGAATATGGGGGTAATTCATTATAATTTTCTCAAGTAGACAACATCTCGCACCGGAAAACGTTAATAAAATAATAATAAACTTAGGAATACAATACACAACTGTATCGTAGACTACTGATCATGTGCTAAATTGTTGTCTTGGTATATGATTACATTTACATCTGGATGCTCCAGACAAAAGCTTTAAATATCCAAGTTTCTTTGTCATTGAGCGAAAAATAAGGTATTAAATGACACGGTTCAGAGTTTTAAAACTTTTAATCAAACGATATACGTATTCAGTTCCAACTTTAATGGGAAGTCAAAAATTGCTCAGGAAAGAACTTAAATACTGAAGGGTAGGGATTAGGGGTACGTTTGGGTGGGACTGCACATTATTAAGAGAGCTGGACAGCTATTTCATTTCGGACGTAGCCATACTGACCAACTAGATTTGTTTTGCTTAGAATTTTAATCTTTTATGCCAGAAGTATATAAATATATCGGGATATGGATGTCTACATGTCAAAGAACGAAAACGATTTTTCTTAGATTAAGCAAAATTTGCAACTGTTATGTTCCTAATTCTAATTGTTGATTTTTGACAAATGTCCAAGTTTAGTATTGTACATGGTATATTTAGTTCATGGTTTTATGCTTTTTTTTTACAGTTTGAACGAAAACAAGACCAAATCATTTTGAGGTCAAAATAATGTCGTGGAATGAATTGGCTGAAGGTTTAAAATAGAAAACAGCTCATTGCTTTTCTAAACCAAAGTGCTTGAAAAATTTGTTCATTCTTTTATTGAGACGGATGTTGTTTCTAGTTGTATCTTAGAGTAGGTCAACAATAGGCCTTTTGAAAGCACTTCAGCTGCCGAACCCTTTCAAATAAAGCTATTGTGGACCTTATTTTGCTAACTCTGAAGTACGCACAAAAGAAAATTGAATAGCGACCCGAGGTACACGTTCGGAGGGCTATCATTGCGCTAACCATTCGTTTAGCTAATAAACAACAAAAATCTACTGTTACTTGATGACCTAAGAGCTAGTTACAGCAAATGTTTGCGTCAAATCAGGTCTGCAACACAGAATTCGTGACGTCATCAAATTTGTTCCTCACTTCCGAGTCGATAATAATCATATTTTAAATTTTTTACCTGGGTTATTCTATCGAATTAATGGTACGCATTAGGCGTTAAATCTTACCGATGGTTGAATCTAAGTGAAAACTAAAAAATTTAGAAATGTAATTTAAAATTACAAATCAGCAAAAACTCATAAAATAAAATAATGCACCCGACAGGCTGTATAGGGGGGGGGGAAGGAGACAGTGAAGATTTATATAACGCTTGAGTGAGAAAAACAATGCTTTTGGCATTGTTGCCAGCAATAAAAACGTCCAGTTTTATCAGCGAAAAACTTAAAATGTTTGTTTTAAAATTAAGAGTTAAAATCATTAAATGACGTTTAAACGTTTAAATTGGAGGTATTTGCTTTTGTCTTTCGGACAAAAAATATCAAAAAATGATTTTTTTTATCCGAATTTATAGTGATTCAAAACAAATGTTTAACAAAGTCTTTCGTTATTTTACACTACAGAAACACCAAAATATTTTGATTCAGAAAATGATGACGCATTTGAAAATGTTTCCCAATGATTCGAAACCATATAAACTTAGTTAACAAACATTATCTAAATCTTTAAAATGTTTAACAAGGGATAAAAGTTGTTTGGCCGTCTAAAGATAAAAAAAAGAACAGATGGACTTTCAAAAGCTCTCAAAACAACGCTAAGCCCAAGCGCAAACAGAAGCATATGGCCATCCATCATTTCGACATATCTTGGCAACTAGAAGATAACAATTTAGCGCATTCTTTTCAAGTATTTTATTTGGTTGCGGAATTGTAAAGCTTTATTGATTTTATATCATGTTAAAATTTCTTTTTTAAATGTTGGCAACAAAACATTGATAGAAAAAGCAATAATTTTGAAACCAAAAATGGTGAAAATGGATATTGCTTTTTATAGAAAAACCTGACAATTAAAAAATTCAAACGAAAACAAGCTCACAGCAAACTCAAAAAGGTCAAAGGAAAACGAACTTGACAAGAGCACTGCAAAACAATTACCTGAATTATAGCTTGTCGCGTATTTTCCGAACAACGTAAAATTACCAGTTCTATGGATGGATATTTCATGTTTTGAAACTGTACAGGCGAGTGACAAAGACATTTTATTTTGAGTGACAGTTTTCATAGCGAAAAAGACTGTTCACATTGCAGAGCTAAGTGTAAACACTATAATTTTCTATGTCCGTAGCTAAAAATAACACGTCTGTCCGTTAAGCCGGGTATTTAAACATATTCGAATTTTAATCAATATACCATAAAATACCGTAATTCTATTCTTTGTGGGTCAAACACTTTTGGAATCCAAGTCAAATTTATCAGTACCATTTCAGCCACAAAAAGACAAATATTATTTCTTGTAAATCTATTGTACAAGAAATAATATTTGTTATTTCTTTATACTTTATACGCAATATACGAGGTAAAAAAATCTTTTTTTTTGTCCAAAAAAAACCGCCCGGTAACAGCAAACCAAATCAATGTGTTGGTACGATGTTAAACCATTCTTTAACAATAGCCTTTGTTTCTAAAATTAGAAACTGATATAGGTCTGCTGCCGATTTAAAAATGTTATAACACCATAGATCTTTTCAAGAGTTTTTGATATCTAAATTTTCCAAATTTCAAACGGTTATTTCTTATTAATTCTATTTCCAAATTTCCACTATCACTAAACTTGACTGAGCTGCACTTGGATATACCTATAAACGCTCTGATACAGTTCGTTATTGCGACTTGCCCGCAGAATTTCCGAGTATACTTACTCTATTACTAAGTTACGGGTATCAAAGTACTTGATTATTTTGTAATTTCAAAAAGAAACGTGAGTAAGAACACAACATGAAATTGTTTGTGTTTTAGAAATTTCAGCTGTTGAAGCTAAAAAAATTTGACTTCTAAAATGTTTCTATATTCCTACGAAAAAAGAGAAAACTTAATGAGAAACAAAAGAATACAAAATTGTTAGTAACTTCAAAAGCAACCCACAGCACTCACAGGAAACAGAAAATTTTTTTGTGATGCCATGGTTACCCCTTGGTTTCTCCTCGATCTTCTTCGGTGAGTTTTGTGGTGGTGATGATGGTGAGACTGTTGCTGCTGCTGTTCCTTCATCTCCTCTCGAAACGTGTCGAAGTAAGGGTGTTCAAGCAGCTCCTCACACGTCATTCTAGAAGCTGGGTCCATTTGAAGGCACGCCTGTCCAAACCAAATCTTTTAATGTTTTTGTTGTATCACATTGATGCGAGTAACGAGTTGGCGGGACCCAGAGCAACTCAGCTCCTTTCGATGAAATGTTGCAGCGGTGCAGAGCCGTTAGCAACACTGTGTTCGATTCGACTGGCTCGAAATTTAAACCTCAAACCTCCCGTTCCAGAGAAGGACGCGAAACCGCTCGACCACTTGACCGATGAAGTTAGCTTTATACCTCACATCAAGAGTTGATATTTACATTTTAATGCAAGTACCAAGAAAATAATAATCTTGTCATGTGTGATTTATATGGCTACAAAAGCCCACACAAACAAGGGGGAGGAGACAGAGCCACCATCTGCATTACCTTAACAAACTTGAACCGATCAGTAGTCGAGTGGATAGAGCATCTGCTACTGAAGCGGTAGATTCGGGTTCGATTTTCGGCCGATCAAACCAAAGACTATAAAAATTGGTATTCACAGCTTCTCTACTTGACGTTCAGTGTTAAAAGGGACAGTGTGAAGCCTCCGCCGTGTGTGGTAGACAGGCGGCAGCTTGACTCGAAGACCGAAAGGTCCCTTCGCTGTCTCCTGGCCAAGGCAACTTGGTGAATAAAATGTAATTACAATTACAAAATATGTTTTAACTTTTCTTTTCGAAGCGAAGCTACTTTCCAAGTCCAACTTTTGATGCTTTAAAGGTGGTTTAAACAAGTAAATCATCGTAACAAACCTTCATAAAGTTCATGGCTTGTTGGTTGACGTTGGCATGACGTAGCTCAAGCGGTTCCTGCAACCAATCAATAATTCAAACACTTTAAACAGATGGAATGCACGGCGAAAGATGACAAAATATTTATTGTGCTGTCATAGAAACTGCTATTAGCTTTAAATTGGACCACTTTAAACGTGATATAATCTCGATACACGGCCCTAATGAATAACTTGTTTATATAGTTGACAAAGCAACACAAAACCAACTTACAACAACTACGACAAAGTTAAACAGTTTGCTGGGTACGTTGACAGCTTTTAAGTGAATAATATTGATTTATTGATAAACTATTTGTTAGAAATATGTGCTTGAAAAGAAATATTAAAGATAATTGGCTGGAACTATTTTTAAACAAAGCTTTGTTTAATTAAAAGTAATTAGATACGTAATAACGTCAGAGAAACAAGTGTCGAATTTCTTTTAGAAATATCAAGAATTTTTTTTGAAAAACTAAACCCCAACCAGAACACAACTTGTGCAATCGGAAATATTTATTGAACGGATAGTACTATCAAAAAAGAATAGAACAAAATCTTATGACTAGTACGAAATAGTAGAGGATTATGACCCAAAAGCTCATAGCAGGAACTGGGGGTGGTTTGATGATAATCATAATCTTCCATCTCAACGAATGTTAAACCACTCGCGTAACGAAAAATTTGACTAGAAGTTAATCGTAAAAAATCCAAAGATCCTCTGTCACACCAAACAAGGGAGTAAATATTTCGCCGTGTTTTCAGCTTCAGTATCGAACTGGAAGAAAGCTACCTTGAGCTAACATTCTACTTTAGACAGTCAGCAATTAATTTCTTTACTCATTCACAACCTGGATCATTAGGATGTCATAATGCGAAAACTTGCGTGCACCAATAACTAATCTCAGGTCGCCCACGAATGGGAAGCACAGCTGCGAAAGAAATACCATACAGAAAATGACTCAAACATACAACAAAAAGTTTCACTGGGCATCTGTCTCAGGGTTAAAACAAGTTTTTACTCACCCTCGTGTCAGGTTCGGGAAGAACAAGCCCATGGAAGAACTGGTTCGTACTAAAAATTTGCTTATGACGTGGAATCAAGTCACCTAGAAAATTTTTAACCACAAATATGATGACAAGTTCTATCACCAAAAAGTTCTTCACTAAGATATCCAACCATACACAAATTATGTCGAGTTAGTAAAAAATGCTTTCTTTCCACACACATAAATTATTTAGTTTTCTGCAATTTTGTGTTTGCAGCTGCCGGACTAACTTCATTAAATCTGTTGTTTTTTGATGAATATTGAATGGATAACGACAGATTATTGTAGCAGGGCTCAGAACTAGCATGTTTATTGTTTTTCCGCGTTCAAATAAAACATAAGTCTACCACGTTTTGAAAATCGAGGTAGGAAATTGGGAAACAAATTAGAAAACCGTACACAAAAAAAACGTACACACCAAAACCTAGAATCGCTATTGAGGTAAATGTAACTGGGGTTACTAAGTTTGCGAAAACAAACGTTTACCTAAGGTTTTCTGTATTAAATATAGTTGATCAACATCAGAACGGCCGGGCCAAAGTGCTTGGCCACTTAGTAATTCAGCAAACACACAGCCGATTGCCCACACATCAACAGGAGGACCATACTGGGTGTCACCAACCAGTAGTTCAGGTGCACGATACCACCTCGTAGCGACGTAATCGGTGTAGTCGTCACCTGGACCAGCTAAAATCGATAATGAAGTCGTAAAATCAATGTCTAAGAAAGCAAAATAATACATATGGGGTTGAGAATTAATAGGATGGCAGAAATTGAAATTGAAGATTTGTAAGTACAATACATATTTATTCGCCTGGTTGCCTTGGACAGGAAACAGCAATGGGACCTTAAGGTCTCCGAGTCAAGCTGCCACCTGTCCAGTGTCCATCTGTCTACAACACGGTGGAAGCTTCACATTGTCCTTTTATTTCCAAACGTCACTGACATAATTTTCACAGACAATCTATTTCATCTTTAGTTAAAGGCGGGCCAAACGTCACGCAGGAAAGCTGTAAATACCAATTTTTTATGGCCTACGATTTAACTCGAGGTTCTGTCCCTAATTGATTAAGCACCATTTTAGGTAAATCCTATTAATATTTAACTAACTTCTTTTTGTCTGAAGCTAACATCTGGAAACAACAATTTGCTGAGATGTCATAAACAATTACAAAGGCCTTGATCACACATCATATTTAAGCAATAAAACTCCACAACCATACTTACTTAGTATTCTTGCAAACCCAAAGTCGCAGAGTTTTATAACTCCTTGTTTTGTGATGAGGATGTTTTCGGGTTTCACATCACGATGAATGCACTAAAACGTAAACAACAAGAAATAAATGAAAAGAGCAAGGAGTGTTGGAAGGAACCATCTCTAAAAAAAGCACAATAGTACAACCTAATTTTAATGCAAATAGCAAGCAAACATTACAACAACTGGCACTTACATTATGCTGATGACAAAAATGAACTGCTTGTAGAACTTGCCAAACGATTCTTTTCACATGTTGCTCAGGTACACTGAAATAAGTGCAATAAAGTTAATTTTGTCAGCTTTTTTTTATCTTGGAATAAATGCTACATTAGCAAATTATATTGTGGTTTTTAGCGATGTTGCTGCAATTTTATAGCATGGGAACCGACTTAAATTATGGTCCAAGTACAGCACAGGATACCACAGACACATAACTTTCACAAAACCTATTTTGTCTTTGTACTACAGTTAATGCCAAAAATTTGACAAAAGCACTCGCAGTTGCAATTTTTATAGTCTGTTTTCATACAACAAATTAGAAATTGAACCACTCTATGTGCATTAAAGGTGCATTTAAATCAAAATGAACATGTGATACCGTATTAAACAACAGAATAATGTATTTATTGAAGGCACTTAGGTTCTAGAATACAGCATATCCAGAAAATTATTGACAACAGGATAAAATGTTTATTGAAAGCACTTGGGTTCTTGATTATAGCATAGCCAGAAAATTATTAAACAGTGAATAAATCTGGTCTCTGTCACCAACAAGTCAAGTTTATTTTACCATATGTTAAAGTACGCTGCCAGGATGCAACAAAAGACCATGGGGTCATCTACATCAACTGCACCAAATAGCAATACTTAAATAGTAACAGGCATAAACTTAAACTTGGCGATAAACAAAAATACATATAAACTAAGACAAGCAAAACAAACAATGTTACCAACTGAGCAACTTTTTCATAAAAAAATATTACTTGTTTTTAAAACATTGTCCGTTTTCAGATAAAAAAAGTGTTACAGGAATTAAAAAAAATCTTGTTGCAGTTTTTTAAATCAGCAGAATTTAATTATGGAATATACTGAAAAAAGTCAGCAACATCGTGCCCATCTAAAACATAATTTGAGATGGATCACTCTACAATCTACATTTTCGACAGAGTATACGTCTGTTGAAAAACACTGGAGTGTATTAAAGGCTTACCCATGAGGGTGTTTGTCCAATTCATTCAAAACAGTATGATCACAGTATTCAAAAACTAAATGTAATTTTCGTTTTCGTCTGAAGACTTCGATTAAATTGACAAGATTGTTGTGTTTTAATTGCTGAAAATAGAAATTGTTTGAAATAAACTATGCAGTACACCACATACATGGTAGACACAGCTTTGGGTATAACCGCATAGTAAATTGACTCACAAATAAACATGAAGGAAAAATGTCAGCTGAAAATTGCCACCATCAGCATCCAAACCTCTACAATTACATGCTGAACGCAGTAGAAGAACCAACTGAAAGCTAGATCAAACTTAATTAGTTTAGAGTATGCATTATGCATCAGAAATAACCAAAGCTCAACTTAATAATATTAAACCACCCTAAACTGAACACTCTACAAATTAAAAAATCATTAAAGATATAAAACCTTATAGTATTGGTAGTCTTTGGTTTGGCAGAAAAACTAAACTTAAAAATGTTTACAGCAAACTGCGTTAAATTTATTTCATGTTTGGCAATTAGCAATTCAACCTCTGAAATACATTATTGCATCACAAAAGACCTACTTTTAGCATACGAATTTCCCTCAAAGCAATTTTCTTAATTAAAGGATCATCTTCAGATTCAACAAACTTTTTGATGGCAACAATTTGACCAGAATCTCTGTTTCGGCATTTGTAAACAATCCCATAAGAACCTTCCCCAATTTTGCTAATTTTCTCATATTTATCCATTATTTAACTTAACTTAACCCAACCTCTCATGTGTAATCACTGCAAAATTTGAAAAAAAAAACAAACTAGATTAACTTGCACAAGATGCAGAGTTGCAAAACTCAGAGATATGCTCATTTACATGTATTTGAGTACACATTAGTATAATTTTATTTTAAACTCTGCCAAATGAAAGCATTTGTTACATTTGATATTAGATAGCATATAATCGCATAAATTTAGATTGAATTTTGCACAGAAAATACACATGGTTCATCACCTGTATTTACTATGGCATATGCAACTCAATCTAAATGAGAGGGTTTAAATTTCCTCAAACAATAAGACAGGTTATTGTTTCACATTTGTAAACAAAAGGTACTTGAATTTCATTTTCTTTTTTGTTATAACTAGTAGAAGGGTTTCTTCTTATCAAAGATCAATGTTTCTATATACATTTGAAAACAAACAATTGGCACACAGCAACAGTCTGAAATAATATCGTGAGAAGATAAATAATGTTCAAGTCAACATGTTCTAATGTTTTCAATTGAATTCTTGTTTTAATGTTCTCAATCTGAGCTCTCACATTAACCAAAAGAATAACAAGTACTGATGCTTATTAGGAAAGAAAGAAGCATATTAAAATACCAATGACATTAAAAGCTAAAGTTGGCACAAAAACTGAAGTTGGCATATTTTTAACCATGTTTCAACCTCATCAGTAATTCAATGACGTGTAGAGCAAAAAGATATGATTGTACTGTCCAGCAATATTACCAACATTTTATTTATTATCTAATTCAGCAGTATATAATTGGGTAAATAAAAAACAGTATTCTACACAGTTATAAATGATGAAAAATATTTCATTTCTTTTGTATTTTTTTTAAATTTTTATAACTTTGGTATTCTGAACTCTAAAATGTCATTTATCAACACAGAATAATAATTAAACCAGAAACCTAGCTTCACAACAAAAAAAAAATAATAATAGACACATTCTTTCATTAAATCATCAGAGCAAACAGTGAAGCTTAACAAATGATTTCACTCAAAGATAAAAATCTGCAAGGTTTTGAAATGTTTAAATGAGAAGGGCTTTTAACGTTCTTTTTATATTTATATATAAGTACCTTTGGTATATATTTTTGGTGGAATTTGTCAATTCTGTTGTAGAACAATTAACCATGGTAATACAATACCTGTGGTGATAACAGAATGATACTGAATTAATCATGATAATAACAATCAAAACACAACGTTAAAGTACAGCAAGCAGCAGAATATTTTTGCACTAATTACAAACTTTGCCTTTGGTTTTTTACATCTATCATATTACTTGGTACATCAGAGATCACTTTAATCAAATCACAACTTGACTTACAAATGACTTTTTTCTTGAGCTTCTGATAAACGAGCAAACTTATCACAAAAATTAATTACCAGTAATATGTCACACATCAAAACTGATTGTAAATTTCCAAAATACAAATTAACAGATTTTTATATATATACCGAAAATATCTGAAATTTTAAATGTATCTCATGAGCTCAGCTTAAGTAGACATTTCAGAATAAACTTCCACAGAAAAGTAGTTATGCTAAAGCCTAAAGTTAGGTATATTGATTACAAAACAAAAGCATTTTAAAGTTCGCTTAACAGGATTAATTTGAATTGGTACAAAACTGCAGACTACAGTATTTTTCCGGTTTCTACTTATAAATTAAGCATTGTTTCAATATTTTTAAGAACTTCTTATATGGTATATCCAAGTGTCCCAAGAATTGTTGGCAAGTTTTGGCTCTAATATCTGACATAGCCTACCTATTTCAGTATTTGTTTTTGCTGAACTTTGTTGTTCTTGGAAGAAATTTTTTCAATACTTTGCTTAAACATCTGACATGCTCCTTTAATTACCATGATAAGTTTGAATTGATTTAAAATAACTTAAAAAAATATCAAAGATTTTTTGTTCGTAAATCTGAAAATTATCCACTTTAAATCTGAATATGTCATTAGAAGGAAAATTGAGTGGGATATTTATCATTTTGGCAGTTGGGTGTTTTACAATTTAACAATCACAATCTGCAATCTTAATATAAACAGTAAATAATTGAAACATTACCGATACCATTCCCAATAAATCAAGATTCTTTAAATTTTCAACAGGATGAAATGGGAGTAAGATCCAATCCAATTGAAATTCAAAAATATTGGATGAAATGTCAATGAAAAAACATCCAGAATTATACAAATTAAAACATTTATCAAGCAAATTTGAACATCCATACAAAATCAAAAGTTAATGTAAACATAAAAAACAAAAAGAATTATGTTAGAGAATGGCTGCTAAACAATAATTAAACCTAAGTTAACAGTAAAACACAGAAGAAACAGAATCAGCATGTGGTTGAAAAAATATGAGTTTGTCACACTGACTAAGGACTAACAAAGTAATTTGTTTTCAACAATTAGATTATTTTTTCCTTATAATGTCTATAGCAGTCAGATATATGGTAGCCTACTTTATTGAGTATTTTGCTCTAGTATATGTTTTCTCAACATTACCCGAATTAAAATCCCACTTCAGATGTTTGTGCACCATGTAGTACAGTACCAGTGCAGTAGTACAATTACATTTTTGAATTTACCAATATTGGTTCTATTTTTCTTTGTCATACCGGTACCATTTTATTCTTATCGTGACCAACATATTTTCAATTAATTGTTTTGGCCAAGCTACTACAGACCTATTATAAAGGCTATCTGATAACATGACTGTCAGACTGTGAGATTCTAGTAATATGCTGTTACCGTAACATACGTACTAGTCGAAATTTTATTTTTGAGTTTAAACTTTAAGTATCTAACTGTAAGTGTAAGGCTTTGAACCTGTTCAATTTCTTCTTCTAGCTTCGCATTAAGTCTACAAATAACCAAGAAATTATGCTTTTAAATCTACATTGCAGTGTAAATCTTTTTCATCCCTCCCACTAGCCACTGCTCCAGTCCCAGGTTCTAAGATTACCGTACATTTAAAAAAAGCAACCATAATTTTTCCACCTGCACCTACACACTGCATACACGAATTTAAGATGACTTCTTTAACTCCATAGGTGAATAATTGTAAAGTTATGTATAACTCTGGCTTCATAGCCGATTCAGCGCAGGCATACTACGCAACTGGCAGTCATCAAGGTCCTAATTCGCTCAGAAACAGCACAGAAGAAGCTTTGCATCACATAGCAACTTGACTTTCTGATCTGTAGCGACATCTACAGTATGTTACAGTACATTAAAGTTTTAAGATCTGGATGGGATTATTGTTTTCAGAATTCATGACGGAATATGCATCTTTTATAATTTTAGCAGAACAAGATCTGTAATTGAGAGTCAAGACCCTTAGCAAAATCTATCGTTTACCGCAGGTATGTGGGATAAGAAGTTATAATTATTTTGTCGAAGGAAATGTAAAAGCGCAAAAAGTGAGCAGTTTTTGTTTGCTTTTTCACTTTGGTCATTCATAACAAATGAATGTCAAAAAGCTGATTGGGTTGCATCTTGTTATATTCGTTAGGAAAGGTGAAATTCTTGTGGTCAGCAGTCGCAAAAAAATCTTTTTTGTGGGTTATGTCACGGTTATGTTGTGCAGCGGCACCTTGGTGTGTGGGTTCAGAAGATCACAGTATGCTGGAAGGTAGTTTTAATGGCTTAACTTGGAATTAATTTAAAGTGATTTTGAAGTTTTGAATGCATACTGCAAAAGGATAAGATTAGTTACTTGGTTAGTTTATCCAGTTTCGATCCAAAAGTTATCCAAACACAGAATTCAAAACTATGGGCTACTGCACGAGTGTGCTGTATATACTTTAATTAAAAGTAAATACAGTGGACAGGTAGACCTATGTGAAGTGGGAGACATACCAGATAGGGGTATGTATAGAAACGATATGGTGGGCCTTCTCCAGTAACAATTTTCTATTGCTAATAAAACAAAATTGGCCTTTGTCACTTGATGAGTCCCTTGAGCAAACGTGTCGCAACAGCTCAAATCCATTTTTGGCATTAGCCTATATAAATCATCAATATATGAATCAGAGGTGGAGTCCTCAAGGACACATTTTGAAGTCTTTGGCCTTGGCCTCGAGGCCTCAAGTCCTCGAAAATTGGCCTGTCCTCGGCTCGAGGACAGCAGTATTTTTTGAATTGTTAAAATTTTGTGGAGCGGTTGAAAAATTTTTTGGAAAACGTTTTTTTGTGGAGATCGCCTGAAAAATTTTTGTGAAGACCTTTTTTTTTTTGGAGAGCACTTGCGCTTGTGTCCTTGGTCCTTGGCCTTGGCCTCGAGCATTCCTGTCCTTGGCCTCAAGCGTGTCTGTCCTCGAAAAGGCTGTCCTTGGCCTCGGATTTTTTTTGTCCTTGGCCTCGAGCCTTGTGTCCTCGACTCCACCTCTGATTTGAATGAATAAATGATTTATTTATCGCTCTACCCAAAATTTCAAACACAAAAACTAAATATCAGATATATACAATGCAAAAGGAGACTGCGAAGTGACCCAAGAGGGTCTTTGAGTCGAGCAGCCACCTGCACCAATGATAAAAAGTACCCATTCAATTTGTGAAACAATATCCCAAGTGCTCTTGCCCTGAACTCCTTTAACTGATTTTGAAACTATTGTACTGCATACAAAATATTATAGCCTATATTTATAGCAGATAATGTAGCCTAATGGAACTATTGGAATTTTCTGTCTTTCTCAAATTTCAGTTTTTGCTTATTAGAAATTTTTATGCCAGAATTGTAATGGCTAATGCTGCTTTTCCTTTTCAATGAAGTAAAATTTTAGGAAGTGGCTATTTTGCCTCTAGGCAAAATAGAGGCAAAATAGCTCCATGTTATTTTGCCATTTGGAGGCAAAATAGTCCTAGCGGCTATTTTGCCGCAAGTGCCAAAATAGCCCTAAGCCTAATGCTAACCCAAACCCTAACTCTAACCCAAACTCTAACCCTAATCCTAACCCTAATCCCAACCCTAACCCTAACCCAAACAGAGGAAAAACACTATTTTGCCTCCAGAGGCAAAATAGCCACTTCCAAAATTTTACGATCCTCTCCTCTGAGTTTGTTAATTAAAGCTTTATTAATATTTATGTGTTGTAGTAAACTGTTAATTTGGCCTAATTTGATACGAGTAAGGCTAGTGTTTACCGGCTTGTTGTTTACACTTACAGTTAATAAATCTTGGATCTGAAAGACAAAAAGATTTTGTTACAACATGAAACATTGCAGAATTTGGTAATAATCATCATGGATCGATCTGTTAGGTTGAAATTGCATTGGAATGTTGCTGTAATTTTAATTTTTACAGCAACCTGTGCATTGTCTGAAACAATCAAAACAGGTGTGTCATTGCATGATGTTTTTAAACATATAAATTACTGTATATTGTTAATGTTCATCAAAAGTTTGAATAGCATGTAGTTATCAGAACCAATCTACCGGTACATTACTCATGAGTGGATTGTTAAATTGTTTTAATGCTGGAATCTATTCTTTTTAAAGCAAATCGAACCTTTCGGTATCATATTGCTTAGCATAGTTGCTGTAATGTTACTCTCGTACAGTCCATTTCAATGTCGTTGCACTTGGGCGATACATTTCCTTTTAAAGAAATGTTGCAGTGTTCACATATTGTAGGCAACACTGTTTGATTTGACTAGCCCAAGTCTTGGCCTCTCCTGTTCTATTCTGTATTGACGAATGTGTTACTACTCAACCATGAAACTGCAACACTTTTTAACTTCAATTATTTTTCAGAATATATTGATGGCTTATCTCAGCAAAATTGTTCTTCAACTTATTTCACATGTGCAAGTGGATCTTTATTTTGCATTCCTTTGAAGTGGAGATGTGATGATGATTTTGATTGCGAAGATGGCAGTGATGAAGCGGGTTGTGGTACGTACAGTAGTTTTTATAATAGCTATGGTTTTAATAATGTTGCTGTAATTGTAGAAGCCTGATACTTTGTACTATAGCAATAATTGGATAATTATCTTTATATGGTAAATAACTTCAAACAGCTTTCTGTGTCCTATCTTGTTGAAATGTTTCATTGTTTGTTGAAGAGTATTATGGTTAAAATGTTTCTTTGTGTGAAAACTAGCATGCTTTTGTAATTGTTTCTATGCCTAAACTGCTTATATCTTTACTGGTCCATGACAACTGACCACAAACAAACTGACTGCAAACCAACTGACCCCAATGAGCTGAGAAGGGCAGTCATAGAAATATTTTACTATCCCCAGAGCCACCTTGCCTAAACCCTCACTTTGCGACGAAATCACGGTGACGAAATAACTTTGTTACGAGATCACTAGTAATTGTTGGTTTGCAGGCAGTTTGTTTGTAGTCAGTTTGTTGCGATCAGTTGAATTGGCATGATCTTCTGTCTTTACTATGTGAACATTGTTACAAATGGATATTTGTGCTACGGTTGGTGACAATTAAGGAATGCTTCAAACTGAAAAGATGCTCTAGTATAGTTGTGTATTTTTCTGAAACAATCTATGTATATTTATTTTCGATTCAGTATAATTGGTGAGAACATTCTTGCTAACTTTAGATTTTTTATCTGATTTGCAATACTTTAATGAAGAAAATAGTGGTTATGCCCAAGATGCAAGGACGGTGTACTGGAGTGTATCAGTTTTAACGTATTATATTTTGAATGCAAAAACCAGGTCATGTTGCATGTATGCTATTTTCTATGTCTCTACTACTGCTTTTAGGTCCTTGCAGTGAGAGTGAATTAAGATGCAATGATGGAAAGTGCATTTCACATGGATGGGTATGTGATGGAGAGAAGGACTGTCGTGATGGATCTGATGAAAACTCAGTTACTTGTAAGTTTTGATTTGTAAGATTTCCTTTTAGCAAAACTGTAAATTTTGGTATTTTGTTTAGAAGACTATTTATATATTTCATCTCTATTCATTATGGCATTACATGTGTGCCGCAATACAGTTGCTAGTTACAACAGAGTATAGAGGTACTCAGTGTTCTTGCTTAGGTATTGGAAAAGCCTGTTTGCACCAAAAAGTCAGTCATTGTCGTGTAGTTAACAATTGGAAAACCAAAAATATGTCAGCTTGCACCCATTAAAAACCCTGATTTCCTAATAAAAATTATCTCAATGATTATGTAGCACCTACTAGCACCAAGATAAATAGATTACACAGATGTTGCTGTGTCTATAATCTTTGAGTGATTAATAATGCAGTAATACAGGAAATGCTTATCCAGCCGATTGCATTAGTTCAGGAAAAGTTACAAGACTTATCAAAATTAAGCTTAAAACCATCTACAAGTTCCACAGGCTTTAAGCATTAGAAATAAATTCTTTCAACAATCAAATTTATGCATTTCAATTTAAATATTTCTTTTTTTGTAATATGTTAAAGCATTTGTGTTTTACAAAGATACTATTTTTAGGCCAATTCGATGACAACTGCCATTATTTTGGAGCTTCTTGTAGAAGCCCACCTCATGACTGTATTCCATTTGAAAAACTATGCAATGGAAAAAATGACTGCCCTAATGACATGTCCGATGAAGACCATTGTCTAAGTAAGTGCTTTTAAGATTTGCCAAGGCCTGTGAAAATTGATTAAGCGTTTTGAATAGAGCTGGATTTGTCATAGGAGCACTTTTGAAAGTGTCTTGGGTCATATGCTTTACACCTGATACTTAATTAGAAGCGTTATTTTTGATATTATCTCTAGTGATGTTTTTGTTTTTGGAGTCAATTTTTGCTGAAACTACCAAGGCTGCTGTCCCAGGGTTAATTTAGTTCAGTAATTGCTATTGAACATATGGGGCATATGGGCTGTGAAAATTTTTTTAAATTAATGATTGTTACATGTAAGCACAATTACCTTGCCTTTTAAAACCTACAAAATTGGTGCATACTATGTAACTTTTAATGGTTGGACAATGGACTGGTTTTAGCTATTTGCTTATTTTGTGTAGTCTTTGGAATACTTTAGGAATAAGCATCCATATGGAATGTAAACAACTTTAAAGTATAGAATCATTGCAAATTGGTAGAAGACAAACTTAAGAGTGCAAGACAAAAGAGGCTAGGTACCGTATTTTCAAAATAAGCATTGCTCTGCAGTTAATCATGCTTAAACTATTGCGTTGGTTCATTAGATTTTGAATCGGTTTGGGCAAAGTGATTCATTAGAATTAGGTTCAAATTAAAATGCTTGTTACAATGTTCAGGTTCTTTGTTATCTGCTCAATCATGCAGAAATCTCGATTGTCACTACAAGTGCGCGGTTTTACCTTCTGGTTTGCCAACTTGCTACTGTCCTGCGGGCCAAATCCTGAACGAAACTGACAACAGCACATGCATTGGTAATTCGATAGAGACTCTGTTGTAGTTTAATTAATTTGAAACGAGTTTAACATTTATTAGCTTCTTAGAATGATGCCTTAACTTCAACTTGAGTACTGTCAGACGGGGTAATTGGGACAATTTTTTGTTTGTTTTTTTATTTTTTTCATATATTAAGCCATAGAGTGAAATAGTTTTAATGCTTAAATGAGATGTCACTACGTATAGTTTCTGAAACCATAGTATTTTTTTTCATTCTCTCTATGCTATGTATTTTTTTTTCGAATGTTGCTGTCCCAAGTTTCAAGGGTTTCGTGGTTTCTTGGCACAAATATTATTTATACAGATGAGTGACTCTTATTTTGGTATATTTTCTAATTATCCCTTCAGTTGGGGATAGATGGGACGTGGAAATCATTTTCAAAAAAAGAAAGCATTGTTGCTGGTACCATACAAGCATTTATAGACTCATTTGTCACCACGATCGCAATTTAAACTAAGGACAGCACTAACACAAAAGCGTGTTGGTATTAAACTAAGTCTTAACGTGAACTTGATAAAAAACATAGGCACTGGAATCAAAAGGAAACTCGATACTGATACCAGCATGTAAACATAGTGGCAAAAATACTAAAAACAGTGCAGCAAGCTACAACTCCTACAAGTAATAAAAATCACAGGTATATCACAACACACTGTAATTATTGGCCCAGGCAGCAGTAGCAAAACTCAAAAAAAACTTGAAGCACCACTAAGAACACTTGCATTGCATATAAAAATGTAAAAATGGCACTATGTTACCTACTATATGCGACACAGCATCAAACTTGATGATTATGTGTGATTCTGTGTCATAACATTCCTGCTCCACTTCAAAATTTACGACGCAAGCAGTGCTATTGCAATAAAAATACAGGTTAGTACGGTATCTTCTAAAAATGCAAAATGTGTGGAACTTGCTCTTTCAAGTCAGAACATCTGTGTTGTGTGTTCACACTTAAAAGCTAGTATAAAAAAAATTTAATTTGTCCTAAGTATCCACTGTAACCTAAGTATTTTTAGTTTTTGCTTTCTATAACTTTTTTGAAGAACAAATATTTATGTTCTATGGTGTTGTTTTATACTTCAGCTACCAAGATGTTCTGAAAAACAGCAATATTCAGATTTATGAAGTTTTTCATAGTGCACTACATAACTTAATTTACCGCTTTTAGAAATTGAGTTTTTGCATTTTTTGTTTATTTATTTATTTTTTCTTTGAACAAAAATATTTTGTTTGCACATATTTTGTTATATTATGATGTAAATTAAGTCTCTGAAGTAAAATGTCACCAGGAAGCAACTTTATTATTGAGCAATATGGTAATATTTTTCACTTGTCGTCTGTTTGTCTCATGTTACCGGACAAATCCCAAGTAACCCCGTCTGACGCTAATAAAATTAGCGTAATTCAAAGTGTTATTAGCTGGTTCCAATCATGAGAATTATTTTGTCCAGTAACTTGACCAATATTTTAACAGTTGACTTGCTGAGAAATTTTGCAAGATTTTATGAGATGAATTTTCGCATTGAGACGAAAAGCAACGCACGTGTTAATTTTATTCTACTGATGCTCAAAATTGCTTTCTTATTTTATGATGTTTGAAGTGTTTTTGTGTGATTGTCGCAAACGTTTCCATATCAACGTAATTTGGCCGAGTTATTACGCTTTTGTTTACCATTGTCTATCGACAGTAAATTGCAAGGTTTTTGAAAAAATTTCTGATTTTTATGTTTTTTGAAAAGATTTTTTCATTTGCAGCAAAAAAGTAGTCCAGATATCTTTTTTAATTTTTTTTACTGTCTTAGAATGAACCTTGCGGTATTCTTACCATGTTTTGTTTTTACTTGTTTCAGATGTTAACATATGTTTGCTTACCCACCCATGTGACCATGTTTGTCGTAAAGGTGTGAATGGTTGGTCGTATACATGCTCTTGCTTTGATGGGTTTGCACTAGTAAACAACACTGTTTGTGTCGCAAACATTGCCGGATCGATGCCAGAACCTTATCTTGTTGTTTTGCAAGCATCGAGAATTCAGGTATCCGCCACAAAACTACTTTAGAAAAATGTTACTTTTGAAAGATTAAGGGCTGTTGCCGGGATTCAACTGTACTCTAAGTAGTTATCATAATTTAATCTTATGTGAGGCTGATGGATTCATTGACGCACCTTTAATCTATCACGAGAAAGCGACGTTGGGACTATCCGTTTGGACTATTTGCATTCGCGCAGTAGTTCACTATTTTCTAACCTCTCTGGTAAACGGTTTCACTTCTTCGCTTACAAATTTACTGCTTGTTTAAAGCCGCCAAGCGGAGATCATCATCTTAAAACGCCTTATCGAAGATCGTCACAGAGGTTCTGAAATTTCCTTTGTACTAACGATCAGCACCGTTATTGTTGCCAAAATCATTATTTAAAGCCACCAAGCAGAGATCATCATCTTAAAACGCTTTATCGAAGGTCGCAACAAACGTTCTGAAATTTCCTTGGTACTAACGATCAGCACCATTATTGTTGCCAAAATCAGTATTTAGTAAAAAAAAAAGGTTTAATTAATAAAAAAAAAAAATTCAAAATACCTCTGAACAGAATCAGCGAGTGAGAAATTTAAAGTTTTGTCATATTTGCCAATTGGAGAAATTTTTACTGTTTTTGAATTGTTTAGAAATTTTATTTGAATGGATCTAGTTTCTCGCAACCACTTGCTGTCGATGCAGAAACAATGGATTTCAATTTACAAAACAATGAACTCTGTTGGATCACTAAAAGAAATAGCACTCAATCCTCCAGACTCTTCTGCTCCGATCTAGATGACTTTAGAAGTACAAATAAAATTGAATTGCCTTTAAATTTAAATGGTGGGTATTTTGTGCGCATTTTATGGCATTCGGATGTACCGTACAGAGGGTTTTATTTTTGTTCTTGAATTTTTGTTCAAATGTCTGAATTTGGAATTATTTTTTCGGTCATTCCGAAAAGTTTTTGGTCATTATCGCAATATTGCAAGCACAATTTTAAGTATTATATTCAATAGTATCAAAATCTTTTGATTATTTTGATCAAAATAGTAAGTTCAACTTTTTTCAGTCATTCACAAAAAATTTAGTCAATGGCCAATAAATGGCCGAAGAAATAACCGAGCTGTGTAGTTATAACTATAAAAGTTGCAGCTGAGCTGTATTTAGCCGATTCAAACTATTTAGCGAGTATGTTACCGAAAATGTATACAGTTACAATTACGTTGTTGAAAAAGGTGCTGTAGTTTCATGTCAATAAAATTCAACTAGCCGTTTCACGTTCGAATTGTTATGTTTTTAGAGGTTGTAGAAATGCGTATTGACTGGATTACGGACAATATGTACTTTATAAATGGGTTTCCTGGCCAGCTTTTTGTTTGTAACAAAACTCGGATATCTAGATGCAAGTTTCTGGGGTCGAATCCGAATGAATATCGATATCTAAGTCTGGCTTTGGATGCACACTCCGCGTATGTTTTGAACTTTGTTTTTTATAAGACATAAAACTTAACAGCATTTTAATTGGCTGTATAATTTGCACTACAGTGTCTCAAAAATGCATAAAATTCGTTCACCACTGTCAGCATAGTCAGGATCAGAACGGATGTCAGTTTGAAAACAGGCGGTATTGCATTTTCAAACATGATTTCACCTTTTGAAATTGCGCTAATCAGTGGTCGAGTGGATAGAGCGTTTGCTACTGAAACAGTAGATTCGGGTTCGATTCCCGGTCGGGTCAAACCAAAGACTTTAAAAATTGGTATTCACAGCTTCCCTGCTTGACGTTCAGCAATAAAATGCGATAGTGTGAAGCCTTCACCGTCTGTGGTAGACAGGTGGGCTGGTGGCAGCGGGACTCGAAGACCGAAAAGTCCCTTCGCTGTCTCCTGGCTAAGAGAACTCGGTTAATAAAATGTAATTAAGATTACAATTAATTACAATTGATAAACTAAATGAATGCATCATCGGTTAGTTAGTAACTTTGAAAAGAACATAGTATTGGGAACTATTTGTGCTTAATTAGCGACTTTTTATTTTTATATTTAATTCTTTGTGTTGATCCAATCTTGTCTGTTGTCGATCATTAGATGCCCTGTTTCTCTGTATGTGAAGAAACCTCATCCGCATGACTAGCTAGAAAAATATCTTTTCAGTACACTCTTTATTGGGATTGGTGGTAAATACGCTCAAGTCATATCAATGGCGATGGACGGGAAGCACAACAAGACTATAGTAAGGCAAAAGCTCACCAATCCTGCGAAGATCACACTCGATATTTTTGCGCAGAGAGTTTACATCTACGACAAGTACATAGGTTGGCAAATCTTTCGTTGTACGTGCTGTATGTAATTCGTCCAAGTACGTAACTACTTGGTGTGGCCCATCTCCGCGTTATTGCGCCCGTAGGCAACACAGCTCCTTCCGAAGAAATGTCGCAGCGTTGGCGAGCCTTGGGCAACACTATGTCTGATTTGACCGACCCGAGATTTATATCTCAGACCTCCCGCTTTATTGACGAACGCGTTACCGCTTTAGCAACTGGTCTGTTTATAATTTGGCATAACCTAGCGACTCTGAAATCTATTCGATTTGAATGAGATTATATTTGAAAAAGATCATTCTATTTGGATAAGATTACTTTTACTGATGATGAACTTAGTTTGTTTGAAACGTTTAAAATGAAAATTAATTTTAAGGCAGTTTTGTTTTTAACTAAGTGCATCATTGCGCCACTCTCCATTAAAAACAAACTGGTTGTTCATTTTTCGCTTCTGCATATCAATAGTAAGAAACAATATTTCTTGACTAATATACTGTAACTTTTTTTTCTATCTAGAATGACTAGCGAAAATTTTTCTGGCATTTCACTTGCAGGAAAATCATCGTAGATGTGGTGTGGTCTTTGACCAAGCTACTAGTAACTAGACTGTCGTAGTCCTAGTGTCTGACCGAGTGAATTACAGAATCTTTCGTCAGTTTATCTTGGCCAATGATCAGATTCCTATGGTATGCTTCATAGCTAGAACTCTTGAAATGTTTTATTTTATTCATTCTCTTTTCATGGCAATTAGGCGAAATTTTTAATTCTCCAAACGTCTCTTCGCTGCATATCGTTTGTTATTACTGTTTTACAACAGCCCTTTTTTTAGATTCTCTTGATTCCGTGAGTTATAATGGAACGAATAGAAGAATTGTCGCCAAACTATCAAATTATTTGCTTTCGGGATTAACTTATTTTAATAGTAAGTGTTATTTACGCGTTAATAAACTTTGTAGAACATTAAAAGCTGCTTGTACTGGTGTGAGAATTGCGCTGTGCGTGTGCTGCGAGAAATTTCCTTCGTTCTCTGTGTTTGATAATGTGAGATTCGCTTCGTCGGGTCAGTGATAAAAAAGTTGCTGACTCTCGGTTTGATTCCTGAACCGGCAGTGCGTCGTTTAGTCCTTGGGAAAGACTCGTGACTTTTCTTCCCATTGGGGCCAAGCAGTCTACCCGTTGTGGTGGTCCAGTCTGAGGAAAAGCACTAATAAAACCAAAAAGGGTGTTCTACGTTCGTGAATATGGTATATCAACGCACCCATTTGTTCGATTGCACGCACATGGCCCTAAAAGCAAAAGGTAGAAATTAGCTCTAGAAATTGAAAAGAATGCGTTTTGTTTCGTTGATTACTCAAGAATTAAAATCATCGTAGACTTGAGGAGTCGAGGATATATTTTCAAAAATCTCCTAATCCGAAAAAACGCGTTTTGAAAATGAATAGCGTACTGGGTAAGGGTGAAGACTTTCGGTGCTCATCGCCCAACAATCTGTGAATACAGCATAAACTGAAATTTACAAAAAGTTTTTATAAAGTACATAAAGGCTTTGTCCGTTCTGTTTCAGCAGAACTCTTCCGTTAGTGTGGTTTCGAACACACAATCTCTTAAGCAAAAGCCGACTTACTTTGCCCCTGAGCTATACAGAGTTCATAGCATTGTGAAATTATTTAGTGTTAAGAAGATGACGAAGTTCAACTGTGTGCTTCATACATCATCATACGTGTGAACCAAGCAATTTGCTTTACGCAGGGCACTTTTTTAGGGGTTAGTTTGCAAGTCTTTCGCCAGGCCAGGGCGCCACAACAGGTAGGCTGCTTGGTCTTAAGAGGAAATATGCGTAAAGTGACTTTCCAAGGGCACAACGACGCATTGTCAGTTCGGGAATCGAACCTGGAGCCAGCAACCTTTCGATCATTAATCCGACGCTCTACCGCTGAGCTATCGCCGCCAACTGTGTGCTGAAAGCATTGTTCATCGATATCTACCGATGGCTTGCACTGCTGTTCCTCTCATTTTTATTCAGAGTTGCTCAAGGAGAAAGGTTTCCTTCATTCATTCCCTTGATTGTTCGATACCTACTCCGCTTTTTTGCTTGATCAAGAGCATCCTTTACTAAGAATCCTACCCCGTTAACGGCTTCTTAAAATGAAGTTAAACTTACGTAAAATTTGTTTCAGACACTTTGTTTCTGTCATCTTCACAAAACCAGTCACTCGCAGCAATTAACGTCAATCAGGATTTGCAAGGAAGAACACAATTGGCTACTTCTGCACAGTTTAATTCCGTACACGTTGTTCATCCTTTAACTCAATGGCGGAGGCGGTGGAATGGGTCTGATTTTAACACCTTAGGTAGGTACACTCATACCTTTCTTAGAGACAGTTAATCGTTTGCTTTTTGCATACATGCTTATTGTTCACTAGCGTTTTCTCTCTTAAATCGCACTTCTGTAAGTTTGCATTTGTTTGCGGTTTACGATGTTCCTATGTTCTGGTGTAATCGCGAACGAGCACTCTAGCTTTGTTGTTAATTGCTACAGTTCATAGGGCTAAGATTTCAGTTGGCAATGTTCCAATTATTTACAGAGCATTTTACGTGATAAGTTTTACGATTTCATATTAAGAGAGTAAATACCGTAGCGGTAGCATTTTGCTCAACAACAGTCCTTTTTTAGGGTTCCACGAGTTGTGCAATGTCTTGCAATGCGATCATTTGTGTTTGCTTGGTGTTTCACCGCGCCAGAGCGTCACTGGTTCATGTCACTGCTCGTTTGAATATACATTAGCCGCGGATGGCCATACCTGTAGAGGTAACACGCAAAAATATATTATCAACCTGCTAAGATAAATTGCTCTAGTCATTTTTTGACATTCGAGAAAATTTTGTAATTTAAGTTATTAAGCTTGAAAATAACTACCACATGCTTTGACTTAAAGTTTCAAAAACTTGTCAAAAGTGACAGATAACATTCATACAAAAAAATTGACTTGAAAAAGTGGATGAGGCATTTTCCTTTGCAAGCTGACGATATTGCAGTTTACGAATATGCATTTCCTAATTTACAAATGTAAGGAACAATGCTCAGTGCTAAAGCAGAGCTGATATACCAGCAAAACTATCTAAAATTTAAACTAATTTTGAGAAAGGCCTGAACCGCTTTAACTGAATTTAAAATATATTATAGCTTAAAGGATGTGTATTGAAAAATTTAGCAATGAGCAGTTTTCAAAGCACCTTCTAATAGTACTCAACGCAGGGCTTATACAGGTGTGGCCAAAAGTCTCCCGACAGTAAATCAAAAAAAAAAAATATTGTCAGGGGATTTTTGGCCACCCCTGTGGCCTGTAGATCATAAATTAGATAAATATACTTTAAAAGATATGCGTTTCGCAGTGATTTATCATAGCCAATATATATTTTAATTGTAATGTTTAAACCAAGAAGTCGAAAAGTAAACGAACCGCCCTATGAGGGACACTGATCAAGAGTATCCTTTTTAAGCTTCCCTATCCCGTTAAGGGGTACATCGTACCTGGGCCCGTGCTTAAGAGGTCCGGTAGATCCTAAAAGTACATGCGTTATGCGTGCTGTAAAAATTCTCAATAAAGTAGTGGTACTCTTAGTTCTTTATTTTGGCCTTTACTTACATTCGGGCCAAAACCTAGCCAAAATCCGATAAAAACCTTTTTTATTTTGGTCTTCACCTAATTCTGGCATAACACAATCGTAATTATATCCCTGAATTTTTTTCTCTTTGAAACCCTCTTAGCTAGGTAGGCTTATCAACCCTCAAATGACTGCTGTGCCTCATTTTGCCGCCATATTTACTATAACCTTGTTTTTTTAACTTTATCTATTTTTTAGAGCTGCCGAAGGAACAAAAATTTCTGATATACTACGCATCGCGTACAAATGAAATTGAAGCGTCGTCACTGGTCCCCAACCAGTCTTTACATGTTCCCTTTCCTCCTATACATTTTGCAAGTCCCAAAGCCATGGATTATTACAGGTAGCTTACAATTCACGTATTCGTTCCGGTGGAGATTACTAATGGACTTTTAATTTAATTTAGAAGTTCATGAGACGTGCGACCAGTAAACTTATCAAAACATTCTGCTGTTGGGCGTTGGTATGTTATGACTTGAAATCGCTTACCGCTTATTCTAAAGATTTTTTCTTTTATGAATTTACGTTTAAACGGTAGACTAAGTTCGATTCCCGCTTGGGTCAAACAAAGACTATAAAAACTAGTATTCATAGCTTATCTGCTTGACGTTCAGTATTAAAAGGGTCTCACCGTGTGAGATAGACAGGTGACAGTCTGACTCGAAGACCGAAAGGTTCCTTCGTTATCTTCTCGCCAAGCCAACTTTGGAAATCAATATTATTTGCAATTGCTATAACGATTACAATTGAAATGCTTAGTGGTAGCAAATCTACACGTAGAAGCAACAGATCGATAAACTTCGCGTATATTTATTTACAGAAAACTAATTTATGAATCTTTCTAGAGACGACGATGGATCAGACTGGATTATGTACACTGAAGACTCGCCTCGCCAATCTCCAACCACCCTGGTATGAATATGCTGTTGTTCGTGTGAGTTTTTCGTAGTTTCGGTCGTGATAATTTCTTGAAATTTTTGTACCCCACTTTGAATCAAATCTTTTATTATACTCGCTGTATTACGCCGAAGCGTGTAACGAGTTTGCGGGCTCATAACCGCGTCATTGCGCTCGAGCGACACGCACAGCTCCTTTCGAAAAAATGTTACAGCGGTGGCGAACCGTATGCAAGACTGTGTTGGATTTTTATCGGCCCGAGTTTTGAACCTCAGATCTCCCAGGCCAGAGATGAACGCGTTACCGCTCGACAAACTGGCCACAGTATATTGGGCAAACTACTACTTTTTTGCTAACATTCTCATATCTTCTTTCATTTGCAAAAAAAAAATTTTGAAGATTAGATATTTTCGATCGCAAGATTTTTGAATTTTCTTATTTTTATGTTCAGTTTATTAAATTTATCTTAAGTAATTGTGAATCGGTAAAAATCAATTTTTCATAGACAGGTCTGGAATGCAATTTTTGTACCACTACAGGAATCAGACCAGTTAATCCAACTGATTTATCCCTGTAAATATAAAGGCAAACTTCACAGAAATGTGCCTCGTACGTATGCTGTTTTGTTTGCTCAAAACCTTTTTCGTTTTGTGGTATCCGACGCAAAGCGCTAGATGCAAATTCTGTTTGATGGTTTTTACTTGAAAGAGATTGACGATGGCTTAAGTTTTTAGTCGAAATGTTTTCAAAAGAGACTAAAAACATGCAGTAGAATAAATTCTCGGTTTGTTATTGACAGCTAGATACAATTGCCATTACATTTATTAATATTGCCATTATATTTATTCTATTATTATATAATATCTATATAATATCTATTATTATATAATAGATATTATATAATATTATATATAATATTATATAATATCTATTATTATATGATAGATATTATTGCCATTACATTTTATTCACCAAGTTGTTATGGTCAGGAGACAGCGAAGGGACCTTTCGGTCTTCAAGACCTCTGCCATCTGCCCAGGGTCCACCTGTCTGCCACACACGGTGGAGGCTTCACACTGTCCGTTTTGTTTCTGAACGTCAAGCAGGAAAGCTGTGAACACCAATTTTTGTAGCCATTGGTTTGACCCGACCGAGATTCGAATCCTAGTCTACCGTTTCAGTAGCAGACGCTCTATCCACTCGACCACTGATCGGTTATTGCTTGCATTCATTTTCATAAAGGTTTCATCACATCATCACATGTTGGATCCGGTATTGTTCCAGTCAACGTACTTGGCCGGATTTCGTACGGTCATTGTCTTTACCACGCCTCGCCATTTTGTTCGATCACATGCATCCTCTTTCACCAGCCTATTTTTCTTCATCTCATTCTCCACTTGCTTTTTCCACGCTTGTTTTGGTCTTCCTCTTCCTCTACTACCGCTTACTCCAGATTTCAAAGTCTTCACTATCACATTCTCATCTTCTTTCCTCAAAACATGACCGATTGACCGTTCTTCCGCATACTACTTGCTTTAGCCATGCTATCTAGAGACTCCTTTATGTCCAACATGTCCATCAACTCTTCGCTGTTTCTTCGATCTAATAGCTTCACACCACACATCGCTCTTTCTGTTCTTCTCAAAATTCCCATCTCTTTCTCTCAAGCACCATGCTTCACTTCCATACAACATAGCTGATCTTGCACAACTTTTGTAAACCTTTCCTTTCATCTTTAATGAAACTATTCTGCTTTTGAGTATATCGCTGCATTCCCTGAACTTCATTCAACCAGTTCTTGTTCTAGCTGATACCACTATTTTCATAAAAGCTTAGCATGTTATAAAGTTTTTGTTTTAAAAAATCAATGCTTTTGTTTTCTAGCAATGTGAAGATTTGTCTGTAGATTGGATGAACGACAATGTGTTTTGTTTGAGCAGTAATTTTGGAAAAATTATTGTGTCATCACTACAACAACCACAGCTGGATTCATCCCAGCAATACTATCCTAGAATAAACCGGTTCGATCCGGCTGTAACCGCATACAAAACGCTGGATTTTAAGCATGCAATCTACATCAATATCTTATCTTCTTCCCACTCCATTGTCGTCCATCCTGCAAAAAGGTAACAATGTTATGTAATATTTTCGCTTGTTTTGCACCGGTTATCCCTTCTAAGTTGATCTGTTTTGTTTTAGCCAACTGAGCCTCGATTTTCCATGACTAAGTTATGAATAAAAATCACGTGTTCTTTGCAGCACAGTGTGCCCATTGCCCAAGCATCCAAACGCGCATCGTCCCTAGACATCTTTTTGAGCTAGGCAGCAGTTTGAATTATGGATGTCTTTGCAATTCTTTAAATTCCTTCTTAACAAATCAATGAAAAAGAAAGGGTAGCCAAAATCTATCCTCAATAGCATATTATCCAACGCAACCAGCAAGCCCCCTAATCAACCGTTCGGGACTTGACAATTTTGAACGCGACAACAAATCAGAATAAAATTTTAATTAAAAAAGCATAAATTTGACTGTTTACTGTTTAGTACCCTTATCAATTTTCTACTTTCTGACAAGTCCCGTTGGACTTCATTTACGGTATGAACCATGCTCTCTCCGTCTTGTCACAACAACGCATAGCATTTTGGGGGGGCTTTGTTTGCAAGTGTTCCGTCAGGGCTGGACCCCATCATAACGGGTAGACTGCTTGGCCTCAATGGAGGATTATTAGCCTTACGTATTTTCGAAAGGTACGGCGACTCATAGTCAGTTCGAGAATCGAAACAAAAACCAATAACCTTTCGATGAGTTGCGTCGAGTTAGCGATCGAAAAGTTGCTTGCTCCCAGTTCGATTCCCGAACTGCCAATGCGTCGCTTTGTCCTTGGGAAAGAAATTTAATCCTATTTCCTATTGGAACCAAGCAGTCGACTCGTGGTGGCCCTATCTGGCGAAAGCGGTTTTGCCAAGAATCGAGCTGGTTTTGGCGTTTGTAAGTGGAAATCCAATCACGCACCACACCATGGCTTGATTCATTAATAGCTTTTTAAATGGCCTGAGTCTCGTTGAGATGATATTGCGAGTGGCGATATTCTTTAGTAACGTTTTGTTTTCAATTAGACGGCTCTATTGGGCGACTAACTTCCGTATTTATTCTTCATGGATGAATGGTGCAAATGTTACAACTTTCCTGCAAGTCAGTAAGTTGCAATCCAAGTTTTTTCATTTATCAATATTAGCGATCAGTGGCCAAATGGTAAGAATTCTTCTGAATGGTTTCTGCTAAAATGGAAGACTCGGGTTAGATTCCCAGGCGCGCCACAGTTTAGCAGTAAGAGAGGATGGTGTAAGCTTCGACGGAGTGTGTTAGGCAAGTGTGCCAATGGTAGCTTCACTCGCAAACAAAAAGATCTTTTCGCTGTCTTCTAACTAAGGTAGCTTGGAGCTATTTTTAGCTGCAGCGTTGGTAGCTGCTTATCGATACAGGCAGGCCACAGGGGCGTGTTTAGGAAAACCCGATCCGTTAGCCAAGAAGCACTTAGATGAGAAAAAAATGTAATATTGGAAAAAAAAGCATTTTTCCTTAAAAAAGAACATTAGCTTAACATAAAATTTGGAGCCAAGCCCAATTGTTTAGCTATCGATTCCTAGATGGTTCAAAAACTTATCCAAAAGAAATTTGAGAACGTAATTTCAAAAACAGTATCCCAAAGTTGGTTCTTTGTAATGTAAGTCTTACAAAATTGTCACAAACTAAAAACTTGATTGAATATTGTTGTAGATCGTTGACTTGCCTTCGACCCTGCTTTTGCAGAAAGCACTGCTGCTAAAAACTCAAGTTAAAAGTTTACAGCTCTGCTGGGCAACAATGTTTCAGACTGCTGGTACCAACAGTCAAAAAAAACAAAAACGAAACGCTGTCTAGCTTTGTGAACTTCAATATTCTAGTTACTAATTTCAACTGTTTAATGAAGGTTCATCTATTCCGCTGCATCCAGAGAGTCTGACGATTGATTATGACCAGGAAGTTCTCTACTGGGCTGATAAATTAACTACTGGGATAGCAATGGTCAACTTGAACACGAAGAAGATGGAGGTATGCTTGCATAAGTGATTTTATACTTGTGGAGTTGTGTACTGCATAGCGGACTTGCGGCATACTTCAAATCAAGATATACTCGTACCTAAACATTATTGATATTGTATAATATATTATCAAAAGTAGACTTGTAAAAGAGGGTAATTCAAACTCTGAAGTTGAGGTTTCTACATCATCACCATCACATGTTGGATCCGGTATTGTCCCCGTCAACGGAGTTGGCCGGATTTCGTATGGTTATTATCTTTACCACGCCTCGGCATTTTATTCGATCACATGCATCCTCTTTCACCAGCCCGTTTTTCTTCATCTCATTCTCTAAAAACTGCATCTTCTCATCCGTGCATCTTTCGTGGATCCACATACCTACCACATGCTGTACATAACACCGGGTTAGGCATAGCTCTTGTTCCACACACGCCACAAGGATCAATCTTACTGTCGATCGTTTCTTCCTCCATCCCCCTCATCATCAACTTTGTCTTTCCTAGATTGACTCCCATCCCTTTGCTTTCAAATACCTCTCTCCATTCATCAAAGTTTTCTCAATTCTTCCATAGTTTTCCCCATTAGGACCAAATCGTCTTTATAAAGAATTTGCTTCATCCAGCCTTTCCTTGCATCTATCATCATTGCAAACAACAAAGGCGACAACACAGATCCTTGATTTACACCACCTTTCGCCAAAAATTCTTCCGACAGCGTCGATCCAACTCTAACTTTCGTTTCTGCTCCTTTATAAAGACTCATCACCACCTTGTCCTGGATTTCAGGCAAACCTTTCTTTCTCATAGCCCATTCCATCACTCTGCTTGGTACTCTGTCAAATGCCTTTTCCAAATCAACAAAACACATGTACTTGTACAGTCTTTCGTCTTGCACTCGATGTTCTTCTTGCAACCTTCGTACTAAGAATGAGGCATACGTTGTTCCTTTTGCTTTCCTTTTCCTTTTGTAGAAAGTTGAGCTTTCTACATCAGTGTTTAATTGCTAATGCGTAATTCTTATCTATTTTCGAAGTAAAGGTTATTAGGAAACTTTTGTTCGGCATTCTGCGTCCATGACCAGACCATTTAAGCTGAGATTTTATTTTCGCCTCTTTTTTTTAGGTTTTGTTCCGTTCCTCCACACAGTCCAGCCAGCAATTTTTCATCCTCCCTGGTGCGATCGCATTTTTTGAAAATAATCAGCCTGGATATCCCATTGGTCGCTACTTGTATTTTGCCGAGAATCTCAATGGAAATATTTACAGACTCAATCTTGACAATATCAATGATACTTCGATTCCGACCAATTCAGTTGATTTAGTACAAGAAACATCTAATCTTTTCACCGATGTAAGTACTTATGTAAGTTCGTAAGTACTTGACTTGTATTAAACCTCATATCTTGCGATTATTTTGAAACAAAAGAAAAGCATGCGGTGCTGAGATTAAGTTTAATATGGTTGAGCCAGTAGGGCCGAAACAATCTACTTTTGTCACTTAATGTTTTTCTTCCCTTTTTTAGCTTTTAGTTTTTGATCCTTCAACAAAAACAGGCGTTGGACCTTGTAAACGGAGCCATTGCACGGATCTGTGTGTTCCTATTCCAGAAGAACCACAGTTTGTTTGCCTTTGTCCAGACAACAAAAACCTGTCTGCTGATGGAGTCACTTGTGAAGGTAGGATCTTGCAATGATCTTTCTTGAATTTTTTTCTCGTTTTATCTCAAAACGACACGGAAATAATAGATTCAGGTTTGCCTAATTAAAGTTTTACTTTGCTCTAAACTAAAGTAAAATTGAAACTAAAAGTTGCATCAGTCTCTACCCAGATATTATTTTAAAAACTAGAACCACTCGATTCAAATTTAATAAGCACGGGTGATACCCTTTTGAGCGAAATATAAAATGCTTTTGAAATGTTAGCTGTACAGGCTGATAAGGTTGTTACTTTTAATTTCACTTTAGTTTGTACTTCCTTTTATGCCGTCATCGCCTGCCTCATGCGTGATTCCATTTTGGCTGATCTTTCTATTTTAAAACTTGTACTTGGATCCGCAATAAAAAAAATTGTAGTTAAGCTTTTGTGGTTGAGTTCCCCCCCCCCCCTGACTCATGACCTTTGAGGATAATACGTTATAGTCTTACGAAAATGAAAAAGATGTAGGGGGAACAGCATCTCGCCTATTTTTGGCAGATTTGTTTTGCTTTCAGTTGTGAGCAAATTTTCGTCATCACTCACTAGTCAGCAGTTAGAGTGATAATTTTGTTAGAATTCAGAAGAGCGTTTCAACAAAGCACATTGTAATGTGTTTTCCAAAAGAAATGATTAGTTTAAAGTCTTGTTAAATTTAACAATTGATTAGAATCACTCGATCGAGCTGTTATGGTCAAGGTCTACGCAGTCGCCTAACCAAGGCAACTTGGGGAAATAAATAGTGCTGATGCCAAAAGAATGGTGTGGAAAGGTAGCTTTTCTTTCTCCTGCGACACATCGCTGGGTGGGTGTTGCAGTGTATCCAGGCTATGTTAGACCGACAGAAACTTACGGATTTACGTATAAATCATCGAAAAAAAATTTTCGCCGTGTGTGATGGTATGGATGATGCAAATATTGGTGCACACAAATGCGAATAAAATAGCGTAACGTACTACGTAATAATGAATAGCGGTGCTGTTGAATCTCCCTTTAGTTTGCGTTCAACAATGTTTTTGCTTGCAGGAGTTGATGCCCCCATTTCCGATACCGCCCCACTTTGTCGAGCTGAACAATTTCGGTGTACCAACGGGCGATGTATTCACAAAGTGTGGGTGTGCGATGGCCGAAATGACTGCAGAGATGGGAGTGATGAGTCTGAAACGCTCTGCGGTAATCAAACAATATTTTAGTGTTGATAAAGTAATGCTAATGGTAAAAAAAAATCAAATCGGAAAATTGTTTCGTAGATGTAAGAAAGGCTTCCACAATCAACTGACTTTATGTTCTCGTTTGAAATAGAATTTTGTTCTTAACTTATCATATGCGATGAAACTTTAAAAGTTAAAATTGCTGTGGTTCCATTTGCACACAGGACCTATCAGGCTGTGGAAGACAATGTATCAGCTGCTAACATTTTGCTACTTCACTTTATATTTGTAACCTAGCAAATTGAAAGTTGAAATTTATTTCAATTTTTAAACTACAATATTTGAAAGTGTTGTACAAGAAAAATATTAATACTCATTACACATTTAGTTGTAGTGATAGGGTCCTCGACAACTGACCGCAAACTACGTGATGTTGGCGGTCGGTTGTCATCGCCCTTACACATCATGTGTATTTCACCGGTCATTTTTTACCTTGCCGAGCTGACCGAAAATAGAAAAGCTGTGACTTTTCCAGTGTTACTACTGGTTGTTAGAATGTCGTTTATTCTGTTCATAAGTCATGTCATAACAATGTTTTGTCAAATTATGTTCAGTGCTTTAACTGCGAGTCACAATCACTAATTAGGCACAAAAATACGAGGCTCCTACGTAGGCTGGAGAACAATAGACTGAACTTTATATGTAAAAACAGTAAAACCCAGTTCCCACTGGGTAAAATCGTGGTCGTATCTTTTGTTTATTTTAACCAACGTAGCCTTTGTTTATTTTAGCAACAACTCGATACACTTAGCATTCCGATTCACCAGCGTATAAGCTGCCAGTTGGTTTAATTGTCACTTATCACTAAAATGAAAAATCTTGATTTTTACGATGAACGTAGTCCCTTTAAAGATTTTTGCAGCCAATTATTAAGGATTTACTGTTTTTTTTTGAATACGTAAAATTGACAAAAACTAACTAACATATTTGCACTTTGTAGTACTTAAATTCTGTGCCTTTTTTAAGAATTGTAATTTGGGGGTTGTTAGAAATTCCACAACGCCATGCAAATTAGCCAATACTGGGGTGGGTAGAATGTCGTGTAATGCCATAGTGAGGACAAATCACATAAAGACTTTACTAAAAGACCTTTAGGTGTGTTGAATCCTGGTTTCGTTCTACGCACAAGCGACCACAAAAGAGGGTTGCGAGTACTCTGAATCCAATTTTCGGGTGTACAACTGTACATGGCGTATTGTCCGACAAAAAAAGTGGGCTACAGAACAGCGGCCTTTTGAAAAGGTCTTAAAAAGGTTTCTGCTGAAATCATTCTGAGGTTCCATCAGTCTTCGGTTTTAATAACTTCAGAAATAACATATTCATTGAAGGTGGTAGTAGAACGCTCAGAAGGATTTGAGGGGACGCTTTTGAAAGGTTGAAGAGTGTCAGGTAATGATTCATGACGTAACGAGGAGTACGATTGCGTCCCATCGATGACGTCAAGTCTTTCCCGAGTGATGAGGCTTTGAATTTTTTCCTGTAAAATGATAAAGCTTCGAATAGGCAATTCACGTAGCTGTGAAACTATGTGGTCTCCAAATATGGTATACTGGTCTTTCGTTTCTACAATTTTGCTCAATTCAGCTATTTCTTGTACCTTTGAAACATTTCTAAACTTGCTTGTTGCGTTTTGAGACGTCTTTTTCATTAATTTCCTCGGAGGTTGGTTCTCATTTTCCCTTCCAATTGCGGGTGTTTCTGCTTCAGTCACTGCGTATTGAACTGGTGATGTCTCTCGAACTTGGCCTTGGGGTTGTTTTTGAAAATAATCCAAAATTTCTGTAGAGTCGTTTTGCATACTAGATATATAATCTGTAGTTTCCGGGTTGTTTGTGGAGCTGTGAGCTTTTACTGATGAGTCCTTTAAAAAATATGAACATACGGGTAATAGATTAAAATTATATCGTGTCATAATTCAGTTACGTAATAGTCCTTCGTTGCCGTCGACAAATTGAAGTATATTTCTTTTTTTTGTTTTTTTTATCGAGATGCAAATGTCGTACCAGGGCTGTAGACTTGAATTTGAGTTAACTCAATCTTTTTTACCGGAATCGAAACTTAAAAGTTGGTAGAGTTGAACTCAAATTCGAAAATATATCGAGTAATTTTGAGTTTATTTTTAATTGAACGTATCATTAAAACTAGAATTAAGAAGTATAAAATTTCTTCGCAAGAAATTTTAAGTTTTATGAAAACATGTCTAATTAGACTTTTATAGTTTTGCAGCATTCGTGTTGGCATTAATCGCTATATTATCTAAACTCGAAAGAACTTGATAAAGTTTCTCAGAACTCGGACTCTTAAAACAAGCTGAACTAGAACTTAATGTAAAAAATCGATCGAGCTCGTAGCCCTGCTATGTACTGCAGAATGCGAAAGTTATAAAATACATTTTTTTTATCAGAACATGAGGCTCGCTTTTGCTCTAAGCTTAAAAACATTGCCAGCTTTAGCAGAAAAATATTAAGAGCAAACGAAAAAGAATAAATTTCAAATCCAAAAAGTAGCTAAATTCTGTGCAGATTCAAAACGATGAAATTTTGGTGATTTTCCAGTATTTGCAAGGAATTCGAAATTATGAAGTGCTGTTGCGCAAGCAACTGAGAAAAATTTGGGCTCTTATTCAAACTGAAAAAAAACTCAACTTTTCGCTTTTACAATTTTACGATTAAAAGCAGCAGAAAAAGCGTTTACTCCTTCTGACAGAGCATTCGAAATTAAACAGTTTTATAAATATGGTCGCTAAAATTGACATTGATGCTCTCAAAATTTAACAACAAATGAGGCTGAAAATTGGCAAAAAAATTAAACCAGCCAGCCTCAACTTAAAATTTTCTGGTTCTTATAAAAAAAGTGTATTCGTTTTAACTCTACTTGAAGCCTTAGAAGAAGTTTGTATCTCCACGAATATGTCATCTTAGATGTTTTAGTAATTTATTGGCAAAAATAGTCATTTTTTTACCCTTTCCTACATTTTAAGCTGTTAGAATTTTATGTAATCTGTCAAGTCTCAGAGTTAATCGCCTCTGTAGGAGAGCGCGACCGCGCGAGTTTCATTCACACAAATTCATGAGTTTTTTTTTCTACTTTGCGATGCCTACAAGAAATTCAAACTCAACCTTATTAAAATTTTCACGTATTTACCAGATTAAAAAATTCTCTTTCTATAATGGAATTCTTCAAAAAGGCATCGGCTTTTTCAAACCAAGCAAGCTTCGGTATATGAATGTCATCATCGCTCGCCCCACTGTGCTTAGAACGTTCGACTCTTTTTGCTTCAATTCTATAAGTGTCTTTAATGCATTTTATTTTTCTTTTCAATGTTTCTGCATCTGCAATTTCAAATCCTGCCTCAAGGAGTTCATCTACTAATCTATTGAAGGTTTGCGCCCTGGCATTCTTTTTGAGAAAATTCTCATCGGCGGTATTCCACAAAGCTTCATGTTTTTGATAAATTTCCAGAAACTGTATGATAGTATCAGCCGACCATTTCAACGCTCGCTTTTTCGACATTCTAAACATTGCTATTATAAGCACTGCCCAAAGCTCGTCTTTATCACGCCAGCGAAACTGCGAATACGTGACTAGCCGCTAGAAAAAGGATATGCTGTAGCTGCTAGTAAGCTGCTAATAGCTGGTGGTTAGTGAAGCGTGTCAACAAGCGATATGACGTAGCTTGACAAGTGATGAGAAAACATTTGGCACTTACAGTTGCCATAACTGTAGGGTCAGACTCTGAATCACAAAGTTTAGTGTTCGATTCCGTTCGCCGTTGCGGATTCTTCCTGGCTTGCTAATACTTGCGTAAATAAACGTCCATTTTTCCTAAAAAAAGCTAATGCGTTCAACTCCGAGCTGCTTGCATTTGATAAGTAAAGCGCTATGCCCTCTTCCATAGGTGGGCAAGTTAACGCAAAACGTTTGCTTCGTTAACCACTAGTCCGTTAACAAACTTCACACTTCCGTTAACGTTAATCCGGTAGTTTAAGCTTTTATTAACGGAAGTTAATAAAGTCCATTAATCCGTTAATATTTTGCGTGTAATTTACATTTCTTTTTATTCTCTTGCTTCTAGAACACGTATTGACGCTGTTGAGCAGATTGTAAGGAAATATTTATTGCTATGGTGGTCTTTGTGTTTTGGAAGTTACATTTTACAGTCTAATCTAATTTCAAGATAAAATGAATTCGGATGCACTAACAAAGCTGCGATCGGAAAATGTTTGGAAATTGTGAACAGCGATAATTAATAGGCTGCAGCTTATTATTTGCCACAAAAAAGAGTTACTTTCTTCGCTTTCTTCTATAAAACTCGTGCTAACACGCAACAAGTGTTACCAGTGCAAATTGGTTTGTACCGGTACGATGAATGAATAGTGCCAGATATTAACGATAAAAACCTTAACGGAAGTTAACAGAACTTAACGGATGTTAATTTAGTCCGTTAACAGAACTTAACGGAAGTTAATTTAGTCCGTTAACATGAAAAAACTTTTTATCGGATTAACGAGTTAATGAAAAAGTTAGCTTCGTTATTAACGGATTAACGATTAACGGACTTAAGCCCACCTATGCCCTCTTCTGCTTTTTAGTTCTAAACTGACCCATAAAAGCCAACCAAATTGCTTCTACTCTCTCTTTCACAGCAACCGTAGCTTACCTTGTCGAAATGGAAAAAGGGCTGCAAGCTACTAAAACAAAACTTTACTGAGAGCAAATAATTTTTGAAGTGGTTTATTATATAGGTTATGACGTGATAGAAAGCATTTTGCGGCTTGGTAAAGGTAACATAAAGCCTATTTATTCCGTCATACTTGCGATTATATTACAAAATTTGAATTTTACAAAATATTTTTGCCGCAAAAAAAGCTTCAACAGAATTCTATTAGTGATTGCGTGGATGATATAGCGAGCTTCGAGCAACATCCATCCAATCTATGATCGAAACTTTGCTATAGGGAACCGTGGTTAAGTTAAGAGAAAAATAGCTATAAAATTATATCTACATTAACTTAGCTAAGTTGATTTTGTTGTTTTAGGTAACTGGACCTGTTATAACAGTAGATTTTATTGCAATTCAACACGGACTTGCATATCATCTCGTTTGGTTTGCGACGGTGACGATGACTGTTCTGAAGGAGAAGATGAAATATATGAAGCCTGCCAAAGTTAGCATTGTGTGAATAACACTCACAGTAATATTGTACTTACAGTCAGGGCCTCAGAGAGAAATTTTTCCTGGGGGTACGAAGGTCAATACCTGGCCCCCAAATCTTATTGGGCCCCCAAGCCTTATTGGGGCCCATGCCGTTAAATCATTTTTTGTCGGATGGGTGTAGATTTTCATTTAAAAGTGCGAGGATAACGATATTCTTCACATACAGTTAGGACCTATGAAACACATAATTAGACATAAAATTGATTTAAATCCAGCTAGGGGGTTCGGGGGAGCGCTGTGAGCTCCCCCAGCGGAGCCCCGGAAGCTTTAGCACTTTTTATGTTTCTCTAGGGTAAAATACAGCATTTGATCAACATCCCAGCACCACACTTGCTTAAATTGACAAGCAGAAAACTTGTTATACATGAAAAAAAGTATGTGAAGTGGGGGATGATAACATTGACACAATATTGTTGAATATAATGACTTTAATACTGCAAATCCAAATATTTTACTGATAAAAGTTTTAAGAAGTCATCTGCAATCATAGACTTCACAAACCCTAATACCTATTAAACTCATACAGGTAGAGTGAGTTACTTAATGATACTAGTATAGTATGTCAACTTTGACTCCGCTCTCTGAGGTTGAGATGCTTTTGGATCTCCGGAAATGTGGGCCCTCGTACATTGTTATACCGTAGAATTAGGGCTCTCAAGCCAGAGAAATGTAACAAAACGTTAATTTCGGTGCAAGTGTATGGCTTTTGATACATTTTTCGCTTTTTTTAATCAAATCGATCACTATTGGATGCCCTAAAGGCTGTGCAGCAAAAACAGCGACCAATTATCAGCTCTGAATAGGTTGACTGATATTTTTGCTGTAGGCAAGTTTGATTACGGTGTTATGGTGCGATACCAAAACTTAACGCGGAAACCTGAACTCTTCCAAACCGGGCCCCCTTAGGCCCGGGCCCGGGTACGATGTAGCCCCTGAACCCCCCACTCGCAGGCCCTGCTTGCAGTGTAATGTCAAACCGATTTTTATCAGCAATGTGTAAACCAACAAGCATATTTTTTAAGTTTAATTTTAACACAAAAGTTAAAGCTTCGGATATTTACGTGCTTATTCGCTGTTCAATTTTAAAACTTTGATTATTTATATCGTTTACGTGCTTTTTGACCTATGCCTACCAATCCTGAGGCCTAGAGAAATGCCTCCAGAACGACGACTGTTTAAAATCAGCAATGCAAAAAAGTCCCCCTAAAGGATATCAATATGCGAAAAAGTTGTCCTCCCACCGGCTTTGCTTTATGACTCCATCCTGTGGGGGAAAATTTGGTTGAAAAACATCATATTTAAATTACTGCAAATATCTTACTATTTTATTTACATAGCACATAAATGCGCGGAAGATGATTTCACATGCGCGAATGGAGCTTGTGTGTGGGAAGGGTTCGTTTGTGACGATGACGAAGACTGTTTGGATGGTTCGGATGAACAGGAAAATTGCAGTGAGTATGCATAGATTCGGAAAAAAAATAAAAATGGTAATTGGGATGAGACAAAAAAGCAGGGATACGCAGAACGTAATTATAGTTACATCTATTTTCAAGTTGCCGTAAGTCAGGAGATAGCAAAAAGGTTGTTTGGTTTGCCCCGATCGGGAATCGAACTCAACTTTACTGTTTCAGTGGTAGACGCTCTATCCACTTGACCACTGATCGGAAAATATTAAAAAAACATGAATTTATTATTCCCAGTAGCAAATATTAATTTTTGATTGCGGAAAGGCTGACTTTAAATTTTCGCGTGTTAAATTGAAAAAGGAATTAATAAGCGCCCAACGTGGGGCTCGAACCCACGACCGTTGGATTAAGAGTCCAACGCTCTACCGACTGTGACAGAAGCGGGATTCGAACCCGCGCCTCCAGGGGAGACTGCGACCTGAACGCAGCGCCTTAGACCACTCGGCCATCCTGCCTCTGCATTAGTTAAGCTTGACTGTGATATTTCAATTCCAATGTTTGGATTAGCAAAGATTAATTTTCGCACGGTTTTTGCCTCATTCGACCGCGCTTTGCAAGAATGCGAACACTTCACAACAATTCATCATTCGTAGTGATTACCAAATCCATGCCGGATGTAACGGATTCGCTTCCTGGCCAAACCTGAACAATGGTGCTTTTACTACGTGGTAGCCTAATGATTTTCATAATTTTTGTCGTTTTAGTGTTGTACAGGTTTATCCTCATGTCACCGGACAGAGTTACATGCTAACTGTTGGATGATCCGCACACTTTTCATTGCGGTAGCTACTTTATGATTGGGGGAATTCGCACTTGTTTGGGAGTTCCAGTAATCCAATTTTCCTGTGGATTTTTTCGAATTCTTGTCTACTGAATTTGCTATTTGTTCGAAGCCACCAAGCAGAGATAGTCATAGTAAAGCGTTTTATTCAAGAACGCAACAATGTGACCAGGGTGCGGGTTGAACCCAGATCATTCGATCAGAATGGTCGTAAAAACGACGCCTTTGCCCTTTAACCACGCTCCCGACTCTTACTCAACAAGTAAAGAGATGGTGATTTACCAGCTGAGAATGGAACACGAAGTTACGAATTTTTTGCGCTGCTAGGCTACTGGGTAAATTAGCGTAGTAAGTAAATTAGCCTATTTCAAGTTTTGCATTCTGCCGACAAAATTCGACGGAGGACAAATTCAACTCTCAAAGTGTAGTTAATGTAGATAAAGGATGATCGAAATTTTTTGTGCTTTTCAGCCCGAGTTGTTTCATGTGACTCCGGTGAATTTCGCTGCTTGAACCGACGCTGCATTTTAACCGATTGGTTGTGTGATGGTGATAATGATTGTGGTAAGTAAAAGATTGAAGATTTTGAAGAGCAACCCCGCCATTTTTCACAAAAAGCGTATGTGCAGCCTCATTATCTAATTGCTTTAGTTTAAAGCATAAGTGTTCAAAGTCCAGCCTGAAATAAAATTTTACCCGGCTCAAGCCCAGTGTTTCCCTGTTTTTGGACAGAAATTACCCTGCAGTTAAAGCCCGGTTTAGGCTACCCTGTGCGCATGAGTGTACAAACATTTGCACTATACACTATGCGCATCAGGAAGGAGTTAACGAACGTATTTTTGGTTTATTTTAAACAGAAATTAGGCCTGCCTGATGTACCGTCTTATCTGCGTACAATTTGCCAGTTGATTAAAACAAATTTAGGATACGCTCACGATTTTACGCACAGTGTAGACCAGGCCTAGGCTAACTAATCGGCCCAAAAATCTTTTTATAACTCTAAATGCCCCAAAATCAGGCCGAAGACTTTTAATTGGCTTTCAATTTCACTTGTAATAAAGGTATATACTTCGGCCAGTGGTGTTAGTATGATATTGGCCCGCGGGCACCTTCATTAACTCTTTTTTGATTATTCGAAAAACTTTGGACATCCCTGCTTTAAAGAGATATTTCCTATGATAATTATATTTACATTCGTTTTTCGTTTTTGCAGGAGATGAATCAGACGAGGAAAATTGCGACCCCGAATCCAATCTGCCCCCAGAATCTCCGAACTGCCAGGATCCAGATAGTTTTGTGTGCCAAAGTAATGACAGGGTCCTCCACTGCATCCCTGAAGAGTGGAGGTGTGATGGGGATTCGGACTGTTTTGATGGCAAAGACGAAACAAACTGTTCACGTAAATCCTTTGTAATGCTTTTAACTTACGTATGTAATGCTCGTATTAAAACGATCTTCAATGATGGTTTTGCGATGGTTTTGGTAAAAAAAATCAAACATTATTTTGTCATAAGCTTTGCTATTGCCTCATAAAACGTTCTATCACAAATATAGATTTCTGTATAGAGGCTTTCATGACACTACACCAGGGGTCCCCAAGGTTTTTGGGGAACTGGCCGCATTACACTTTTTCAACCACAATCAATGCTGCACCGAATTGGAAGTAATTTTCGGTCGGAAAAGTCAGTTTTTAGTGAGATTTATATGTAGTTTTCAGTTCGGCTTACTTACCCCCGGTAGTAAATTAAACCTACAGTGAATCTCTAGGCCAGTCGCGGGCCGAAAAAAATGGTTATGCAGGCCGCATGCGACCCGCAAAATGCATTTTGGGCAACCCTGCTCTTTAATAGACGGTAATGAAATTAGGTTGATTTTCATCAACACTGAGAGTTCGTTATGGCAACATGCGGTCTTTGTTTGGGTGAGTGGACCGAATATACCCGAACGAGAAGAACTCAGTTGATCCGAAGATTAAATTAAACCCCAAACGAGAAGAAAGACCCCAATAGGAACCCCAATCTACCTGGTAACTTGTTTAGATGTTGCTTGTCAAGCGCACAGCAGGCCGTGCGCCTCAGGGAAATGCATATTCAAATCCTGGTGGTGCGATGGAGAAATTGAATGCGCAGATAGTTCGGATGAAGCGAACTGTTCATGTCCCGAGAATCAAGTGCGTAGGCAATTGAGATGTTAGTGGTACTGCTTAGCTTTTGAACATCTTCGACAATTAAATTGATTACCAAAGCAAAACGTGAAAATGAGTTCTTGCATTAGTTTCGACTTAATGATAGTTTTGTTTTTTACCGTGGCCAGGAAACAAGCGATGGGATCTTTCGTCTTCAAGTAAAACTGGTGGAGGCCTTACACTGTTCTTTCAATGCTGAACGTCAAGTGGAAACTGTGACTATCAATTTTTATGGTCTTTAGTGTGACCCGAGTCGATCGTTTCAGTAGCAGACGCTCTATCAGTAGGGATGGGCATTTCAGAATACCGAATCCAGAAGGATACGAATCCCAAACTATTCGGAATCCAAATTGAAATATAAACCAGATAATTGGAACCGGTTTTAAAACAACGCAATTACGTTGGTAAAAGTTGTTTGCGGTTATTTCTCACATAAAAGTGTAGTGAGCCATTTGCTCTGTAATTGGGACTTCGCGTGAGCGAGTAGTACTTTTGTTTTTGTTCGCGAATTTTGGCAGATGGGGATTGATTTGCTTATAAGTAGCAAACGGTAAAACCTAGAAAGTTGAAATTTGAAATCAACATAAAAATTAATGAAAGCGTCATGTGTTGCCAATTTTAGGGATCCTAGGTCACGTGATCGTGAATTGACACAAAAAAAACATAAAAAAAACGGCGAGTTTTGTCATGATAATTCATTAATTCGCCTATAATTCAAAAACCACTTTGCGTGCAAAGCTGAAATTCGTACATGACGTGGGTGCTTATAAATGCTTTGTGCAAACGAAGTTTGGGGGTCCGGTCACGTGACCAAAATGTTACAGACTGAAAATGGGCAGAAAGTGGACGATTTTGGACCGATATATCTCGGTAAATACCGATTTTGATGGAAAATGATTTGTGATTTTTGAGCACACTATCAATCGCGATTGATTGATTTGAGCGATTGAAGATATCAGAGACGACTAGTGCCCGACTGAAATCGGGAGTGCTAGTAGGTTGAGGGATCCCCTCAATCGGGCCGCCCAAAATTTTGAACTATTAAACCGTTGAAACTAAATAGATCAATCAAACCTTTGATTAACAGCCTAAGATATACTGTTTCGGAATCGACATTCGTCTTTTATTCCTCGTCAGTATAGCTAGGACTACAGGTATGAACATGAGCGTAGAAAGGCAAAAAATCGCAAATTAACCAGATCATGATACAATTTTTTTCCCCCAAAAATATAAAGTAACCACAATACTACAGGAGATAATTCTAATGGTTCAATGCAAAATAATTTCCTATAGCATGCCTTAGACAGCTGTTTCGCCCAATCTCAGGGCTCATCAGTAAGGCTAGCAAGGCCAAAAAGGACAAATATCACCAGTGATAAAAATCTTCAAAACAAGCATCTTTACCAATTTACCAATCATTGAATAAATCTTTACCCATCATTCAGTCAATTTTAGCCAAAATAGATAAATCTTAGCTGAAAAATCCTTACCCAATAAAACTAGAGCTATTAATTAAATCTTTACTATTAGTTAAATTTTACTATTAATTAAATCTTTAATCTTTACCCAATAAAACTAGAGCTATTAATAATAATTAAATCTAGAGCTATTAAACAAGATTTGATTTAAAGCAATAGCTTCATTCGGTAATACTTGAATTAATAGCTTTAGTTTCTTTGGATAAAAATTTTTCGGTCAAGGTTCATTTATTTTGTTAGCTAGGCTATCGCTCTTCTGCGATAGATTTGTACTTTAGTCGGTAACGATTTGATTTATTGCAATAGCTTCATTCGGTAAAGATTTAATTAATACGAGGCTCTTGTTTTATTGGGTAAGGATTTTTCAGCTAAGATTTGTCTATTTTGGCTAAAATTGACTGAATGATGGGTAAAGATTTATTTATTGCTAACGTAATCGGTAAAGATTTATTCAATGATTGGTAAATTGGTAAAGATGCTTGTTTTGAAGATTTTTATCACTGGTGATATTTGTCCTTTTTGCCTTGCTAGCCTTACTGATGAGCCCTGAGATTGGGCGAAACAGCTGTCTAAGGCATGCTATAGGAAATTATTTTGCATTGAACCATTAGAATTATCTCCTGTAGTATTGTGGTTACTTTATATTTTTGGGGGAAAAAAATTGTATCATGATCAGGTTAATTTGCGATTTTTTGCCTTTCTACGCTCATGTTCATACCTGTAGTCCTAGCATATACTGACGAGGAATAAAAGACGAATGTCGATTCCGAAACAGTATATCTTAGGCTGTTAATCAAAGGTTTGATTGTGCCTATAAGACTCTGTATACTGTCTATAACTTATTATTAATTTTCTCAGTACATTGTTCTTAATAAATAGATCAAATTTTCGGAATGGGTAGATATTAAAAATAAACTAAACCTAACAAACCGCCACATGCCTAACCCACTTGAAGTGGTAGCTCTCTGTTGGCCACACCGTTTTTTTGATCCTGAACGTCCAGAAAGAATGTTGTAAACTTTCTTTCTGGAATTTTGAGTGTGTTTGATTTGACCTGACTTGAAGTTGGAACCTGAGTCTACTGAAACTGTGGAGTCGAGTTCGATTCCTGGTGGGTCTACAATAACTTTCCACCAACTAACCCTAATATTCGTGGTCAATTGACTTGGTTCGACCCCGGTCGGGTCCAACCAAAGACGAGAAAAATTGGTATTTGCAGCTTTCATACTTGACGTTTAGCATTGAAAAGAACTTGTAATCTCTTCCGCCGTGTGTGGTAGACAGAAGGGCAGGTGGCAGCTTGACTCAAAGACCGCTTGGTCCCTTCGCTGATTCCTCACCAAGGCAACTTGATGAGAAAAACGTAATCACAGTTACAACCTACTTAGTAGTGTAGTTATCTTTTTGCCAGGAAGTTTTAACGGTTTATCATTCCACACAATACATAGATGTAGGGATTAGAGGCAATTATACTACAGTTTTTCCAACTTTTTCAAACAGATTCGTTGTCTGACCAGCAGCTTTACCTACGATTGTGTGGCAAGTTGCAATGGTACTAGAGAATGTGTGAACGGAAACGATGAAAAAAACTGCTGTAAGTCAACTTCGCTAAATTTTGAATAGGACAATATCTTGTAGATTAGATAAATTATTATAGCGAGGGTTTATAAAATTTTTAAAGAAGTGCTGAATTGAACTTTGCGAAAGTGCCCACGAACCAAAAGTTTTTAAATGGCTGTGCTGTAGTCTGCGTGTCAGAATATCAGTCCAAGATTGCTGGCAGAAATATCAGAAAAAAAGTAATGTCAGAAAGAGGTAAGGACTCCCTTTTAAACATGCTTAGCGTCATTTTCGGAGCATTTTGGTTCAGAAAGTAGGCGAAAACTAAAAGAAAAGTCGTTGCATGTTCTCATAGGTGATTCGATTGTACGAGCGGGTAGATTTGATCAAAAAAAAGCACAGGACCGGACGCGGCCGGATAACATTTTATTACGAGTTGGATTTTGGACACCCCTCTCGCATATATGGTAATGGATCGATACTTTCTCGAAAATTTTTCCGCAAATGTGCTTAATGGCTGACATCTTTTATGTTTCGTTTACAAGTCGTGTCTTTTATTTTCTACATGTTGACTTTTTTTGTTTAGCTCACACTTTTTCTTGCAATGATGATCCATGCAGTCATACTTGTGTTGAAAGACCTGATGCCAGTGGCTATGAATGCCTCTGTCCTACCGGAAAAATGTTGGGAAGTGATCAAAGAACATGTGAAGGTAAATAGAATAATAAGTGATTTAGATAATTAGCACATGTAACTTCCGTGTTAAATTTGCCAAAATTTTTCGGGACATAATGCCCAAACATTGGACAATGTCCAAACGAATATATACACAATGCGTAACACACATTAGGTTCGGTTAGCACTACACTGCGTAAAGTCGTGAGCGTACTGAATATATATTTAAAACAAACCAAAAACGCTCGTACGCATGCGGTTTTACGCCGAGCATAGACCGAGCCTTACACGTAATACACGCGCTCTGAAGAAAAAGTAAGAATTGAGCTTGTTTCTAAACTGCGTAGCAACTTCATGATACTTCATGCTTTGAATGTAATTAACTTCAACTAATCGCATGCAGGTTAAAGTTTGAGCAAAATGCTACGCCTGTAGTGTACATAGCACTGTGTGAACAGTATGTTGATTTGTCCTAATATTTCGATTTATCAACAGCAAAGACAAATAGCTACACCCTCAAGTGACCGTAGACTCGAAGAATAAAAGGTCACTTCCGATTTCCTGGTTGATTGTTATTTAAGAGTATTGCTGTAATTATGTTTTAAATAATTGCACTGCATTTGTTTTGACGAAATAAACCTCTGGCCTGTTGTTCTTTAATTTGTGCTTTTTATTTTATTCCCCTGTTCTTTAAAAATTACTAAAGTATTTCAGCTGAAGTATTTCAACTTAAGCATTGAATGTTGTTGTTTTTTCCAACTCAAATCTTTCATTATACTTGCTGTATTACGCCGTATGGCGTGTAACGAGTTTGCGAAGCCCATCACCGCGTCATTGCGCCTGGGCGACACATCTTTCAAAGAACTGTCGCAGCCGTGGCTAGCCATTGGCAAACTGTGGCTGATTTGACCGGCCCGAGATTCGAACCTCTGACCTCCCGCTCAAGAGACGAATGCGTTACCGCTCGACCAACTGGCCGTTTCTGTTTTTTTTTTTTTTTTCAGATATCTCCTATTGTTCGGAGCTCGGCCGCTGTAGTCAGAATTGCACCGAAGACGCGACGTCCTACCGTTGCTCCTGCTACACCGGCTGGCATGTGGACCCCATGGACACATCGGGTGATAAATGTGTCTTTGATGTGGCCGACCCTCCCCCTTTTGTTCTATATGCTACCAGACATGCTTTGAAGTAGTAAGTTACAGTTCCGACGGGATTGATATACCACTAGCCCCTTGGCGCTTTCGGAGGAATTTAAAAAAGTTGCCTACTTGTTAGATGTTTTTGCAAAGTCTACCATTTTGTTGCAATCTGCTCTTTTTTCTCTTTCAAATGTAATATTTTGACATTTTGTCAACATCGTCCCTGTGGCATATTGGCTTGTACTCGATTTGAGTTGCGTTTTTCATTCATTTTCTGCAGTACCTTGCATTAGAATTCGAGTTCAAGTAGTGATGCCAGCCTTCGGGATACAAAACGATATGGGAAAAGAACGGGTACGCTTTGAAAATATGCAACTCTTCAGATGAACCCATGTTGATAAATAACTGTAACCAGACTAACAAAAATCAATGTAGTTTGAGTTGTAGACAAGTCAAGTATTCTCAAAAAGAAGGTGTTCGCACTTGCAAGGTCGGGAGTTCGGTTCCCTCTGAGGGCGGAAACTCGGCGTGTACCGTACATGTAAATATTTATGTTATTAAATCGTCCATGTTTTTTCTGACTCTACATATATTTGTTTGATGAAAAAAATTGCTCATTTTTTTAATGTTTTCAGTTTTTTGTTGGATTCAAACGCAAAAAATCACTCCCGTTTATACTCGACTCGCAAATCGATGACGTTGCTTGATGGGTTGCGCCACCTACTGGCGTTCGACTATCATTACGAGAAGAAACTAATCTTTTATTCTGACGTCACAAATGATGCTATTTCAAGAGCAAAGTTTGGTTACTACAGAAGAAGTAAGTTTTGCCATAGTCTTGTTACATCACTTGGAGTTACCAATATCAAATTTGCTTTACAATGTGTATTGTGGAAGAAAAAAAAGGGCATTACGTCACAAGATAAATCTTTCCAGTTGTGGTCCAGAGGTGCTTGAGGACGATAACATTGTTGAGCTTATCGGTTAAATTTGACCCACCTCAAAGTTGGAGGAGCCATTACACCATTTTGAGGCAACAGGGTATTGGTGTAGACAAGAGTCTCCCTAAGTAGTCAGAAGAAGCTACGTAGTTGATTCGATTCCAGGGTTACCAGAAACGGACGTGTTCTATCGAAGTCTCGCGTTAGTCCTTCAACGCACAACAGAATGATGTAAGGCCACTGTGCCATGACTCAGTGTTGACGTAAGCATGGTAATATGCTAAACAGTTCCGATTTTGACTAGAATTCACAAGCTGTTTATGTGATTTTTGTGTGTTTGTTGTGAACACACGTATACACAAAAAGTTGAATGAAGACCAATAAGATGGCTAAAAATGTAAAAAGTTTTGTTGAAATTTATAAACTCGAAATTCCGGCCATCCGGTAGATAGTTGGGGTATTTTAATTTTCATTACCAAAAGTAGTGGTCTAGTAGCCCACAGGTTTCAAATCGCTTCGTTTCGAATGCGGTTATAACTTGCTCTTTTTTTAGGTCGGACCTTGTATATTATTTCAAACAAGATTATAATCTCTCAAGCATTACCTTCTACGGAAGGAATTGCTGTGGATTGGATAGCTGAGCGGATTTATTTCGTGGACTCTTCTCGGGACCACATTGAAGTTGCGGATTTCAATGGAAATCATAGATCTGTATTAGTGGCCGGAGACATGGATAACCCCAGAGCTCTAGCTGTAGATCCCAGATATGGGTGAGCTAGCCTGATCTGCCGTAGCATTTAAAAAAGAAACAAAAAGTTAATGCTTTTGATCAAAATAATACAGCCAAAATCCTGTCGAGCGTATTTATTGAGGCGTTTCGGTTAGGTTAATTTGTTTAAACCATTGTCAATCTTATTCAAACAGAAGATTCATTCAGATTGTCAATCTTATTCAAATAAAAAATATCCTTATTTTATTTCAGTAATATTGACAATGGTTTAAAGAAATTAACCGAAATGTCTCAATAAATATGCTCGACAGTATTTTGGCTGTATTGTTTTAGAAGTTTTAGTCATTTAGTTTTTTTTTCTTCATAATCTTTTTGTTTGTTGTTTCGTTTTTTTTTGTTTTTATCAGTTAATTCACTGTTTGTTGTTCTTAGTAATTAAATCAATTGTCTTAATTTGAAGGCCAAAAATTCAGTGTATTTTTTTGTTTCTGAAAGTGATTAAGTTTATTTACCTAGGTACATGTTCTGGACAGTGTGGGATACCAACGACGCTAAAGTCGAACGAGCCACTTTAGCTGGTGAAAATCGGACGACACTCTGGTCTCTCGGAAAGGAAAATAGCGGCTGGCCAAATGGTCTTACGATTGATTATTTAGAAGAAAGGATATACTGGGCAGGAGCGAAGTACGTTGTCTCACTGAATCCGCAATTTTTATATAGATGTCTCACTTTGGAAGGTGCAAACTTTATTTGAGTTTGCAAGATAGTTCTGAAAAATAACTAGGGTGCAGACTTTTTGAGACAGATTACTGAAGAATAGTGAAAACAGAATAGAAAAAGAAAGCGGAAAAATCTGGAAAGAGACGATGAAACATATGATATATTTGACAATAAGAATGTGAGTGACGAAAAGAAGTGGATACATTTGTGCTGGATAATTGCATGGCACCATGATTGAGGATAAATCCAAGCTCCATTTAAATGAAGATGAGAAAGAGAATTTGAGACAGAATTGCGAAGACGTTGAAAAGTAAACAGTGGCAACTGCTATATTTTCTCCAAATAGATATCTCTTAACATTGCTAGCGGTTCATTTTCGGATGAAAGAAGCAAAACGAGTACTATTTTTCCAGTTCTTCTAAACGTGTGGTTTAGTTCAAAAAGGTCTGAGATGTTAGGTTTCAATTGATATGCCAAGCTTGAGGTAAAGATTGTTGCTGCGGTATTGCTGATTAATTACTAATTGTGCTTCTTGGTTTTAGGTTATGTTTAACCCTATTTTACTTGAGCTATTTGACCAACCAATTTCGCATATGGAGGCTAACTCCTTAACCGACTGATTTTGTCAAAAATGACGTCATAGGCGGTTCAATTTCTTGCATAGTTTTTTCGAATGTAGATCATAATATGTCTTAAGTCAAAGTGATTACATCACAAAAATGTTTTGTGACGTCATTTAAGATCAAGAGTTATTTATGAACAAATTTGACTTAAAGTCAAGTTGGTTTAAAAAAAAGGTCTTTTGCAAACGGATTTATTACAAAAAAAACGAGAGGGAGGCATTGTCTCCCCACGTGAAATAGGATTAAGATTGGAATACTTAAAGGGATATTTCGATCTTAACCGCAATTTAAACTTGGTACAATCCATTGTTTCAATAAAATCATCTTGTCCATTAAAAAATGCAGTGATGCAAATCTTCAGCTTTTGGCGAAATTCGCCGATTTTTCGACCAAACGGGTCATTTTTGTGAATCGTCCAGAACCGATGAGAAAAATTTAGGGGTGTTGGGGGAGGAGTTGGGCAACTGTGAATGCACTTTCTTTATTAAAGGATAAATAAGCTTTGTTTTTGCAATAACAGAGTTACGATTATAAAAACGTCGTTATTTTTTCGAAGTTACTACTTCATTGAAAATTTACAGCTTAAGAGAAAAAGCGCTAAACAGCAGCGCAAGAAAAAAAATGAATTGTAGATTAAGAGAAAAAAGCAAAACGTTCAATTTTCGGTGTTTTTTTTTCTTACATTTAAGCAATGCGATTGCGTAACGTGGCAAAAAGGCACAGCGGTTTTTGCAGCAAGAAAAGTTTCCCTCTTTACGCGATTTTTTGCCTTGAAGAATAAAGATGCGGATGCTGTCTAAAACCCATTTTACAACTGAAGCCGAGCGCGACGAAAATTTTCCTTTTTTCTTCGCTAGTTGTGACGCGGTGCGTTTGACTTGTTTTTGATGAGCTGTCAAGGAAAAAATAAAAATCGCCGCGCTTTGCTCCGGTCCAAAATGAGCTTTATATTTTGTGATCTATTTTTTCATTAAAAAGAAAAAAAAGAATAACTGAAATTTCAAATTTCGGTTCTTTATTCGTTTTCAGTGTTTTGGTCTTTAAAACTTTGTAGCCTATTCCAAATGCGGCATTGATTCTTCATGCCGAATTACTGAAGCCAGCGTTGTTCGTAAATGCGCCTCTGCCCCTCCTCCCCCAGAGCTAGGCCCACAATAAAATCTTGATTGATCCTCAGCTAATATTGACGAAATAAATTGCCAAATTCTTAGTGTAGTCTAATTTTCTCAACTTGTGCCGTCAAATAGTGGACCCTCTGAAGCTTTTTCCCCCAGGCACAAATCTTTTTTGTTACGCCACTGGTTGTTCCCTCTGTTGATGTAGGGAAAAGGTTTATTAGTTTGGCAGTTAGTAATTTGTCCTAAAATGGATACTTTCCTAAAATTTCGTCGAAGCATAGCGGTTTTGAACCCAAGTCGATTTCTATCCATTGTTTGAGCTTGATTGTATGTGACTCTCCCATAGACGATGCATTGTTTAATTGAAATAGTGATTTGGCTGCTTGGGGAAACCAGCAACGCGCGCAGTTTTGCCCGTTTTACTTTTGGGTGTTTTATATCTTACTTGTTGCCTATCTGCTATTAGATTCATTCCACGCAATGATTCCCTAAATGATGAATTTTGTTCCTAAGGTTTTGTCACATATTTATTCATTTGAAACTATGATGGAATGAGTGTAAAGAATTGATTGCCGTCTTTGGTTTTCATGGGGCCAAAACGTTTGTATCAAATTTCTCCGTTCTGCGCAACGTTCCCTCTAAGAACTTGCTTAGTGAGCACGGAATGAAGACCGTGTGAGCTCCCAAAAATAAGGTTTGCGCCTTAAAAAATTCGAAACAATAGAAAATATAAATTAACTAATAAACTGAAAAAACAACGATTAGTTTGTAAAATGAATGCCTGAATAACAAATATACTGATGTCGATAAATTTATGTAGCAGCATCTTTTGCGTGTTGCCGATTGTTCACCAAACGTAAGTAGGTTTTGAACATCTGAAACCGTGACCTTGGTAAGTGGAGCTACGCTTCTTATCACTAAGGCCACGAGAGCAGTAGAAATTCGAATCTGATTTCAAGTACTTACGCGGTAAGCTACCGCGTATGCACACTGTAGGCTAGGAACGGTATCTCAGCGATTTTGCCAGCAATTTTGATTGCTAGCCTACAGTGTGGACACACGGTAGCTTACGGCATAAATACCTGCAATCAGATTTGAATTTCAACTGCTCTTATGCCCTAGCGATAAGGTGCGTAGCTCCACTTACCAAGGTCACGGTTTCATCAACCTCTTACCAACCATTATTTGATTCCTCTCTACCCCTAATGTTTTCGAATACTTTTCATTGAAACACACAACTAACTGTCACATGTCTTGTGCTTATTGATTTATCCCTTATCAGAACAGTACTTCCAAGTAACTTAATCGAAACATCTGTTAACTAAGTTAACATTTTGTCGACAATATGTCGGTTTCACGTGTTTTTCAATGGTAATGCGCTTTATTGAGATTGTCAAATAATCATGACGTCATTTTAGTTAATATGCGGTATTGATTACTGGCACAGTAGAAGTTCATGATATCAATACAAAACTAACTGATTACAACTTGATTTTAAAAAATAATTTTATCAAATCTCAATTATGGAGCTTGCTTTTATCAACACTAATGCAGTGCGCGGCAGAACTAAAGTACTGCGCGGGGGTTCTAGGCTATCTACGCGGGCGCTCAGCTTCGAGCGAACTTAGGTTCTTCGACCTTTATTTATTGCACGCTTTTGACTCGATATTTTTAAATATGTTTGGCCCTCCAGTAGCAGTAAAGTGGCGTTTTAGGTCTGGCAAAAATTGTCTGGTTTTGGTTTATAGTATACACACTCTCGGTCGTGCCGCAAATTACAGTAGTGTGTGGGGTAGCTGAAAGCTTGCTATGGTACACTGCTTTTTTGAAGATCAAAATGTTGCAAAGATCCCTCAAATTCCTTTGCAGGTTTAGGCTTCTTGTAAATTGCTTTCATAATTGATGCACTACTTCACAGGAAGATGTTTGGATTTTGCAACTTATCCGCCATAGCGTGTAAATATGTAAAGTACTCCGCACATGGCACCATTGTAGCGCTAAAGTATACCATTGACTCCACACAAAGTACACCACTCGTACATCATAATTGGAGTTAAGCAAGTTTCAAATCTGTAGCTTCTTGCGTTCTTCCTAAACAATTCTTCTGTTGCAGCACTTAGATTTTAGAAATTTAGATAAAATTTGTTTTTCTACACTCAATTGTTATCATGGCTAATTTGAATTTAGCTTGATTGTTTTTGAATAGATGTGTACACCAGGGCTGTATTATTTTGTGGACTTAAGTTAGCTACTTATTTAGATCTTTATCGCACATATTTCTGTGACGTTACTTGCGTCTCAATTCGTACTTCTGCAGTAGTTTCGTCATGAAGTCTAATAGCAGTCGCATAGCAATGGCAAACTGTGCTGGAATTGTTTGTGACTTCATTGCGAATTAATTTCTCATAAACAATTCGCCGCGATGGCGTAACCAATTTGAATGCTCTGTGGCTTCACTGATTCTTCGCGGCAAATCTAAAGCGAGTTTGAGTCGCCGTAACCTCGCAGACGACCATACTGCACAACATTTAAACAATTGCATACCGCATAGTGCTTTCATGTATTGATGACAATTGTCCCTGATTGCTATAGTAGATATGCAGTCTTTTAGTTAATAAAGCTGTTGCTAGTCTTAAAGCTTCCGGGTTACGCTTGGGGCCCCTGCTCGATGTGTAAGCTTACTTTTTTTTCCCAACGCGTATTTTTTTGCCACGGTTTTACCACAACTAATCACAGTTACTCAAGTTTTCTCGTTTTTACACTTCATTTTGTTGTGGCTCGATCTGAGTTGATAAGTGACGTTGATGGCATATTTTCAAAATGCTCGCCGATTTTTTGTAAAGCCGTTTGCATCACTGAAAATGGCAAAATTCGTTACTCCAACATCCACGCCAGTCGTTTCGCCGTATAATCTTGAGCGGTTGCTTTAAAAAGTTGCCTCTTTTACGTGAAAGATGATTTTTTCTTGTCATGCCAAACTGTAATTTAAACATCTTTTCCAGGTATGATATGATTTGGGCAACTAAATATGACGGGAAAAACGTAATTGAAATCCTCTCTAATGTAGCGTGGATGTCTCATCCATTCGCAATAACAACATACGCCCACCATCTTCTATGGACCGACTGGCAAACGCGACTCATTGGAATAGCTGAGAAATGGCCGGGCAGCAGCGCATTTGTTCTTGAAATTACGTTCAGTAAGCCGTACGATATAAAGATCTTTCACGAATCACGACAGCCAAGAACGACAACGAATTCGAGTGAAAGTAAGTGTTTTGCTCTTTTATGCTTATTATTAATTAGCTACACTATGCAGCGCAGTGATGTAATGGTTAGGTGATTGGGCTTTGAATGTTACTGATTGTGAGATCGAGTCCGGTTCTTGCCGAAAGCACTTCGTTTTCGTGAGGATGTGGTGGCGATGTGCGGTTGATTGCGGTGGCGCTATTCAAATTTTACAGAAACCGGTTCTCTAAACTCGGCAAACGGTTCGTTCTAGCCAAAAATGCAGGGTAACCGGCTCCCTAAATTTTGCATCCTGTTCGCGCGAACCAGATGAATAGCACCATTGGTTAAATGGTTAGACATGGCGTGCTACCGCCAACATCCAATCTCCGTCCGAGACTCGGCTATAAGATTCTATTTCAAATTAGTTGCAAATTCACCGAAGGCTTTAGTTTTTTAAATTATTATGTAGAAAGAAGTTGTTTTCTTAATTCTCATGCTTTACTCGAACAGTTATATTCTTTTTTTTTTAGCCATAGTTAACCCATGTGCAAATGTTTCATGTGGTGGTCTGTGCGTTGTAAGTCCAGGGGCAGTGAGACACCGATGTGTGTGTCCGTACCAGCACCAGTTAAACTCGGATGGTACTTGCCAGCCACTTGGTTCTTACATGTTGATAGCTTACAGCAGAAAGGTGAGAAAGATTTGCAATATTGTGTTACTGGGATAATCTGAGTAATATCCTGAGTAATTATGTATAAAGTGCTCTACACGCTAATATTCATAATTTTGTATATCGATATGTAAAAGAATTATCTTGAATTAAATAACGAGCATTCACTTAGCTGATTAAACCGTACGCTGGTGCATTAATAACCTAAAAGTTTACCGGTACGTGGTTACAAAATATATATAATAATTCGGACATGTTTTTGTCTTTTGTTTTTGCTAAAAATGCGCAGAAAAGATACAGACATATCAAAAACTTTTGTACTCTTGTTAAATCTTTATTTTTCTTATTCTAACTAAGCTTATTTTTTGTCTAAAAAAGTGAGTATAATGAAGAGCTGCCGTGAACGCATAAAAAGGTTATTTGCTACCTCTAAATTTGGAAATTTGTCTTAAGTCACTAAATTGCGTTGGTCTGGAAACAGCGGAAGTGACGTTACGGTTTTCGAGTCAAGTTGCCACTTGTCCGCTTCAAACGATGGAGACTCCGCAAGAATCAAATCAAATCTTTCATTATGCTAGCTGTAATACGCCAAAGTGTGTGTAATGAGAGTACCGGCCTCATCTTGCGCCGAGGCAACACAGATCTTTTCAAAAATGTTGCAACGGTGGTAAGCCGTTGGCAAAACTGTGTCCGATTTGACATGACCCGAGTTTTGAACCTCAGATCTCCCGTTCCAGAGACGAAAGCGTTACCGCTCGACCAACAGCTCTGCAAGAGTCCAAAGTGAGAATTCATTTTTTGTAGATTACCGGCCTCCGCTTAATAAATTTGAATTTTTCTGCCATTCACGGTGCTGCTATACCTAACGTTCAAAACCTAACACGATTTGCTTACGATGCATCACGTGATCAAGTGTACTGGAGCGATGCATCGAAGTTGGAAATCATTCAAGCTTTTGTTAACGGCTCGGGCGTGGAAACAGTCATTGGAGTCGGTAAGGTTACGTAGTTAAATATATGTTGTAATTTAAATTTCTTTTTCAGCAATTAGGTAATTAAAAAATTATTATTCGTAAAAGATTCCTGATGACAAGGCTAAAACATGTTGTAGGTTTGTGTTTCTCCAGGGTTGAATAGAAAGAGACAGGTTGGTTGAAAGAGGCAACCAATTGATGCTCATCATAGTGGTAACCTGTAAGGTTGATGGGGTGCTCCATTTTCGGTGGCGTTAAAATTACCACATTTGGCTTCTCCAGCAAATCTCTGGGGGTCTGTGATGGTGTATTCCTTTGCATCATGTTTTGCATCGGCAAGAAAGAGCATGTAATTCTAACCAAAGTCATCACAGGCCGGTGTAATTAATGCAGTTTTTGCACTAATTAACCGGCCTTTTCATCGTTTAAGCAGCGTGCAGTTTTGTGCATATTGTAGCGCTGGGCGCCGAGAGCCAAACGTGGGCCCGGGGTCAGCTCAAATGTAAGGCATCTCCGGTTTTGTGTACTCCAAAACAGAAGGAGAAAATGCCACAGTTATCTCCGGATTTTGATGTGATTTCGAAAAAAAAGGTGTTCAAGGCAAAATGCCACAGTTTTCTCCAGATTTTGATGTGATCTCAAAAAAAAAAAGGTCTTCGATCTTCCACATACTGATTTCTCAGTGTCATTTCGCTGGAGCCTCTGAAGCCTATGGGCCCTGTGCTAGGCCCCCTGAAGCCAACGGGCTCCATGATGGGCCCCCTAAAGTCCACAGGCCCCGGGGTCATTGTCCCCCCCTCTCGGAGGCCATGATTGTAGCAATCAAGTATAGAACGTCTCCCTTTGCTGTTGTCAACAAATTGTATAGAAATGTGTTGTGAATGGTCCTTGCACGACTATTGAAAATCGCTCCCAGCCATACACCAGTGTCTTTTTTAAGAATTGAAAATAAGGGGAAGGGTAAAATGTTAGAAATCTCAAACGTTAGGGTTGGCTAGATGTCATCTGTTGTCAAACTAGAGACAAATCACGTGAAGAAAATAAAAAGTCCTTGTTCATTTTGAGCAGTGATTTCGGACTACAATCAAATGAAGACCACAAATAAAGGATTTCGAGTCCTTTCCAACCCAGTTTTTGGGTTTGCATTAAGTACTATCCGGAAAAAATGAGCCATTCGCTTTTTTAGGGTGATAAAAAACACCCTTAAAGGTCTTAAAAAAGACGCTGCTATAAACAGCTTAAAAATTATTTTCGTTTGAGATTTTTGTAGCCAAGACAGATTGACAACATCAGGGAATTCTTTTCGTATTCCCTGATGATCCCATTTACGGGTGAAACAAACTGTTGGGTTTTAATTTTTATTTCTGTGGTAATCTACTGTAATATTTGCTCTAACTCGTTGTTAACGAGCTCTTTCTTAAACGCTGATATCAAAGTCATTAATCTGCAAGTTACTTCTCTGCAACCTGCATATACGTATATTTCTCAATCGCTGTGCAGCGTACAGCCTGACGTTTTGGGCTTTGTCTATACGTTAGCAGTGACCAAAGAATATCCCGGTTTGTAGAAAGACACATTCTTAAAGCCTGCATGAAAATTATCTCTAGTGGTAAATTTCATACTTACTGTATATATATTTCTCATTCGCTGAATGGCCTGCCATTTCGGGGTTTGTCTCGTTATTAGCAGCGAACAAGAGTATACTGGTGGCTGAATATTTTTTTTCATTTAGATTCTCCTGACATTACTGGTTTGGTTGTGGACTGGTTGAGAGAGAAAATTTATTGGATTTCCATTGATGTTAAAACTTCCCAATTTCGATTGTATCTGGCTACTTTTAATGGACGGTAAGAGAAAGCATTATTGACTTGAGATGCAAATAGAAGCCGCGCCAGCGAAAGAAAAATGCACCACATCAAAATTCGGGGGCGAAGACAAAAAGGTTTTCAACAGTTTTCGCTACTAACACAATCCGAAAAAAAAAGTAGGTCAAAGAGGTTGTCAAGGCATTTGCCACGAATTTGGGCCATAAATCTAGTATATCCAGCAAGTGATGGCTTCCGTAGGGGTCCTTGGCTGTGACTCACCCCGCACTTAATATAACCCTTGTTACGTTGCAAATACGAGATAGATGTGTTTGTATTTATGTTCGTAGTTATTTAGTCATAGGAAAACTGAGCTATTAGTAGACTTGTATGATACTTCGTAAGCAAACTGATTTTCAAACCATTTAACCAGTCGTTTTTTTTTTGTTTTTTTTTTTGCAAAGAATGTTAATTTTATTTCATTTTTGCCATTGATAAGTTTGTAATCGAATTTCGTTTAGATTCAAATACCGACTGGACAACGCATCATCGCCAACGTGGAATAAACTCACTAACATTCGCTATCTGACTGCCGATGTTGTAGCAGCAAAGCTGTATTTTGTAGCTGACTCTGGAATCTATCAAGTCCATATGGATGGAACTAAATTAAGAAGGGTAACTAATTTTACATTACTTAAATTATTGCTGTCTATTTTATGAAAAGGTTTCGCTTTAAAGCACATCGGTTTAAGTTTTTTTCTTCGTTCACTCTGTATATTTTGCTTTGTAGCTCAATTTATTTAGGTTTTGAAAAAAGCGTTTACTGCTAACATACTGAACTGTAGAGTGTAGAATGTAGATGGTATCAGATAGCCAGGTGGCAACTTGACTCGAAGACCGAAAGGTCTCTTCGTTGTCTTCTAGCTATCCGACGCGACTTGACGAATACTGTTACAGTAGGTTTTTGCCTAAGAACTCGGTTTGAGTGGAATTAGAGGCTTAGTTGGTTTTCAAAACTTTATGAGATCTTGGAGTAATAGCAGTAGCGTAAGTATTCAAAAAACTTAAAAGGGCATTCAAGTCAAGTTTTTCACTCTTATGTTGGGATAAGCTCAAAACGTATTTTCGCCAAATTTAAAGTTTCCACGCCTTCCCGATTTCAAGATATTGCAGTCCAAAATTAGCTGTTTTCGTCTCACTTCAGAGTTGTCATTTTGCCAGTGTTGTAACAGAAGATTAACTTATGGAAAGCTGGCTTGAGTTTACTGAAAAACAGCTAATTTTACAGTTCTAAACCTTTACTTTGCTATACCATAACTCTGCCGCAAAACATTTATTGAGAATTAAGAACATGCAGTAACTTTTTGAAATGTTGCTTGTATATTAGCGACCCTGGCAAAATATTTAAGGGGAAAAAACTTTTCTATGGGGAAATTTTGATATGTTGTATCTCGAGAACGAACGGTCGTAGAAAGTTCAAATTTGGTGAAGTTGGTCTTCAGATTTGCCAAACTTTTTTGAGAGAAAATCCAGCAAAAAATTTTCTGACCTGAATGCCCTTTTAAGCAAGCTTAGTACAAAAACGATTAACATTAAACTGGTCGATAATCAGGACAATTCGCTTTTTTCTCATTATCTCGACCGAAATTTAAGTCGGTAGCATGGCCGAGAGGGTAAAGGCGTCGTTCTTACGACGACCCTGATGACATGATCTTGGTTCAACCCGCACCCTGGTCACGTTGATTACCTCTGTTTGGTAGCTTCGAACAAGCATCAAATTCAGTGGACAAGTATTCGAAGAAACCCAAAGAAACATTGGATCACTGGAAACTTCTAAGCAGATGCGGATTCCTCCAACCACAAAGTAGTCATTGCAATGAAAAGTACGCGGATCGTCCAGTAGTTAGCGTCTGACGCTGTCCGGTGACAGAAGGATAAAAATGCGCCACAGTAACAACAACAACTTGGGCGACTGAAATACGATACTTGGGCGACTGAAATACCATACTTGGGCGACTAGAATATCATACTTGGGCGACTGAAATACCATACTAGGGCGACTAAAATATCATACGTAGGCGCCTGAAATACCATACTTAGGCGACTGAAATACCATATTTGGGCGACTAAAATACTATTCTTAGGCGACTGAAATACGATATTTGGACGACTGAAATACGATACTTGGGCGACTGAAATATGATCTTCGTGGTGTGATCTGACCAGTCTAGAGTTCGATTCGCGCTGCGTTCTTTTATTTTGTGTCCACACTGCCTCATATTAGAGAAGGGTTCGGGCAGCGTTGCCAGATTTGAAGATAGCAAATCCATGTGCTAAAAGAAAGGGTACATTTCAGAAACATGCCTGTCATGTACTAACGGCTGCTTATGTTGCAGATATCGAAGCTTACCAGCATTTCAGATTTACGTTTTTATGGCAATCATCTCTATTGCGTTAACAATGGCTCAGTATTTCGTTTTGACAAAGGGAAGTGTTTCCATGGTTACTGTGCAGTGCAACTTAATTATACTGCCACTATGATCGCTCCTATGAGTTCTGGATCCGTTTTCACACTTGATAAAGAAGAAGGTAAGTTCTTAATCTTGATAAATCGACGAGTCGAGCGCCTCTTGTTTGATTAGCGTTGTGTCCTATTGTTGTGCTTCTGCAGAACCTTGCATAAAGTTAGGGTCAGGATAGCATTGCCGGCCTTAGAGATAGCTAATCGATGCGGTAAGGAAAGGTTACTGTAAAAACATAATATGTAAGTAAAATGCGATTAAGGATCTAAGGAGGACAAGCATCCAGCCAATTGGAAATTTTCAAAATTCAGTAGCTAATTTTTTTTTCGAATTACTTCGATTTTCTAAATATTAGTAAATGGCTTATCTGTTTATTAATCTCGAAGCGTTTTAATTTTTAACACTGTTATATTCACAGGTGTAATTAAAGAATGCAGAAACGGCTCTTGTCTTATTCGATTGAACAAAAAGGAATTACGTCAAGTGCAAGATCTTTTGATTTTTGACAAATCAGAGCAAAATAAAACAAACCTAACTAATGTGTAAGTCTTGTTTTACCGAATCATTTTTAACCAAATTATTTGGTTTTGCTTCAGAGCATTTTACAAATAACCAGTCACAATATTGGTTAACCTGTTGTTGTGATTTAGTTCTTAATGTAACTACATTTTATTCACCAAGTTGCCTTGGCCAAGGGACAGCGAAGGAACCTTTCGGTCTTCTATTCAAGCTGCCACCTGTCTACCACACACTGCGACGGCTTCAAACTGCCCTTTAATTGCTGAATGTCAAGCAAGGAATAGGGTTGTAATCCCGGGAAATCCCGATCCCGAATTCCCGGGATTTGGGGTATTTTTTCCAATCCCAATCCCGGGATTATATGTCTAGAAATCCCGGGACTTATTAAATTTAGTATACCCCTGATTGACCGTTTAATGTCAGCCTACGGAAGTGAGCATCATGTAATGTTACAATTCTAAAGTACAGAATTAAGTTTTGCGTACCCTAGCTCAGCGTTTCTCAAATGGTGCACCGCAAGGGTTAGCTAGATGCGCCAAACTTGTATTTCGTAAATTTACGACCTGTTATTTGCACTATTCTTTATTTTCGGAATTTATAAAATTGGATACGATGACCATCTTAAAGTTGTAAGATATCCGACATTGCAATTATTACAGTCATATTCTTGGCGCAAAACCCTTTTCCTTGCATGCTGCTCTACATGAGTGGAGTCAGAGTCTCAGAGACTAAATGAAGTTACTATTTTCTACACTCGATAAAGTTGCTGATGGAAACAGTATGATGTGTTGTACGAGACAAGCAAAAGAAGGCCTGAAAATCTTGAAAGGTTGTTTACTGCTCTTAAAACTATTAAGCCCACATCAGTTGAGGCCGAAAGGGCCTTTTCTGCCCTTGGCTATTTTGCTAACAAAATCAGGAGCCAAATGAATGATGCCACTCTAGATGCTCTTATATTTCAGCGTCAATATTACAAGAAATAAAAAGGTTTTTGTTCTTTCCATACTACTTTTTTTAATTATTTGCTCAATCCCGAATAATCCCGGGATTATAAGTCTAAAATACCGGGAAATCCCGATCCCGGGATTGTATAAACTGGTCCCAAATTTACAACCCTAGCAAGGAAGCTGTGAATGATAATTTTTATAGTTTTTGGTTTTACCCGACCAGGAATCGAAACCAGGTTTACCGTTTCGGTATCAGACGCTCTTTGCACTCGGCCACTGATCGGACTACGGATGATACCGATAGTGTATTTATTTAAACAGCCAGCTTTTAGCTAGCTCTGTGTATCTGGAAGGCAAATTGTCTGGAGAATCGATGCTTCTTATTGGGTGCAAGCCGACTCGTTTTTAGTTTTTCAGTTGTGGTAGTTAGGAAATCTCTGGTTTTAGGTGTACAAGTGGACTAAGAAACGCATAACAAGAGGCACAGATCTGGCTATTGTGTTGGTTTAGGACTACGTTTCAAATTTTATTTGTTTTATGATAGACCGCACTGAGTCAATTTTAATTCATTTATTCACAAAGTTCCTGATGAAGCCAGTTAGCATGAGCTGACGAAACGTTGGTGATAACCTAAGTAGTTGCACTTGCTAATAGAAACGCTGAATTGTGTGACATAGGCCGTGTGCTGCTGGCGCTGATACCTGCGATCAAGTTTGTCTTCCGACGACGCGAAATACGTCACAATGTCGCTGCACGATCGGTTATTTACCGAACACGAGGAACCCATCAGCTTGTGATGGTAATTAACATTGGACGCCGTTTGGCAAAGTATTTTCGATATACAGGGTGTCTCAAAAGTAAATGTACACTTTAAAATTTGAATAACAATCTAATGGCTAATTGAAATTTGTCAAAAGTTTACAAAAATATCCTATAAACTACTAGAAACAGATTACCATCTTACTATCTCGTTGAATTTACTTATCGACAGGATATTAGATCTCAACGTAAAAAACACCAATTTTGAGACGTTTTACCACGTTTTGATGCATTCTTGCCCGACACTTTACAATAAATCTTGTGTAGCTATAGTCCACATGATACTCTAATTTTTTGTTTCAACTCTTCAAGGTTTAGAGGCCATGTGGAGTAAACTTTACTCTAAAGGAAACCCCAAAGAAAAAAGTTGCCTATTCCAGAGGACATCTGCGCCCGATCCACCTATCGGGGAAACAACTGATTTAAGTAATCTCTGACTTTCCTGACGTAATGTGCAGGAGCTCCATCTTGCTAAACAGTTTTTAACCGAAGCATTATTTCTCAGCTTTTTAACCGAAGCATTATTTAACATTATTTCTCAGCTCTGGGAGGAAAAACCTCAATTCCCTGTTAAAGAGGGGCTGAGTTTGCCTTACTGATCCATATGCTTCTTGTCAATCAGCAATTTTGCACCTCATTTCTTGGGTTAATCTCCTAGTCATTATGTGGATTGATGAAAAATGCAAACAATACCTAAATTTTACTGCTTATCCACGCTATGTTCTCTGAAAAAATGAATGCCCTATGATGAGTACTTAAAAAGCAAATCAAAATTGAAAGTGTGTACTTACTTTTGAGACACCCTGTATGTTAGACTACTAATTATATGGTAAATTTTTGATATATATCGGATATATACGACAAAATACAGTCTAAGTTGGAGCAAAAAAGCCTACAAAATATATCGTGAATTTCCTAAATATATGTACGACTTTTGGAATACAATTTGTCCGATGTAGCAAATTGGAAACTTTTGATATATTTTTTAGGCTTTTTTGTTCCAACTTAGAGTATTTTGTCGCATATATACAGGGTGGCTCTTGAGTAAGTATACAGCAATCACAATCTACATTCTTTAAACTCTTTTTACGTTCTATGTAGCTCATTCCAAAGCGCTTCACATTACATGCTAAGCACTTGGAACTAAAATATGACTTGAAATGAAGTATATATCACCAATAAAAAAAAAATCTCTGGACACTTTCAAGCGATAACTGTATACCTACTTATGGGCCACCCTGTATATCGGAAACTTCCGATATATATATCAAAAATTTACGATATATTTTGTAGGCTTTTTTTCTAACTTTAGAGTGTATTTTGTATCTACATATCGGACAAATTTCATTGTAAATAAACTCAAAAGAGCGGTGTTACAAAATAAATAATATTTTTCCAAACGGCGCCCCATAAATTAGTCTTTTTAAGTTATTTTGCTAGGCGAATCAAGTATTTGAGCGTTTTTCACAATCTTTCGTATGAATACTGTCCTAGATTTAGAGCCTTTTTTGTAATTATGGTCGCTTTTTTCCTTTTTTTTGTTAGCTCTTTCCCAAAAAAATGAACCAAAAGCTGTGCCAGGAAAGAGAACTTATGAAAAGGGTTATTATGAGGCTTATTTAAATCCGGCGATGGTGTTCTATTGGCTAGTTCGATTTAGGCCAATATCTCGTTGAACACACTGAAGAATACCTTAATTGTTAAAGGATTCTTATTTCTTGCTGGTGAAAAAAGTAAAGAATGCTTTGTTCACTAGAGTTACCATTTTTCCTGTATAGGATTTCAAGATGTTAATGAATAAAAACATGTTGTTGAATATGGCATTAAAATCAACGTTTCGAGTTGTACTTAACATAAGTTGTACTAGATTCATTGCCTTGCAACTCCCCGGGGATTCCATAGCGTCCACTGCGGATTGAGACGCATTCAAATTTGCAAAAGTGTGAGAGCAAAGTAAGACGTAAGACATTTTTTTAAGAATAAAAGAAACCATTTGAAGACCAAAATTGATGAGTAGGTTATTATTTGCCAACTTACCATTTCAACACAGCAACCTGGGTTAATACGAAGCCTTTGATTCTTTCTAGGAGTGTCAGAATTCCTTATATATTCAACGTCTGATTCCGTACGTGGTTTGCCTTTGAACAAGAGCACAGATGAATCTTTGATTTCTTTCACCGACTTGCTTTTGGCTAGAGGAGTTGATTTTCTTGCAGGTGGATTGTCTAATCACGTATCGATTAATTGAGAAATAAGATTCAGTCGTAGTAGCTTGTTTGTGCTTAGGTTTTCCGTATTCGATTGTTTGCTTTTATGTTTTCGGTTTTTGTGCTCAGGATTTTGGCATCGCACTGAATTTGATTATTTTCTATCGCAGTGCAGGTAGTTTTGCGTTGGATTCTCAAATAAAATGTCTTTCCCAATTTTTTTCTGACTCTCATCGTTTAAAAGAAAAAAGATTCTGCTTTGCGGTACAGTGTGAACGTTTAAGACCAGTAAATTAGACCGTATAACTGTTTTTTGAAAAAGATCTTTTGTTTTTTAGTTGTTGCTAATAACGATATGATTTTTTGTTTTTCAGAAAAAGATATGATCATATGGCTTGAAGCAAGTATATCATCAGTGAAAGCTGCTTACCGGAACATGACAAAGACATGGACGATATATTCCCCTTACAGAGAAACGGACGATAAGAGAGTAGCTACGGGGTTAGAACACCTCTACCATAAACTGGTTAACTTATCTATACCTTGTCAATTACTGCTGTGGTATCAAAGTTTAATTTGAGATTAATTTGATAAACGCGCGAGCACATTGTTCTCAGCTGTTGCTAAAGGTCGTAAATGTTTAAAATGTCTTTTTTCCCCCCGAGCTATTTGCTAGTTAGTGGCACTGATTGTTAATATTAGTTCAAAAAGCTTTGTTTGACTTGATCTGGTTTTTAAATCGGATTGTTTCAATATGCCCAAAATCTAATACTGTACTAAAGTTGACTTCATATGTTATAATTGTTTAGATACAGCGGCCATCATTATGAAGGAATAGCAGTGGATTGGATAGCAAAGAATATTTATTGGACAGATGGAACTTTTAAAGAAGTGAAGGTAATTGACAACGACATAGAAATTTAAAAACTTTTTGAGCTGATCATCCGAGTTGTTTGACTACATCAAATAAAAGAATGAAATTTGGTGTCTTACTGACCAACCATCGCTGGGCTTATGGCTACCAAACCTACAACGTCATTTTGACTTTCTTCTGTCGTGGTGGTCCTCTTCCGAGGGATGGGGATGTGGAGACCTAGCGATCAGGCCACATCTCAAGGTTTGGACTGAAGGTCAAAGATGAGAGGGAAGGGCCAATATAGACTTTAGGCACGATTTCGAGAAATGATTGAGATTGTGTTGTGGATCTCCACGGGCGTCATCATCCGTGGCCACCGCATCATCCCGCCACATTAACGTAGTAGTTAGCTCCCTTTTCTGAATTGGGGACGTTTCAAAACGACGGGGCAAACTTGCTATTAGGGCTTAACAAGACCGTTTCCTCCAAGTTTTTAATGTTGTCGCAAGCTTTGTTTTTGTCACTGATGGCAATTTCTTGGGATGCTATTTAGGTGGATTCTTGTTTGGTTTGTACTAAACTGGTCTTCAGATAAAATATCCGACTTTACTGTCTTGGTGAAAGCAAATTTGTAGTATTCTGTTAAAATAAACCCTGTTTAATTAACTGCTTAACTTTATCTGCTTTTTTGTTCCTTTTTTATTTAGGTCGTTCGAGTGGACGGGATGTATCCGTATACAGTTCTAAGAGGAAAGCTAGGCGAGTTTTATTGCGCTATCGCTGTTCATCCCACACTTGGTTATTTGTTTATTGGAGATTGTAGTTCGCATGGTCGGATATTTCGTACAAAGCTGGACGGATCCTACCAAATTAGGATAAAAAATGGCATCGGCGCGCCAAATGGAATGACTATTGATTATAATGTAAGATTATAGTCACTAACATCGTAACATCTGATTACTGCATTAGCTGTTTTTGATGCTTGACGTCTTAGAGCTGGAGAAATGTAATTGTAATTACATTTTATTCACCAAGTTGCCTTGGCCAGGAGACGGTGAAGGGACCTTTTAGTCTTCAATTCAAGCTGCTCCCTGTCTACCATACACGGTGAAGGCTTCACACTGTCCCTTTTTATTGCTGAACGCCAAGCAAGAAAGCTATGAATGTCAATTTTTGATGGCGAGACATGTTGTGATTGTCAATCGCATCATTGATCAAATGACAAGTAATTAGTAATCCAAAACAAAGCTCGGTGACTGGTTAATCTGAAGACAATCATCCTTTCGCAGCATTCCTGTTGTTACTAATCTTTAATTATTCATGCCACAGCGTGTTATTTATGTATACTTGCCTAGTTGGTTGGGCGTTAACGAATTCGTCTCTAGTGCGGAGTGTCTAAGGTTCAAATCTCGGGCCGGTCAAATCGGACACAGTTTTGCCATCGGCTTGCTACCACTGCGACCTTTCTTCCAGAGGAGCTGTGTTGCCTGTAGGTGCAATGACGCTGAGGTAGGTACCGCAAACTCGTTACACGCTTCGACGTAATACAGCGAGTGTAACAATAGATTTGATTAGATTTTTATGAGTGTGTTTTCTACAACTAAACTAACAAATAATCACTTTTTTTTAAATGGCTGGATCATTTTTTTCATTATATAGTACCAGATTTTCACTTGCAACTCCTAACTCTGTTGATAATAAACAATGTTTGTTTACATATGACCTCAATGGCTGTTATTTTTAACAATATTGTTCATTGCAGAATAGCCGTTTATACTGGAGTGATACCAATCGGAACAAGATAAGATCATCGGATTTTGATGGCAAAAACGGAAAAGTGGTTTATGGTCGGTACCAGCGGGGCATTTGGGGTATCACTTTGCACAAGGGACAGTTATATTGGACTGATAGGTGTGTGACTTGTGCATTGCTTTATTTCTACTGTATCATCATGTATAATAGTTTCATATATGGCAAAGAAGCGAGGTTTTTAACAACGTGTTCTCGTAGCAGCTAGTAGCCATGTGTTGACAAAATTAATGGCAATGTGTGTACTACTGTATTGTGTAGTTCATCTTAAAAATGTTCTGTCTTCAACAATAATCATCAAGTTTTTCCGATGTTGTTTGCGTGGCAGCATTTACCTCAACCATGGCCTAGATTAAGGTGGGTGCTATTGACACTGCAGCGTTAGGACCACTCTTGAAATAAGCCCGGAAAATGGACAAAAATGTTTTTCGTGTTTGGTCTTCATCTTCAGACAAAAGAGTTGTAGTAAAGGCCTTGTTTTGTTTTCTGGTCTGACCATAATTCCGATAGAAACACAATCCGATTTGAGTGAACAACTTTTTTCGTCTTCACCTTATCAGCCCATTCACATTTTTATCTTCACCATCAGGCCCACCCACGTCTTATCCAGCCATGACCTTAACCGTTTCTTTGATAATTTTAACCGTAATTGAACACCCTTTTTCACTTAGCCATCCTCCTTTTTCATTCCGTCTTTACTTTTTCTCCATTTACTCTTGCTTTTGAGACTATGCAAATTGTTGCTTAATTCGTTGTAAGTGCAACACCGGACATTCTTGCGTATGTAACACTTCAATTTCTAATTTTCAGTGGCTTTCAAGGCGGTGCCATTATGACATGTAATGCATCTTCCTGTGACAATCCAAAAGCGCTAGACACTAACCTGGGGTCGTTCGTTAAGGCTATTGCGGTCTACAGCCATCTCCGACAACGGGGCTTAAACAATATTTGTGCTGTTAAAAATGGTGAGATGATGCTTTCATTAGATGGCATACCTGAGTAACTAACACTCCAAACAGTTCACCTCACAGTAGCGATAAAAATTTAAAATCTACTTGTACCAGCAGTTTCACTTTTTGTTGGAATCATGAGGGGTATTAGTTGGACGTTTGGTGGCTTAACACCCATTACGACCCCCCACAACGGGTTAAAGAGTTCGTATGATTTTATTATTGTTACGATGAGGTGCTCTGCGTTTCCAATTCACACTCCCTACAGTGAGTAGTGTTTTGTTTAAGTTAAATCCACTCTTGGCTTTGTGGTAGTATTTCGGTTTAAAGTTTTGTCTCAGTTTGTTTGTGGTACTCAGCTTGCAATAAACAAAAACAGAAAAGATACACTTTAAAAGGTACAAAACCCAATAGGCATGTATCGTTCGAACAGTTAGCAAAGGGCGTTATGAATAGAAATATCAGTTTTTGAGTTTAGTCGCCATCATACGTTATGAACTAGATTATTTAGTAACAAATATTCAAATAATAACCCATAAATTCTGTATGGGACGTTCGAGCTGAATTTACAATGGCAAAAGTTGCAATTTGGTACATTAAAAACGACGAATTTGCAAATTTTAGAAAAACAAAACAGTCTTAAAATAAATATTCATTCTCCCAAGTAATCAGTAAAAATTATAGAATAGAATTTTATTTGGTTAAGATTACTTTTAGTGATGATAAACTAGGTTAGTTCAACACGTATAGAATGAAAATCAATTTTAAGGCTGTTTTATTTTTAACTAAGAGTTGTAATTTATTGTTTACCAGGATTTTGCCTTTTTCTGAAACAGCCACTGTATGACGTCATTGAAAACTTTGTTTCAGGTGGCTGTGAGCAACTTTGCTTTCACTTGGGATCGAATCAGCGTCGGTGTGCTTGCTCCTTTGGTTACTTAAATCCTGCTGACAACCAAACTTGTCTACGTAAGTAGTACATCTTCTGTGTTGCAGTCTAAAATTCAGAGGTTGAATTAGCAAATCTCGGGCGGGATTTGTTAAAGTTAGTTGAATGAACGCGATTGTCATAGTTTTCAAGAAAAAAAATCAAGTAGGTTGGGGTGCAGAACTTGATAATTGCTTTAAACAGAATGTTTATGTTCATGTCTTCGAAGCTTCTTGTTTGATATTTGTCAAAAAGAATCGTCAGGATGGAGAGCGCAAGAATAGCTGTAACTGACTGGAAAGAAAAACCAATGAGAGCTCGTCATTTGATTAAAAAATGGCTATTTTATCTTATTTTCTTCAAAACCTTGCAACTAGTAATACTTAGTTTGAGCCTTAAGTACATACAGAAATTTCTTTACCTGCCTATATTGTGTCTCAATGGACTTAACTATTTTGTGTAACACATGTTTGTTCAAATTATTAAATATTTCAGCGAGCGAGCGGTACGTTCTTTTCAGTGATCGGAAACGCATATACAGTGTTGATATTGATGATCCTAGAGGACCTAACGATCCTTTGCCCTTGATTGAGGTGAGCCAGTATTGCTTTAATCGTGCCCACTTGTTTAAACCAAGAAAAAAAAATTATAGCTGTATTTCTGTGCTTTTTTGGCTGTATGAGGTAAAGCATTTCTTTAAAAACTGATAGATTTAGATATGTGTATGATATGCTGCGACTGTATGCTTTTGAATGTTCAAGATACTTGACAGTTGTCATTTCTAGTGAATATATTTTGGCTACTGGTAAGTACTGGATAATTTAACTCAAAGTTAGCGAATGCTTTCCGCTGTCCCTGTCCATTACTAAGGTAACTTTGTAACTAAGTTGTGAGAAGTTTGTAAGAAGTGCGTTTACGAAATTGTTTCCCGAAACAGCAGCTCTCTTTGTTTTTTGTTGTTTTTTGCTTTTTTTTTTCGTTTTAAGCGTTTAGCCTCGTTGATTTTTTGATAATACGAAGTTAGCCGTATGTAACAGCAAATCTTTAGAATATTCGCCCAAAGAGCATCATCAGTTGCTGTTCATTAGAATCGAATATTTTTTTTCCAGTTCAATCAAATATCTTTTGAATAGGGTGTTTTTGTTTTATTGCGACTTCTTTTTCAGAAAAAGCACATTATGTTTCCTCACAAACTCTCAGATGTTGAAAGTAACCCTAATTTTTTTGTTGTTAGAACCCGTTGTACATGAAGTTTGTGATTGCGATGGCGAATGACTTCAAAAACAAGCGGATTTTCTACAGTGACTCTACCCTGAGAAATATTTACGCTTTCGACATCTCTTTTGACGGCAAACGCATGGCTGTACCTGAAGTTGTTGTTCAAAGTTAGTTTTAGCAATATTGTACTCCTCGTGGTTGGTTAGAACTGCTCACTCTTTTCTGATAATCCACTCATTCGTAATTTGGCTGTGTGAACCAAGCACACTGCGTCTATCTGTCACCACACAAACGCAGAGCACCCTTTTTTGGGTTCTGTTTGCAAGTCTTTTGTCAGGCTGGGTCGCCGTAAATGGTAGACTACTTGGCCCAAATGGGAAATAAGCATAAAGTGTCTTCTCCGAGGACACAACGCATTGCCAGTTTGGGAATCGAACCACGAGTAGGCAACCTTTCGATTTCACCTGAGGGTTAGAGCATGGTGCAAAATTAACCCAGCGCTCTAGGCTTCATGGGGATCGTTTAAAGCAGGAGTCGGCAACCTACAGCCCGCGGGCCGAATGCGGCCCATCAAGGCATTTTACCCGGCCCACGACCTTTTATTGTCATCCGGCCCACGACCTTTTTTCAATGATAGATATGCAGCAATTAACCGCAGAAATGATTCTCGTCCCCTGGCGAAAACTTTTTTTTGTGGTCTTCGCCACCGATTCGTCCGAAAAAAGGCCTGAATTTCTGGCGAAGACCTTTCGCTTTTGGTGCGCTGAAATGGTGGTGGCCCGTTGGAATCTTGTTAGGACTAAATGTGGCCCACTAGTTCAAAAGATTGCCGACCCCTCGTTTAAAGAGTGCTTGGTTGAAAATGTTGCTACAATGACTCAACCCTGGGCTACAATAGCAATAAAAAGCACCAAAAATCTTTTGTTTTCATTTTATTTCAAACAAAATCAAATCTTTATACTCACTGTATTGCGCCGAAACGTATAACAAGTTTACGGGACCCCTCTCCGCTTTATTGCAGATGCAGGCTACGCAGCTCCTTTTGAAAAAATGTCGCTGCGGTTGTGAGCCGTTGGAAACACTGTCCGATTTGACCGGCCCGAGATTTGAACTTCAAACCTCTTGCTCCAGAGACGAACGTGTTACCACTGAGCAACTGGCCGGTGTTTCAAGCAGATCACTGGATTTCTTTGTTTGGTTTTTCAGATGCGGAGGTAGTGGAAGGGCTTGCTTATCATAATGGTGAAAATGCGTTGTATTGGACCAGTTTTGACTTCCGAGCCATTATGAAGCACGATCTGTCGTCACAATTACGTAACAGTAGCGTCACTGTGGTTGGAGGTTTTTCGAATGCGGACCTGCTTAGAGCGATTGTGTTGTACGAATGTGAAAAGTAAGAACTGATTATTTTGCGAAAGCACATTTTAAAACAATGTGAAGATATCAAAGCTAATACAAATAGACTCCTAAGACCTTTGATTAGATTTGGTTTTGAAGAAAAATCATCATTACAATTATAATTGTTAATTAGTATCGACAAAATCGAATTATAAAGAGATATTGTACAGGCAATGCCATTAATTTAGCAAAACACATTAAAACTATGCCAATGAATTTTTATGTAAAAACGTTGTTGGAATTTAAGGCTTTGCTATGTTTTACAACCTTTGGCTGCAAAGTTTTTCTTCTTCCAGGATTAATTTTCGTTTTTTTTCTGTGTGTATAGAAATGTTGAGGACATAAAAATATTTTTTTGAAAAAAAGAGTGTATTTCAAAGACACATGTAACAATTTGCTACAAGTATAAATCATGCGAATGTATACTTAGCACTACTTTCTTGGAGCAGTGCGTGGCTCATATCACTAAAAGTATCGGCAGTAGCGTTGCTTCAGTATTGCGATTACGGAGTGTTGATGGATTGATATTTGGCCTTTTCCGCTTCGGATAAATTTTTGAGCCATTTTAACTTGTATTCTCTGATCACCGACACTGAGAAACAATCAGTATTAATCAAATGTTTGATGATGAATCAGAGCAAAGTAGCACTTATTAGCTATAAGAGACAGAGAACAATTTTTCGAAGTTCAATGGATTGTTTCTGATAAAAAAATTGGGCACTTTAGGTAGATATAATTTAAAAGGGCAAGAAAGCCTGACTGTTGAGGTATGTGGTGATGAGACTGGCATGCATCTTTCCTGTAGATGAGAGGACGACGCCGCAGAAATGCAACATCATACTCGGGAGAGAAAGTGGCTTTTTGCACACCATTCAAAGATTGGGTATCCCATCACAACACTGGTGACCACCACTGATTGGTACCCATTGGTCGCCTTTTACGACGCGCTGAGCGGGCGGCTTTACTATTTTGTTCCGAATGAATCACAAATTAAATAAATAAATAAATAATGAGCTTTTCGCTGCACTAAATAGAATATTGATGATATACAAGACAAGAAACGATTGTTCAGCGAACGTGCTTCGTTTATTGCAGTTACATCCCTAAAAAAGTTTGTTTATTTTAATTAAGATGACGAGGTGATGGGTACAGTTTTGCATTCATTTTTGTTACTGTGCTCGTCCGTGACTTCGAAACCATGCAGACGCATGTTGTTGGTTATTACGACATGGGTTCGAATCCCATCGGTACTGATATTTTTCTGATTATCTCAGGCATATTTAATCAATGACGTTTTTTGATTTTATCCATAGTCCTTGTGTAATGCATATCTTACCTTTTGGTAACGGTCTGACTATCACAGTTGGTCGATAAGGTTTGGCTTGCTTGTATCCCAGTGTAACTATGGAACTGTGCACCACTTTGTTGGCGTCACCTATTTTCTGTACCAGCTCGATTGTACCGCCAATGACGTCAACATCATTGGAGTAACCTTCATCTGTCGCTTCAATTTGGTACTAAAAATAATAATGAAGCGTTACAATAGTCCACCAAAAGCTAGTGGTCTGATGTCTATTGGTTGAAAACTCCAGCAATTAATTGCCTGCTCAGAGGTTCCCCAGACGTCTGAGATAGTCGGTACATGTCACAAGCTACTCGAACTAGACTCTAAATGCAATGCCACGCCATTTGGAGTTAATGTTATAAGAGCGATTGTCATATCACTGTCGGCAATGCAAAACTAATTGTCATAAAGTCACTAAACTGTACTAGCGTAAACAAAACCAGTGGGTCGATTCCTAAGCGGGTGCACAACTTCATAAACAAGCGTTTAATATTGAAAGTAATAAGTCAGCAAATTCTTGGCAACCTTTTAGTTAGCTAGGCGATTAACTTTTGGGTCGCGACCCATAGGTTAAGAATTGCTAATCTATACTTTTGTTTTGATTCAAAAAGACCGATGGATTGTTTTTACACGAACATTGGCATGCTAAACCATTAGTCATTGTGATTTATTTTCAAACAGAGTTTTAAGCCTAGAAGATCATCTGATTTCAGTTATAACTGCCACTACATGAATTTGTTTAAGTCCCTGCAACATTTCGATTTTGAAATAGTTGGCCTTCTTTACTTTTGAAACGAATATTGTCAGGTAAACTATCGAATCAAAACGTTTCTCATTACGATTAGCAAGTATATTAACACACTTGATGTCCTTGCCATCTTCTGCTATGGAAAGCAATCTCTGGGTCCATTTGATTGATAGTGAGTTTTACATCGCCTTTGAAATTGATGCCAAGATGCTCCCTCTCCTTAACGTACACTCCAGTAGTAGCTTCTCCCAGTGCGCTCCAATCTCCATTCGCTCTCATTGCTCCTGCCACCAGATCTTTTGCCTTGGCAGGAATAACGTGAATGTCTGACAAAATAATAGCCTTTGTTAATTTCAATTACGTGTTTATTCACTAAGTTGCCTTGGCTAGGAGACCGCGAAGGGACCTTTTGGGCTTCAAGTCAAGATGCCACCTGTCTGCCACACTCGATGGAGGCTTCACACTGACCCTTTTTATTGTGAAACGTCAAGCAAGGAATACCAATTTTTATAATTTTTTTTAACCCGACCTGGAAAGCGTTATTGTTTTTAGTGTGCAAAGCGTTAATAATAATAATGAGCAGTTTACAGTATAATATTTCCCTTGAGATACAAGCGTAGGTGGGCTAGTTAATGCAAAACGTTAGCTTCGTTTACCACTAGTCCGTTAACAAACTTCACACCTCCGTTAACGTTAATCCGTTAATTTCAGCTTTAAGTAACGGAAGTTAATGAAGTCCGTTAATCTGTTAACATTTTGCGTGTAATTTACATTTCTTTTTATTCACTCGCTTCTAGAACACGTATTGACGCTGTTGAGCTGATTTTAAGGAAATATTTATTGCTATGGTAGTCTTTTTGTGTTTTGGAAGTTACATTTTACAGTCTAATCTAATTTCAAGATAAAAATAAGTTCAAATGCACAACGAAGCTGCGATTGGAAAATCTTTGGAAATTGTGAACAGCGATAATTAATCGACCTATGAGGCTGCAGGTTATTATTTGCCACAAAAAAGAGCTCCTTTCTTCGCTTTCTTCTATAAAACTCGTGCTAATACGAAACAGGTGTTACCAGTGCAAACTGGCTTGTACCGGTCCGATGAATGAATGGCGCAAGATATTAACGATAAAAACCTTAACGGAAGTTAACAGAACTTAACGGAAGTTACTTTAGTCTGTTAACAGAACTTAGCGGAAGTTAAGTTAGTCCGTTAACATCGAAAAACTTTTTAACGGATTAACAAGTTAATGAAAAAGTTAGCTTGGTTATTAACGGATTAACGATTAACGGACTTGTGCCCACCTATGGATACAAGTAACAGGTGTCGATGCATTTGACTGTGGGCAATAGCAATATTCAAAGAAAAGAGCTTTACAGAAATATACGCATTACACAGCAGAGGTATTAGACCTACGGTAATAAGCTGCAAAGTACTGGCATCAAGCAGTGTAACATCCTCAAAGGTTAAATTAAAATAATATGCTTTCTAACGTTTCCTGAAAAGCGACAATGTTTTAATCGTATGATCTTCAACTTTTTAAAAAGGAGCTTGTACGGTGTGTTTAACATAGTGATTCTAGCCATCACCGTAAAACTTTTCCTGTCGAAATACCAACTTCATAAGACAAGCCTATTTACTTCAAGTATAATTTTATTGCTATTCGCCAAGTTGCCCCGGCTGGGAGATAGTAAAGTGACCTTGCGGTTTTCTAGTCAACCTGCCACCTGTCTACCACATACAGCCCAGGATTCACACGGTCTTTTTAATACTGAACGTCGAATAGAGAAGCTATGAACACCAATTTTATTGTGTTTGGTTTGACCTGACAGGAAATCGAACCCGAGTCTACCGTTTCAGCAGTAAACGCTCTATCCACATGATCACTGACCAAGCATGAATATGATCAAGCATTTTGCACTTACTGATGATTTCTGGTTTTTCTTTTTTCTGGTGGACCATTATTGTTACGTCATAGAGCTGATTGCGTCGCTCTATTTCCTCACACAAATCTTCGACGTCATCTTTAGGTACTCTTGGTTCATTTGTGGTAACGTCGAATATGAAGATTAAGAGCTGACACGGTAGGCGTGCATCCAATGACACTTTGCCACCTTTTTGGATACCCACGGGGTCAAAAAGCATGTCGTTTTTGTCTGTAATATCGGTCCAAAATTGTGGAAGATTTTCTTCATTTCTTCCATTTTCTTCATTTTTTCCATTTTCTTCAGGAGTTTCTCCATTTTCTGGAGTGTTTTCCCAACTTTCTACAAAATCAACTCCATTTTCTGGAATATCTTCTCCAAATTCTTCCGTGCTTCCGTTGGTTTCTTTCTTAATTTTGCCAGCGACTTTTTGCATGATCTTGATGACGGGCTTTTTCCACGTCGCCATGACGTCATCTTGTTGCTTAGCAAACGTTGTTAAGGGAACGGTGAATCGAACGTTTCCCGGAAACGATACTCCGTCATCCAAAATGCCAGTTCTGCCCATAATTTCTTTTGTTATGTTAACAATGGGGCTGCTAGCCACCAATTCTCCACCTTTGACCCCTGTCAAAATAATTAAAATCGGTGTTTGATTATTAGCATCCAAGTAACTATCTAATCACACGTACACGCCTTCACCAATGTGCCACAGTGAGACTCTACATTTAAAACTACTAGGTCTAGCTGATAGAGATCTATTTATGCTGGTTTGAGATCAGTCTGTGGTTTAAAAAGTTCTCAATAGTGAAGAGTGATAGCGAATATCATAGAGGTTGATTACACTACTAAAACATCGAAGTCTAATAAAACCCAACAATCTGTTTGAGATCATATTGTTTGGTCTAGGAGTTTTTGAAGGACTTTTTGCTGCCGTCTGTTCAAATTGGTTCGTAATTCAATCTCTGTTGAATTTTCTGAATAAATCCACTAAAAGCGAAAAGGAACATTAACGTTTAGAAAATATTAAACCAAAATTGAGCTAAGAATTACCAATTTGAGCTCTACAGGTTTGATGAACAAAACGATTATCATATTATACGTCACCAAACAGCTGTTAATTTCAAACTCTTAGCGTTCATACTTAACTATTTCATTCAAAAAATAGCCCTCTAGTTTAACTTTGCGTTCGACCTGTTTTGAAGAACGAAGAGCTACCTCTCACGAATATTTCTTTATTTGCTTCTTCCATCGCTACTTGTCGAGTGTCCTGGATTGAGACTTCCACCAGATGGGCCAAATCGGTCAGCACACCTTCGTTTAACGTGATTGTGACGTCAGGAAGAACAGTTGATGCAAACAAACCCCCAGCTGACGTCATCACAAAACGGTCAAGTTTTCTAGTAGTTATAACGGCAAACTTTCCTGCAAAGTTGAAAAAACTGAGAAGTGTTTTACATTTTCTAATAAATCTTTCATGAAGGTGGAATTAAAAAAATTAAAATTATTCTACAGAAAATTTATGAAGTAGTGTCAGCTATTGAAATGAATTTTTTGACTTTTCCACCATTAAAGCGATATGAGTACAACACAGTGCATAACGAAAAGCGAAAACACTTTTTTGATGCGGATTTATTCACTTCCAGTATACTTAATAGAATTGGGCACCTAATAGCTTTCGTATTTTTGTCATTCATTCTTCAATCTTGGTGATATGGTAATCAAGGGAGTGCTTACCTAATTGCTGCGTCTCGGTGACGGCATAATAAAGCGTTTGTCCACGAACTTCATTGGTTTCAATTTTTGTCGGTTTTCTTGACCATTTAAAATTTCTTGCTGATATAAAAGTGATATCATCAAATCTGAAAAAAAAAATGGCTGAAAAGTTACTTCATTTCCCCCTATTCATTTACTCGTGGTACAGGTTATTATTCTAAATTAAATTTAAAATTATTGCCTCAAAAGTTAAAAAAAATTCTATCAAAAGTCTGTGGTTTTGTGTGCCGAAAATAGTTTTGAAATTCGGTCTTGAAAAAAAAAGTTAAAACTGGCTTCAGTTTTGTTGATTGTTTCCAGTTTTGCTTCTGAAAACACCCGTTTTAGCCTCAGTCTACACTATGCGTAAAATCAGCAGCGTGCGAGTGTATTTTTACTTTGTTTTGAAAAGAAATTCGGTACCCCCGCCCTACCGTCTTACCAGCGTAAAAGTTGCTACGGTTGGTTAGAACAAAGTAAAAACACGCTTGCACGCACACGTTTTTACGCTCAGTGTATAGACCTGAAGTTTTTTCCTCGCTTTCAGCCTTTTTTTCTAACACTTGCTTGCATGAGTTTTTTTTACTAGCTTCGTTAATGACGTACTTGTTAATGCAATCTTCCAGGATTCGAACTTTGACTGTGGCTTTCTGATGCAGACAATATGCCAGGGGTTTCATATCGACGTCGATGATCTCACTGCAGAGCTTGTCGGTGTCGTTTAGTTCGAGTTTTGAGCTAGAGAAAAGAGGAGTTACTTCACACAAAATGCTGTTATTGAATATGTGAAAAATTGCATTTAATTAGTCGAAAATTAGTGAATTTGTGATACTAGGGTCCCGAAATATTTTCAAAAACTAAATGTGCGCCGATGCGCTTACGATTTTGTTGAAATTGTTAACCATTGCACCGAGCGTCCGAGCTTAAAAGTGAAAAGAGGTATTTTTGCAAGTTGCTTAAATTCTTATTAATTGTAACCTGTTTATTTTTGTCTAGCTATATAGATCGTTTTCTTGCTTGTAGTGAGTAATTCTGATCTAGAAACTGTGAGGGATGTTTCCATCGAGCCCCTTGGGGAGTTTGTCCGTCGATTTCAACCCATCATATTCGGAGAGTGGACCACACTGCATAACGTTGGTGCAGGGTAACCCGACTGTTGGGTTTACGCTGAGTTTCTCCGCGTTCCCATCCCATCCCTCGCAAGGTATCGTGTAGCACCACCACCACTTATGCTAATTCTATAATCACTTACTTTTTGTAAGACTGCGTTTCAAACTTCATTATGGCGTCACCACGAAGTGCGCCTTTTGGCACGTGTACTTGCATGTAGAAAGGTGTGTTCACGTCACCACCATCTTTGGGGACTTTGGTTACCCATATATTTGGGTGTGCAGGGGCTGGATTTTCAGGGTTTTTCTCTATGTTTGTTGGAGGCATCTCAGCGCTGTACTGAAATTGACTCGGTCTTCGTGGCAAGCCAAGAAGTTGGAATTTTTGCCAACTACAAAAGTATCAAAGTTACTTCTTAATAAAAGATAAGCATCAGGCATTCAATAATAAGTTCAATTTGGATACTTTTAAATTGATATCAGTTTTTCGTAGGTACGGCCAAGGCTTATCTCCATAATGTGGTTAAATGCGAAGACAAACTTAAAATTGCAGCTTTTACATTCGTAAGTGTTGATGTTTACGGTATAAAATTGTTCGTCATGCTTTACGTACAGACCGTTCGTTTTGCCCACTAGCAAGTTTATCTTTTCGTAATTGTCTTGGGTTCGGATATGCCTAGTATGAGATCGATGCAACAAAGCTTACTCTGTAGAGATTTTATTAATGGTATTAATTGTTCAATCGGTAAAGATATATGTTTTTGAAAGTTTTTGATAACTGTGATAATTATCATTTTGGCCTTGCTAGCCTAATTGACGAGCCTTGAATGTAGGCGAAACAGCTGTCCTAGGCATGAAACTGGAAATTTTTTTGCAGTTTTAAATTATTTGATCAACCTTAAACTTGCCAAGTAATTCTCGTCTATGTTTGTAAAGAAATTGAGTAATCAATATGTATTATCCTATTTTAACATCGTGATATGGATGATACATTTTGCTAAACTATGTTTTCTTCCATAAGTTATTAGAGCCTAAATGGCAAGTCATTTAACAATCATTATAGTTTTCTTGAAGCTATTTTGTGCCTACCTTATTCTGCGTTCCTCTATTGGTGCCGTCTCGTCACCTAACGGTTCTTCTCGAACCAGAGGTGGTTCGTCATCGATGAAGGATTCAGTATTTTCTGTTTCTGCTTCATCATCTGTTTTTAGTGTTGCTTCTTCGGTGACCATTGCCTCTGATTCCCGTAAAGTCTCTGACTCTTCTTGGTTAACATCCGGGGTCCCTGGGGGCGGTGGTGGGGAATTCGGCTGGGGTTCAAGTTGGGGCTCTTCTTTTTCATCGCTCTGGATCGCCATATCAACTTTGATTGGAGGTGGAATGTACTCGGTGAGGTATGCTGACTGAGGCCGCGGACTTTCTTCGATTACTTCTGGCTTGCGTCGCCTAGTGACGGCCGATTTCGTTCGAGATGGAGGACTTCTTTGACTCGAGCTCGGTTTACGTGACGGTACTGGCGATCCAATAGGAGAGCCAATAACAATAGGCAGAGGAGTTTGAGATGGTGTATGGCGCCGGTCCTGTTTCCAAAATAGAACGGATTAATCAAGTTTTTCAAAAGCAAGATACATTTTTATTTATTGAACTGTTATATGAAGACTTTTCATGAAGTTTTTTTTCATTTGATTTAACATCAAAGATTATTATTTTCATATCCAATCGTAAACTATTTTATTGCATTTGACACGTAAACAATCGCTATTGTTTTCCTATTGTGAATTTAATGCAATGAAAATATTCAGAATGACTACATTACAACTTGACAACTTTTGAGGATTGATAAGCTTACCTAGCTAGCCTAGCTGACGAGAGGTGATATTCTTTGAAACAGCAACTGTACTAGGCTGCTATATTTTGTAGGAAGGCTATCATGACAGGCATGGGATGTAACTCATGGGTTGGTTTATTTATTTATTTATTTTTGACTACATTACAATTCTTCATTATTATCATTAATCATCCAATTTAATTAAATTTCACTCTTTTTTTTGTTTCAACACGCACGAAAAGCCATAATCAGTATTATTATAGAAATTTTCAGGTATTGAACATAATATTAGTTCAGTTAGCGTGGAGGTAATACTTTGCAGTGCTGAAAAAATGTAACACAGTGGTATACCATAATGGCATGATAGAATCTCGAAATTGCAGGTTTTGTTGAGTTATGGGCTAGTCTTGAAAAATCACTGCTAATGAAAAATTCTGCTGTCTAATTTGGCGATCGTGCCACTTCTTTTTCATACATAATATGCAAAATGTTACTGCCAATCGTGATTTCATTTCGAAATTGCTTTTATTTACCGACACCCTCAATCCCTCAATGCCTATTACTGGTGCATCAAACGTGTAAAGTGCGACCTGTGAGTGGTTTCGAGAAGAACTAGCAAAAAAAATTTTGTAGAAAAACAAATAAATTTCTTTCGATAATAACCTTAATTTTTTTTGGTCTACACCTATAAATCAGCCCAAAATCACATCAAAATACTGCGAAGACCTTTTTTTTTTATCTTCAACTAAATTTACGCTGGTTTTTGCATCTCACTTGAAACCGTTTTTTATTATTCGGGTTAGCACTGATTTTGCGGCCGGCCCAAAGTGTACTGCTGCTTGTTCTTCACAAAGTTTGGGCAACCCTGTTTTAAGCCAATGCTGTATACGCGATGATCTGTCACTTGTAGTTGTCATTGTAATTATCTACTAACATTTTGCTGCTTGGTATCACTGAGTCAGTGAGTCAATATTTAACTAATCAGTAAATGTTATAAAAGCCTAGACAGTTACTCTATACTTAGAGCATGTTTATTCTAACGTAAGCAAATGCTGAGAGTAACCATGGAGATTGGAGAATCATAGTTGTGTATAATCAGAGCCTACACGAGAGAAGTTCAGGGGGTACATCGTACCCTGGGCCTAAGCCCTAGGGGGGACCGGAAGATTCTAATAGTTCACACGTTATGTGTTCTGTAAAACGTCTTGATAAAGTAATGATAATTTTTATTTGTTTTGGCCCTCACCTGCATTCAGGCCAAAACCTAGTCCCAATTCCTGCGAAGACCTTTTCTTGGTCTTTACCTAATTTCAGGCCAAAAACTAGTTGAGGTTACTGCGAAGACTTTTTTCCAGCGGACCACAGTCGTAATTATCAGTCTTCGTACCCCCTGAAATAATTTCTCAGAGACCCTGCGCATAATATTGCTACAGTCTAAACTGTGATATTACTATCAATTTTAAACAAATTGTACCCTTTAGAACGTCATAGTCACTCGCAAACATAAAACAAAAAATGGCCAGAATTTTTGTGTTGCCTAAATATACTTCTCTTATTATGACGATGACATATCGGCCAGTTGGTTGAGCGGTAACGCGTTCGTGTCTGGAGCGGGAAGTCTGAGGTTCAAATCTTGGGCCGGTCATTGTTGCCAACGGTTCGCCACCGCTGCGACATTTCTTCGAAAGAAGCTGTGTTGCCCGGGCGCAATGACGTGGAGATGGCCCCGCAAATTCGTTACACGCTTCGGCGTATTACAGCGAGTACAATGAAAGATTTGATTTTGATATGACGATGACATTCAAAATCTATCTTAAAATTGCGTTTCTACAGTGGTGGAATAAATCAAGTTTAGTTTAATAGCTTAACTGGTGGCAGAAAACTTTTGCCAACTGGTAGATTGTTTTTAATGTAAGCCAATAGCGTACATTCACATGTACAGCCAACATCCGAGCCAGAGGCCTGAAGGTTCAATTTCCAGACTATCCGAAAAAAAAACAGTCTTTTTGTGAAGTTGTAAGATTTCTAATCTCATCCGTTCTTTCCTTTTTTTTTAACGACCGATTTGTAACCAGTTCTCTAAATCGTATCAACTGGTTCCCGCGAACCGGCTAAAATAGCACACCTGTTCGAAGCTCGTTTTACCGGCCACGCATAATGTCCCAGTGTAAAACGTGTGATATCTTTTAAAATATAAATGAAAAATGCATGCAATAAAATGACGCGCGTGCAGTGGCGCACCCGGGGGCGGAGGGGTTCGGGGGTCGACCCTCCTTCCCTTCTGGAACTAAAAAACAGCATAATTTTGTTGATATAACGCAGTTTGTAACATTTTGCTGTATTTACTTTTCACTAAATTATCACTTAAGTTGTAGTTATCACTTAAGATGTAGTTTTTGGCTGTAATTTGATCCTGCAAGATATTTATCTACCAAGCGATTGAGGTTTTTGCATTTGTTTCACCTACAATATTGCTAACAGAAGCATTGTGTAACTATGTGTATTTGATATATCCATTATTTAATATCCAACATATATCCATGAATATTAAATAATGGATATATTATACCCGATCATAAACTTCTGAGCAGAATGGAGCTTAACACTAAAAAGAGACTGACATCATTTAGTGAACAAAGTAATCCTTGTGTAAAAAAACAAATACTAAGCCAAATGCAATTTACAAAAAAGCAAACAAATCAGCTGTTTGAAGACGAAAACCACAACAAAATTACATTCAAACGTCGAGATTTTTATTCTGCACACGTAATAAGGAATTTAAAAACAGGTTTTGGTAGCGTCAGAGCTATCATTTCCAAATAATTTATTCTTTATTTTAGCATTAATTTTATAGTATTTTAAGTGATTTTTGCGGCATTATTCGTCGTTGTAACAACCCATTGGCTATTTTAATGTAATCAACCTCTTTATATACCACCGCATTTTAGTTTTTCTTCATTCCAGCTTAGATTCATGAAGAGAGCTGGACGAAAACCTTCAATCTAAAACAGCCTTTTTCAAGGCTACCCATTTCTTAAAGAGTGAAAATGATTGCTCTGACGTTATTAAAAGCTATTTGAAATTCTGTACTACGTACACTAACAAGCTTTAAAAAACGTAATTACAATTTAAAAACGTATTTACTGAAAAAATTTAGGCCAAATACGCGATCTTTCTGCATTTAAACGTATTTTGTACTTCACCAGTAAGTGTGCGGGGATGATTGGACTGAGCAAAATTAATTCTTTTAAACTCTTCCAAATCTTAATAATTTAGCTCTTTCTAATTGCTCAAAAACCTGCAAAATGTCATCCAAATGGCGTTAAAATGGCTATTTTTTTGTTCAAAAAAATTGCTAGAATTGCCCCCAGGTCCTCATAGTGGTAACTTGTTCTCACACACACAATTTTCACAACCAACATTTTCAAAATCGTTATTACAGGTTTTCTGAATAAACAAATGTTGTAACAAAATGCAACTATTATCGCAAGATCCTGTTTGACTATTGTAGCTTGCATTTTCACCAATGGGCAAAATAAATTAACTACAATTGGGTACCTGTTGCTTTTTGAAAAATTGAACCCTCCTCCCCCCCTTTAAAAATTTTTGAGTGTGCCCCTGCGCGCGTGATACGCGTAAACGGTAAAGCGGGTCTACAGTTCGGTCTACGCTCGGCGTACGAGCGTATCCGTAGTTCATTTCAACCAACTGACAGCTTGCAGTACGCCGGGCGTAATGAATTTCTATTTAAAGTAAACTAAGGTCACGCTCGTACACTCACGATTTGACACCCAGCGTAGACCGGGCTTAAGACGTAATAATGTCTTTGACTTTTTACACAGGCAAATGCAGTATTTTGGTCGACCTTTTCCTGCTATTCTCAACCTTGCCACTGAAAATTGCCCTTCAATTTTTCACAAAACATTGTATTGCGAGATTCTGATTATTTTAATGTAGATTTAAATACTAACATTGTTGGTTTAGTTGTCTTTCATGTTGGACATATTTCATTGTCTGTTCATTGTTATGTCATAAACTTACTTTGGGAGATGTTGATCTTGGCTTTGGCTTGTAGAAGTGGCTCGAGAGAACAAAACCTTTGCCATGTTTCTTAGTCTTCGCTAAAGCTTGCTGTCAAAACAAAGTTGGAAGTTGAATTTCGAATTCAAAGCTTTATATAACTTTACAATGCTCTCTAAATTTTTGGAATCAACCCATAATATGTTTCTGGAAACTTTGCTTTTTTCATTGTGATGAATCTTTCGTTGTGGTGGTGCTAACCGACCTCTTCTAAAGAAAGGGTGCACGGAGGAGCTCCTCGTAGACCCAACACTCCAACAGTCAGGACTAACGGCGCGCTCCAGGTTTGTGCCAGAGGTCAAAGGTGGTGAAGAGTTGTACGTTTTCTGCAACAACGTTCTGCCGTCTCTACGTGGTGGTGAGGTCTCTTCCTTGAACGTGGGGTGGGTTGAATCGGCAAGAAACACATCTTCTAGGGGCTCAATCAAGAATGTTTCCCCCAAGCTTTTGATTTTTTTGTTGTCGTTTGCACAGACAAATCTGGACTGAGTCAGTTTATGACGTAGCACTATCAAGCTCATTTACTCACCCGCGTAGTGCTTTTAACTTAGTGTTAATTCATTATGAAACCCACACAGTTTTGTAGTGTTCTGTAGAATCATAAAAGCAACCCTAAAATTTATATGAAAACTTGCATGCTTTTTTCAAAATGCTAATAAATTTAATAATGGATGATTCATTGGAGATCCATTCGTAGTTGGTTATGTGGAACTTCCCTGCTTTTTTCTGTGTATAACAGGGGCATGGCGCAACGGAATTCGCTGCGCGGGAGAACGCAGTAGATTGCGGCAGTTTTGTGTTGTAAATTACCTCTATTTTGGTGACATTCTTCTCTGTCATTGCTCTAATGAGCATCTCCGCTTGTTCCTCTTCATCCGTCTCACTCCGTTCCATCGACATCTCTATCCGTCAAGCGAGATTTGAAGCTTATGTCTCTCAGTGTCTTACTATGATGGCGATGCTGATTCCTTTTATAGGGCACATGAAAATGCTGAAAAATCGTTTTTAGTTACAGCCTAAATTTCCTGTTGTTATCTTGTCTAATTCTGCAACTGCATTTAAATACGTTTTATATCATTTTGTCACTTGTAATTAGAATAATGGGCTGATGTGATGACAGTGAATGAAAGTACTAAGAAATGAAAACTTTTTGTGGGGGGGAAGAGGTTACTGAATGTCATAAAGGAATCGAGTCTTAGTGAGCTACATTCTCCCTCAGTAAATTTACTTGTTTTTAAGTTTGATTTTCTCAGGTACATGTTTTGTTGTGTGATTTACGTTTTGCTGCAGAAGGAGCATGAAATTTGGTTTAAATCCAATACTCTAATGCTCCTCGTATCCTATTCATAGCACTTGCATTAGAACGAAACAGACTTGAATTTTTATGGCTCAAACTCTCTAGGAAGAACCTGTCAAATTCTTTCTCCATGGCTTTACTATAGATTTTTTTATGTTTATGACATAATAAAATCTACTTTATATTTTAATTTATTTCTGACACTTCTGACAATTAGATGCTGCTGCAGCATTTCGGTTTGTCTATTATCACTATATTCATCAACTAACATCTTAGAATTGACCGCCTTTTCCGCGTAAACTTGCTTGATTTGTGTCATGACGCCATATACTATTTCAAATGTGTTTAGATATACACGAATTTTTGTTGAAATACAATACTAGACTACCTTTCTTTGTTCAAGGTATTTAATTTAAAACTACAAAAGACTTGCTACCTTTGTTTCTGTGCCATTTATTTGAGACTTACTCTTTCATGAATATGCTTTTTTCTGAGCTACTAGACTCATAACTCTGACTCCTAAAGTTAATATACACGCCTAGAGTCTCCATTGTTAGAAATTTTATGTTTTTTTAGCTACCATTAATAAAACATATCGCACTTGACAAAATACTTTTTGTCCCTTTAAATGATTGTGTGCAGTGTGCGCTACGTTTCTACTGAGATTAGTTGGCTGTATTGTGTAATTATGTGTTTGGCCTTTTTATGGTATGGGGTTTTTGGAGTTACGGTTACCATAAAATAAAGCGGTACTTATCTATTAGGCACAATAATCGTTGCGTAGGTTGATCAGGCACTATGAGTTAGACGTTTGGATGGATGGACGCATAGTTTGCTGCATGATTAACTTTGAAATCTATTCTTAACCCTATTTTTGGCTCTATCCCAACCTCTACGGCGAAACTTCGAAGCTTGTATTCGTTATTTGCGGCTCGTAGCATTCCCTCCTGGCTGCACTTAATGCTCTTGCTTTGAAAGCAAGATAACTTTTCGATTGCTAACACCTCGCTTTGCCTACTGCTGAGCTTCACCTGTGCATTGATGTGTTTATCGCAGGTGAATTGGTCAAACAAGAGATAAACCTTCGGTGCTGATTGCACGGTTGTTTTATTTAATTGGACTAAAAACAGTAAAGCCTTATTTAAAGCAGGAAAACGTTTTAAGCGTTTCGGACTCAGCTACGTCCTCCATCAGTAAAAAAAATCTAAAACAGAAAAAGTATAACAATTGTGCAGACCATTGGTTCCAACCGCCGGTTTGCGTAAGTTTTTTTGTCCCCACAGAATATCTTCTTTCCACACATCATTACAATGTTTTTGTTAATTATAAAACTTATTTTAGTCAATGAAACTGGCGTTGATCTCCGCTTCCTTGTCATCATTCATCGAAGATATCAGCACATGTAACCGTAATCCCAAGGCAAAAGAAAAACTGGTTGAATTATGTTGCGATTCTACGTTGCAGTCAAGATATGTAAAAGAATCCTTGTCTCAATTCTTGAAACCGTTACTTCTGCGAATTGAAAACTTTACTTGTCAAAGCAATGGGAAAAGACCAGTTAGACTAACTAGAACTAGATGGATCAATTACGTTGAGGATTTAGAATGGAATCTCTTGAGTTTCGCCTAAGTGAAATGATGGAGATGATAGAAGACCGTGATGTTTTGACGGCTTAATCTCGAGCTGCTGCCCCCGTAATCCTCACAGAAAAGCTGGCTAAGAAAAAAAAAGAAAGATAGAAATAGAATTCTGGAGAACTCTTGAAAACGAATATCCGCTTAAGTCTCAAAACAATCAGGTTGTTGATGATATTTCAACCAGCTAGTTATGCGAGAAATTTTTTTCAGCTTTGACTCAAGTTAAGTCAAACAAAGCAAAGGAATCGATTTGATGCTGAAGCAGAGTTACATGTTTCAGAATCTTCGTATTTTAGAAGCTTTTTTGCTGCGTCGCGTGTCTCTCATAATGGCATCGAAACAGCAACAAATTTCTCAATTACTTTGATTTTGTACTATGTGTCCACAACAGTGGCGCAACTAGGTGGGGCCAATGCTGCTTCAGCTCCCCCCTTCCTTAGCAAAGTCACTTAGACAGTTTAACCCAAATTGCAAGCGTTTAAACTTGCTTTGGACTTGAGTTGACCTGTGAATAAGAGGAGGCTTGAAAGAGCTGGACAATTTAGTTCTTTAATTTGGTTTCTAATCTTAGCAATATAGTTTTTTCATGTGGCTCCAAAAACTTACGAAATTTGATCCAAATGGCGATAAAATGGCTATTTTTTGCTGAAAAATCACAAAAATCGCTCAGCGGCTAGGCGCTCCGCTCCCCAGACCCCCATTTTTGCTACGCGTGAGTTGCACCGGTTTGCTCAGCATGCTGTCCCATTGACGCATTTTTCAGGTAAAAAATTTTACCTTCGGGTTCAACCCCCTCTCACCCTCCCTTATCAAAATCTTGGTTGCACTCCTGGTACATAAATTGACTATTTGTTGTTTTAGCTGATTGGCATTTTGTTGAATTTTTTCATTTAAATGCGCAACATTTGCCGAAATAATTTGGATTATGCTGTGCCATGAATTTTGCTTTGGTTAACAAGTGCGGTAACTACACCAGTATTAGATGTACAGGGTGTTTCAAAAGTCACGCCCGATTTTATACAGTTAAAAAGTCAATGGATATTTTTCTATGATATTTTCTATATCTATGCTTTCTCTAATCATTTCTATTGTTATGTAGTTATACTACTTATCAGAAATATAAATTCGTTCTTTAAGCACGTTTTTTCATATTAAAAATCGGGCGTGACTTTTGAAACACCCTGTATATCCATTACGATTTTTCGGTGCCGGTCTGTGAACATTTGTTTAATTTTTACCGGTCGGCCTTTTTCCGCCAAAACGTTAGGGCTCTTTGCTTCATATTAAAATTGCTTAAACGTTTCAATCATTATGCTCTGAAGATTGCAGAATAAGTTTTGTCATATATTGATCTTTATTAAAATATAAACCAATTAAATCTTAACCAACTAAAATTTTTACGAATTGAAACTAGGAAGTCGTTGTGACACCACAAAAATTTTGTTACGTTTGGCGTTGTTTTTGTAGTCCGAACTTGATATTCTGGACCAACTGGAACCCTAATGATCCAAGCATATATCGTGCCAGTATAAGTGGGAATAATCTAACAAAGATCATATCCAGCAACATCCACAAGCCAAATGGACTCACCATTGATCCTATTGTGAAACATATTTATTGGGTTGATGCTACACTGGATAAAATTGAAAGGAGCAATTTCGAAGGCTTGAATCGCAAGGCAAGTTTATTTATTTATTTTTTCTTTTACGTAGTACGACTTAACTGTTTGGTGTTTGCACCGCCTGCATTTATAGACAAATTACTGTAGTTTATTTGTCACCAAAGTAGCTTTAACCAGAGACAGCGAAAGGACCTTTCGGCAGAGCTACCAGTTGATTTCTACACAAAGTGCAGGTTTCTCACTGCTCGTTTTGAAGCAGGAATGTGGTAAATATTAAACAGCAATATTTAGGTAGTGTGACGGTCTGGGAACTGAATCCATGCTTTTGAATTCAGTAATAACTACTTTATCGAAACAAATATGATTTCGTAAGATCGTTGCGCCCTTACTTAACTGTTTAGGCGGATCGTTTTGTCACCGAACTTGACAATATATTGTGGGCGGATTTCTGGTGAACGGTCAACGAAATAAATCTTTGCTTTATACTCTGTTAGGCTTGCAAGTTGTTTCAGCATAAACCCAAGTTTGTTAATTCTTGAATTGTCGTCCTTTTGCTGCGATTGGTTTCTCTTGTTAGGTGATCAAAGGTCGAGATGTTGAACATGGATTTGCGTTGGCGGTATTGGGCGAATATTTATATTGGACCGACTGGACACGAGATCGGGTAGAACGGGCCAACAAATGGACTGGTCTGAATGCTGAAGTTGTTAGAACAGTGCAATACTCATCTGCTCTGAGTGTTATGGCCTTTTACAATGACACTTGTAAGTTAATTGTTTTGTATCTTCTTAATCTTTTTGATAAACTATGCCCGGTTTCCCATAGCTTAGTTTCGAATGGAGATTGGGTGTTACTTGTAGCACAGATGTCTCACCACTAAACCGTACTTAGCTAGTTTAGTAAAGACTGAATGAGCTCGACGAAAATGCCAACTAAGAATTGAAAAAAAACAAGTTAGATAGCTTCCGAACCGGACAATATTTAAGGAAGGCGTGCTACATGAATGAGAAAATCAAAATATAAGAAATTAATCACTAACGCGTCTTAAAAAATTTTAAAAGATGTTGATTTTTGCCAATGGGGAATTTTGGAAAATGGAAATTTTTAGCTTCAGGAAAAGGCAATTGTTGGATTAAGTAAAATCATTAACAAGCACAGCTTTGCTGAATCGGTTGACGCTCTTAAGTGACGGCACAGTTACTGCTATTTTGTCCGCAATGTTGAGAGTTCTTAAAATTTTTGAAATCCATAACACTTTCACAAAGCGATGGTTTTTATGACTGAGTGAATTATCTGAATATGATTACGATAGAAAACATTTGCGTAACCAATAGCAATTTCCCTGCTTCTGGCAACCGACTGAACTGAGAAACTTCTGTTTAGGCTTTCCCAACCCATGTCGTACTCATCATTGCGATTACAGCTGTGTTGTATCCGAAGAGGGTGACCCGCAATGTATGTGTCCTGATGGCTCAATATCTAATAACTGCACAGGTATACACTAGCATGCGGTTTTACCGACCACGCGTATTTACGCGCGGAAATGTGCGTGATAACTATTCAATGTAAATGCGAAAAAAGAAAAAAAGCGAATTGCATGCAATCAGATGACAAACAATACGTGTAATTAATTAAACGGGTCTTACTCGGTGTTGGCTTAGTGTCCATGACAAGCATTTTGTAAGCCTCTATGGTTAAAATACTGTATATCTTTCTTAATAACCTACTATTTCATGAGAGCTTTTGAGAGTAGTATTTTAAGAGTGAGCCGCCCCATTTTGCGGTCTTTCATCTCCTCTCATTTTGCTTGGATGTACTTTGATAGTTTTCAACCCTTATCTAGATGTATCTAAACCATTTTCGTGGCCGCCCCATTTTTTTTTCGAAAGGTCTCAATGGATTTCACAGAATCTTGGTAACTTGGTAGGTAAAGAGGTAATTGCAGTGCTATTATCCTCAAAATTACTCTGCTAGGTCAAGAGCGCCGATGCCCTGCGGACATGTTTCCATGTACTCCGTTCGGATCAGTACAGTATCCGACCCAATGTATTCCTTATGACATCACATGCGACGGCCAACGCGACTGCTCGGACGGAATGGATGAAGATCCACTGTATTGCAACAGTCGGGTGTGCAGGTATGGCTTTTCTCTCTTTGCTCGGTGGCTGTTTGACACCTTTCGGTCCGCTCTCAGTCTCCGGTCGTGATGTTATTATCGATTAGTTATAGTGTAGTAGTTGATTTTGTTACGCGACGAAAACAAATTGCACTCATACTGACCTACTGCATCAAATTCACAATAATCCCTTTCTTTCGTTATAATTTTATCTTTGTTTAACAGTTGGATTTCCAAATTATAATAATGCATTTAGATGGTAGCTAGCTGAGACAATGGCATACTACTTTTTATCATAGGTGGGCACAAGTCCGTTAATCGTTAATCCGTTAATAACGAAGCTAACTTTTTCTTGAACTCGTTAATCCGTTAAAAAGTTTTTTCATGTTAACGGACTAAATTAACTTCCGCTAAGTTCTGTTAACTTCCGTTAAGGTTTTTATCGTTAATATCTTGCAGCTTCGTTGTGCATTTGAACTTGTTTTTATCTTAAAATTAGATTAGACTGTAAAATGTAACTTTCAAAACACAAAAAGACCACCATAGCAATAAATATTTCCTTACAATCAGCTCAACAGCGTCAATACGTGTTCTAGAAGCGAGTGAATAAAACGAAATGTAAATTACACGCAAAATGTTAACGGATTAACGGACTTTGTATACAGGGTGACCCAAAAAAAACGGACCCCAACTTTAATTAGGCCCCGCTTCTTAGTGTTTAGTCCTAATGAAATGAAACTTTGGTCATAACTAGTTTATTATACTCAAAACATCACATCAAAACACTAGGGTTTTTGGCCTTTTTTTCTCCGTTCTACAGCATGTGTTCTAGATGGCCTCCATTTAGCTCCGTGCATTTCTTGAGGCACAGCACGAAGTTGTCCATGACGTTCTTACAGACTGAATTGGTAATGGCTCTCATCTCCTCTCTGATGGCTTCCTTGAGTTTCGTGATGGTTCTGGGTTTCCCTGCGTACACTCTGTCCTTAAGTTAGCCCCAAAGAAAAAAATCTGGGGGGCTTAGGTCCGGGCTATGGGGTGCCCACTCCAAATCAGTTTTGAGACTGATCACTAAGTTCTCTTTAAGCCAATCTCGGGACAGGTTTGAGGTGTGAGAACTTGCTCCGTCTTGCTTGAACCAGAACTTGCTCATGAGCGATGGGTAGAGGGTCTGGAGGCCACTATTGAAGGTTTTGAGGACCTCCACATATCGCTCCTTGGTGACTGTCACTGCTGCGCCAGATTCTTCGATGAAGATTGGTCTGAAGATGCCTCTGGCCGAGATTGCAGCCCACACCGTGCACTTAGGAGAGTGCAGGGGATTGGTGGCTACTTTATTGGGTCTGGAGGACCCCAGAAGACAATTGTCTTGGAGTTCGCCTTTTCGTCAAGATGGAAGTGGGCTTCATCTGAGGTCCGAAGGACGTTAAGGAAACTTGGTATCTCCTCGATCTTCTCGAGCACCTTGACTGACATAGCGCTCCTCCGCTTCTTTTCTGAGGCTGTAAGGGTCTGTATTCTGTATAGTTAAGCCCTGATATCGTTCACCAGCATTCTCCTGCAAGTCTCACGGGACATACCAAGGGACTGACTTCGTTAACGCACATTGCGTTTCGGACTCTGCTGGAGAGACTCTCTCACACTTTCGACCAGCTTGGCTGTTCGCTTCTTGGGACGTCCCGAGTGGCTTGGACGGTTCTCACTGGCAGCGTTGAGGCTCTCCACGGTCCCATACTTCTCAAAGTGGTCCACCCAGTTCTGAAATCTGCTTTTGGATGGAGCCTTTTCACATTTGAACTGACGCATGAAACTGGCCTGGGTTTTCTTAAACTAGCCTGTATTGTTCTAGAATTTAACATAGTGTATTCTTTGTTCCAGCTCCCACTGGGGTCTTGGTGTACTCACGGTCGTTGATTCTGCCATGTCTTGTAAAATAAGGGCAATCGGTGCATAAATAAAGGAGATATCACATAAAGTGTACACGGGGCCCGTTTTTTTTGGGTCACCCTGTACTTCCGTTAATTAAAGCTGAAAATAACGGATTAACGTTAACGGAGGTGTGAAGTTTGTTAACGGAGGTGTGAAGTTTTTTAACGGACTAGGGGTTAACGAAGCTAACGTTTTGCATTAACTTGCCCACCTATGCTTTTTATCCTTCACTCTTCTGAACTCTTGCTGCATTACGTAACCAAACAGCAAGCTTTAAACTTGAATTTATAAAGATGCGGCTGTTATAGAATCTGATTTAGATGGGTTTCTGTCAAAGTAAAAATTAGTGACAAAACGCTTGTCTCGAATACAGCATGGTTGATACAGGATTTGTGATTTTACAGGGCTGGTTACTCGCTTTGTTCTAACAATGACCGTTGTATACCGAACAATACAGTCTGTGATGGAGTGGACAACTGCAGAGACGGATTAGCAAGTGATGAACATGACTGTCCGGACCCAACGCAAACTACGCCTGCTACTAATTGTAAGAGAATACTAAAATGGAATACCATCAAATCTTTCTTTATACTTGCTGTATTACGTCGAAGTATATAGCAAGTTGGCAGGGCCCATCTCCGCGTCGTTGCGTCTGCCGGCAACACAGCCTCTATGCGCCATTCGCATGCGGACAATGGTGGCGACACTGTGTCTGATTTGACCGGCCCGAGATTTGAACCTGAAACCTACCGATCCAGAGACGAACGTGTTACAGCTCGAACAACTGGCTGGTTAATAATATAGTGGAAATAAATAAATACTATGTGAATTTAAGTACTCGGGTTCCATTCCCGGCTGGATCGAATGAATCTGAAAACTTGCAGCTTTCTGCTTGCTTGATATTCAACATCAAAAGCGGCAATGAGAACCTTTTCTACGTGTTGTGGACAAGCGACAACTTGTCTCGAATAACGAAAAGTAGCAAGTGTGATTCATAGAATAGACTGTGTCAAAAAACGACGCATCTACAGTGGAATTTGAACTCAGATTATACGATCAAGACACTTATTCATTTAGCGACCTGCTCCCATGGAAGGTTTACCTGCAACAACGGACAGTGCATTCCGAAAAGCTGGAAGTGTGACGGAGATCGAGATTGTCTGGACGGGTCGGATGAAAAATGCGGTGAGTTGTAGTTACATCTTATTTGCCAAGTTGCCTTGGCCAGGAAACAGCGAAGGGACCTTTCGGTCTTCGAGTTAAGCTGCCACCTGTCTACCGCAGACAATATAGGTTCACATAGTTGCATTGCCCTCTTTTTACGTGTTCTCTTTTAGGCGTCTTTTGGTCCTTTTTCCAAAAACAACCTATAAAACCTAAAACATGTTGTAGGGTTAATTTTTTTATTGGAGTAAATAGTCGAAAGTGCGTTTATTGTTCACCCTAAACATTGCATTAAAAGGTTTTTCAACGGATTCCAGTAGTATTGGGGCTACTAATTGATATGCCAAAAGTTTATCTGAACATGTAAAAAGGTATTTTTTCAACACAATTTTTTTAAAACCCTATCTTATCTCCAACCTGTTGGTAGGTACGAGCATTTTAAAACAGCGTGGTCCATGTGTGACTCAAGAAGTGTACGGTAGAAGTTGTCGTTATGATTTTGACTTAGATCATTTTACTTTCAGAGATTAAATGTTCTAGCGGTACCATGGAATGCAAAGTAGACGACAAGTGTATTCCAAACTCGTACAAATGTGATGGCGAAGAAGATTGTTCGGATGGTAGTGATGAAAAAGATTGCGGTAAGCGACAGCTCTTTTATAATTTCGAATCCCTTGCCAACAACCACTAGTGCAGTGGTTAAGTTGCTGCTGCATGTAGTTTAGGAGATCGACATCTCATGCCAGGAAGGTTGATACGGAAGCAAAAATTTACGGAAGCATTCACGACCTTTTTTAGCGATGTAGATTGACGACGCATTTTAATTCGCTTATTCTTTTGGTAACTGATGTTTGTTCAGTTTTGTCTGGGCTAATATGTTAAACTCTTTTTTGTCACGTTCCAACTGAAAGTCTTGATGAAATATAATCGTCAGTTGAAGCAACGAGCAAAAACTATGCAAAAATGGTAAAATTCTGGCTCTTTTTATCCCTTAGCACAGCAGTAACGTTAAAATATAGGAGTTACAACAAATTAACGGCATATATGCTCACACCTTCACTAATTGTGCTGAAGTTTGTTTGTTTTTGTTTTTTTTGTTTTTGATACTTTTATAAACTGTCCTAATTTCTTTAGACGTCTCTGGTTGCCAACCTGGTCATTTGAAATGTACAAGCTCAGATCATTGCATTTTATTACGATGGGTATGCGACGGTGGGGATGATTGTCCTGACGGTTCCGATGAAAAGTCATGCGGTAAGGATATTCGTGTTTATTCAGATCAAAATAAAAGTGACTTTGTTTCAAAATTAATACAACAAGCTTTCTCTGCATATCGTTCGATAAGTAACAGTTTATTAAGCTTGCAATTTAGCTATAGTGACTTGTTCCATAAAGTTACGAAATCTAACATCAGACTACTGCTATAGCCACTCGTGGTGACTAGCCCTCCTATAAACTGCCCTCTTTTTGCTGAACAGTTAACAGAAAATGTGTTGAATTCAATTTTTAATTGTTTGGTTTAAAACTAGAAATCGAACGCAAATCGACTGTTTTATAGCAAGCATTTTACTTGCCCCATTTGTAAAAACGATACCTTAACCAAGGATCAAAATAATAATATAGAACAAGCTGTTTTCAGGATTTGTATCAAATGTCTTTTTTGAAGCGACACGCTGACCCAATTTCTTTGACCTATTTGCTGCTGTGATATGGAATAATGTTTTACTGAAAAGTTTAATTGTTTTTCTTCACACTTTGCTATTTGCAGGTGAGAGTTTCTGTGGCCGAGGACGATTCAAATGCCAGGGTAGCCAAATGTGTATCGATGAAGCGTGGACGTGCGATCGCGAATTCGATTGTCCTGATGGAAGTGATGAAGGCAGTTGGTGTAGTACGTATTGCTCGTTTTGTACATCTATATGCAATGCTTGTTTGAGATTAAACTTTCTTCGTAAATCTGACGTTCACATGGTACTGACAGCGCTGTTTTGCGCTGTTATTCCTCGTCAGCAACTATCAGAACTGTGAGCTGAGATTCTTTTTTCTACGTAAATTTTTAAAGATTCTAATCGATATTTTGCCATGAACTGACTTCAAACAACTGTCTGAACTAATAAATTGAAAATTTTCAACAAAATGATTGGATTTTGGATAGATAAGGGATATTTTTGGTAATCTGACAAACCTTAAAAATTCAAAAATAATAAATTCGCTGAACCACGCCATAACGTGTGAAAACTCGGCGGGGCCCATCTCCGTGTCACTCCACCTGGGCAACACAGCTGCTTTCGAAGAAATGTCCTAGCGGTAGCGAACCGTTGGCAACACTGTCGATTCGAACGACCCAGGAATTGAATCCCGCCTTCTCGTTTTAAAGGTGTGACTGACTTGCTCTATTGATGTTTTAGGTTATTCTGAATGCGATGGCCTGCTGTGTGATGATCACGTGACCTGCATAGAGCACGACTACAAATGCGACGGTGACTCTGACTGCCCCAGCGGGGAAGATGAAAAAGACTGTCCAGCTCAGTCCGGATGTAATGCAACAACTCACATCCAATGCCCTGATCGTACGTAAGCTTGACGTTTTTGATCGGATTGATTAAGATTCGCAGTATTTTTTAATATCTACCCCAGAGTGGTCCTACGGAAGCGAAATTTGCGCTTGTGCTTTTGACCAAACCGCATCCGCTATAGGATTTTCGACGTTTCAAATTTTGGGTTGATGTATTGTTGAGGTACACTGCCAAAAAAATTGAGCACTTGGAAAAGAAATTTTATTTCAGTTTTTGGAAAAAAATAAAACCCTGACTAAAATTTAAAAGTTTCAATATTGATGTCTCCGAAATTTTGCGGGTGTGAAATTGTTTTTTGTGTAGTAAATTTAATCCAGTTTTATTAGAAGGTTTATTCTGCTCAAAATTGAAAATTTGTTTCTCAACCAAGTTACCCGTTTTTGTTTTTTTTTTCTTTCGCTTTTTTTTTTTTTTTTGCTGGATCGTGCGATTCATCATGTTGGTTGGTTTCTATTATAGTGTACCCTCATATAACCTTTACAACCTTTATAACATGACGACATTGTGACGCAGAAGTGACGTGTATTCCACTAACGAGAGCATGTGACGGAGTGAACGACTGCCAACCGGATCCAATCGACGAAACGAACTGTAACGTTGATGAGTGCTCCGATCCTTCACTGAACAACTGCCACCAGCGATGTGTGGAAAAACCATACAGGTACGAAACCGATTAGCGTTCTAATGTTCGTCGTTCGTGTCAATTTTCGCAAATAAAGTCCATGTAGCCATCTTCGCCTCGGCTGTTCAAGTTTTTCCCGTTCGAGACCGGGTTTGGTGGACTGATGATGACGTCGTCGGCGGTTTGGTCTTTTGTACCGCAATCACAGTTAGGTAGAAGTACGCTGCCCTCAGAGATGTAATCAAGCACGAGTTGAAACATCCTACTTCAGTTCATAGATGATTCAAGGTGGATTGATGAGAATGATCCGTAAGAGGGATGTTATCAACCTCCTCCTGGCGAGCCCCGAACCTGCTTGTTGAATCATGCTGATGATTGTAAAAAGAAAATAAAAAAAGATACATAGCAACAATTTCTGATAAAATTGATTACCAATAAATTAAAACCAATGAAATTACCTTTTCTTAAAATAAACGCTCGGTTTTTGCTAAAAAGTAGCGTGTAGAATTTATTGGTGGAGTTGCTAGGATCCGTATATGTACAATAGATTGTAATTTAAATTGCATCTCCACCTAGTTGAGTTGGTCAGGAAACAATGAAGGACTTTTGTGTTCGAGTCAAGTTGGAAAGACATACAAATTCCACCACACACGATGGTGGAAGCTTCGCAATTCACACTGTCCATTTTTATTGCTGAACGTCATGCAGGAAAGCTGTGAATACCAATTTTTATAATCTTGGGTTTAACGCGACGGTTTCAATAGCAGGTTGATGGAGATGAATTGGTTTTTTAATCCACAACTTTTTAGCTATTCGTGCGATTGTTTTCGAGGCTACAGGCTGCTGAATGAGCAGCACACTTGTTTGGATGTCAACGAATGCCAAGAGATGGATCCTTATCCTCCTTGCTCGCAAGTGAGACATTTAAATTGATAACACATTAAAGAGAAAGGTGTGTCCGACACAAGCGCAGTACAGTTGTTGCTAGGAAAGAAAAATTATAATCCATCAATTTTGAAAACGAGAAGTATAAAAACTTTAATTACAATAAGTTGAAATGGGTTTCGCTCTCAAAAAGCATGAGTCTTTGAAAATAGATCGATGTAGTGTAAAATAAGCGTGGAGCTCTAGTCCATTGGTTCTGGACGTTCTTTAGCTTCCGGCACCCTCCTAACACAGAAAAGTTTTCGGAACTTACGGTCGTGCGACTCGTGCCTAAGAATTTCTTTGTCGAAAAAAATAAATTAGGTGTCAAGTTGAAAATCAGCAAGATGAGGATTGTATGTGGCGTCATATTGGGACTTCGTTTCATTTCTCGTGCAATAACATGCGCAATCTCAAACATCATCTTTGATTATATAATGGATGTATGGTCAAAGATAATGATTCATTATCACAGACATCACATCAAGATTGAAAAGTTTTTTTTCTGAATTGATGAATAATCTGTCAGAGCTTTTGGCACCCTTGGAAATTGCACCCGTTTGAGTACCACCGTTCTAGTCTCTTGTACAGACATACGATTTACCAGCCTGTTACCTTCCAATGTTTTAGGTTTGCAATAATATGAAGGGAAGCTACAGATGCTCTTGCGCTGGAGGTTATTACAGAGATCCGCGAGATCCATCTAATTGTCAAGCACATAGCACCTCAGCCAAGCCATATATCATTTACACGAACGAGTAAGATTTTCTTGACGCATAATTTTGTTCAACAAAGATATTCCGAATAACGTAAAAGTTACATTGAGTTTTTACATGGTTTTTCCTCAAGCCATTAAGTTACTGAATACCGGTGTGCCGTTCTCTCGCATGGTATCGCCGTTTAGGCCGTTTGAAAATGCCGTCACCGAATTCACACCGATTTGCGTAAATTTTGTATCATAGATAATATGTCTCTGATAAAATGATAATTTTATTCACAGTCAAATATAGAAACCCTTAACAGTCTCTCTCTAGACTGTTAAGGGTTTCTAAATTTGACTGTGAATAGAATTATAATTTGCTCTGATCTCTGATCATTGAGCTCTCTTCGGTTGGAGATACCAAAAAGAACAGTCTCTGATAAAATATATATTTTTGTAGCGGTCTGATGCGCATACGAGTATACTCGTATACAGAAGTTCAAAAGTACACTCGTATACAGAAGTTGCGCAGAAAGAAGGGTTTGCCACTGTACCCAGTTCTGTAGTCGAGCCTTGCTAATGTAAACAGCAACTAGATAATCAACTGTTCGGTCTTTTTTTACAGATCGAAAATGAATTTTAGGATAGTGAGATATTTTTACGTAAATCATGCACAAATTGTACGTAGACTCTAAGAATCAGTGATGTCTGAAGCAATTGAATCTTTTGATTGGAGTCAAATTCCGAGTCCGTATATTTTTGTCACTCCGAGTCTACATTTCAATTACTTTTTTCTTGCAGACATTATCTTCATAGATTGAACTTGAATGGCTTAAGACAAACAGACAAAATCCTTGCTGCAAGATTAAATCTTGGCCGTGGCATAGCGGTTGATTATGATTGGCGACAGCAGAAGGTCTATTGGTGCCTCTTTTACATGAAAAGGACATATTTTTTTCGTCATCCTTTAAACGATACCAAAAATACATACACCCGCCCACGTCCATTCCATCAGGTTCACGGAGAAGTTTCACGGATTGCTGTGGATTGGGTGGCTAGCAATTTGTATTGGACTGATAAAAGTAAGCTAAAGTGTTGATTTGCGAGTAGCTAGTTGTTTCAGTGGTAATCTAAGCTCTGACCAGTTACTAAGCCAAAAGGCTTTTGGATTCTGTCTGAACCAGATTTTATGTGTTTGTCCAAGGGCACCAACGTAAATCATCTTTGTAGGGTTTGGTTTGGCGGTATTTCAGTCAGATCAGACAGTTACAATAAGTGCATTTTGTCGCTAACTTAAGCGTCTACTCCAAGGACACAACAATGCAATGCTATTTAAATTTTGAACATGTTCAAATGCTACGTGGCACCTGCATTCAACAGGCAATTTCAGTGTACTCAGTTCCATATAGATTACTGTGTGGTGCAGAATATTCTCCGATGAGAGACATAGAAAAGTCAAATGTAAGTTGAGCGGATAGTCAATTTTGACGCTGGAAGCAGTAGAAGTCGATCATAGGCACAAATATTTTATTAAGTCATAGCCGTTATTAGTAAGCACAGTTCAACAATTTGATAAATGATTAATGAAATGAAACATAAAAATTCTCATGGTTAGTTAAATTGATAAGATATGGAGACTACGGAAGGGTCTTTCATTCTTCAAATAAAGCTGTCGCCCTAAATTTGGTTTCCTATGTGCTAACTAAAAGTATGCTGTTGCAAAGGTCATCTCTGTGTATAATAATTTAATCTTTTATGTACATCCCAGTCGGCCAATTGATCGAAAGGTATCACATTTGCCTCGGGAGCGAAAGGTCTATACTCAAATCCCAGGCTGGCCAATCGGAAACGGAGTTACTAATGACTCGCCATTGCTGCAAAATTTTTCTAAACAAGCTGTATTACCCGCTGGGGAAATGACACGGAGATGGAACCACAAATTTGTGACAAGCTTTGGCATTGTTCACCAAATATAACAAACGTTTGATTTTTATGTGCAGCGTCAAGAACGATCTCGATTCTTTCGCTTGACGATGCAAAGCACTCGAAAGTTTTGATATCCACAAACTTGAGCAAACCTGCTGCTATTGTGGTTGACCCTAGGAAAGGGTAAGTCTTTTATTATTCTTGTATTCAAAATGGTAGGATTGGACCGTGTGTGGTTGGTTGGTTGGAGTTACCCATCTGGGCTGGAGTACTCGGGAGAGAAATTGACCATTTTGCACACCACACACCCCATTGGACAATAGACAACTTGTATGTGTTAACTTTTCTCCATTTTTTCTAGTTTCTCTAGCGTTTTGCTAGGGTTCTATCTTGTGGCTTTTTACTATTACTGTACCTTTGTCCCAAATTCAAAGCTCTTACTTGCAGTCACGCTACCGATATTAGATATAGCAAGTAAAAAGATGTTGTTTTTTGTTGTTTTTTTTTTCAGATATCTTTTTTGGTCAGACTGGGGTGAGAATCCATACATAGGGCGATCTGGAATGGACGGCTCGCAACAAGTTGTTTTGCTGCATAATCAAATGCTCGGTAATAAAGGCGGTAGTTCTGTTTGTAAATAACATTTTTTCACCAAGTTGCAGTGGTTAGAAGACAACAAAGGGACCTTTCGGTGTTCATCTACTCACCTGTCTGCCTCTCACAGTGAAGGTTTCATACTGTCCTAATCAATGTTTAGCGTCAAGCAGGGAAGCTGAGGATACAATTTTTCTAATCTTTTGTTGGACTCGACTGGGAATCGAACCCGGATCTACTGTTTTTGAAGCATACCCTCTATCCACTCGACTTCTGGTTAAATCGATTAAAATAGTTGGTTGGAAAAGTATTTGATGATATTATAAATACGGTAGTGGTGTTTGTTAAATACTGTAGCTGAAAAATATTTGACAAAAGAGCAAATGTGCAACAGTTTGTCCTCCATGAGAAGTTTCAACCAAATTTTAAGCCATTGCCTATTCTTAGATCATTAAATGTTCTGCATCAACCGTTTCTTCAGATAAATATTATGTGATAAAGATATCTACGTTAGTGATTTCTAACTAACTTAATAACGTTTGGAGCACATGAATTTTAAAAATAATTATCTAAAAAATTCGTTTATTTTTAGGTAAAAATTTTTCAGTGCACTGGCCTGGTAGAAAACTGGGCTGGCCTAACGCTCTAGCTCTCGACCCACCATCAAAACGTTTGTTTTGGGCCGACGCCAAAGAAGATTATATAGCGAGTTGTGATTATGATGGCAGACGGCCAAGAATGGGTAATTTATGTCTAATTTTTCAACGTCGTGTTTAGTAATTTTACAACAAGTCTCCAAAGCCTCGTTCGTTCAAAAGTTGTTCTATGCCAGTGGTTTCCAAAGTGGGGTTGGTGGACCTTTTAGGGTCTGTGAAGCACTTTCAGAAGGTCCGCGAAAGAAATTTGGTATAGGCCTTACTTGGCTTATAGTTTTGCTTCCGACTCCTGTGCATCCAGGAGGCAAGCAATCTATGCTTGCCAGATTCATTTTTTGCTTCCTATGTGTTTGTTGTGATCACACTACCCGACTCCCCTATGGTGTCACAAAGAGAAAAGTTCTGTTTATCGGCCGCTACTACTACATAGTTATTATAGTTAGCTTCTCCTGTGACCTAGCTGAAGCTCAGTCTTTTAGTGCCTGTGTTTTTAGCCTTGCAAAGAAGGCCGCCAAACATTTTAAAAAAATTGCAAGGGGTCCGTTGTGAATTTTATTTAAAAAAGTTTGGAAACCACTGTTCTCTGCAGTCATATTGGCCGAGATTTGCACTGATTTGGTTATGAAAGGGTTGGGAAAAAGTTCCTTCCAATCCTTAGTAATTGCTTAACATAGGTAATTTTAAAAACAAAGAGAAAATTTGTTCTGTTTTTTTTCTGTTTTTTCTATTTTTTTACTGCATGTATCGCAGTATCACACCACATCCATTAAGACTGCGACTATAACAAACTTTTCATAATTTTTTTTAAGTGCCGCTGAAATACTTTGGGCGAACTCCTGGATTTCATATTTTCTCAATGTCGATATTTGAGGACCGGTTGTACTACGCGGATTGGGGTGACAAATCTATTAAATCCGTGCATAAATTCCGCGGGTTGAGTCGGAATGGATCGAAAGCGGATATTGTTTTGCCATCTGCTCCCTTCCATCCAATGGATTTAAAAGTTGCTCATCCCGCGCTACAACCACCTCCAAGTATATGATTAAGACTATAGATTTTTTGTTCATTATTTTTCAAGTTTCCTTTACCATTCATGTTGAAGCCAAGATGTTTTTCCTCTAGTGTATATTTTGAATAGTTTTGATTTTGAGAAAATCTACAATGGTATTTTTGATGCTGACCGTTAAGCCGGGAAGCTGTGAGTATTAATTTGAAAGACTGCGATGTGACCTGCTACAAAATCAAACCGGAGTCGACGGTTTCAGCAGCAAACGCTCTATCCACTCCGCCATTGATCAGTTAGATAGCTTTCTTGGTCGTTTACGTTCTACTAGTTTTTTCAGCTTGTCAGTTTTTTTAATTACTGAGGACTTGACCAAATAAATCACCTAATGCTGTATAGTTGAATTCCTTCGGAATCATTTCTTTTCCCTTTTCTATTAGTACATTTATTAAAAAAATTGCCATGCGTTATGCTGCAATCTGCATTGATTGCCCAGAAGTAAAGGAGGGAATCAATGATTTTTTTGTAAGTAAAGTTTTTTCCAGTTCACCCCCATCCGTGCACTGTAAATAATGGAGGATGTGAGGATTTGTGCTTGATCCAACCAGGAGGAACCTACAAATGCGATTGCCCCACAAATTTTTACTTGGGAAGAAACAAACGAACTTGCTTGTCAAACTGCTTGTACAGTGAGGTAGGTATTTATATCGCAATAATGAATGCAAGTATGTTTCATAGTACAGTTTGATTGATTTGTAAGACGTAAAGGTGCGTGTACATAGGACGCAAAGCGACGCGAAGCAATCAAACTTTGACGTCACCGACAACTTGCGGAAGGTTTCAATCAATCGCAAACTTCGCAAGCGGTTGCTTAACGCCTTAACTTGATTAGAGGTGCGTTTATATTGGACGCGAAGCAACGCGAAGGGAAGGTCGCAAATGGCTGCTCACATCACGTGCTCAAAATAGGCCAACCATTTATCAACAATTTTGTCTAAGTGAAGTTAAGCAACCGCTTGCGAAGTTAGCGTTTAGCTGCAACCTTTCGCAAATTGTCGTTGACTCAAATTTTGCTTGCTTCGCGTCCTACGTAAACGCACCTCTAGACGAAATTGTTTTTGAATGGTTAGCCTATTTTGAGTCTTTGTGGCTTCTTTTCTGTTAAATTTGCTGCTTGTTTAAAGTCACCAAACAGAGAAGATTGCTGCAGACCATCTTATTCAAAAACGTAATCAGCTCAGGATGCGAATTAAACTAAGTGTAGTTGCAAACAATATTTTTCAACCGCGCTTGTAGAAGATGTTCATAGGCAATGATTACCGACCAGTGGAAATGGCGCAATGGATAAAGGGATCGGACTCTTAAATCACAAGGTTAAGGGTTTGATTCTCATCCGTTGCAAATGTAAATACCTGTGTTAAAAATGTCTTGTGTTCCTTTCCGGTTTAATGTTCGTCATTGTGCCCGGTCAACACAGCTCCTGTCGAAGAAATTGCAGCGGTGGCGAGCCTTTCGGAACATTGTGTTCAATTTGACTGGCGTGAGCTTTAAAGTTCAGACCTCCCGCTCCTGGGCGAAGGCGTTGCCGTTCGATCATATGTTGATCCTTGTAAAAAAGTACCATCAACTCAAATAGTTGCACATCCAATTACTAAAATGTTCTATTTGTTATTTCAGTTCGCGTGCGATAACGACAAATGCATCCCCTTATTGTATAAATGTGATGGTGTGGACGATTGCGGAGATAACTCGGATGAGCCTAACACATGCGGTAAGCATCACTACTTTTGGCCTGTATAGTGCAACTGGCGGTAGACAATTTGGTTTGCAAAAGTAGTAACTTAATTGTAATTACAATTACATACACCTATACTCAACCATTTGCCTTGGCCTGGAGACAGCGGAGAGATTTTTCGGTCTTCGGGTCAAGCTGCCACCTGTCTACCACACACGATCGCGGCTTTACACTGTCTCTTTTAATGCTGAACGTCAAACAGAAGCTGTGGATACATTTTTTTTTTTTTTGATTTCACCCGACCGGTAATCGAGACCGAGTTTACCGTTTCAGTACTGGACGCTATCTACTGATCGGTTTTAATTTTCATGCCAATCGAAAGTGTATTTGACAAAATTCTGTGCTCTTGTATGCTTAGAATAGGCTCCTTTTAGCATATTCAATTATTCATGCAATTGTATGTAGCTAAACCGACCATTGTTAGCCTGCATAGACTGCCAGAAATTGTGCAATGTGCATTAAACGTGGTTACCAAAATCAGTTACTTTGACTGAAAAATCGCGATATTTTTTACTTTAGCATGTTGTTTTACACTATGATACGTTATTAAAGCAACAATATGAACGAACCATCACTCAAAAAACATGCTTAGATATTATTTGCAAGATCTGTTTGATTAGGTCCTTTTCACTGTCGCCGTTTGGAGTTCCAATGCTTTAATAGCACGAAGACTAATTATAAATGCATTAGATCTTCAGCTATTTGTGATGGAATAATGCAATGTCCGGACGGCTCTGATGAATTAAACTGCGGTAAGTTAAGATTGTCATTCATTTCTGGTTAATAGTGAAACGTTAGTCTGGTGCCAAATTCAAATAATATTGCTTGAGTTTGGTATTTGAATGCCCTAAACGATATGACAACTTTTTCGCAATGCTGTGACTTGTGACGGTCAATTGGGCGCGCAGAATCACCGTAGAGGCGCAAAAGTCGTTATTTAAAATAGGGGTCTTGCGGTTCATTCATTCGGATAAACCAGGCTTTGTGCGTTTGTCTAGCTACACCAACACAGAGCATTTTAGGGGAGTCTTTTTTCCAGATCATATTATAGGCGGGGCCTCCACAGCGGTAGACTACTTGGCTTCTTTAGAAACTTAATATAATGATGCTGAACAACGTTTATATCGGTGCTAAACAGCGTTTATAACAATGCCAAACAACACTTAAAGTTAACGAAATGTATTTTAATATGTCAATGAGCCTGTTAATTATACGATTTATAAGGTTTTGATGGTGTGACCTCTGATGGCGTCAAATTAATTTCAATGTTACCTTGATTGAAAAAGTCTACTCAAATTATTTTTTCTATTTGAGTTTTTAGATTAAAACACTCAGCAATTGGAGCCATTTGACTGTGGTGAAAAGTTTTCAAGTCCCACAAACTTAAAAACTTTTACATGGCTATATGTTACCAAAGTTGTCTGCAAGTTGCACGGAACTGACGAGTTCTAATTGGGCGAAGCGGTCCCGTGTTGTGTTGAAAAATTCGAGTAACAGATGGTTTATTGTGTTTTAGACTTGCACGTGTGTGAAACGTCACAAATGAAATGCAATCAATCCCGACCTCCTCGTTGTATAGCCGCCTCTCATCAATGTGATGGGGAGAGGGATTGCGATATGGGTGAAGATGAGGCTGACTGTCGTAAGTATTTTGATTTGTGCGTTAGGAGAATGTGTTATAGGAGAGCAAAGATTTAAAATTAGAATTCTTTCAGTATCACCAAATTAAAAAACCCAATCTTAATTATATTTGCTGAATTATGCCGAAGCGTGTAATGAGTTGGCGTTCACTATCTACCGGTCATTTCACCTAAACATTGGACTACTCAGCTTCTTTTGAAGTAATGTCGCATCGTTGGAGAGCTATTGGTACCAATGCGTCCGATTTGACTGACTTGAGATTTGAACTTTGGATCTCCCGTTGTGAAAACGAACGCGTTATCATTGACCAGGACGCCGATTTTATTTCTCTCATTATTCCAGTTTTTATTTGGTATTTCTTGTCAACATAAGTTGCCAAGTTTACCTCACTTGTCTCTTTAATTATGATGTCTTTGATGTTTGTAGGTCTGAGTTTTAATGTGTAATCGTTTGCGTGCTTTTTCAATTACACTGGATCGGAAATCCATAGGCTACTGGTTCGAATTTTAGCGGAAGGACAACTGTTTGGTTTTGCTGGTTTTAAGTAGTTGCTGTTCTGGTGGCTATTTTCTAGGCTTTCGTGCTGAGCCTGTAGGCTAGAAAGCTCGCAAACGATTAAACTTTTTTCTCTCTAATAACTCGAAGACTCTGCCACCACTTAATGATGTAAGGCATTTTCCCCACAATTTTCTGTAGATTGAATGAAGAGTACCAATTTGTGCATTTACTAAATTTTTGAGTCGTTCAATTTCAAAAATGCATTTGATTCTGTTAACCTGTCTGTCAAAGTGTGGTGATAAACTTATGTTTGTTTTAACTTTTGGCCTTGGTATTATGCTCTTGTTTCCAGTTCAAATGTGGTTCAAGGTTTATGGAGTCGGACAGCCCTGTTTTGTTTGCCTTTATCAGCACTGTCGAGCTTTTTGAACCTAAAAGGGAAAACATTAAGCAGTTCGAAAGAATACTCTTTGCTGTTAGTGTCTACCCAGCTCTGTGAATGTTGATTTGTGAGCTGTAATTGTTTGTGTTGTGGTAGGTCGAAGGCATATTGGCCTTTGTAACTGCGCCGAGGAAGTTAATTTGGACTTCCCAACAAAACAGTCGAATGCATTAAGCACTATTCGGCAGGGCCGTTGAGAGAAATTCCAGGGCTGGGGGTAAGAAAAACAAACCGACGCCTATGAGTGAAATTCCTGTGCTGAAGAGTAAATTTTTTCAGAAAATCTAAATGAAGACTAAATAAAAGAAAAAAAAAAGATTTTCACCGGATTACAGCTTGAATTTCTCTCGCATTTTAGATGCAGGCCAAAAGAAGCTGACCAAGAAAAGTTAGCTTCTCATTTTACTTTGAATTGTTTGGTGCTTGTTGAGCTCAACTTTCAAACCGCTTAAGCCCCTAAATTTCGCCGCCTTCATAAAATTGCTGGGCCTGGGTACTTCAACCCCCCTTCCCCCCTTTCTTCTCTCAACAGCTCTGCTCTTCAGTCAAATATGGTTTATTGCTTTTTTAAAATCTTATTCGAGTTTTCGAATTGCTTTCCAGCTTCTCCGCGTGATTGTACAGCTGAAGAATTTCAATGCACTCCGAATTCTATTGATGAGCCAGTGATCCCTTCCATACATAGATGTATTCCAATAGCCTGGCGTTGTGACGGAGAACTTGATTGTGTAGGGGGAGTTGATGAAAAAAACTGCCCTCTCAATACATGCGAGGTAATGGATCGCCAATAGAAAATGGTCGAGATCAAAGTTTTAACTCAGATTGTTATGAACAATGGATGTGGCTTAGTTTGTTTTGTTTTTTTTTGTAGGGAAGTACATTGGGTAAACTTTATTGTCAGTGAACATCACAATATTATATGGCATTATTATTATTAATGTGTATATATATCAGCTCAATTTTGTCGATGCTTTTTACCCAAGTTTATTACCCGAATGTCAACAAAGTTTTCCACAAATACTTGATTAATTCGCTTTATGTCGTATTAACAACATATTAATAAATCATACCTACTTTTTTAAGGAGAACTTTTTCCGCTGTTCCACAAAATCACAATGTATTCCTGACAATCATTTATGCGATAACAAACTGGATTGTGCTGATGGGAGTGATGAGTCCACTATAGCATGCTTTAGGGGTTGCAAAGAAAGCGAATTCGAATGCAAGACAAACAAATTCTGTATCCCCAAGCGTTTTGTTTGCGACGGAGATTATGATTGTCTTACTGGCGATGAAAGCGACGAAGAGAATTGCCAAGGTAAAATGGATATAATCTCCTGATTAGACGTCGAAAAAGTAAACCAAGTGCCCATGAGTTACATCACAATCATGTTTATCAGTAGTCTTAATACCTGGTCGGCCGCTACCGAGAAAGCACGAATTTGCCTCTGTACCATTAGTGATCTTGTAGTTCCGTAGTTCCTTCAACTCGTAACATTGGGTGATTTGTAATAAACTGCAGATAGATGTGAGTAAAATTAATCGCTCTTTTTTACCACGAGTAGAATTTCTTTTTTGCCTGATATTTGGCCCAGTTTTTAGGTGTGGTGGGCAGGTGGCAGCTTGACTTGAAATACCAATACGTTCTTTTGCTGTCTTGTGGTCAAGAAAAGAAGAAATTTATTTACACCTATTCACGATCGACATAATTATAACATTAAAGTAAACACAAAGTAATCAAAGTTAGTGGCAAGAGCTTTCATTGGTTTAGTCAAGATGCTGCAATACAAGTTGGTGGTAAATGAAGATTTAGGTACACTATTTGCCTGGTCAAGTACTAACGTATGATGTCTGTTCCAAAATAGCAACCTATTCCGGGTCACTTACAATTTCAGCTCCTCAAACTCATTGCGGTGAGGGTCTGTTTCAATGTGCGACCAGCCGCTATAATGTGTCGTGCATCAACATGGAATACCGGTGCGACGATCAGGAGGATTGCATTGATGGAAGTGATGAAATGGGTTGTGCTGACGTCACCTGCCATGACGACAAGTTCAAGTGCGTTTGAGATACCTGGGATTGTCATATTTTGGCCTTCTAACCACTACTGATTCCGTTATTAACACATGTCTCATAATTCAAATTCCTACGAGTCTGTGACTAATTTCCAAGTCACTAGGATTAAATTATCAATCGGTTTTCGAGACTCTTTAGTTATTGAAGCTGAAAGCTTTTGTAAATCGTGAAGTGTAATATTGTTTAAAGCGCATTTGCGATGTTGTTTTTCCTCTGTTGTTGTTGTTTTTTTTCATGTGATTTGCCTTGTCATGTTGTTTTGAAATCGGCCAGGTGAACGAACGTTAACGCGTTCGCCTCTGGAGCGGGAGGTTTGAGGTTCAACTCTCGGGTCTGTCAAATCTGACACAAGTGTTGCCCAGGTGCAATGACGCGAAGATGGGCCCCGCCAACGCGTTACACGCTTTGGCTGAATGAAGCGAGTATAATGAAAGATTTGATTTTGGTTTGATGTTGTTTTGATGTGAACTTTTCCTAATTTATGTAAAATTTTAGTGGTGCTTTGCAATTTTGCCGCTTTGTTGATTGATTGATCCTTGTTTATCCTCCTCTCGCAAGTAAACGACAGTGGCGCTTTTATTTATCGTCCAAAAAACGACTCAATTTAAGTCGCTTTAATTCATTTTTCTAGTTCTTTAGTAAGCGGTAATACTTTTAGTTCTATTTTCAGTGCAAAGCTGTTAACAAATAATGTTTGCAGATGCGATGGAACCCGCACTTGCATTCCGCATGCTTTTCGTTGTGATGGCTTTGCACACTGCGTCAATGCTACCGATGAAGTTAATTGTACTGGTAAGTTACTTGTAATAAACAGAACAAAGTTAGACTTTCTATCGTGCAAGCTCTTAGCGATGGGTAGTTTTACTTTGGAGGCTGTTGAGTATTAATTAACATGTTTTGAAATTTATTTTAGGGTGGCTTTATACGGAAAAGCTATGGCCTCTCATTAGCCTTCACTTATTGTTTTTGAAGCTTTGCAGTTCAATAGTACTAGTTTAGTCATCAGTGCTGCCGTTTAAAAAAATGCTTTCGGTTGGTTGTATCTAACTTTTGAGTCCAGTCGTTGAGTTTTGTGTTGATAAATTTCTTTTTTTTTTTTTTGACATTACTTGGTAACTTGTTAAATCAGCCATGAAAAACGTAAAATTTCAACTTTTGTAGACTCTCCTATTCCTTCCTCATGTCCCCCTTACATGTTTCGTTGTATGGATGGAGAATGCATTCCGCTTCGGTGGGCATGTGATGGACAGCTCGATTGTTACGACAGCAGTGACGAAGGACCGTTTTGTACATTACGTAACTGTACTATCGATAGACCTCTAAGGTAACGTTGAAATTATTATTGTATCTTTATGCACTAAGATGCCTTGTCCAGGAGACATGGCGTCATGGCCCCCCTTTGGGACGCCGGTTTAGTTTGGCATAAAATAGTGTGCAAAATTGCGGCATGGCTCCTCCCTTTGTAACTTGGGCAGAAAGTTTGAGCACAAAACTGGACTAAATCTGGATGAAGACCTTTTTTTGTTTTTGGTCTTCACCTAATTTTGGGCCAAATACCGGACTAAATCTGAGTGGAGAATTTTTTCTTTTGGTCTTCATTATTCTCAAATTTCCTGGCCCCCCTCCTTTCGAAAATCCTGCGTACGCTAGTGTTCGCACTTTTCCTTTTACAGTTGAACGTCAAACAGGGAGGATGTAAATACCAATTTTTTCAGTCGTTAGTTTGCCCCGACCGGGAATCGAACCGTCTATGTGCATTTTGCATCTTCACATAGAGCTAAAGGACTGCTTTGTAAATTTTTTGCTCAAAAATATGTGTCTAGCAGAGTAGGCCATGATTCTAGTGTAAGTTTTTCAGGTGCGGTGATGTGTGCTACTCACAGTCTCACTTATGCGATCGTATTCAACACTGCTTGGATGGAAACGATGAGCCAGAGCGATGTAAAGTCGACCAATTTCATGGTATGTGGCTTGACGTACGATTTTCTTTTCATGCAATGTTGTGTTATATAACAAAATAACACTTGAGTTGTAATTTAGAAATAGATTTGAGTTGTTTGTTGAATGCTGTGTTAATGTTTTCATTTCATTACATGTTGAATCAGTTTAAATTTAACGTTATCTATCGTTACATTAGTATTTGTTTAAACTGTATGTTTATTTTTAGGCCACGCATCCAACTCCACGCATTGCGTTGGCTGGCATCTGCAAAGAAATGTGAACACTTCGACAATCTCGGCTTTTCTCTGTCCGGACGGACGCTGTATTCCTACTGCTACGTTATGCGATGAAAACGATAACTGTCCGCATGGGTTTGATGAAAGGATTTGTCGCAACGGTAATTTGCTTGAGTGATAGACTTACGAGCCTAAAATCCAGAGGTTTGTAATGGAAGAGTTTGTAAGAGTTCAAAGATGATATATTACAGAAGAGGAGTGCTCTGAGCCCCCACTTAAGAGCTATTTTGGACTCTTCTCTCCCTGTTTTTGACCTCTTGTTCAGACTTTAATGTGTGGCCCGATTATTGGGTGTTTGAGCGAATCTCATGACCTCAGCACTCCGCGCCCACCTCCCAGAAAGTGTCGGGTAGCGTTACCACTAACATCAAACTGAATGTAAATTAAAACGGTAAAGAAAAAGTTAGTTCGAAAATACTATTATTTCGAAACTGTTAACCTCTCTGTTCAGATTCTTGCGGAGACTCCAACCCGTGCTGGGATATTCACAACTCGGCGTGTCATCCGCTTCCTCCCGAAGCTTCCGGAGGTTCTTATAAGTCTTATTGCAAGTGTAAGAAAGGCTACCAGCCGCGAAACATTTCATCAGGCAGGTTATTCTGCGGCGATATGAACGAATGCGAGGCTCTGTCCCCTTGCTCCCACCAATGCCGAAACCTACAAGGTGGCTTCCAGTGCTTCTGCCAGGAAGGATGGGTTCTATTTGTAAGTTGTTTGAAGATGCATTGAAAGACACCGTAAAATCAGTAAAAAATTTAAAATTTATAACCGCAACAGCGCCTGTTGCCGTGAAACGGCTCTTCGGGTAGATAAGAGCTCTTCAGGTGAATAAGAGCGTATATTAATAGATGTATTAAAAGATAAATTTTAAACAAAGTTATACCACAGTTGTTCTAGCTGGCTATTGTTAAAAAGGTGTCGTTTCTTGGATGTGATTATGGTCCGAAAGGGAAATTACCGACATTATTTTTGAATAGATTTTAGTTGAGAACACGAGCTCCTAACAGTAGCTCTATTATTTTGTTTTTAGGCCAACGATTAACGCCTTTTTTGCATTGTTTCAGAATAATATCCATTGTCGCAGCGATTTTCCCGTTCCTCCTCTCCTCGCTGTGGCTGCTTTCTCGCCCTTTCGCTTACGCTTCTACAACTTTATAGAAGCCAGAATTAATTTGAAATATATCAGGAATATTTCCGGGATAGAAAACGATGATGAATACAATATTGACAGGTATAAAGTGCTACGTTTGTTGAAAAAGCTTGCTTTAAATTTTCTTTTTTTCCAAACACGATTTTCCATAATTGAATTTTGAGCTGGGGTTAGATGTTGGTAGTTATCTTACCACTTAACCGCATATCCCGACTGGGCTTAGGCTAGACCATTGTGGCTCTCGAAATTTGATGTTACTACTCTGCTCTTTTCTATGGATGAGAGAATCGTTGTAGCAGAAATACTACACCACAGAACACCAACTGAAGTGGGGTACCCGGAAAGAAAAGTGACCATTTTCCAACCGCTCAAAAAGTGGGTACCCATCGCCACACATGTGGCCCCCGCAGGTGGGTACTTGTTGGGCGCCTTTTATAACCCACTTGGTGGGCACTGGGCAGCTCCATTATTTTGCCCCGAATCAAGCACGGGTTGGCGCTCTAAACGCTGGTCGCCTTGGCGGGTGTAACCAGTTTTATTCAATCTGTTACTGTTGTATTTTGCACGGCTTGATGTCCGCACATTTCGTTTGTTTGGCTTTGCGTTCATTTTGTTGTACACTATTAAATTTTAAAGCTTCAATTGAGCAACCGTAGAGCGAGTAATGCGTTTTTCCAGTTCAATGGTCCGTGTTTTACCTGGTGATATTGCTTTTTTATTTCATTTCATCTTTCACGTTTCCGTGCTAATAATCGAACGGTGGCCAAGAAGATAGAGCGTGTACTACTAAAACGGTACACTCGGGTTTGATTTCCGGTCAGGTCAAACCAAAGGCTACGAAAATTGCTATTCAAGCTTTTGTGACGTTCAGCATTGAAAGGAACAGTGTGAAGCCTTCGTCGTGTGTGGTAGACAGGTGGGCAAGTGGCAGCTTGATTCAAAGTCCGCAAAGTTCTTTTGCTGTCTTACGGTCAAGACAACTCGGTGAATAGAGATGTTATAATTACAACAGTTCCAAGACATCCTCCTTTTTAACTCTTGAACTTTCCATGCGTTTTTGTGTTTCCCTTTCTTTCTGTAACCACTCATTCTAAATTCAGAGTGGAAATGTTACCTCTTTAGCGCAGGTCCTAATTTTATATACTACGTGCCATGACACATTGCTCATTTCTGCCACTTTGATAGGATCGTTCATATCCGTTATATCAATCAAGTCTCTTAACTGTATAAAAATATTATTTTCTAACAGAATGGTGTCTTCTGACGACGGAGCAACGATCTACGCTTGTGATGCAAAAAAAGCTGTAATATACATGATCGAAAATAGCCATGCTGTACCGGTATGTATACCACTGCTGGATCTGGATTATGTACCTGTTGAGTCTATTCGTTTAATTGAATCAGTTTGTTTATGGTTATTAGGAGTTTATTGACCTTAAGGCTGAAAAGTCCCTTCCGGACTCCTAGTCGCAAAATCTATAGTATATATTTTTATCACCTGCTGTTCATAAATGTAAACTAATTATTGAAGTAGCTCACTTTCGTGGCAAAGTAAAAAGAATCTATCGATCGATCTATCTATTCATAATACACTAATTGTTGACAACTTTAAATCAGTACAGCCGTCCTAAACAAATTTGGTAGACTATCCAACGGTATCGATAAGGGAGGCTTTGTAGCGGCCAAAGTGAAACGGTATTTTCCAAAATATTTGCCGCTTTTCGATGCTATTTTTCGTTTAATTTCATATTGATTTGAAACATTGAAGTCAGTAGAAGCTATACTACATGAGTTAACTATTCAGTTTTTCTAACCTTTTATGACGTCATTTTAGATTAAATATCTTCCACCCAATCATCGCATAACAGGTCTTGCTTTGGATGCCACCGGTCACAATTTGTTGTGGACTGACTCCGCTAATATATCCGTCAATATTCTTAAAATCGGAATGTATCAGAGACCACACAGAAGGAAACGAACAGTTATTACGCATTCCTTTGTTACGCTCTTCAATCGCAATAATTCTTTGCAATGGCCTCTAGATGTTGCTGCACAACCGAATTCAAGTAGGTGTTTAAATCTCTTAGTACCTTTTTAAATAAAAATCAAGTATACGTCAATACATTAAGGAAAATTTGAGTAAACACCCATTTGTTGCCAACTCGTGACGGATGCCTGCAAATTTTGAACAACTTGGGTCAATATTTTAAAGTTTTTTTTCAAAAAAGTCTTGATTGCTTGTAATCCCTTATACTACTGATATTACTATTTATTTTGCAGAAGTTCTATATTTACTATATAAATAACTTTAATGTAATTTCTATTGCACTGGTGCATGGGTTTGTTTTCAAATTTTACTAGTTAATTTTTAGTTCTTTTAAACGGTTTTACTCCGTACTGGAAGTGCAAGATCATTTTATCCATAGCTAATCAAAGTCTGCATATACAGTAGCTTCATTCTTGTAATTTATTACACAGATCGTCGAAATCACCGCAGTTTGATTATTTATTTGCGATTTATTGCTTTTTTTGTTTTGCTTTTAATTTGTATTGTAAACAATAGCTACTTAGAAAAAGCCTAATTTCATGTCTGGCATTCTGACTCTTGTTATTGCAACCTAATCATGATCTTATTTTTGTAATTGTGCTTATTGTTGGGATACGGCATGCTTTCATATGCTATGAGGTCATCACTTGCTATCAATTGACATGACAATAATTGTTTAATTCTTAGATTTCATTTTTGTGGCGGATGGAGGCGACAACGTAACTGGAGCAGCAATTTACAAATTCGATGTTTTGCAAAGATTGAAAAGCAACAAAAACAGTAGAATTATATCATCAAACATCGAATGGCCTGTTAGTTTGTCTGTGGACAAGCTTGGAAAAAGACTTTATTGGAGCGATTCTAAAAGAAAGACAATAAGCAGTAGCGATTATGATGGAAAAATGGTCAAAGTTGTTTATGCGTTCACTGATCATCGACCCAAGCTTATCAATGTGTTTGGTGACTTCATTTTTGTTTCCCTCTATTTGAGTAACGGGATTGTACGGATTAATAAGCTGTCTAATGTTCTTCCTTTTGGAGAATCCATTCCTGCCCCGTGGCAATCGTCTGCAAATCCGCTTTCTAAAGAACAGTTTGCAGATTTTTCTTGGATAATCCGTTATGCAAGTCGTACTCATCCATTCCTAGTAATCCATTCCACAATCTCAACTCCTTTCTCTCTCGACTGTAAATCTTGCTCACATCCAAACGACGAAGGCTTTTGCATGCTAGATAAAAACGGTGCCTCATCATGTCGGTGTGAAACAGGAAGTTCAAAATCCTGGACTCCGTGCCCTTGTAATGGAGTCGTTTGCTCCGCTGAAGAACTTTGCAATGACGGAGTGTGCAAATGCATTCCACCATGTTCGAAATCTCCCAGTGTCGGCAGTGTATTTGTTGTCTTGACTGCTGTGATTGTCACCATGTTTTTAGTCGTTCTGTTCTGGACGCAATGTTCTCAAAGAAACAGTTACTTTCGAAGGTATGTGACGTCACACTTTTTTGGTACAAAGAGTGCAACGTAGCGTGACCAAACGTGGAGTAGGAGTTTTTGGAATCCAGCAGCGTTGTTAATAGATGGTTTCCGCTTTGGAACGTATGGCTTTTATGCTATTTGAATGCAATTGCGGTTTTGGAAACGATTAGATCTCGATTTTACCGTTTTTAAATAATCATTTTTCATAGAGTGCGATTTAGAGTGATTATCATATCTTCTTTTCATTCCCCATTGAAGTATGGCCGAAGAGGACAACGGAGAGTCGATTTTGCTTCCGTGTTTCATTTGTTGCAGAATAGTGAACCTATCCGCCCGGCTAGTCATAAAAGGCGACCAAGTGGGCGTCCGTCAGCAGTAGCCACGTATGTGGTAATGGGGTGCCCACTTCGAGTGGTGTGGATAGTTTTCTCTCCCGAGTTCTCCAGCTGTTGCTGTGGTGCAGCATTTCCGCTGAGCCACACTCTCATCCTCCTGAAAAAGCCTAGCAGTTCCGCTAGTCTTTTTACTCTGTTCCGAACGAGTAAAGTACTTATGATTTTAAACTGAATACGATTTTAAAGAAACAAATTAATATTTTCTGTTTTTTAGACACTTTCGTCAGCTCTTGGGAAGAAACCGTCGAAATAATACAGATGGGCAACCTGATATGATTTACAGAGAGCTGATGTCACGTGAGTCGGACATTTCAGCTCCTGCGTCACCTGCTACGTCACATACCACAACTGGATCTGATCTGGTGTCACGTGATCCGACAAAAGTTGATGGTGTAAGTATAATCTGAGGATTCAGACTTGACGGGATTAAAATTATTGAAATATGCTGACAGTGCTTAAATTCGTATTAAACCAACGACCTTCAAAAATGGCGGTGTTTTGTTTCCACTTCCCAGAAAATAACGGTTTGTTTCGCTTCTCTTTCCCATAAGGGTCAAAATAAAGCTTATCGGTATAATTTTTTGTTAGTTTTGTGCTCCTCTGCAGCGAAATGATATGTGGAGGAATGTAGTGTCTGATGTCATTTTGTATCGTTTGATTATTTACGGTTTTCCGCTCAAACAAAACTAATTTCTCGATGTTGTTGCTAGGCTACGGACATGTCATCATCAGATTATCGGATGCACTATTCTCGTGGAGATGATGACACTTCAGAAACTGTACAATTACTTTTTCCTAGCCAATCACAGAATGACAAAGTTGCAGCGGGCACATGACTAGAGGAAGACTAAAAATATATGCAATTACAATTCGTATTTCAGACCATTTAGTGGTCTAAAAATTTGAAAATAAAATCTGAAGAGACTTTTGAGTTTTTGAAATCAAAGGTGGTATCCACGTCGCGACGTTGTTCCTGTTCTACCAGCTTCAAATCCTCTTGTTAAGAAATATTCCTGCGATGGCAAGCTGTTGGCAAAAGTATTTCAGGTTCGCCCGTCCTGGGAATGGAAGAGACCAAAATCCAGATCTTCCGATTTCAAGTTTTTTCCTCACTAATAGAAATGCACCAGCAAATCCCAGCAGTATTATTTGTTGTCTACACTCGATAGCTTCAACCATTTAAGTGTAAAGTATTTGATTTCCGAAGCAAATACCAGTTCAGAACTTTTTGTACATTCTTCATTGCCTTACGTGTTTGCTATATATTTTTGCAAGTGATACCGGTGTGCTTCAATTATGAATTTAGCATTCTTTGGTTTGAAGGTCGGCCTGTTTAAAAAGTAACCATTTTTGTAGGACATGTTTGTACTTGCTTGAAGTCCATTTTTTGCTGTCAGCATCACTTGTTGCTCACTTGGAGCCAAAGCGCTTGGGTTATCGGAGTTTAGTCATTATACAAATAGGAATGGTTATTGGAAACTTAAACTTTTTCATTACCATCAATTTGCTTTCTGTCAAGTGGTGTTGTGTCTCATAACCAAGCGATTGAGTTGTTGCGCGTAATATGTTATTGATAAGAGACGCTCCTTTTTTAAATTTCACAGTTGCTATAATAACTTATATTATTTTAAAAGTGTTCATCCGCCAAGCATATTGTGTTTTACACTTTTCTGACGTGATTTCGGCGGTTCAGAGAAGCCCCCAGATTGTTGTAATCGTTTTTGACTTAGTTTTACGACTATGCTTATCCATTTTACTTGCCGTCTTTTCGGAGTCGTTTTTACTTATGTTTTTCACAGGCACTTTCTAGACTTCATTTCGAAAAACGAAGCCAAAAAAAGATCAAGTCAAATCGATATTTTTGTAGGTTTAGCGTGCATATTGTGAGTGCATTTAACAAGGTTGTTCTTTCTGATCTTTTGCTGTGTGTGCACTTTTTTGTTTTTAACAATCATCTTACCATGTTAAATTGCCATATTTGTTTTGTACAATGATATTTAAATTCGTATTTGATGATGTTGCATTTTGGATAGCCATACCTTTTTTGAGACAGAACAATTTTATACTTTTTTTACAAGATTTGGAATGTCTTGCCTTAAACAGCATTTTTTTTTTTTTGCTTTTGCAGTTTTAATTTTTATCTTTTATATGAATGCGGCAATGCGTTCGATATTTCCTAGCATGAATACACCTTTGATTGCACGTGTTTTGATCAATTTTATTGCGATCGTTACGTCTGTAGTCAATTTTATTATGAATAATAAAATTGATATGGTTTTACTAATATAACTGTAAAGTTGACAAATTATGAATTAAGAAAAGAAGTTGACTTAATTGTTTGGTGTGATAAAAAGTGCCGAAAAAAAATCAACTTGTAGAAGTAGAATACTGTAGTTTTCCAATTAGGGAGTTCTTTAGGGTAACATGCGTTCTGTGCGTAATCCCAGTTATTTGATGTTTACGACTTTTTGATAGGACCGGTTTTCTTTTCAGAAGTTTTAACACATGCCCGTTATCGCCTGAAATGTTTTGTCACGAAACTTTTAGCATCAAATCGGTCGCAAAAAAAGTCCTATACGGATTTTCGGCGAAGCTTCGAAACCGATTATTGATGTTGCAGTTAATTGAATCTACATCATTCTCATCACTGGTACGAAAACTATATGTAAATACATCACACCTGTCATTTATCAAGAAAATGTCTGAAAATTATTGTGGGATTGTTACGTACCGCACTTACCACACCATGATTGTCTATACGCACTATTGACAAAGAATCGACCTGATTTTATTGTACTTAAGTCACGCTTGGGTTTACGGGCAATATTTTTATTGTGTATATTGTTTTGAATGAAAAGACACTGATCGATGACGTAGTCGCATGGCCAAAAGTTAGAAAATGTTTTACTAAAATAATATTATTTACTTTTTCTACGGCTTGAATGATACGCATGAGGATCGGTCAAGTCTAAAACATTTCAGAGAATCCTTTGCCAATTGCATTGCTATTCTGCAACAGATACAAGAGCATTTTTAAGAAGCTTTAATTTAAAAAGAGAAAAAAGTATGAATTTTGACAAGGTTGTCTTGATTGCACTGTATTTAGTTAGGTGTGCGGAGAAAAAAGTTCATCATGCAATTTCAATATTTAAACTGCAGAATGGTAAATATGCTGTATTTTAGCGAGTAGATGATAAAATTGGACCCAGAGACAATGATTTTAAATGCAAGGCAATGGACAGTAAAGACTTTCTGTATCCGTTCCTGGTTTTTGTCTCAAAATGTTGCGGAAGTCTTCTTTGATAAGTGCGATACAGATGAAAGCCAGGGTTAAAGAATCTGTTTTGGAGCGAGTCAAGTTGAAATTTCTCAGAATCGAGAGGCAAAAAAATTCGTGTTACTAGTCAACTACACTTTTAAAAAGACTAGCTTCGTATTTGTTCAAAATTTAAAAACAATGTCAATCTTAGCTAGCCAAAAAGATTTAAAACAAATTATAAACAAAACAAAAAATTCGATATGAATAATTTCTACTGTACCATATGATTAAATATTTAACTTTGGGATTTTCTATTGCCTGCCACGATTACGCAACTTTACTACTGCTCGAATACAGAACTTTATGGCGATCGTTCAAGTTGAAAAAAGCTTGTTTTTAACTTAGCGATTCTACGATGCAGCAAAATTTGCACAATAAGGGAACGGATTGTCCGTGATGTTCAACCCTAATGGATTGTCACTGAAATTGAAATGCAAATTCGCAAAATTTATAACTAAATAAAGGCTGAAAATTTGCAAAAGAGTTGTAGAATAACCAGCTTCAAACCTAAAATCAGGCGCGTAGCCCCCAAAACCCCAAAAATTTGCAATGGGGAGGCTGTTTTGGAGGTGTAAAACCAGACTAAAACAGTTTTCACTTGGAATTGAAACGATTTTGTGTACGAAATTAGGTGCGAATCAAAAAAAGATCTTCCCTCAGAATGCGACCGGTTTTGAGCCCGAAGTTGGGTGAAGACCAAAAAAAAAAAAAAAAAAAGGTCTTCACCCAGATTTGGGCCGGTTTTGTGCCCGAAATTAGATGAGGACCAAAAACAAAAAAAGGTCTTCGCTCAGGTTGGGGTTGATTATTGTGACCGAATTCTCTTCAAGTCCAGAATCAAAGTAGACACATTCTGAGTGCCAATGATGGGGGCTATTTTCGCTTTTAGTGCAAAAATCGGTCTCTAAAGTACTAAAAACGTGGTATTTTTCATACTCTACATACCAATGGGGGGGCTATAATGTAATTCCAAAAAAAGTAAGTTCAAACACTTCATGCCAACGCCGAGAATGGTTAAAATATATTCGTAAAAATTTTGAACTTTAGTTTTAGTCGCTGGAATTTTAGTTAAAAAGTCAGAAAAATTTCAGCGTCGTAGCTGGGAGAAAGTCGTTCGGTTTTAAAACTTAACTCGTTCTAGAAGAGTGCAGCAAAGTGCTTTTACTGTGAATTTCAGAGAGCAAATTCTTCGGAATTCTCCCTTACTATATGTTTACTAATACCTACAGTATATGATACAAGAGATGGTGTAAAATGTCAGCCAGCGCCGGTGAAAAAGTAGATTTGCTTGTTGGTCAGAATGGAGCAACGCAACCTCTTCTTTCGATGTCTCAATTGGTAAGATAATAATTGAAGTGAGGTAGCGGTAATATAACCTTAGTTTTGTGAGAGGTTCTATTGCCCAGCTACAAAAACCGAAAAAAAGTAATCGCAATTTAACAGAAATGTGAACTAATTGGTAGGCTATTGGAAGGCTTTATTTCACCAAAAATTTTTATCTAGTTTTTTATTAATTCTAACTCAAATCTAACCCAAACTCAAATACTTACTCTAAAACTATCCCCAAATCGAACCTTAACCCAAACCCTAACTTAACTCTAATCTTAACCACTAAAAAAGTAAATCAAAAAAGCGCGGATGAATATTTCTCAATTTCATTTTATTCTCTTTAACTTGAAAACTTTCGGTAAAATAGTCACTACCTTGAATATTTAAACTTCCTTTTTGTGGAAGCATCAGCTACGCTGAACAATTATGGTGGTGTAGTGGTCTTACTGCTCCGACATTTGTGCAAACAAATGGGGGGCTAAGGGGACCAACGTTCCCCTTTAGCCGAGTCATATGGAAAACTTAATGGGGATGAAGCATCCAGCCAATTCCGGTAGTTTACAATTAAACGGCTATTTTGTAATTTAAAATCGAAATTTAATTTTTGAAATTTTTTGTTCTCATTTCTGGGCTGCGGTTTGTTGCAAAAGTATTCAACGAATACAAAAAAATATTTCCCTAAAAAAGTTTGTAAATCCTGAGCTTGTTCTCCCAGCCTGAATTTCAAGAAAAAAGTGGAAGGTTTACTAAAATCTAATTGGTCACGTGATGTTACTGGTAAATATTATTCAGTATCTCTTTATCCCAGGAAGTTCAGGCTGAGAGAACAGATTCAGGGTTTCCAAAAACTTTTTTAGAGGAAATATCTCTTTGTATCTGTTGAATATCTTTGCAAACGCAGCCCCAATAGGAGAACAAAACATTTCCAAAATTTAATATCTATTTTGGCTGCTGTAAATTACCGGAATCGCTAAATGCTTCACCTCCTTTAATGTACAAACATGTTTTGGATTTGGCTATATGTGCGGGCGGCTTATAATGCTTTCCCATTTCAGCAATTAGGTTTTTTCGAATTGCTCAAAAACGTGTGAAATGTTCAAATAAATTTAAACTTGCTATTTACCCCCAAAAATTACAAAACCACTTTGTCACTGGGTTATTTTTGTAATTTATGCTTCAATTTACTTGGTAAACCAGCACTTGGATCCATTTTTGATTTTGGTCCAGTCGGCCCCTCCCTTACCAAAATCTTGATTGCGCCCTTGTGCTCGTATTTCGATTAGCGGAAGTATAAACTCGTCCGTTTGTCTCTGTTTGGTCTTGCAGCTAGGACTGCCGTATAGAGATCAAATCAACTCTGTTATTGAGAGGAATTCCAGATTCGGAGACTTCGCTTTTTTCCAACTTGAAGAGAAGGCCAAAAAAAGAAGGTCAAATTAAGCAGTATTGCCCAAATTGAGTACAACTTATCAATTCTTACTGCCAGATTAGCGGTGAAGACTGAAGAAAAGGTCTTTGCCTAAAAGCACTAAAGCTGCTGATTTTGCCCAAATTCAGAATAAACGCTATCGCTTCTTCCAAATTATTTGACATGAAAAACAATAAAATAAAGTTCCTCAAACTGGAAGCGTTCGACTTCGCACCACTGCTTGTTGTCTAACAACTGATTTCATTCCGTTACGGGTCCACAAGCAACGTAACTGGACTTTTGAAAGAACTCGTTTGTTCCCCTTGCTCACTCTCAACGGCCCTGGTTCGAATCCATGTGGTAGGCCTAATATTTTGTGAATAATGTGACATCCTCGAGTGCAATAAATTAATGTGGCAAACCTGAGAAGATTGATATTTATGATAAAGTTTCTGTTGTAACATTTTTTTTAATTTTGCAGAAGCAACCGCAATATCAAAATCGTGCGCTTCGCTTCTTTTTCTTGATTTTTTTGCTTGGATTGCTTATTATTGGTTGCTTTACCGCCTACAAGGCTTTGAATAAAACCACAACCTACCAGGTAAGTTTGTAATTATTTTAATGCAGCGTTGTTGGAAAGAAAACAAAGTGTAAGTTTGTTCCATTTTTGACCTCCTGTACAGAAGAGTGCTTGCCACGAGTTCAAGTCTGGAAGATTTACAATGAATTTTGAATTGTTCAGGCCAGTTTGAAAGCAAGATGGCGATCATTAGTAGCCTAGCCTGCTGACTAGTTTCCCACAGTTACCTCTGGCGATTCGCTGGCGCAGCAGGAGATTAGCCTTCGGATTTTGGGTGTGGGCTTCTGCATAGGAGGAGAATTTTAGATTCAATGAGCAGAAAATAATTATTCGAATTAAAAATAACTCAACACAGCTGAAAATTTAGTGTGGCTGCAGTCCCTTGTCATTAACTTTCCTATGCCGCTGGTGCAATGCACAACTTCTCCATTCTGGGTAAACGTAAAATCGTGCTTCTCTTCCAACTATCCTCTAATGTAAGCAGAGATGGACAGTAATAACTGTAACCAGTGGTGCTACTCACCCGGTCCGCGCGAACCGGTTCTAAATTTTAAGAACTGGTCGTTAAAAATTGCTTGCAAAGATATCCTATCCACTTTTGGTTTAAACGAATCGGTAACTGAGTTTAGAGAACCGGTTCCTGCAAAGTTGAGTTGCACCACTGGGGTTCCTGCGAAGTTGAGTTGCACCACTGGCTCAAATTCAGTTACTTTGTTGAAAAGTACCGCAATCGGTAACCACAAATCGGTAATTTAACCTACAGATTTTTAAGTTATTTGTTGGAGTTCATGTTTGTTTGCTTGTTTGAGTTTTACAGCAAACACAAATCGTTGAAAACTGGCTTATTTGACTAGACTGAAGTTGTAGGTAGAATCTGTGCGATGCATAGTTTCCTGCATTTCCTTAGTGAACCAGTTTTTTTCTATCCACCAATGCCAATTTTTGCAAACCATTCATGTCATGAAGGAAAATTTCAGTTTGTTTGCCAGTTGGTCGTTAACCAGTAGCGTACGCAGGATTTTGAAAAGGGGGGGGGGCCAGGAACTTCAGAAAATTTATGATGAACAAAGATCAGAATTAAAACTTGCTCCACCCAAAATTTAGTCCGATTTTTTGCCCAAAATTAGGAGAAGAGCAAAAAAAAGGTCTTCACTCAAATTCAGTCCGATTTTTTGTCCAAAAGTCGGTGAAGAGCAAAAAAAAAGGTCTTCACTCAAATTTAGTCCATTATTTGGGTGCAGGCCAAAAACAAACGTCATTGCCAACCCTTTGTGTACTCAAACCTTCTGCCCAACTTACAAAGGGGGGGGGGGGCATGCCGCAATTTTGCATACTTTCTATGCTAATTATACTATCCTGTCGACCCAAAGGGGGGGCCATGGCCCAATGTCCCCCTTTAAATACCCCCCTGTCGTTAAAAATAAGCTGTTAATTAGCGCATCTATTAAGGCCGTCTTTTAAGAATCGCTACTTGTGTTAGAAGGTCTTCTGCATTATTTGTTTTTCGAGACGACTTTCAATTGCCAGCTGCGAACTTTGTTTTTTTAATTTCCGGCTTTTGGATGCTAGAAAAGGTGATCTACCACGTGCAGGGGCGTATTTCGGGGGAGACCATTGGGTCATGGCCCCCCTTTGGTCGCCAGGATAGTATAATTAGCATAGAATAGTATGCAAAATTGTGGTATGGCCCCCCACCCCCATTGCAACTTACTTGGGCAGAAGGTTTGAGCACAGAAGCGGTGGGCGAAGACCTTTTTTTTTGGCCAAAAACTGGACTAAATTTGAGTGAAGACCTTTTTTTTTGGTCTTCACCTAATTTTAGGCCAAAAATCGGACTAAATTTGAGTGAAGACCTTTTTCTTTCGGTCGTCACCTAATTTTGAACAGGATAACGGACTAGGTTTTGGGCTGGAAAATTTTCATTTTGGTCTTCATTAATCTCAAATTTTCTGAATTTCCTGGCCCCCCCCCCCCCCCCCCCTTTCGAAAATCCTGCGTACGCTACTGACCACGTGTTATCACTGCTTGGAACTATTAAAATTGTGGTTCGAGCCTGGGAACTCAGTAGTGACTGAAAGGAGTCAAGTGAACAGTGACAGTTTTTGTAAAACGTGCTAAAGGTGCTTAACGTGGGTAAATTGCGTTTTGCGATTCCCCTTGTTTCTATGGATTTGAGTATTGACTGTGAGGGAACAATCCTATAAAGCAGAACAAAGGCCCTGTAATGGTCTTAACATCGAATTTGAGACTACTTCGTTTTTCTGTACTTTTCTTTATTCATTATAATAATAAACTTCATTAAAAAATCATTAAATCAAGTGTTCAGCTGTAGTCCAAGGAGAGAGGGATTGGGAGAGTTTGGCGTAGCTCTCCTACGTGTTATTGAATTTGGCTATAAAACTCCGCATTGCTGCCGTGCAGAAAATACAAAACGGTTCTGATTGGCAAGTCGTGGCAGATCTTCATCTTAAGAATTCAGCAATTAATGAAAAACTGTTAGGCAAATCGAAACAGAAGGTCTGAGGTTCAAATCTCGGGCCGGTTAAAACAGACACATAGTTGCTAACGGCTCGCCACCGCTGAGACATTTCTTCAAAAAGAACTGTGTTACCCGGGCGCAATGAAGCGGAAATGAGCCCCGCAAAATCGTTACGCGCTTCGGCGTAGTAACAACCAGCAAAATGAAAGATTTAATATTTTGGTTTAGTCGTTATATCTCTGATCACAAAAGTAACTGTAAGCAGTTGCTTTTTAAAATTTTTGACAGTTTTTAAAATATTTTGCCCACTTTTGTACGTAAATTACACTAAACCACCCAACTCAAAAGGTTAACTAACCAACTAACAACTTAAAACTGAACTGTACGCAACTTAAAGCAACTCAACTCTAAATAAATACACCGCTGCTATTCGACGTGTTAGGCTACTCGGCTTGTGAAAGGTAAAGTGATAACGCACTGCGTAAGCAGAATTAAACTTGTTTTCAAACCACTCTTGGCTGCATTTATATTCGTTGGTTTATATTTAGTTGGAATACAATGTCTATTATCCGTCTCAATCGTTATGGAAACAAGGCAAGATGGGTTTCAGTGAAGACGAAGCTGTGTCGAGATTTGTCACGGAAAACGTTACGACATTATCCGATGGATTTGTAAGTGTTTACTTTTGTTAATTGTTTTATGGCAATTTATGGGTTATTGCTAGTCTTCACAGTTTTCACATTCTGATAATTATTTCTTCACATTAAATGTAACGCTTTCAAATATGCGCTTCGATAGACTTTTATAAGAAAAATTGCAAATGATTTCATTTCGGAAGGTTGTGGGTGTGATTTCAAGGCGGAATTCAGAGTAACGTTAGTGCTTTTAATGGTTTGCGTGCTGTCTGACCTAAAGGCTACCAGCGCTGAAGCCTAGGGAAGAGTTACCAGAACGGCAAACAAGTAATGCGAAAAAGTTATCCTCCCACAGGATTCAAACCTGCAGCCTTAGTATTACCGGTCCACTGCTCTACCACTTGTTCTAGAGAGGGTGTCTCCTCGCATGCTTAATTTTTGCTATTTAAATCCAACAACTTAATACTTGTTCTATGATGTTAATAATAATTTAGTTGTGATGTTTTTGACTCTTCCCTAGGCTTCTGGTGGCTCTTCCCTAGGCTCCCGCGCTGGTAGCCTTTAGGCTAGATAGCACGCAAACGATTAAATATTAAAAGCTCTGGCCAGCAAACGTCAAAAACATCACAACTAAATTATTATTAACATTGGTGTTGCCAAATCTTTTTGTATCGCTGCGACTATTCTGCCAATGTAGTTGCCGCTTCGTGGACGCCACATTACTACAATCTTACTCATTAGAAATAAGATGACTATATTTTTATCACCAGAAAGGAGGACACGTTATATTTTTACAAAAATTCCTATCAGCGCACCAATTTAAGTGAAGGCCAAAAAAGTTCAGTATTGGCTTTTAATGCAAAAAGGAAGACATTTGGGCACTTTTTAATGTCCTGGGAGGACCATACACTTTTTGTTAAAATGAGGACATGTTTCAAAAAAATAGACGTATGATTACCCTATTAAAAATGAAAGCTCGATATCATTTAACTGAACGGATTGTTAAGATAAATAAATACAAAATCCGTTTTTGTTTTTTTTTGTTTCTTTTTTGCTTCTCCATGAAAAAGTGTGCGCTTTTTCGTCCGCATTTTTTAAGTTTATATCCGCATTGAGTAGACTGTCACATATTGATAAAAAGTTTGTTCAAAAATTTTATGTATGAACAATGAGAGCGATATTTCAAAATAGGGCTGTTTACCCGTTTACAAAAAATTTTTTTGGAAAACTTTTGCCCAGTCTGGTTAGTGCGGATATAAAAATGCGGACGAAAAAAAACACTTTTTCATGGAGAAGGAACCTACAAAAGCGGACGAAAAACGGATACTGTGTTAATCGACCCTTAGATTGTGAACATTTTTTCTTTGGAAATGCCAGTTGTAAAAAAATAGTTGTTTACGTACAAATTAAACGGTGTAACGAAATTCCAATCAAGTTGACAATAATTCCAGTAAATCTGTATTTTCTTCACTAGTTTTTACGAAGTAGGCACACCATCCACATTCCACATACAATGCTGCATTTCGTTTTGTAAATATTGATGCTAGAGGTTGCGCAGCAATTCGTGACAAGGTCTATCTTTAACCGCGCTAAAATACATATTTTGGGTCGCTTAAATTGTCACCTGCTGACAAATATGGAAAGTTTATATATCATTTACTGTAACCACAATAGAAAATGATAGGCCTTTTTCGCCTACTAATGATTTACTGTACTGCGGCTACTGATGCATATAATTTTAAAAAATTTTTACTTCAAAAAAATTAGTTATTCTTACAAAGTGAAAACTTACAAAAACTTTACGTGTTTTTGGGTTTGAGTAGAATAGCAAGGTATCCTTGCTACAGGATGTTCAAAAACCAACAATTTTGAAGTGTGTTTTGTTTATTGAATCTTCCTCAACTTCAAGAACTGGTTTTAATGGATTAAGATAACGGAGGATGAACCATTTGTGTCAAACTTGATTGTATTGCGTTCAAAAATAAAAATTGGATTTTAAAATGCTTAGGGCTGGTATATTAGCCATTTTAAATCGTTTCTGCGATAAGTTGGCGGAGTTGCGTGATTGAGGTTTGGCGGGTTAAAACTGGCTTGTATCTATTACTTTAAAGGGGCAGTCAAGTCAAGAAGTTTACACCGTGGACGAAAATGTTGGGGAAGGCCTAAAGTGCATTCTCACCAAATTCGAACTTTTTATGTCTTCCCGTTTTCGAGACATTAAAGCTTAAAATTAAAAATTTCCCTCTTACTTCAGTGTTGCCATTTTGTCAGTGTTGAGACAGAAGATTAAGTTTTGCAAACCTAACCTACATGTACTTGAAAAGCAGCTAATTTACAATTATAACTCTTTGCTTGTTTGACAAAAACTCTGCTACAACACAGCATTTATTGAGTTAGAAACATGCAGTAACTACTTGAATTTTTTTTCTAATTGGTAACCCGGGAAAAATTTCTACGAGGAAAAAGCCTTGTTGAGGTGAAACCTAAGCTGCCTTCAGATCTGTCAAAGTTTTCTACGAAAAAATTAAGTTTTCTGAATATGTATGTCGACCTGAATACCCTTTCAAGGGGGTGTAGCATCCAGCCTATTCCGGTAGTTTAAATTAACTAAAATTGAAATATAATTTTTGAAATGTTTTGTTCTCATTTTGATCACGGTTGCAAAGATACTCAACAATTACAAAGAGATATCCCCCTAAAAGGTGTTTGGAAACCCTAATTCTGTTTCTCAGCTTGAACTTTCAGGAAAAAATAGAGACTGAATAATAATATTTGGTATTTACTCTTCCGGTAACATCACATGACCTATCCAATTTTGGTGAAATCTTTCCTTTTTCTGGAAATTCTCGCTGGGAGAATAAACTCAGGGTTTCCAAAAACTTTTCGGGAGAATATCTTTTTGCATTTGTTGAATACCTTTGTAACCGTAGCCCAAAAATGAGAACAAAAATATTCAAAAATTTTATTTCGATTTTAGCTAATTGTAAACTACCAGAATTGGCTGGATGCTTCACCTCCTTCAAAACGAGACTGGAGACTTTACCCTTGTATAACTGGGTTTTTGAATGAATAACGAAAACCATCATAGAAGTTGTAAATGTAGAATTTCAAAACTCTTCTGTGATAGTTGACACTATTTGAAATCAAACCAAAGTCTTGCGTTACAGTGCTCTCATAGCAAACCTTATTTCCACACGTCCAATATTGTACACTTTCATGGCGTTCCGTTCTTTTTTCACCAATTTAAACAATTAGAAAAACACCAATTGAAAAGTTGTGATTGGTGGTTTTGGTATCGGCAAAAAAAAACTAGAAAATTCGGTCCAAAACAGTTGCTTTTAGAGAAAATTTAAATGCAAGTTTATTCCAGGCTCATACCACCGCTGTTTTCATCAACACCAGCACTCCTGGGTTATCAGAGTCCGTTTGTTTGGTGCGAAAAGACGACGAATACGGAATGGAAACAGCAAATATATTGCCAAAACATAACACGTTGGACAACCTTATGAAGAAGACTTTCGCTGTAAGCAATTGTAGATCCAGGAATTTTGGGACCCGAGGCGGAATATCTGACGTAGCATTGTAGCCTCCACAAAATCCACAGCCGACATAGAATAAAAGCGTCTTCTCATTTCTTCCAGGCCTAAAAAGTCTGGAGATGAGCAAGTGGCTTTGTTTGCTTCCAGCTATAGGTAGATCCATGCTACTGACTGATCGTTTAACTATTAGCTGCCTTCAGATTTTGAAATCCTTGGATCGGTTTTGTTTGTCAAACTTACTCTATTCAATCAGTTTAATTTATTTTTGCCATTTCTGGCGCGGAGAAACAAGGAAAATGACCTTACTGACTTCAAAGCTAAATTTAAATAGTTACCGATAGGAAAATAAATTACGTGTAGAATGCGAGCAACAACTCGGGTTTAAAAGCAATATCTCAAGCAGCATCCTGTCTATGCAATTCTTAAGGAGTATTTACACAGTATCCGTTTTTTTACGTTTTCGCTTCTCCATGAAAAAGCATGAGTTTTTTCGCCGCATTTTTATGTCTATATCTGCAGCAAGTGCACTGTAAGACATGAAAAAAAATTGTGTATGTACGATGAGAGCAATATTTGAATATAGTGTTGTACCTCGTAACAATTTTTTTTTTTTTTTCGGAAAACTTTTGTCCAGTTTGTGACATTCTGGTTAGTATGGATACGGACATATAAAAATGCGGACGAAAAAGAACATACTTTTTTATGGAGAAGAAACGTACAAAACGAACAAAGCGGACGAAAAACAGATACTGTGTAAGTTCATCTTTAGCCTTTTTATAGTCAGCCCAAAAGCAAGTTACAGCTAGGCGATTTAACTTTTACGTCTTCCAAACAGTTTTACAGCCAGTACACTATCAGCATACCGGTACATTGGATGAAAAGTGAGGGTTGTATCAAAACGTATATGTGAAGAGTAATTCCAATTAAAAATGGCAACACGAATTTGAGATTTCGTCCTAACCGATGTCACGCTGTAAGCGGAACCCTATCGGAATGAGCTATCTCTTTTCCGTTTTGTAATCGGAAAAAGAAACTGCTATAGTTATTCTTTTGCAAATCTGAAGTGAAATAAGTAATGATATTTAGGGAAAAAAGATTGAGGTTTTTATGCGGCAAGAAGTTTGGGTCCCCGATGTTTTTCACGCGGTTGACTTTAACGAACTTCCCGCTTCGGTGCAAGAGTTATGTTACGGGGTGCCCATTTACACAATGATACCCAAAGAAGAAGATGACGATGAAAGCTACTATGACGAAAGCGACGACGGAATCGATGACGTCATGAATGATGACGAAAGCTCTGAGCCGACCACAACCGTCACGTACTTTGATGTCGAAAACGATGACAATTTTAGCGATGAAAACACGGAATATTCTGACCAAAATCCTCCCTATTATGGCCTACCTCCTCCAAAACTGTCTGATGACGAAGACGAGTTTGACGAAGACTACTACGAGATAGATCCTGAGTATACGGCTATCACCCCGGAAACTAGGCCGGAATACGAGGATGATTCATGGTTGAATCGGAAAAAGAGACAGGTAAGTAGTGTATTAGGTAAGTTGACTTAGCTGTTGTCTTGACTTAGCTGCGCCATGTGCTGTGCTCTTTCATTTACGAGAAAAGTGTTGATTCTTGCTGCTTTTTTGTTTTTTCTCACTTATGCTTTAAAAGGAACAAAATCTGAGGAACAATTTTAAGGTGGTGTAGAAAAAATATGACTTTCAGCAGTCAACTGTCGACTCTGCTGAAAAGAAATCAATTTAAAAGGTTGACTTTGATGAAAATTTTAGTTAATTTATTTTATGCCATATGACTTTCAGCAAAGTCAACTGTCGATTCTGCTGCGAAGAAATGATATCAATTTAAAAGGTTGACCTTGCTGAAAATTTTAGTTGATTTATTTCATGAAAATAACGGATTGAAATCTAATTATGAACAATTTTACGGTGGTGCAAACTTTAAATATACGATTTTCAGCTAAGTCAACTATTTCAAACGTTCACTTTGCGGAAAATTCATAAATTGAATTTGCTTAAAGGAATAAGTATTTTACAATTTGATCTTTATTCTTCATGCAGAACAAAATCTTTTTACAATTTTTTAGACATTTATGCTTCTCTGTAAACAAATTTTGCTTAATTTGAAAGTAGGGTGTTCTCATCAACAAATCCATTAGAGTGCTTCTTAACAAACGTTATAGAGCCCTTTTAGGCGAAGATTTTAACTCACTGATGAGCCGTTTTTGACAAAACATGCGCTAGTGTTGTGTGATAACATTTGATTATAATATTTTTTGGCGTTTGTATGCGGCTGAATAGTTTTGTTTTTTATCATTTTTTGCGTGTCATAGTAGTGTACAACGACTAGGCTACTAGTGAGCGAGCATTGGGAAAAGTTTTCCTCTCAGGGATTTGTGGTGACTCTTTTTTTAGGTGTTCACCCTGCATGGTTGACTATAAGGCCGCAAAGTGGGCAAATGATGAACATTATAGCTGTCGCTGTCTTGAATTTTAATTTATGGTTTAATAATTTAGTGCTTACCGGTACTAGGTAAATAAAAAAGGTTACCGGCACGAACTTTCACTGTTTGAACAGATTGACGACGAACGACAAAAAGTCAGAGATGGAGTTGGTTTTAACACAAAAATAAATTCAAATTTGGACTTGAGCCTTGGTGAATATGATACCGATGCGGATCTAAAATGTTGCCATCACTGCAGAAAGCCTTATCTGATCTGCTCTCAGTAAGTAGGCCTCTTATAGGCGTAATTTTCTTTTGATTTAAATTTAATTGCAAGTTATTTGCATGCAACCTGTGCTTTCTTGGCGTATTGGACAATCGATTGGTAACGCATTCGTTTATGGAGCGGCTGTCTGAGGTACGAATCTTGGGCCGGTCAAGTTAGTTGAACACATTGTTGACAACGGCTCCCCACCGCTGCGACATTTTTTCAAAAAAAGCTGAACTCTTGCCGGGGTGCAATGACGCGGAGAAGGGCCCGCAAACTCGTTACACGCTTTGACGTAATTCAGCGTTTTTGTTTTAAGAACAATTTAATAAGAACACGAGGCTCATTTTTGCTCAAAATTTTAGAACAAATTAAGAACAATGCGAGTCTCCGCAGCAAAAACAAAGAAAAATAAGAACAAACGAAAAAAAGTAAAATTTCAAATCAAAAAAGAAATTAAGTTTTGCATTGATTCAAAACAAAAAAATTTTAGCTATTTTCCAGTATTTACAAGCACATTTACAACGATTCCGAAATTTTAAATGTTGTTGCAAACTGAGCAGGCAACTCAGAAAATTTTTGGCAATCGTGCAAGTCAACTTTTGCAATTTTACGATGCCGCAGCCGCAGCGAAAAACTTCTTACTCAAGCAAACAGAGCATATTATTGAGTTTTACAAGCATGGAGGCTAAAATTGACATCGATGTTCTCAAAACATAAGAACAAATGTGGCTGAAAATTGGCAAAATATTATTAATAGCGAGCCTCTACTCAAAATTTACTGTTTTTGTTTTTTTTTATAATGAAAGATTTGTTTTTGATCTTCAGTTTTTCGACTTAAGATGAATTCCATACAATACCTGCGCAAAATCAGAGTTGGAAATATGAAAAATTAAGAACTATAATTGCAAAGTGTTTGCACGATAGATTCGAACAATCAAACTTAAGAAGGCGCTTTATAACGCAGAACGAACCACTGCAAAAAATTGCTGACATAGAATGTCAGATAAACGAACTACGTTAAGATTCTGAAATTAAACGAGTACTGAAGGCAAAATCAATAGGAGTACCAAGTACTTGAATTGTAGGGGAGACGCGTCCCTCCATCGAGAGTTAGCGTTTCCCCATCGAGATTTAGCGTCTCCCAAATCGATATTTCAGCGCTGGATGATCAGATGAAAAAGTTGCTGTCAGCACGAATAAATCCCAAATTCCGGCCGAATATAGTACCAAATTGTCGGTGAAGACTTTTTTTTTGGTCTTCAATCGAAGCCGGACACAGGATTCAAACCTGAATTACAATTTCCACTTAATTGCATTTGCATTCCGAATGCGTTTGGTCAAGGCTGCGTAAGCGTCCCCCCATGCAGCATTTTACAGTTTAAGTACAGGGGGTACCGTATGTAAAGTTTGGGCAATCGTATTACATTAAATTGGCGTTGGCTCAATCCTTTTTGACCCAGCTGTTCCAGAGATATTCTGCTTCAAATACGACGTTGCGGCCTCCCTAGTTATAATTTTTATCGGCAATCCTGACGTTTCAATACAGTAACCTAGCCCGCAGGGGCCTATACTAACCTATGTATAGGTCAAAAGACTCTGATGTGGCTCAGCCTTATTGCGCCGTTGTCTTAAAATAGAACTAAGATGACGTCGCCGATGTTATCAACGTCAGGGTTGCCAACAAAATTTATGATTAGAGAGCCCCCTACGTCATGTTTAAAGTAGAGTAGTTCTTGAACGGCTGCGCCAAGAAGGATGGAGTAAACGCCAATCTAATCTAATGCAATTGTCCAATACACATTTTGCCTTCAGTCCTCGTTTAAGCTATCATTTTCTTTTTTTGTATTTAGAATATGTGTTCCTATCCAACAGCTGACCTATCCTTACTACTACAGAAATTGTGATTATGTCCAATGCAGCTTGATGATGCCGTGTGCATGGTGGATGGCAAGAGCAACGGGAATTGCTTAAAATCGCTTTGACCTAATTCTACTGCGTGAAATACCACGTGCCAGTTTTCTTCTTCTGGCACCTATAAAATTCTTGTTATTGTGCAAATTGGTAGCAAACGTATTTTTCTGAATAAATAAATTTTCTGAAAAAATATGACTTCCCCCAAGCCATACTGTTTTGTCAATAGTGAGTACAGCACTCTTTAATTCTTATTCAAAAGCACAGCACTTAAATTGTAGGGGGACGCCTCCCCCCATTGAGAGTTACCGTCCCCCCATCGAGATTTAGAGCCCCCAAATCGATCTTTCAGCGCTGGATGACCAGGCGAAAAAGTGGCTGTCAGCACGAATAAATCCCGAATTCCGGCCGAATATAATATCAAATCAGGGGCGTATTTAGGGGGGGCCATGGTGCCATGCCCCCTTTGGGTCGCCAGTATAGTATAATTAGCGTAGAATAGTATGGATATTAGCGGCGTGGCCCCTCCCTTTGTAACTTGGGCAGAAAGTTTGAGCACAAAAATGGACAAAATCTAACTGAAGACCTTCTTTTTTTTGGTCTTCATCTAAATTTGGGCCGAAAACCAGACTAAATCTGAATGAAGATTTTTTCTTTTGTCTTCACCTAATTTTGGGCAGGAAAACGGACTGATTCTGAGTGGAGAAATTTTTCTTTTGGTCTTCATTATTCTCAAATTTTCTGGCCCTCCCCTTTCGAAAATCCTGCGTACGCTAGTGTATCAAACTGTCGGTGAAGATCTGTTTTTTTTTTGTCTTTACTCGATTTAGGGGACAAAAAACACTTCAATTTTTGGCGAAGACCTTTTTTTGGGGGTCCTCAATCGAATCCGGGGACAGAATTTGAACTTGATTCACAATTTCCACTTAACTGAAACGACCGACGCTCGCGTCGCGTGCTCCTTTGTTTTTACTCGGCCATTTTCCAACTAACGAGTGCGAAATTTTAGACTTTTGCTTATAACTCGAGAACGGTTTGATTTAGGTAGGCCTACATGAAATTTTGACAGTAGTTTGAGATTAATGAGAAATATGTTTGTACCAAATTTTGAGGCAATAGGTCACCTGACTTTGGTTTTAGGACCCGAAAACCGCTCCGAAAGTTTGGCGTAAAAAGCGGTCTCAGTCAAAAACGGCTTAAGTACGGCAAAAAATATTTCATGTGGTTGTATGTCTTAAGATACCCTTTCATCCCAACCAACCCACTTTTGGCTGCGATGAGGTTCATTTTTTTTTCCTTTTTATTTTCTTTTTTTTCTTCCTAATTTTTGTACCCTCTTCTTCTCCTAAACCACAAAACATCAAAATCTAATTTTTGTGTAAAGTTGTTGAGCTGCGAACGCAATTTTTTCTTCCGAATTTTTTTGGGGCAACTCCACCGGGACCCCCCCAAAATGGGGCCCCAAAAATCCATTTTTTGAACGGCTTGAGCTAGACTGCTACTTTTTTTTGCTATCAGGAGATATTTAACAGACAAATATGATGACATGGTTTGGGAGTGCCACCCCCGTCGGGGACCTCCCAAATGGACCCTCCAACAATCAATTTTTTGAATGGCTTAACTTAGGGAGCCAGTTTGTTTTGATTTCAGAAGATATTTAACAGAAAAATATTTTGACTTAGTTTGGGGGTGCCACTCCCCGGGGACACCCCCAAATGGGGCCCCAAAAATCAATTTTTTGAACGGCTCAACTTGGGGTGCCAGTGTTTTATGATATCAGCAGATATTTAACAGACAAATATTTTGACATAGTTTGGGAGTGCCACTCCCCCCTGGGACCCTCCAAATGGACCCCCCCAAAAATTAATTTTTTGAACTGAACGACTCAACTTAGGGTGCCAGTTTATTTTGATATCAGCAGATATTTAACTGATAAATATTTTGACATAGTTTGGGGTACCACTCCCCCGGGACCCCCCAAATGGACCCCCAAAAATCAATTTTTTGAATGGCTCAAGTTAGGGTACCAGTTTGTTATGATATCAGCAGATATTTAACAGACTAATCTTTTGACATAGTTTGGGGGTGCCATCCCCCGGGGACCCCCCAAATGGACCCCCAAAAATCAATTTTTTGAACGGCTCAACTTAGGGTGCCAGTCGGTTATGATATCAGGAGGTGTTTAACTGACAAATATTTGACTCTACTTTTCTAGAGGTTCCATAATCAGATATTTTTGAATAATTGCTGATTTTAAGGTAGACAAAAAGTACTTTTGAGCGTCGCAGCATTAGCTATGCGTCGGTCGTTCACTGGGTTTGCTGGCAAACTCCCATCTAGTTTCATTCGCATTCGCATTCCGAATACGATTACAATTCGCATTTCGAATTGATCAAGGCTTTACAATTGGTCAAGAATATAATTACAATTCGCATTTCGAATGCGTTTGGTCAAGGCTGCGTAAGCGTCCCCCATGCAAAATTTTACAGTTCAAGGAGGCCTACTGCAAAAACACTCTTCAAAAGTGCAGACGTCGAATTTGTTCAGTTTCTTATTGGCAGCGATATTTCAAAGTAAAAACCTCCATTCGGTATTGAATATCAAAATAATATAAATCGAAAATAAGGCCAATTCAACCAAGGTTGTCTGCAAAGTTGAGATGAAATTAAAAGCTCCTTCCATTTTGACGCAAAATTAAAATCTGAAGTCTTAGCCATATGTTAATTTATTGCTAGGTAGAACTTCTAGCTGTATGTAGTAACGTCCTGCTGTACGGTGTAGGGAGAGGACACGGCTCCTGTAATTTTGCAACTCATTTTGATTTTATGAAATACCGGTAGGCTACCTGCTGTATCCTAACGGCATTCTTTTTAAACTTTTCGAGCCTTCAAAATCGATTTGTAATGACTGATCCAAAGGAAAAACCTAGTCAAAATAAAATACACCACAACTTTCACTAACTAAACTTTCTGTTCTGATGTGAAACTTTTTCCTAAATAAACGCATGAACTATCTATTCAGGGCCGGCTTTACATTGCTCAGGACCCTTTGACAGTTTCGACTCTCGAGCGAAATGAAACTTCAAAAAAGGTCTTCGTCAGATTTTCGTAGCAGTTACAAGCGCTGGACCCTTACCCCCTAGCACTGTTGCATACGGTAAATCCGGCCAAAATACTATACGATAAATCCGGCCCAGTATCTACTGCTCATGCGCCAAAAAAGTGAATTACCGGTACCGTTACATACGATCGATACGGTAAAAACAGAGTACGCTATTAAACTCCAAACTTCAATATATAAACCTTTCGGTATTGACAATTTGTTCGGTAAAGTTATATCATAGTCGTCAACGACTATGCTTATATTATAGACTGCTGTAGTTGCAAGGAGGGAAGAGACAAGAGAGGGAGTTTTACACATGAAAGAAGTACATGCCAGAGATGGAGTCGAGGACACAAGGCTCGAGGCCAAGGCCAAGGACACAAAAAAAATCCGAGGCCAAGGCCAAGGACAGCCTTTCCGAGGACAGACACTCTCGAGGCCAAGGTCAGGAATGCTCGAGGCCAAGGACCAAGGACACCAGCGCAAGTGCTCCCCCCCAAAAAAAAAGGTTCTCACAAAAATTTTTCAAGCGATCTCTACAAAAAAACGTTTTCCAAAAAATTTTTCAAGCACTCCACGAAATTTTAACAATTCAAAAAATAGTGCTGTCCTCGAGCCGAGGACAGGGCAATTTTCGAGGACTTGAGGCCTCGAGGCCAAGGCCAAGGACTTCAAAATCTGTCCTCGAGGACGTCCTCGAGGCCAAGGATGTCCTCGAGGACTCCACTCTGGTACATGCAACTCCGTTACAAAAAGCAAGGACTTGCAAATTTAAACTCCTTGCTAAAGCCTGAAGGAGGTTCATGCTAACTCTTTGATCTAATACAGTAATTATTTTTAGACATGATACCATAGTAGGCCGAGAATAATACCACTCCAAAGCATTTGGACACAAATAATAGGCTGTTATACTGCTTATGAAAATTTAGGCATTATTCAATTGTTGTTATTTTTGTATCCGTCAAACTAAGGAATGGACTGGCAATTAGCTGGGCATGGATTTTTGATTTACTATGCGCTATTGCTTTTTGCCAAGTTCGGATAGAGCAGCTGTCGGTCTCAGTGTAAACAAACAAACAAACGTTAGCGCCGTTGCCCGCTGTGCTGCGTGTGGAGACGTACGAGCTTTGTGATTCAAAACAATGATGTAATGTCTTAGACTGTAATTAAACATCCAACCTGGAAAAGATGTTAAACAATGCTTGAGTGAAGAGAAGCAGCAAAGTTTACGAGTTTTTACGTCAATGATCAATCAATCAATCAATTTCAGTTTATTCAAGCAGTCACATGGCAAGGAGACAACGAAAAAACTACCGGTATGCAGTTACCATGTCTGCTGCCACCTCACCAAGCAAGCACAAATTTGGACTGCACAAACAAAATAATAATAATAACGCTACTTATATAGCCTACCGCTTTAACCTACAGATCATCCAAATAACCTCTCAGTGAAAGAAGAAAAGAGGTTGTCTAAGCGGTTTTGACTGCAGTGTGACTGGGTCGAATTACAGAAAAAGTACTGGAGAAGCAAAACAAAACCAAACACCAAGTTAAAAACACTGTGTCTCACTCTCAATACTTAATTAAAACACATATCGGTTCGTGCAAAATACTGTAAATTGGTGAAAACACTATGTAGCCTATGAAATGACGCAATTTTGAAATGACACTCCTTTCAGTAATTGTCAGCCTGATATACAAGCTGAAAAAGATTTGGTCAAGGAAAGAGCAAAATTAAACATATTCGAACTTGAAGAAAAAGGCAAGGTTAAAAGTAAAATTAACAGTATACGAATGGTAACATACAACCAAGCAGGGAAGCAATGTACCAAAACAGCTGAAAATAAAACCAGTAGAGCCATTAGGCATAGGCTTGCCTGAAATAGTGAGTTTTCAGTTCTTTTTTGAAAACATCTGCATTTTTGATGCTGCGAATGGGATAGGGTAACTTGTTCCATACATCTGGAGCTGCATGCATAAAAGCAGATTCTGATTTTCTATATTTTGTATGAGGCACTTCCAGCCTACAGAGTTGATGTTCGGGGCGTAATTCATATGTGGGGTTGGTATTCTTTAAAGTCACAAGATTTTGCAAGTACAAAGGAGCTTTATCATTGAGACATTTAAAAGTGAGCAAAGCGATTTTGTAGCGAATCCTGTAGAACACAGGTAAAAAGTGTAATTCTTTTTTGTGAGTCTCAACACTACTAAAAGGTTTTAAGTTCATAATAAATCTCACACATTTGTTTTGTACAGATTATAATTTAGACAGCAAATTGGAGTTCAGACCATAGTAAACAGAGTTGCAATAATCAAGACATGACATAACATAAGCTTGGGTCAATTGTACCTTTAATTCTTTTGAAAACTTAGTGCCAATTTTTCGAAGATTCATTAATCTAAAATTACATGTCTTAACTATTTCTATGACTTGTTTACTTAAAGAAAGTTTGTTGTCATAGTAGAAGCCAAGACATTTGGCATATCGCTGTGGTTTTATGCAGGTGCTACCAACTGTGATGTTGGGAAATTCTGTGAAACAGTTGGCATGCTAAAATGGACATATTTCTATTAGTTCTGTTTTGTTCATGTTCAGTTTTAGAAACCTTTCAGACATCCACTTCTTAATATCAAATAAGCATTCCTGAACTTTTTGTGCAAGATCATCCACACTGTTTGAAGTCGTTGGAGAGAATTTTAAATACAGCTGACTGTCATCAGCATAGCAGTGTAATGAAAACTTATGTCTTTCTGCAACCAAATCTAGATTATTAGTGAAAAGAATGAACAGCAGAGGGCCAAGAATGGAGCCCTGCGGAACTCCAGTGGTTAGATGAAACTGTTTAGATTTGGCTTCATTTACAATTACACAGCAATTTCGGTCTGTTAAATACGACTGCAACCACTTTAAAACTGTCTCGTCAATACCGTAGGACTTATTAATTATTTCCAACAAGTGATTATGCTGCAGAGTGTCAAATGCAGCTGTCATATCAAGTAATATGATCAAGCCATGATGCAATTTGGGAGTCAGAGCTTGTGGTTAGGTCATTATAAATTTTTGTGATGGCAGTTTCACAACTGTGATAGTGACGGTATCCAGACTGATAGGGTGACAATAAGTCGTGATCTGTGAGGTGATGAAGTACCTGCAAATATACACAGCGCTCAATGACTTTGGACAAAAAAGACAAGTTTGATATAGGTCGATAATTGCAAAGTTTGTTGGAGTCCAATTGTTTCTTTTTTAACAGCGGAGAAACAATTGCAGTCTTTAACAAGTTCGGCATGTGTCCAGACTGCAGGGATTTGTTTACAATGTAGTGGATTATTGGAATGACTGCATCAATCACTTGTTTGAGCAGCCATGTTGGGATAGAATCAAGAGCACACGATTTGGTTGTCATACTCATGATTACTTGCTTCAATTGAAGCACTGAAATAGTCTCAAATGAAGTTAGCTTAGTTGTATCAGAAATTAAATTGGGATGCTTGGGAATATTGTTCAGGGGTTGATTTCATTACAAAAAATAAAACCTTATTCAAAATAATACAGTAGATTAGCTCAGTTCATCATTCAACTAAAGTGCTGTAAAAGACAAGATAAAGCAAGCAAAAATCAATCCACAAAAGGCTAGAGGCCTACTGTATATTTACCATAGTTTATTATTTTAGTATTTAGGAAGTGACTTGGCGAATGGAACACTCGCAGTATTTTTTTTTTCCTCGCGAATGGATCAGGCGCTATGATTTGAATAGCTGCTGCAGGGAATTGCTATCCCTCAGACTGGCATCGCTGCCTGAACCTTAACTGTAATGCAAGGTTTTGATGCAAAAAAAAGAATGAATCACGTATTATCTTCCCTTATCCGTCTTCTCTGCGTATTCTTCCATTCTATGCACTTGCACCTCCGGCGGGAGTCGAACCCAGGTGCGATGGTTAGCAACTAGGCGCTAAACCATTACACTACTCAGCTTGCACCACTGATCGACAAAATGTCGTATTTAAACCCAAATGTTTGAAAAAGACAATGTCTCCATTCGCGAGGAAAAAAAATACCGCGAATGTTCCATTCGCCAAGTCACTTTGTAGTATTTATTACTTTCTGGTACTGTACTGGTAGCGGTATCGATAGTTGTTTCACATTTAAATAGTCTAGCCAGTTACTGTAGCTGACTGGCTGAGTGTTACTGGTATGCTGTGCTATGCTGACTGAATACCATAGCCATTATATTTATTGCAAAACAAAAATGCAATCCTACGTATCTAAACAACTTTTTACTTCAAATTCTGAATTAAATTGTAGTGCATTATTAATTATTTGGTTTTCCCTTTGATATGCAACCAGAGCTTAGGCCTAGCCAGTGGTTTAATAGGTAGAATATTGCACAGTATGATGTCTATACTTGTAATGGTGGGCATACCGCACTTGATTTGAATTACCGGAATTTGATTTATCAAAGCAGGCTGCTCTAGCCAAATCGGTGCTCTAATACTAAATTTCTTAAATAAGATGGCTTTGAAAGCTTTGATTGGAGAGAGTAAGTAACTGCATCTAGTTTTCTTGTGACCACTGAAAAATTGTTTGTTGCTGTACTGGCAATATTACTGGTAAATACCGTATTTATTCAAGTGCAAGTCACACCCCCATATTTGACATGGAAAACTGTGCAAAATTTTTTTAACATTATTACTCTATTCATTGCAATCACATAACAAAAAATTAAAAACCATGAAAGTCATCACTGCTGCCACTTTTCAAATAGGTGCAAAGCATTATCTAGCAACAACCGCACAGCTGCTGTGTGCATGTACATCAATGCACACACATGATGGCACCATGATCTGTGATGCAGCGCATATGATGCAACATAACTGACTCAGGTGGATAGGCGATAACTGTTGTGATCGATCATGAGAAAGGCGATAGCTTTGAAAGTGCAATGTGACTCACATAAGGCAATTGTAACCAACACCATCGCTCTTGAGAAAGGCAATAGCGTAGAAAGCGTAATGCACGCAAGGTGTTAACTAACCAGATCAATTGTAAGAAAGGCGATAGTGGAAAAATACCGGTACCTCTGAAAAATTTTGTATCGCATACGGATCACTTCATGTATTTGTGCATAAGTCACATCTGACTTTTTGGGTGATATTTTGGTACCGGTACAAAAAAATGCGACTTATACTCAAATAAATATGGTACATCAAATTTTTGTATGATGTGTCATTACTTGATTTGCAAATTTCTTATTTGCTTCCAAACAAGCACCATGGTATGGTATAACATATATTAGGTTTTTACATGTAATAACATTAGTAAGTACAAGCAACAATAGCTATTTTGTTGGAGCTAAGATTTTGTTTACTTGTTTAATCTGATCAGTCATCATTTCTTAATTTCCTATTATGGTGACAAATTTTATTACATTGATGTATGCCAGTACAACACATCATTTTTCTGGTAGTATGTTTTTGGTGGTTCTATTATTTTGGAAAAATGAATAATATAGCTGGCAAGGTCAACTGACCGCGATAAATTGACCATGAAAAACTGACTGTTAACCAACGGTTACCAATGATCTCATCACAAAGAGATTTTGTCACAGTGGTTTCATCACTAAGTAAGGATTTTGGCAAGATGGCTCTGGAGATAGTAACATATTTCTATGACTGCCTTTCTCAGCCAATTTGGGTCAGTTGGTATGTGGTCTGTTGTGGACCCATAATATAGTGCCACCATAATGCATCGAGGTAAAATCAAATTTTGATTTCAAAAAAAAAAAAACTAAAAAATAATGAATTGGTTGACTAGTATACCTATTTTGGAATTAGTAGGTTTGTGGCTACAACGTAAATAAGTTTTATTTGTCTTGATGATTGTAGCTTATTTATTCTGTATTTACCATGTTGCCTTGACATCAAGGTGATCCTTGCAGTGTACAAGGTAGCTGCTACCTACCACTTGTCTAATGCATATGATTGAGGTTTCTCACTGTCCATTTTATTTCCAAACGTTGAGTATTTAAAGCTGCGAACACCAGTGAACACCACCAGTGAACAACACCAGCGAACACCACCAGTCTTTGGTTTGACCCAACCTGGAATTGAACCCAAGCCAACAGTTTTAGAAGACCTTTCAGCTTTGTCCTTTCAACCACTGATCAGTCTATGCAAATTGCAAAGGTTAGCGACATTTTCAAACTAGGACTTGGGATAATGAATTTATTTAGTTGAATATCTTATACCTTAAATTTATCTGTTTGTTAGGAGTAATGGAAGATGTCATTCGTGAAGTGAAATCTCCTTCTTCGTGGAAAGTAAGTTTTTCAAAGATTGCCAATTCATGCTTTTAATGAGATGGTTGACTGTTGGCTTTGTTTAGTTTATCTGTCTTGGGACCTGATGGTTTTAAATTCAGTATGCAGTGATTATAATAAGTGATCTTTTTAAAAGCTGCAAATAGGTAGCCTAATCTTGGATAGGATAAAAGCGATGCAATCAAAGTTTTGTCTGTGTTTATTAAACACAAAAAGCTGTACAACATGGTTTGTTAGCTTGAGATATCCATTTATCTTTATTATTTTTACAGCCTTATAATATCTATTCTTTTTATCACAGTAAGCCATGTAAACATTGAGCTGATTTTTATCAGCAAATCAGCATTTTCAATGACACTAGTGAACTCATTTTTAGCTTTCCCTTTGCTAGCTATAGAAAACTGACTGTTTTTTGGGTGCAAGCAGATTCACCAAAACTAGAGAGAGAATACCTTGCTTGATTTACACATATCTTGTTTGATACTATTTTCATTCATCACCAATAATATTTGCACAAAATTTTGAACATTTTGTCTGCAACAAAAATAGAAATCGAATTTGCTTAATTCATCAGTTTGCTTGATTTGTCAAACTTTTGTTGGTTCGTCAAAAATCCTATCTTTTGGATGCATATTAGTTTGCTTACTTTATGATCATATAATTTATCAAATCCACTGGGTAATTCAGTACCTTTTCACAACTTCGTGAAACAGTTTGTTAGCTTATTTTATCTCTTTCACTTGATCTATCATGGTTTGATAAATCCACATTTACCCTCCTTTTATGAGGAAGTGATGGAGACGCTTTTATTTTGGATGTATTCTTCTCAAACAATTTTAAAACGATTTTCAAACAATTATTATTGGAAATTTGTAATTAAAATGTTTTGGAAATTCAAAACAAATAATGAACCAAGCATAAATAGGGTGTGAAAATTCCACTACAAACAAAAATCATACAAGTGCTTGCAAGAACCTGTTAGAGACCAGTGTTCCCTCTAAGTTTTCACCTCCTGCGAAAATGCCGGAAATAGTGCGACGTTCTAAACTCAATGTGAAAATGCCGTAAATTTTCTCATTTTTTTGTCCGATTTCAATGTGATCTCAAAAAAAAAAAAAATGGTCATCGCGCTGACGGAGGTATCTTTTTCTCCGATTTTATGTTGACCCCCAAAAAAAAAGTAATAAATAAAATAAAAGGTCCTTTGTCTGAGTTCTGCAAGTTTTCTTCGCAGTTTGTGCGACATACCTAAGCGGGGCGCCGTGAACTGCAGCTGTCTACAGTTTTTGGCGGGAAACCAAAACGCCGGTTTTTGGCAGGAGAAAAAATGCCAGAATTCACAAAATTTCAGTGCTAAAATGCCAGGAAAAATTTTGCACTTTTTTGCACTTATAGGGAACACTGTTAGAGACTAGACTACACAACACACTATCAAATTGTTATTGAAGCAGAGTGGGAGTGTCGTCAAATTGAAATAACATAGAACTGACATTAGTTACCTCCTTTGGTCATGTAAGCTGTGTATTAAGAAGAATGCAGTTGTCGCAAACTTAATCTAATACCAATACACTTATTTCAGAAACCCCATTGGTTTTTTCTAAAGCGTCTTAATGTAAATTGTGAAAGCAGTTTTCATACTTTGTGCTGTTTTACAGATTTTAGTTTTGGATCGTCTTAGCATGCGGATTATTTCTTCTTGCTGTAAAATGAAAGAGGTTATTGATGAAGGAATCACATGTAAGTCCTTGATCAAATCTTTACTTGCTAAATTTTGTCAAAGCATGCAATCAGAAAGTTATTTTGAAGTCAGTTTTAGGCCATAGTATGAAGCAAAATCAATCTCATTCCAGTTTCCAAATAAACCCAAGAAAACATTTGACTAATGATAATATTGATGAGTTCTTTTCTTCTCATTGAAATAGTTCTTTATCAAATCCAGTTATCAAAAATTAATTCGATATTGTATATACTAAAAAACAAGAAATTTGAGCCCATAAAGATGCTTAGAATTATGTTGCTGGTAGTTACTGTCAAAGATTTGTCTATTAAGAAAGCTTGTTTTGTTAGTTTAATGGCAAAATATCACCAAACATATTTTGTCTTGAATACTTCAGCATACTTTTGCTTTTAGTAGTTTTTTTGAGGTCTCATGACTTGGAACTGACTGTGATATAACCTTAATTAAACCAGAGGTGCAATCTCAAACTTGAAAAAAATCAACTTTTTTAGTACTTGAACTTTTAAAGTTTTTTCATAGCTTATGTTGAAAATGAAGGAAGCAGTGTAGAAGAAATGAAAATAGAAAATGTTTTTGCTTTTCACTAAAAAACGAACTTGACCTTGAAAAACTAAAATCTCAAACTTTTGCTCAAAATAAGTATAGTTTGCATCCTTATATCGAATGATATTGTTTACAGTTAGCTGCTTTAATAAAGCTCGCTTTTTTGTAGATACTGCTAATTAAACCAGAGGTGCAAACTCAAACTTGAAAAAAATCTACCTTTTTAGTACTTGAACTTTATAAAGTTTTTTCATAGCTTATGTTAAAAATGAAGGAAGCAGTGTAGAAGAAATGAAAATAGAAAATGTTTTTGCTTTTCACTGAAAAACAAACTTGACCTTGAAAAACTAAAATCTCAAACTTTTGCTCAAAATAAGTATAGTTTGCATCCTTATATCGAACAGGGTTCCCACGATCGGGAAAAGTCGGGATAAAGTTGGGAATTTTGCAAAGGCATTTTCCGACCGGGAAAAAGTCGGGGGAAAAATGTGTGCTAGTATAGAATGAGGATGGAAAACTGTTTGACAAAAATAGCGCACTGCACCTAGTAGAAACTAACACGATTGGAGCGGATGAATATTAAATATCCCGTTTATCGTTGTAATACTTCTATTAAACGCATAAAAAACGCCTGGCTGTGTTGTGTTGAAGCTTCAGGAATGGTGGTCCTGCCGATTTATTTCGTCACAATACAAGTTCAACAAAACCTTAATTTTAGAGTATCATTATGCTGTAGTTGAAGAGTATTATTACATCAAAGGCAATTGAGCAAACGGAAAAATTCAAGTACCGGTAGCCTACTAGTACTAAAGGAGGAATAGCGTGGCATACGCAGACAGCAGGCAAAAGGTTAGCAGAAAACAGAGGAAGGCTATTTCAAAAGCTGCTGCATCCCAGTGAAGTTCAGGGGGGACATGACAGAACATGCTAGTGAGCTCGTAAAGGCCATTCTCGCTTGCTAAAAAGCGCTAACGAACAAAAAATCTTTGTAGACAAACTGCAATTTTTGAGCCGTCTCGCCCAACACAGGTTAAAACAGTTCGCTCGAATTTCTTTGCGAAATGTTCGTAAATTGTGTTAGTACGTAATAAATATCTCATTGTGACGTCTGATGCATTTCTACTTCAAAATAATGCGTTCAAGCGTACTGTATGTACTACATTGTTATGGAAAAAGATACCTTAACCTATGCGTTATTATTCTATGCAAGCAAATTCCTCAACTGATGATAATTAGTAAATGAACGACAGAATTTAATTATATTTTTGGATCAATGTAAAATAAATAAAACTTTTTCCATACTATAATTTTTTTAAACGACGTAAAGCGCCCTTAAGGTTGTTGGTGGGTAAACTCATATGTTAACAGTAACTCTAGGTCTTAAGGTTTTAAAGGTTTTCAAAAGTGAGCAAGTCGAAGTATACTCTTCTTTTTTAGAACCGGTAAATCTTGCGTTGAGACTGGTTGTTTTTAATTTTTGCCGATATTCAGTCTCATTTGTTCTTGATTTTGTAAAACTTTTGAGAGCATTGATGTCAATTTTAGCGGGCGTGTTTGAAACACTTTTTAATTCCTATTGCTCTGTCTGCGTAAGTGAAGGATTTTTTCTTGCTTTTGCAGCATCGTAAAATTGCAACAGCGAAAAAGCAAGCTTTTTTCAAGTTGAACAACTGCCGAAAAAAATTCTCAATTGCTTGCGCTGAGCAACGTAGTTTTGTAATCTTGAAATGTTGCAATTTTGCTTGCAAATACAAGAAAATCACTGAAATTTTATCGCTTTAAATCAGCACAAATTTTAGTTTCTTTGATTAGTTTGAATTTTTTTTTGTTTGCTTTTGGTTTATTTTGCTGCCGCGGCTGGCATTGTTTTTAATTTGTTCTTAAATTTTGAGCAAAAATGAGCCTCGTGTTTAGAAAATCATTCTTAAGCCGCATTTACACGGGCAACTTTTAGCTGCGAGAATCGACATTTTGCCTTTTTTCTTAAATCGCGTAGGTCACTTACACGGCGCAAGATTCACGTGTGATTTTGTCTGCGCGATATCGCCAGACACGCCCCCCGAAAAATCAAATCGTAGCAGTCACTTACACGGGAGAGATTTTAACGCGGCGCTCGCATTCGATTGCAACTCGCTGAAGTCACTTACACGTTGAGACTGCGCGCCATTGATTCTCGCAAAATCGAGTCGGCGGAAGAGTTGCTATCGCACTGGTTTACTTACACGGTGCGAGATAGTTTCAAAGCGCGGCTTGCTGGTTTTGAATTTGCAAAAGCGAACTGCTGCAAAAGCACTTCAAATGCGCCGCTTGTCAGCTTTTGCATTTGAAGCAATCACGCTTTGGAATTTTAAAAAGAAAATGAATGATGCCAACGCAAGCGTAAAACGAAATACGAAGAATACTATTAAGCAGCTAATGTCGTCAAAACTTGCAATGAAAATGCAAGGTGAAAGATGAAGCAGCAACGGCGGCGTGCTGCTCGTGCCGAATGTGTCATACGTAAATGCTATTTTGAGTTGGCTTGGATGGAGCAAAGTCAAGCGGGCATTAATGCTCATAATTTATTATAAAATTCTGTCATTTACCCTTTTGGTATTGGTTTTTCTCTACCGCAACCCATCTCTGACTGTGTGTCTTGTTTGGTTATGCATAATATTTGGTAAAACAATAAAATTTATCAATATTTTTGTGCAGTTAATTCTAAAAACACTTTTGAAATTACTTTTTCTCCAAGCATGTGTAACTGACAAATTCATATTATTTATTTACTAAATAGTGCACAAGTATTTTAGTATGAGATCTGTGCTGTCATATACTATACGAAATGCTAATGGTTAAATTTAATTTTGGTTTTAGAAGTTTACTTTTTGAGTTCTTCTGCAGTGATACCCGGCGCCTTTTGTCACTACAGAAGTACTGGCTCTTTTTCAATTAAACCAACATTCAAAAAATCCACATAGCATTCATATAATATGTGTTTTCATGTAATTTTTTTATGGAGCTACTAAACCACAGCTGTTACAAAGCACCAATATCCACAATAATAAAATAAGCAGCGCATGCATTTGCTAAACGCTAGGCAATTACAGTAAGTATAGTGCGGAGGATGAATTATTATGAACTGAGCATAAATACGCCAGTGACTTCATGTCAAAACTCATTCCTGGCGTTATTCAAATGAAAAAGCCCCATAAAACCACTCGAAATTGAGAACATGATTTCATTATAAACATCATTTTCATGAAATTAATGTTTAATCACAATATGCGGGGCAGTAGGTGTTGTGCTTCTTCACTTAACTGTGGTTATTTTAACCGCAAGAATTGCCGGTAGGCTCTAGCAATCTCGGGTCAGAAGAAAGCAAACGCTAACACGTTTTTAGCGGACAAAAACCAATGGATGGTACTTGTATACAAAGTGCTGGACCCAACGAGTAAACATAGATGTGAGCCTATCAGCCTACTCTACCAGCACTGTCACAGCACCGATTGAACTTTTTTGTGTTGCCCCGCTCTAGTTTTGATCCAGCCGCTTTTTCCTTTTAGTTTGCTCAGTTTGTGCGCCTCACTTTAGTTCCTGCAGCCAACGCTTTAAAAATTACGCGCTTTTTGGTAATTCCTGCACGCCTTTGTGTTTGGCCGAGTTACCTCTGTTCTGGCATTCCTTTTCATTCAAGCAACTGGCAAACAGACGTATTTCATTTTCAAGACCACTCGTATGGCACTCTTTAAGTTCATTATTTTCAGGCTAAATTTCAGATATATTTTGCCATGTCTTACTGTTCCAAATTATGCATTTTGTCTGAACAATGCAGTTCAAGTTAAAGAATTTCAATTGTGGTTTGCCCAGAAGGACACGGTGAAGGCTCCATATTGTAACGGAGGGCTTCTGTAACAAGCACCTCCATTTCCAAAATATATTGTCCAAAAGCTATTACTGTGAATTCATTGTCTTAGCTATTCTAGGGCTAAGAACAACCGAAAAAGAAATGCCAAATCAAAAAAAAACTAAATTCTGTACTGATTCAAAACAAAAGAACTTGAATAACTTCGAGAGTATAAAGTGTTATTGTGCATTGGGCAGGTAACAAAAAAACTTTTTGGCTCTCGTTCAAACGAAAATTAGAGCTTGTTTTTTTGCTTTCCGCAATTTTACGATGCTGCAAAAGCAGCTAAAAAGGCGTTTACAAGCAGACAGACCATTAGGTATTAACAAACATTGTCGCTATAATTGACATCAATGATCTCAAAATTTAAGAACCAATTAAAAGCAACTGATGCTCAACATTGGCAAAAAATTAAGAACAGTCAGCCTCAACTCAAAATTTACTGGTTCTGATGCAAGCAGTGTACTTACGGTATTATAAAAACAAAATACAATTAAGGTACTGTTTCCTGTGGTTAATTTATCATACATTTTATTAAGGGTTAAAGCCCTGCTTGATTGGCTTCACAGTTATCAGCAATCAGCTCATGACTGCCGTATCTGCAGTAGACCAGTGCCAGCATCAACAAGAAAATTATTTCTTCGTTTCAAACTAATATGAAGTAAATTTAATATCACAATCACAATTAATTACGGTAAAAGCACTACAGACTATTTTGTACCATGAACACAATATTTTATGAAGTAAACTTAGACAATCGCAGCCAGCGACTCGCAAAGCATTTGTGCATTGCGCTATGCCTTGGCGACTCGTAAATTGCATACGATTTGCTGTTTACACGAGCGCGACTTCGCCTTGTGACTCTCGAGACGCTGAAATCGACCGCGTGTAAGTGATCATGGGCGAGAACGACTGTTGCATCGAGTCGCGCAAAAATATAATCGGCATCGCAAATCGCAGGTGTTACTTACACGGCAGCGATTCTAGCCAAACGCGATCGCGGCAAGCGAGTCTTGCCTCGTGTGAGTAACCACTATGCGAGAGAGATTTTCACGCATAAAAAATCGTCGAATCACATTGCAAAAAAGTCGCCCGTGTAAATGCGGCTTTATAAAAAGAGTGTATTGCAATTTTTGTCAACTGGCACTACTTAGCATTTTTTTATCAATCGAAACAGCAAGTGGTTCTCAATGCAATTCGCTTTTTTTTAGCAGTCTAACAGCAAACATGGCAACGATATGAATTAATTTTCAGCAAAAATTTGCATGAGTTAGAAGTTTTCAACATTTCGCCATTAAATTTCTGAACCCAAAAGATTTCTCGCATGCTTAAAGAGTGCTTCCAGATCCTCTTCAAAATGGCGAGGAAAATGTGACGTTTTTTTACTCCAACTGTTTTCCGCAATTGCTCAAAGCAAGTTAGCGAGAAAGAATGACGTAACAGATTTTGCAAGGCTTTACATACACGTGCAAATATGACCTCTTACATTTAGCGAGTATTTTGCTCGGTAGCGCCTCTTAAAAAAAACTTGTTAATTAAAGCGAGCTAGGAAATTTCTGTCATGTGGGCCCTGAGATTATTAATCTACTACACGTTAATAATGTGCTGATAGCCTACAGTAGGCTGTCTGCCTAGGCCATGTTTGGCTTTTAGGTTAAGTTGAGAGCTTTACAAGCTTACGCGCTAATTATGTGCTAATTGCCCACAGCAGTATTAGCCTGCAGTAGGCACTCTGCTTAGGCCTATGGTTAGCTGTAAGAAAAAGCTCCCTTGTAGCAAAGCATACATGTTCCAGCAGTTGAGCTACTGGGAATATATTCTCTGGACTATACCTGTACTTGTATCCTATTTCTTTGGCACAAACACTGCAAATAGCAGTACGCTCTGCAGATCCCGGCAGTTAGTCTGGTGTAGGCCTGCTTTATGTATCTCGATTTGTCAGTTGTTCACCCTACGCGTTAAAGATTAGTCAGCTTACGCTTTAGCCAGTAGTTAAATTATTTTATGTTTACCAGCCTACAAATAAAAAGGAGCTGAAGTACCGGTTGCCTTCTGCTTGGTTACCAGTACTTTTAGCAACTGTCAACGAAGTTAACCAGATTGCCTACAATGTGCAAGAAAGTAGTGTTTCCCAATGTACCAGTGCTTACATTGCCAAATCAAGAATTCTAGTTCTGTAGTAGTGAATATAGCAGCCAGTAGCATAGCCAGGGAGGGCGCGGAGGGGGGATTTATTGACATGTCGACCAAAATGCATAAGTAAAATACCACGTTTTCAGCACTTCTGAGACTGTTTTATGGACTAAATAGTATTTGAAACATCTTTTGAAACGTATATTCAAGGGGTGGGGGTTAATTTGTCAAAAGTAAAAATCACAATCAAATAAAAACTTTGAAAATGGCCAAAACTAAGCAATCAAATTTAATCGCTAGTGTAAAAATGCTAAACATAGGTGTCACAAAGATACTATAAACGTAGGAATAGGGGGGGGGGGGCTTTTCAGTATTAGTTAAGTACCAATCATTCCTCTCAAATTTCTTTTCATTAGCCCCCTCCCAAGTATTTTTCTTTGTAAACTGTAGACGAAATGGATTACTCCATGTGAATTTTATTGAACAATACAATTTTATAATTTATCAGCATCTAAATTTGAGAACTAAAATTTTACCATTAGCCACCTCCCAAATAGCTCATTTATGCAACCAGTTTAATCATGTTTGCACCGCCAATTTGTATGCCAAGTTTTAAAAGTGTTTGTTTTTTATCAAAATAGTCCTAAAATTAAGTTATTTTTGAAAATAAATGCAAAATCTTGGAGCACTTGGGGCTCCGCCCCAGTGCCTCCGGCGGCCAGGGGCTTTGCCCCCAGGCCCTCATTTGCCTCCGTCAGCTGGGGGATTCTGCCCCCAGAACCCCCAAACAGCCCCCTCAATACGAATTTCTGGCTACACGCCTGATAGCAGCCGCTTGGATATGACCATTGAGCCTATGACCTAAACACTACGCCGCATTGCCTCCATCTTGTATCAGTCTAAACACCACGAACAATCACTTAGCAATTAGAAATGTACGTTACTATGGGCTATTTTTTCGTCTTCATCCATGTAATAATTGAGTTCTGTTGACTTAGTTTTTGGATTGTGTTAAAATAATTGCAGTTTTGTGTATTTCAGATGACTAGAGCTTAGTTTGTTTTGAGCAAATTTAGGTATGGAAAAAGTAGGGAATTTTTTGTTGACAAATGCGTGGGAACCCTGATCGAATGATATTGTTTACAGTTAGCTGCTTTATTAAAGCTTGCTTTTTTGTAGATTCTGCTGTTATTGATAAATTAAATGCTTTCAAGTACAAGTTGCTAACTACTAAAAATTGTGGTCATTTTGTTAAAGCAGACTACATACCATCTTCAATGATGAACTCAGGATCACTGTTAAAATGCAGTAATTTTTGTGTTTTCTGCTAGATGATTAGCTCAGTATTTTATTCATTTTCTAGACTTTGGTAGTTTTAAACCTTTGTAAAATTAATGTGAGCATTTTTGTTCAGTGGTGGAAGATTTGTTTAAAGTTCGGCAACCAATGCCAGCCTATGATGTTGTATATTTCATCACTCCTAAAAAGAAATCCATTAACCAAGTGATTGATGATTTTGGTGATCGTAGAAAATACAAGAATGTCCATATATTTTTTACAGACAGTAAGTACTCTTTCAAAAAGTGCTTTTGGTCATCACTTTATGCCTCCATCCATCCACGACAACTGACAGTCGCAAACTGACAAACCAACTGACTGCTAACTAACCCTAAAGTTGGCGGTCAGTTTACGGCATTCAGTTGACTTGGTTTGTCACTTTACTTGGTACTTTTATTTAGGCCTGTTATCCAATTTGTATATTGTATATAATAAGCAAGATAGTTAAAAGCCAGAATTTCATTGAATGATGTAACAAACTTCAGAATTGTATTTTTGGTTAATGAAAAGTATTTCAAGCTTTTAATTTAATCTGCATGACAGTACTAGTGCTTGCTTTTAAAAGAGTTTTTTTTTCATGTTTTATCAATAATTGTTAGTCATATTTAAAGTTTTATCTACTGTACCACAGCAGAATGCTCAATGTGACTTGAAACGCCAGCTTAACTCAAGAGTTTTTAAAATTGTTCCTATTGCCAATCGCTTTGATATATTGACTACACTTTGTTCGTATAATGCATCAAAAAGCAACATGGCATATGTGCTACAGCAGAAATTGCGACACCTGGGGGCCACCACCAGAAGTCAATTTCTGGTTGATAGTTACAGTAAGTCCTCGGTTTACGACGGTCTCTACTTACGATGTTTCAAGGTTACGAACGCACTTTAAATGCAGTGCTTTGGGCTCATTTGTTTTCGTCATTTGCATCGTACATGACGTGAACAATTGCGAACTATTACGATTATGAACGAATAATCACCAAGCTTCACTCTCATGGTACACAGTTTAAGTGATACGCCATTTTAGTTGTTTAAGCCGGTTTTCTCGTACTGTACAGTAACTTGTTTGATCGGTTATTTAAACTTTTTGCCCTTTGTTATGAACTCAAAGAGTAAAATTGCTTTCTGTCTTTATGTGATAAGGAATTGTTTTTTGTCTTTCTAATAAAGTACTGTTTTACATTATTTGTACATTTTATTACAGTACCATACTTTACAGTACAGTACGATATATATAGAGTAATTTATGTATAATGTTCCGACTTACACTAAATTCGGGTTACACCGCGTCCCAAGAACGGATCACCGTCGTAAGTCGAGGACTCCCTGTATATAGCTTATTATGCTGCTGGTCCAAGTTGATTTAATAAACAGTTTATTAATAGATCATTTCAATAGCTTTGATATGATTCTTTAACTTTGATGAATTCAAAAGTTACAATCACGGAGTTTTTGAGAAAGGATTATATTATATTGCATTCTTTCATGAACGATGATGCGCCTGTCGTCAGCTGTCACCTTTTTGATATGTAATGCAGAACTTTCTTTATGGAGTAAAACCCGAAATCGAGCAGTCCCGAGCTTGGTTTTGGTAAATTAGCAGGGTAGCCGATAGACACACTATTACTGTACTGTAATATATGCAGTGTTTTACCATTATGTCGAGTAGATGCTGCAATCGTAGTTTGCTTAACTTGTGCTCTTATTGCTAGGTATGGATTGAATCTAACTACGTTGTATACATTTTTAAGCAAGGGCGGCTACGCGGGCTAGTATTGATAATTTTCATCTCAGGTTTAGCCAAACATGGTAGAAATTAGCTGAATGATTATTTGTTTTTAGTTTGTCCTGAACCACTTCTTCACTTAATTTCTAGCAATAAAGTTGCTAGATATATCAAGACCCTCAAAGAAGTCAACATTGCGTTTTTACCATATGAATCCCAGGTCGGTATTGACTTGTTTTAAACTTGACTGAGAAGTTTTGATAAAAAGACCAAATCCTTGCCAAAACGCTCTTGAAAAAATGATGATCATGTTGTTTCATTTATGGTTTAATCTGAATTAAGTTTTTGCTGGAAGGTTTCAGCCAGGTGTCTGAATTTGTGAATTGCTTTGTCACAAAGACATCTTGATCATTTCCGTGATTGCAAGTGCAATATTAGAGCATGTATGCAAAAACAATTCCGATTTTTGCATTGTTTTGTTTTGTTCAGGTCAAAATTTTAATTTTTTTTGTTTATTAACTAAATACTGCAAAATTTTTAACTTTGTAACCAAAATTACGTGTATACTTATGTTTTGATCATTCGCTCAAAATTTAAGTCACTGATTGTTAAATTACGAAAAAAACAAGATCATTTTTAACTCCTGATGATGAGACGAATTATGCGTTGAAACGTTTAGTAAAAAGTTTCAGCGCTTTTTGTTTACCAAGTATTGCTTTGTTGTGATAGGTTTTCACTTTGGATTGCCCTGGTTCATTTGAGTTATTATATAGTCCTGAGCATGTCTCTTCACGACAAAGCATCATGGAAAGAATCGCCGAGCAACTTTCGACTCTCTGTGCTGTGTTAGGGGAATACCCATCAATACGCTATCGACAGTATATTGTTTTTAGTGTATTATAAAGAGTGCTTTCGTGAATAAATGATAAGTGTTGAAGGAACAGGCCTAACCACGTAAAATTTTTTGAAGTTTATATCGCTTAGAAAGTTAAACAACTAGCAACACTGAAATAGCGTTTTTTCAAAATAATTTTTTTCATTAACCTAGTTATCTGCTTCCTAACCGCAGTAAACCTAAAGCTACTCTGTAGTCTGTATATTGCCTTTGGAACGTAAGTTATGTAACAATTAATCATTATCCATGATGGTAAGTTCGTAACTTGTGAACAGAAGAAGAGATTGTAATAGTGCACTATCTGACCCAGGATCGGGGTGCGGACGCTTTGCGGAGACCCAACAATTGGGCCACACCCTAATTTTGATAGCCTGACTTTAGACTCAAAAACCGTGAGCTTTTTCACCTTTTTCTCGCCAATGCAATGTATGAATAATTCAGTAATTACAGTTCAAACTTCAAAAGTAATATATTTGATGCTAGAAGATGGCTGTCTATGGTAAAGTTTCTCTTTTTTTCAGAGAAGGAGATAAAAGCGTGCTCTTGGCTCAGTTACTACAGGCTAAACTGGATGCATTTAAGGTTGTTTAAATAATTGTTACTTTGCTTGTTTTGTATATGCGCAGTTGCGTAATTACAGTGCATGAACTCGGACCTCTGAATAAACTTACGTTTAATTTCATATTGCCTCATAATACCAGGCTGCTTTGCAACAAAGCTTTCTGCAGGGTATGTTTAATTATTCATGCAGTGACGTTTAGAAATGCGTATCTGGAGTGTTCCAGAAACTTCTTTCATAAACACTTAAACTTGAACTTGATAGAGGACTGAAGGCAAAATCAATGGGGATATCCAAAATTAGCGCTATCGTATTGGATTAGGTTGGCGTTGACTCCATCCTTCTTAATCCATCCGTTCCAGAGATATTTTACTTCAAATACGACGTAGGGGCTCTCTAATTATAATTTCTATTGGCAATACCTGGTGTTTCATTGCAGTAGCGTAACCGACAGAGGCCAATATTATCTATAGGTTGAAAGGTCTCTGTGGCTTAGCCTAATTGCGGCGTTGCCTTAGGATAGAATTAAGATCGCGTCGACGATGTTATTAACGTCTGGATTAGCAATAAAAATTATGATTAGATAGGCCCATATGTCGTGTTTGAAATAACATATCTCTTGAACGGCTGGATCAAAAAGGATAGGGTCCATGGCAATCTAATTTAATACAATTACCGTACCCCCGTTGATTTTGCCTTCAGTCCTTTTCGAAGTTGATACGGACTCCTAAGCTTGCTGAATTAGTGCACTATGCTATTTTTGACGCAAGGTTTGAAGGATTTGTTCAGCCACTTTATACCGTTAAAGCAACTGCTGCATGCCACACTTGGGCAGCGGTTTTTGTCTGAAGCTCGTGATCTACGAAATCACATTTTTTAAACAACTTGAAATGCTTTTGAAATAATGTACTGGCACTTTTATGGATGTTTCCTTTTGGCATAGTGCAGTTCATCTATGCTAATCCGCGTTTGCATTTTGTCGCAGGCAAACAATCCATCTATGGGAGATGGGCCCGATAAATCTCGTTCCCAGCTGATCATACTTGACCGTGGTTTTGATCTTGTATCAGTGCTGCTACACGAGCTTACTTATCAAGCTATGGTGCAGGATTTACTGCCAGTTGAGAATGATGTCTACAAGTAAATTGCTGATTTGCTGCCTATTAGTTGAGCGGTAACGCGTTTGTCTCCGGAACAGAAGGTCTAGGGTTCAAATATTGATCCTGTCAAATTGGACACAGTGTTGTCAACGGCTCGCCACCGCTGTGGCACTTTTTTGAAAAGAGCGCTATTGCCAATGTCGCCGAGACGGGCCCCGCTAACTCCTTACACGCTTCAGCATAATACAGCGAGTATAATGAAACATTTGATTTGATATTTGTCAAAACTCCTCGGATAATTACCGTTTTTGTTCAGTTTTGCTTAGAAAAGTTATTCCTATTTTGTTACTTCATTTTTTATGAGCTAATACGTATAAGCCATTTTGCGCCGATTTTGATTCTTAGAAAAAATCTTTCTGCTGGTTTTTGTTTTTAGTCGTTTTTGTTCCTTTTGATGCTTGCAACTTCCAACGGAATAAAACTTTTTTAATTTGTTGTAAAAAAGCTGAAAAGTTTTTTTTGCTTGTGTTGGAAGTATTTCTGTTGTTACAATTACGGTTTACTCACCAAGTTGCCTTGGCCAGAAGGCAGGAAAAGGACTTTTTGGGTCTTCCAGTAAAGCTGCCACTCGCCCACTATGGAGTCTTCATACTGTCCCGTTTTATTGCTTAATGTCCAGCAGGAAAGCTGTGAATACCGGGAACCGAACCAGAGTCTACCGTTTCAATAGCAGTCCAACTATCCACTCGACTACTAATCGGTATCATTGTGTCGATGACATCATAAAAAATGTTTTTTCTTGCGAGTATGTTGATTGTAATCCTTTTTATACGACCTTGTAGATATGAAAACACGCAGACGCAAGGTCGTTCTGAGAAACAAGTGCTACTGGATGAGGATGATGACCTCTGGATCGCGTTCCGGCACGAACACATTGCTTTCGTGGCCAAGTAAGTTGGTCAAAATCAAGAGTTACGTAGATAATTAATAATTTTTTTCTCATAAAAGCCAGACATAGCCTAAATCTTGCAAACATCACCGAGTTCAACAAATCTTGTAGATTTTCGAAGTTGTTGCATCATGATTGAATTCATCAAAAAAAAGCGAGATCTACCGGTAGTTCCAAACCTAAACACCCAAATGTTTATTTTTTTGAAACCATTTTTTCCTGTAGTGATTTTACCTACTCTGTTAAAACTACAACTTGCGAGCTTGAAGCAGTCCAATAGTGATTACTTTGTTTTATTATATCGATCTATTGAAAAGCACAAAGCTACTCAGGCGTCATCTTGTACATGCAGAATCGATTTATATGATGTAAAAATTTCGATAATTTCAATTTCTAGCTACTATAGTGATTCAAGCACTTTTGCCTAATGTCTTAAGAGCTTTGTAAGAAGCAAAATCAATGTTCTAATGAAAGAAATCGGCATAAGTGCATTTGATGTCTTCTGGGAATACAATATCTTTCATTTTTTGCGAGTAATTTCAAAATTAACTTGGAAAAAAGCTTTTATTTTTAATAATCTTTTTCATGGTAACTGGATATATGTAGTGATTTTTGTAGCGTTTATAAGAGCGAAAATGTTTGCTGTCACAGAGAAGTTACGAGGAATCTCAAGGCGTTTGCGAAGGATAAGCGATTGGAAACAGCGTCGGCGGAAAAGACAACCATGCGAGACCTTTCGAATATGTTAAAGAAAATGCCGCAATACCAGAAACAGCTGAGCAAAGTAACAGCTTGAACTGTGTTAAAATTTTTAGGCACTGTTTTAAGATCCAAAATTTAAAAAGTATTTCTTCAATAATATCACTAGATGGCGCTATGTAAGTTTGGTAACATCATTTTTAAAACTGGTAACAACAGTTGACCACCCGAGGTCCCGAGGGAAGCACGGCACTAATAAAGATAACAATGGATCGATTTCAATTGGTTTTCTTGATGAGTAGCTGCCAAAGTTGAAGCGCATTTAGAAACAAACTAAACGAAAAAAATGTGAGAAAATTTTGACAACTACAAAAGTTAATCCTGATAAATAATGGTTTATTAGCTTCGCCGATATGCTGTAGAAAGCATCTGTGTGATTAGTTTTTATAACCCCTCGATTATAGGTGTGATTTTGCTATAAGAACGAGTAAGTTTCAAGTCGAACTTGGCTGTTCTCAAGTATTTGCGATTTTCCAGCCTCGATTTTGCTTGAATTTTTGTGAAGTGGACAGTAGAAAATATAATTTTTGTATATTTATAAAATAATACCGGTACGTTTTCATAAAATAGTCTGCACTGCAAGATTGCTACTTGCAGTATTTGTGTGCATTTAGAACATTGCGAAACAATACAGCAAAAATAGCTTTTTTCGCTTAAATTGGTCTTACATTATTGAAGTACTTTTGCGGGTTGTTCCTAATTATTGCTGACGTTGTTTCAAAATTCTTTGTAAATTTTGAGCCAATTTTTAACGTAGTATGTTTAAAAAGAAGTGTATTGCAACAGTAGTGGCTCGAGGCTAGCTTTTTCTACGGAAGGATACCACAGTATAATAGAGCTTGGACCCGAAACGAAGAAGACCTCTGAACTCTCCATTCTCACGAAATCTATGGAGGATACTTTGTCTTTGGTCTTTTCTCTTGGACACTTTCTCTTGCGTTAAAAAGAAAGAGAGTACTTTCTGTTTAGTCTTCACTTTATTACGGCTCGAAAAAGGGCCCTATTAATAAAGGTTCCTCGGGCTCCAACAATCCCTAATCCACATCAGAAAAGCAGTAAGAGCAATCAAAACCATTGAATCTGTAACGGTTCGCTAACCTAATTGTGGGAAATTGCATATTTCTTAAATAGCTTACTTGTGTAGTACTCGACTCACCTTCACATGGCCGAGGAATGCATGAAGCATTACAACGAGCGAGTTCGCCCTCTCTGCGAGGTTGAACAAGACTTGGCGATGGGAACAGACGTGAACGGGCACTACATAAAGGACCCTGTAAAGAGCGTTATAAAGATATTGCTGGATAAAGAACTGCCACCAACAGATAAAGTCCGAATAATAATGCTCTATGTTCTACTCAAAAACGGTAAGTGTGCTTTTCTGCGCTAGATTTTGCAATGGTATTCATGAAAATATTCAACACCAGTTCACACAGATATCGCTATTGCATTAGTAAAGCTTGTATAACGAAAAAGTTTTGGATGACAATGGTGATTTAAATTTGTTTTTTCACTAACATCTTTAGAATTTTTTTTTCACGAATATCTTGTGCAAATTAGGTGAGGACCGTATTGCAAAAGCTAAGTTGACCCCAGTCTACTTCATCGAAAAATCGAAATAGTACTAAAAATTTATAGACGACTAACAAGACTAGAAAGTTGTAAACTGGGAATTGAGTCGATCAAATTCCTCTTTATAAGCTTTTTAAGCTTTGATAAAATTACCCTTAAACTCTTATAAGCCCTTTAAAATTTTCTCCTAACGCGGACTTTAGATCAAGTTCGCTTTTGCATTATGGCCCTTTGATCTTTTCCAATGTTGAATATTGATTGGCTAAGCCTTCAGATAGGCTATTGATTTTTTCCAATTGCTTTTTCCATTCGCTATATCTTCAGAATAGAAATTCAAAACTTGCTATTGAACTTGTAAATTTTGCACTACTTTTGCTACTTTACTTTTAATAGGCTTATCAACAGTTAATAGGCCTATTATTTTGTGACATAGTTTTGCCATAGACTAAGGTTTGAATGCATCACCTTACTGTATTTATTCGAAGTCAACGGTGTGGAAGATAAACTGTTAATCCACTAATTAGCTTAATTTCCGTTGGTGCATTCTACTAAAAATTACTGCTATGGACTTGTTTTGTGTAAAATAAAAGCTAGTTATTGGATACTTCTAGGTGTCACGTATGACATTATGGTAGTTTGGAAAATCTTTTTGTGCGCTTTTTGGTGGTGTAGATGACGATCTGAAAAAACTAATTGTGCGCTTTCAGATGGGACAGATGACTGTCGCAAAAGGCTTGTTGTGCACTTTTAGGTGTCACAGGCGCGACTCGAAAAAGCTTGATGTGCACTTTTTAGGTGTCACGGATGGCAACCTGAAAAAACTTACGTCCCATGCAGATATTCCACCTGAGGAGGAGCTTGCCATCAATAACCTGCATCACTTAGGAGTTACCGTGAACACAGGAACACAAACCGCGGTACCTTGTAATTGCAATTACATTTTATTCACCAAGTTGCCATGGTCAGGCGACAGCGAAGGGACCTTTCGGTCTTCGAGTCAAGCTGCCACCTGCCCACCACACACGGCGGCAGCTTCACACTGTCTTTTTAATTGCTAAACGTCAAGCAGGAAAGCAGTAAATACCAGTTGGTTTGACCCGACCGGGAATCGAACCCGAGTCTACCGTTTCAGTTGCAAACGCTGTATCCACTCGACCACTGATCGGTTCAACCATTACTTTTGCTTTTTGTAACAAAACACTTAGAATAACTTCTACCGTGTGGCCGTCGTTTAAAGTTGAATAATAGATCATGTAATTGTCAAATTATATTGTAATCTTCACTAACCAGTGCTTAGCTATAACATCACTATGAGCATCAAGGGGTATCTAATATTTCATAGCGGCTGCTTTGAAAAGAGTACTGACTGGAACAGCACAGAAGTTTACCGCTCTGAATTCTTTAGACTTTTTTTTTTAAAACCTAGTGCACCCTCGTTTAGAGTCTTTGTCTGCTTTAGTTCAAAGACCTAATTAATAGTTTTTGAAATATTCTATGTGGTAAATCTGATTGTCTAGATCTCTTTTATTACTAGATTTTTGAAACTTTCCAGAAACTTTTAAAAGATCCAACGTTTACAGTTGTATTTAGGGAAAGAAGCGTTCGAAGTTCGAGCGGCGCGATAGAATTGCGACGTACCAGTTGTCTCGGTGGACACCTGCCATCAAAGATGTTATGGAAATGGCGATTGAAGACAAACTTGACCCAAAACTCTTCCCATTCTTGACAGGTCGTGGATCTGGAGCTTCGGCGTCCGCTGCTCGGAGGTAGGCGTGATTGCAACATGAAATTTGCTGTTTTTTTGCATGCTTTTTTTTCTTTTGTCATCCCACCCTAATCCCAAGTTGTAGATCCCTTGCCACTGTGAAAGGTCCATTTCAAAAATGCATCCTTTTTGGTCGCCAAAGATGTAAAAGGTCATGGGAATCCGAATTTTGTTTTATCTTCGGTTTTCCGCTTCTCGTCAATCACTGTTCTACTCATGAATATTTCCACTTTTTTATTTAGTTTGCCCTTTCGTTTTACTCCTGAATAATGAGTTGCTACCTGGAAGGACTTTTTAGGAGGAAATTTTAACAGCATTTTAATTTTATCTCAACAAACATGTGGTTTGGTCAAAATTGGTGTTTTGACATATCATTTAATGTCAAATCAAATCTAATCTTTTATTATACTTGCTGTATTACGCCGAAGTGTATAACGAGTTTGCGGGGCCCATCTCCGCGTCATTGCGCCTGTGAGTAACACAGCTCCTTTCGAAGAAATGTTGCAGTGGTGGCAAGTCGTTGCCAATACTGTGTCCGATTTGACCAGCCTGAGATTTGAACCTCGGGCCTTCCGCTACAGAGACGAACGCGTTACCGCTCCACCAATTAGTCAAACTTGAGAAAACTTGTGATATGCTTAGCTGTTCTGCTTATCACAAGCAAACCACTTGGAATATTAGAGCTGTGACGTTTTTCTTACTCCTCCCCGAAATTACAGTTTTGTGATTTTGTCAAATTTTCCTCCTATCAAAGCACCTCATGGCCTTATACGCCTTTAGACTAGTTTTAAATTCATTTTGTTTGGTCGCCAACTTGTATGCGATGCGTTTAGTGCTCGTTACCATTGGCACAAAGACAAAGGAGCTAGCGAGTACAAGTCGGGACCTCGGCTCATCATCTTTATCATTGGCGGAATGTCCTGCTCGGAAATGAGATGTGCTTATGAAGTAACAAACGAAATGCGAGCTAAAGGCAACAAATGGGAGGTCCTGATCGGTAAGCGATGTTTGCTTTGGAGTTATCGACCTAGTCTGGTTGTGCCATTAACAGATAAGAGTAACAAAAAATTTAAAAAAAATTACCTTCAAGATTATTATAAATCAATTAAAACTGCAGATTTTTCGACCAATTAGTTGCTTAGAAGTTGAAACGCCTGTTGCCAAACGTTTGATTCCCAACTACTGGAGCCATTGGCTGTAAAATTAGTATTCATAGCTTTCCTACTTGACGTTCAGCTTCAAAAAGTACAGTGAAGACGGTGAACATGTGAAGTGTCCACTGTGGGATTTGGCAAAACTTGATAATTTTTTGTATTTTTATTTTGAGATCTATTACCCGGTTTAGAATATTTTGAAAATTCTATTAATAAATATAAGTATAAGCGAAGTAAAACATTGAAGCCCTAAAAAAGCGATGCTGTTTGTTGAGATTCTGACCGAACTGAACAATGTTCTTTTATGTTTTGTGCCTTCTTCAACCGTGGACAAATTGAAAATCGTGCGTAAAATGTCTTGTAACGTTTGATGTTGTGTGTGACGTCGTGTTGCCATGTGGTAACGTCATTTCAGGCTCTACGTGCATGCTAAAGCCAGTTACATTTGTTGAAGATGTTAAAAATCTTGATTCTCTGAGTTCAGAATAGATTGAAAGCTGTTGAATATGTTTCAAATACTTGGTGTTGTGTTGCCTTATATTCACGATTGCGAATCACTGGTGAAATGGGGTGCTAATTTCTCGTCAATCATCCAGCGAGAATGATTGCTAAATGCTAAATTTCTCCGTTTTGAGTCTTTCTGACCTCCCAAAATATGCTAGAAATTCAAAGTTTTATTGGCAGTCTAAACTCATAGACACCTCTATTTTACATTATCATGTAAATAATCAAATAAACGGATATCGCTGTTTTCACAAAAAAAAAATTTGGATAGAACGAAATTAGAAACAAGATTCCAAATGTGTAGTAAACTATGAAGTACTAAATTCAGGAAAAGCGAGCTTTAAGTACGCTCTGTACTTGTAGTAGATGTAGGCGGTTTGGCTTTGACAGTGTTTTCTTTTCGATTGCAGTACTTGAATACTGTGTGTTTACTTGCATATAATTGCAGAAAGTTTAAACTGTCAGTGAGTATTGTCAATGATTGTTATATAATTTTATTTATATCTTTTTTGTAGTATAGCTCTGGGTATTTTTGCATGCTGTATGTTCAAGTAATTTTTCTGATGTGTTTTTTTTTCATTCCTCATATAACGTGTCACTCATAAGTGGGTCAATACTCGACACTTGTGCAGAATTATGTAACGCAAATTTCCATGAAATTGATCCAATTTGTATCATCTTATGTATGTTTAAACTTTAAAAAGCAAAAACTTTGGAAGTTTTTTTTTTCTTTAAATGGTCCTTTAAGAGATAATGATTTGTAAAAGCCAGCTGACTCGAGGAAAGTTTAAAATTATTGAACGTATGTTAGACACGAACCAAGTCAACTGACTGCGACCCATCTGGTCGCCAACATGAGAGTTAGGTTAGTTGGCGGTCAGTTGTCGACCCCGTTTGACAATTCACACTCCTTTTTGATTCTGCATCCGATGCGAATATGATTCCTGGTGGTAATAAATTTAAAATCATGCTGTAGAAACTTTATGCATTGAAGATACAGTATAAATACAAAGAAAAAAAGAGCAATTTTGCTTACCTTTTCAGACCGGACTGGTTAAAGATATTTAAAGATATTACAATAATCTAACTTCCAACGGAGTGTAAAATAGGCTTAACTGAATTAATTGTGATGTTTTACGCTTAGACCTTATTATGCATTGTTCTAATTTGAAGTATTTTTTTACAAATTACAAAAACTTTTTGATCGAAGACAATTTGAATGAAATTTGAGTAAATGTTTAAAGTTGATAAAATAAAGAAGGAAATGGTCGAGTTACGATGTTTACAATTTCAAGTTACGAGAAGAGGTGTTCTACTGTAGCGAAGTCGACAACGATTTATTTTGTTCCTTTATCAGCTGAATTAACAAAAAAATTTACAAAATAACGAAATCTTTAGCGTATTGAATTTAGTTAACGAAAGCGTAGACTTGGCACTTTCACCGACGTCTTAAATCTGATAAAATAAAGCTATATTCAGTTAACTTTTTCAGTTCGGTGTATTATTACCCACCCACAGCACACATTCACGTACAAATTACACTCACTGGCAAATTAATGCCTTATACTGCGTTTCTCAACCAATAAAAAATTAGTGTATTAATGCACAGTAACATACGATGCAGGCGCAGCGGTGTTGACCACGAATTGATTTCTCGGTCTTCAAGTCAAGCAGTCGCGCTATTTTGAAACTTGCTATTATATCAATAAGTAGCGTCTCCGAATCGCGAAGATATTTTTACTCTAAATTTTTTTGGATGCTATGGTTTACTTGGAAATAGTTAAAGAGAAATTTAGTAACTCCTTTTTTTTGCAGTTTAGAATTGCAAATCAAAGTTTTTCGCCGGCTTTGTCAACAATTTTTAACACTTTTTACTGAAATTGTATCGTTGCTGCTAGGCAATAATTAAGTTTTAATATTGAGGCATATCATTAAATACTTGAATAATCAGTTAAAAATAATCGTCGTAGAACTTGAGACAGAAATATTCTCCTATCCTATAAGTACTTGCTTCAATTAGCGTGGTAAAAATTGTCGATCCAAATTGTACATTTTTTCAACGATTTGGTTCAAAAATTTTCGTATGGTAAGTCATGTTGCAATTATCACTCGGCTCTAATGCGCGAAATAAGCGTCTTTCCAAGGACGCAATGACGCGATGGCGACTAAGCGGGAGCCAGCAACTTTTTAAAAGACGAACTCGACCTTCTAACAGTTGCACTGCACCTCCGCAGCTGGTAGTTGATGTGTGCAAAACTTGCAGTTCAATCAATACAAAGTAGTTTTGTCCGAAGCTTTGTATTATTCATGTGCTGAATGAGAAGCTCGACCTGAAATTAGCGTTGGTAGAACGTCTCGCTTATTATTCACGACGAACAGTTTTCACAAAAATTGAAAATTTGTTGATACAAATGGTGCCTCCGTTGTTAAAGAAAAAACGTTTAGATCGAAACTTTACAACTTTTTTCACATTTGAACCACCCCAGTTAGATTATGTGCAGCTTTTTACAGTAAATCGCTATTTTTAGGTGCACCTAACATGTGGATCCCCGATAATTTTTTATATAACGTCGGACTTCTTGGAAAAGGTACCGGTAGCTTAAACGCATCAGAATATTATTATTCTAACTATGTAAGTTAAGTTTTAGTCATAAAAATGTTTCATTAGACTCAGGTTACTTTCACGTTCCCGACTTAACCATCATTTTTCATGGTTGAGTGGTTGCCAGCCTTTTATGAACTGTGCTCCATTTTAATACTCCCGACACCTGTGATCCCCCTCTTGAAAAAAGATGGGTTGCCAGCCAGGGCGTCCGCAGAAAATTTTTCGGGGAGGGGGGCAATAAGAATAGATCCACTATTAACTACTAAAAACGGAAGAATTTTTGAAATTTGGGAGGTTTAAGAGAGAGTGTGTGAAAATTCAGGGTGGGCATGGTCCCCCTGCCCCCCCCCCTCGCCAACGCCTATGGTTGCCTGAATACTTACAAACCTGACCTGTACCAATTAGAGTGAAGAAGAAAAAAAGAGGTCTCACATGTTTTGCTGGCTATTTTGGTAAGAAGATTTAAGGAGAAAAAGTATCCAGTACTTTTTAAACCAGATGCCTAGCAGCTAGGGTTTCAGTTTGCAATTCCACCTCCTGGTACTCTGTTGTGCTGGCCTTCTTGAGAAACCCGGTGTAAAACAGTCGACCGCATATACAAGTGTTTTATTTTTGAGGCATTGCAAAAAAATCTATATGCCTTTTGGTCTCTGGCGTAACTGGCATTTGCGCCCTAGGCCTGTCCAAATGTGGGTTCCCTTCTTAGAAATGGCCCCCTCTCTAGGTGCAGCAAATTTCTGAAAAAAAGCATTAAGTTTTTGAGGAAGACCTTTTTTCTCTACCAAAAATTGACAGAAAAATGCAGCGAGTTTTTGGTGAAGCTTGCCCCCTGGTTCAAACCTCTAGTTATGTCATTGCTTATGGTACCGTCGGGAAACACCAAAACCCGACTCTTAAACATCCCCGGTGTCTCGTAAACTTAATTAAAGGCTCATGTGCGAAAACTGACGTTGACTTTTAATTTGCTACCCTTAAACGAATATAGGCATTCTAATTTCAGCTGAACTAGATGAATCTTGATTCTTAGGCAGCTTTTCGGACAGAACTTCTCGATAATGTCCTTTGTTTGATTTAGAGTATGATTCTAATGTAGAATTAAAAAAAGAATTGTAATCTAATTAGGTGCAGTGGGCTAAGATCATCAAATTTTGTATGCTCTGCATGGCAGTGGCAAGTTGTAGGTAATACTGTCCTTGATTTTCCAAGTCCCTGGAGTAGAGTTTAGTATGGAGCGGAACTCACTTCCTGATACAGTGCTAGTTGCTGGGCTTGTTATCTGGTTGCCATATTTTTCAAGTGTACCTTTTTTATCGCTTTGAAATTTCTCAAGACTTAAAAGTTGAAATGCTGCCTAAATCTTAACTTGAAAGCTAGGCATTGCAGAAGAACGTGACGCGGACCGAGCATAAGCGCCCGCTACAACGCCACTAAGATGGCTCTGTCAATAATAAGTTTTATTGTGTCCGATCACGATCGCAAAATTAATTTTGCAGATCCATAATTAGCAAACTTTAGTGCAAGATACTAAATAAATTTCTTGCTTGATGCTGATCAAGCGGGTTTGGTGTATGCGTTTGGCGCTGGACCAGTAAGCTAGAGGTTCGATTCAGCTGAAAACTAATTCTTATGCATGGTAGTAAATTCTGGTAATAATTCAGTATTATTTTACAGGAATGAAGTCTTTGCGAAAAAGGATTACTAAAATACTGTGAAGCTCGTTGCTGTGATTTGATTGGCCGGGTGCTTGCCAAATGTCATTTTATTCTACCAACCATCGCACTGTGTTATTTATTTTTCTATTTACATGAGCAGAATTTCAGTTGTGATGTATCTTTTACAGTAGGGTCAAATGCTCCAACTTGGATAAACTTGGACCAACGGCTAATTACATTTGAGAAAAAATATGCAATAATGATCAGGCGAATGTCATAGCTGTGAAGTGATTTTAAGATCATCTCTCTGAATTTAAAGATATTAATTTTACAGCAAAATGAATAGCGGTGTTGAAGATTATAAGTTAATAGTCCGCGATTTATGTTCGCTGTTAAATCTTTGTTGATGCATTCTACTCGTGATTTTGCGCTGTATCAGCTTTACACTTTACGCCTTGCGGCCAAGTAAATATTTTGTATTTGTGATTTCCAGCTCATAAGCATCTTAATTGCAATTTCCAAAAGCAGGAGTATCAAAACAGACTGATTTTGGTAAATTGTCTTGGAAGTATAGCTTTAATCAGCAGAGGCGGAGTGCTCGAGGACGTTCTTAGCCTCGAGGGCACATTTTGGAAGTCCTTGGCCTTGGCCTCGAAGCTTACAAGTCCTCGAAAATGCCCTATCCTCCGCTCCATGACACCATTGTTTTTCGATTGGTTGAAAACAAAATATAACCCAAACTTCTAGTCTGTCGATTCGTTTCCTTTTCTTGTTCAAAAAGTATAATGTGATAGCCAAGTCTTAGTAAAACATATTATTTTTAAGTGGCATTGTGTGAAAGCTCTACTGTAATAAGAGAATGAGAGGGCAAAAGTCAGTGTAGAGTTGTTCTTTTTACGTCCGCTAATACTTCCCGTGCGGGTGGTAGAAACAACGAACCACTAAAACCATCCAGCGCCATAGAAACGCCAGCATTTTTGGGTTGGTAATTCTTAAGTATGACCGGGCCTAACTGGGTGTGGATTCCGAAGAAAAGATATGCGTGATAATGAAATTTAATTTATTATGGATAGCGTATTAAGTATGTTAGTATATCCCTAAGCAGAGTTGTAAGTCTGGCCGGGCTTTTCGAGTTGGGTTCGGGCCCGATAACAACTCTGTCCTTGATATAACTAACAAAACTTATCTTGAGAACGCCAGCATTTTCTGAAAATACATCTGCAAATATTGCAGAAAATTTGTTTTGTGATAATAAAGAACAACTCTCATCACTGGCAGCGGTCTGGGGGCAAAGCTGCATCCGCTGAACAATTTTTATGTTGAAAATTACCGCTAAGAATCCCAAACCATAAACTACGACTGCATCAGAAAAACGCTGCATCCTCACGTTACTTTTTCCTTACGTTAAATTTTGCAAAGTGTCTTTTGGGCAAGTTAGTGAGAAACGTTGACGTCGATAAGAGGTAATTCGCTAAGAATTTTCCAGCAGTTTTTTAACGAAGTTAAAGTTGAATAGTTAACTGAAAAACAAAAGTAACGCAGTTAAAAGTTAATTCGTTAATTTTTTTTTAAATCCATATTAACCTGCAGTTAATGCCCAATAAAATGATTCCATTTCCATACGAGATAAAAATTACTCATTCTGATTTCTGTTATTATTTTGTATTTACTATTGTAATAAAGATAGACAGAGTGGAAGCCTTTTTTTTTTTTTTTTTTTTCAATTATTATGGCATTAAGAGGCATGGTGTAGCCTAGAAATTTAACGGATTAACGTAAACATTAAAGTGGTTTAACGAAAGTTTTAGTTAATAAGTTAACTCAAAGAGGCTTTTCAACTCGTTAATGAAAAACTTAACTTTGTTGTTAACGAGTTAATGCCCAACACTGCTTTTGGCGGTCGAAACATGCGCGCTCATTCATTGTTAGGCAGTAGCATATAGGCATTAGAAGCGAAACTATAGAGAGACATCACGTGCACTAAAACGTAAAAAAAAATTGGCTTAAAAGTTGGATTGGAAAATATGGAAAACTAAAGTTTTTCAATTTAACTTTTACGGTATTTTTTTTTCAAATCGCATTGTAAATCTAATTGTGGGATCTTCAAAATTCAGAAATATTGTTAATTTTTTAAAAAATATAATCTCAAAAATTGTTCAATGGAGGCATGAGGACTTTGTCATCGCCCCCAGAACCCCGTTTTTTCCTAGGACTTGATCTTGCAAATACCGGGTGCGGTACCTCAACTCAGTGTAATAATACAGATTTACAGTATTTTGCAATACTTTTTGATAGTACTATCATAGTCGCTAAGAAATATTTAAAAACTACAGTCGATAAAATTCTGTGAAAAGAAGTCGTTTAACCAAGCAATAAGGTTTATGCTTGAAAAAGTATTAGACAAGTGGGGATCTATAATCAGTGGACGTGTGCTATCTAATCTACTCCACAATCAGTTGCTAACTGGTGATGTTAAGGTCTTAAAAATTGATCATTTTCTCGTTTAGAATTTAGTTATTTTCATTTGCGAGTTACGGCCTTAATTGTTTCATTACCACGATACCGCTACAAAACGTAATCAACATTGCTGCTGACGCGTAAAACTTCAAAATAACATTCGTTATTTTTAGAAACTACTATCTTCGAATTATCAAAAACTTAACGAAATGCAATATCTGAAACAAAATCGAAAATTTGCCGACTATACTTTTAAGAAAAACTGTCCTTAGTCCTTGTTCTGGGATTTTTTTACTTCTTGAACTTGGCCTCGAACGCTGTGTCCTCGAGTCCACTTCTGGTAACCAACTGTTCATACGTGACAGACCATTAGTAGAAATGACGGAGAAAAAAAAACTTAAATTTTGACCTTTTTTTGACTATATTTCAGCTAGATACAGCTTAAAATTGTTGAGGTGCGCTTGAAATTCGTTACTACTTAAAATTGAAACTTTGCCTCATAAGAAAGGTGAAAGCATATTATGTTAATACGATGACATTACCACTGTTTGATGCCAATATTTAAGTTTATTATTGTAGGTCTACTACCTTTATTGCGTTTCTTTCCTGGGCTATTTTCTTTAAATGTTGCTATGCCCTTAAGACAGATGCATCGACACCTGTAAGTGTTATCTCGAGGAATATTGATTGATTATTATTATTGCTAGTACACTTTAAAGCTTTTGTATGCACATCTACTGTGATTTAGACAAAGAGGCCGATTTGGAATACCAAATCAAGGTAATTAATAGTAACTTTGCTTTAATTTAAATTTCTAAATTAAACTTATCAAACGTTTTCCGCTTAAACCAACTAAGCCTTCATTGGGATATTTAACAGGGTATGATATTCTGACGAGAGCTTGATTGGCTCAAGCCGAAAACGTTTGGCATGTTTAAATTAAGCAAGAGTTCGACTCTAACCCAATCTCCCAAATCCTTACTCGAAAGCCAACCTCAAAATCTAACCCTAACTCAAATTCTAATTTCAACCCTTAAGAAAGCTGTGCGGGTAAATACTCCTCATTTTAGCTTTACATTTTTAATTTAAAACCTTACGGTGAAAGAGTCGATCTTTTAAATTGGTATGTTAATTTCAGCTAAGTTGCTGCTGATTTCTTTGTACATTTACTGTGCAATTGGATTTGTGAATTTTGCTGCAATGGTATTATTTTATTGTTTTAGTGCTATATTACTGTGTTGTCTGCACCATAGCGTCAATCCTCCATTTCCTTCCCTTTACTTTGAGCTGTGTTTTTCATTATCGGCTTTTTTACAAAGGTTGCGGGGCAGCATTTGAGTTTAAGCTTCCGCACCGTATTGTTGTTACCAGAAGCATTTTGAAACATTGAGCTGTCGGTTCCATCTACGATGCGAATGCGTGTGTCATTTCAAAAATGCAATAGACTAACTAATAGAATGTCTGCTCTGGTTCGATTTCCGGTCTGGTCAAGCCAAAGACCATAGAAGTGGTATTCACAGCTTTTTTCCTTCACGTTTTGCTGTAGAGGTGCTCTGTGAATTGTAAAGCCTCCACCGTGCATGGGCACTGGGCAGCTTGCCTCTTGAACCTGCAGACTAGCTTCGTTGACACGTAGCAAATATGATGTACTTAATGTGTATGTATGATGTAATAATAAATTTCGTTGACCTTGATCGCTGAGACTATGATTACGTTGCTACTACCACTGAATAATGACTAAGTCGCTTCAATGGCAATTATCGCTGCTAACTGGCGTCAAAAAAGCAGCAAATTTTGTTAAAAAAAATAATCTACTGCAAAATGATAAACTCTTGATCGGAGCGCATTTGTCTAAAATAAGTGCGCCATCGTCGCTTATTCAAAAATAGAGCAGAGGGAAAAATAGGATTAATTTACAGTACAACTTAATTCTTTTTTTATCAAAAAATAAATGAACCACTCCATGAGTTACACTACATCTCTGCCATGATAGCCTACCCACAAAATAGTGGATATATGTGTTAACAAATGATTAGTATTTCGTTACGGTACCGAAAAATAAAACCGAGTCGTGACTGCGGCATTGAGAACTAAACCACCGAACACATAACAGCAAATTGTTTCCTCTACTCTCATTGCATGCGACAGATGGTTCCGTTGAGGAAACAGCTAGCTGGCTACAAGGAAACCTGCCCGCACATATGACAAGATACTCAGCGACCGGACAAGAAGTGATAGAATTTAGTAAAAATTAAATAAAGCACCCATAAAGATTCTCACACCTTCAATGATTCAGTTTATGAAGCGATATAATTGTTATTAACGAATAATTTGTTCCTTTAATAATGAATTGTTGTATACCGGTACTTCTTATAATGGTAAAAGTTTGAGTGTGCTAAAAATTACATTTGTTAAAGAGTAACAAAAAGATTTACACCCCCATTTAAGAAGAGTGCTTAAGCAAAAAAATGTACTTGTTAAAAGATGACTAATGCACTAAATAATGACTCTTCTCCACAAAACTGTTTCGTAAAAAAATTACTAAACCACTAAATGATAATTCTTACACCTTTAAAAATCTACTTGTGCTATCTAAAGGATGACTCAAACACTAAACATTAACTATTTGACCTTCCTCAAATATTCAGTTTGACAAAAGGTAAAATTGAGTTTATAAATGAATGACTAGATCACTATGTAATGACGCTTGTACCTCCTTCAAAGTTTACTTGATAAAAACGGCAAATTGTGTTTTGTAAAGGATGACCTAAGTAAAACTTCAAATGTCAACTTCTACACCTTTAATTATTTTGTATGAAAAAGATGAACTTGAGTTAATTAGGGAATTATTGAGGTAATCAATGTTGACTTTCCACGCCTCCTTCAAAAGTCTACTTGGAGAAGACAAAAAATTGAGTTTTCTAAAGGATGATTGAAATATAGTGTTAAATGAGAACTTTTACACTTAAAGAATGGCTGAGGTAATAAATGTTAACTTTTACACATCCTGTAAAAGTCTACTTAAAGTGACAAAAAAATTGTTGTTCAAAGAAATGACTTGGGTAAAACATTAAATGTCAACTTCCACATCTGCTTTAATTATTATAAGAAACAAACTTTTTTGTTAAAGGATGACTAGTTAGCAAATGTTGACTTTCTACTCCTGCTTTAAAAGTCCACTTTGAGAAGACAACAAAATTGTTTTTTAAAGGATGACTAAGGTAATGAACGTTAGCTTTTACACATTCTTTAGAAGTATACTAGTTAAGACAAAAACACTTTGCTTTCTAAAGAATGACTAAGGTAAAACATTAAATGTCAGCTTCTACACTGTTAATTATTTTAAGAGATAAACTTGTTTACTAAAGAATGACTAAGTTTACTAATGTTGACTTTTTACTACACCTTAAAAAGTGTTCTTGGAGAAGACAAACACTGTTTTGTAAAGGATGACTAAGGTTTAGCGTTAAATGCAAACTTTACACCTTATTTAATGATTTAGTTTAAGAGGTAAACCTAAGTTTGTTAAAAGTTGACTAAGGTAATAAATGTAAGCTTCTACACATCCTTTAAAAAGTCTACTTCAAATAACAAAAAATTGTTTTCTGAAAAGATAACGTAAGTTAAATCATTAAATGTCAACTTCCACACAGTATTTAATTAGGGTTACCATATGTCCTCTCTTTGGAGGACATGTCCTCCTTTTTAAAGAAAAATAATTTGTCCTCCGAGGACGTTAAAAATGCCCTCCTTTTCGGCATTTTGAACATATAAAACAAGTCCACTCACGAAGCCTTTTAGTGTATAAATATATCGTCAGTTAGCAGGCGAGTAGCCAGAAATTTGCATTGAGGGGGGCTGTTTTGGAGGCTGGAAACAACCTCAAACGATCTTGACCCAGATTTTGATTGGTCTGACTCAGGTTGAGTCACTTTTTCTGTCCAAATTTAGGCAGTAGCGTAGCCAAGGGGGGGAGGCTGCAGTCCCCCCCCATTGGCCTGTAAAGTATGCAAAATAGCACGTTTTTAGTGCTTTTGATCCCAATTTTTGCTCTAAAAATGAAAACAGCCCCCCCCAAACGGGATTGAGGAGAAGTTGTGAAAGACTTGCTGCTATTTGGACCAGAAAAGTGGAGTTTTTTTTCTGGAGCGCACCCAAAGTTGGTCAGAAGTGACTGAATTTTGGTGAAGACTATTTTTTTTTTTTTTTTGAGATCACCTAATTTCGGTTGAAAAAACCGTTTCAATTTCGGTGAAGACCCTTTTTTTGGAGATAACGTAATTTTGACAGTAATGAATTATGATGCAATTGTCGCAGCCACTCTTTCTGTAAGTTAAGTTTGGTTAAGACATCCAGATCCAGTTAAGTGTTAACTGGCATATTTTAACATGTGCAGTACTATTGAATTGTTTAGCGAGCAATTAAAAATCGCGCAGTTTTACTTTTGCATTATATATAGCTCATAACGCTAATGTTGAACGTATTTTTTCCTTGATGTAGCCACAGTGGTCAAAAGAAAGAGAGCGATTTCTTTTTGATTCAGTTGCAAGCATCTTAAAGTTGGTTTACAATTTCAATGATGTTACGTGCAACCAGTTTTACGACATTGTTAAAGCTGATTCTACACTACTTAAGAAAGTTAAGGAAACGGCCAAATACTCGTGGGCTAAGTCGAAAAATTAAATGTAATAACACTTTGACCTATAGCTGAAATAATTGTTGCTTTCGTTTGTCTTTTGCCGTATAGGCGATGTAGAACAACTTGCTGTTAATAAATGTCATTAAAAAAGTGTCCTACTTTTTGGTGATGAAATCGATTTGTTTGAAAAGAGGTAAACTTGTGTTTATTAAAGAATGATTAAGGTAATAAATGATTTTGTACTCCTTCTTTACAAGTCTAATTTAAGACAAAAGCTGCGTTTTCTTAAAAATGACAATTTTTGCACCTGTTTTGACGATTTAGTTTGAGAAAAGATAAGGATGACTAAGATAATGAATAATAATTTTTGCAATTTTCATTATTTTCTTTAAAAAAACAAAAAATGTGTTTTCTGAAGAACGATTAAGGTATTCATTGACAACGCTTATTACCACGAAGAAGTAAAATTAATCTTAAGATGACTAAAGCAATAAGTGAAAATTTTTACATCTCCTTAAACAAAAAAATGTGTTTCTTGAAAAATAACGATAGTATTATGACTGCTCTGTCAACTCCTTTAGAATAAAAGATAAAATTCCTTTTTTTTTACAAATGACTTAAGTATATTAAACATTGATTCTTACACCAGCTTTATAGGTTTGCGACAGACAACGAGTGCACCTCAGAAAAATCGAACAGTTGAATTCACTACCTACAAGCCAATAATTATCACGTAATACATGAAAGAGGTTATTTTCTCGAAAATCAAACCAAGCTCAGATCCCTAAGGAGGATTTACACAGTATCCATTTTTCGCCCACTTTCGTCCGCTTTTTCTTCTCCATAAAAAGTATGGTCTTTTTCGTCCGCATTTTTATACGTCCATATTGGCAACAACCAGACAGTCACATACTTAACTAAAAATTTCCGAAAAAAATGGTAAGGAGTAAGAGCCTACTCGGTGCGGATATGGGCTTATAAAAATGCGGACGAAAAAGGGCATAACTTTTTATGGAGAAGCAAAAACGTGCAAACACGGATACTGTAAATTCACCTTTACTCAAAAGCTAGGCTAAACCATCGCCTTACCGTTGAAAGAAGCCAAAAAGTCTTTCACAAACTTGGTGGCAAAAGAAATTTTGCAACTGAAGTCGATTTTATTTTCTCCAAAAACGCATACAAAGCACGAATCGATAGGAAATACTGGTTAAAACACAAATGGCCTACATTGCACACTCCATGGTTGGTACTTGTTAAGCTACAGGGGAAAGCTGCAGATGGACCTCTAGGTATTCAAGTCAAGCAGATAGCCAGTGGAGAAAATACGATTACGTAAGCAGTTGGGAAAATCATTTCATTCACATAATGATCTTTGCAAGGAGTTTCAAACAGATCAAAGAATTTATTTTTAGTTTCAACCGAAATATGCTACCAAATTCTTCCTACACGTTTTAGCCCGGAAGCTTTAGTATTTTAAAAGCGGAATAAAGGGAATCTCTTTACATGACCGCTAAGAAGGTGTTTAATGGGGCGAACAAAATTATAGTGAAGTTTTATAATCATTAGAGAAGGTTGGTAGAAAGATTTAATTTGATAGCGACGATGGCAACTTGAAAATATTATTGTGGCCAACCGTTTTGTTCACGTTCAAAGAATGTATGACGTTTATTATTTCATTAACACTTTCAAAAAGTGTTAATGCTTTAAGTTAAAGCGAAAGACGTCTAATAAATTGTCATACTTTTAAAAAGATGGATGAAAAAAGGCGATTTGTCAAATGATGTCACTTAAATTAACGGAAGTGTCAGAGCGGGGAATTTTTCGGCTGAAAATTTGGCGATTGAACGAAAACAAACGATTGGTTTAAGTTTTAAGTCATAAAATTTGGTTTGGGAATCAATAAATACTTTAACATTAATGAAATTGGTTGCCTTAGAGCGGAAAATCGCGTGAAATATGTTCTATATTTTGGTACGGTCATTTTTTTTGGAAAATACTAAAGTCGAGTCAATTTTCGGATAACAAAAAATTCCAAATGAAGTTGAGTAATTTTTTTTTCAATTTTCTATTGATAAAATGTCAAGTTTCATTGGCAAAATTTTCAAATTAAAAAAATTAAATCGTGATTGTCAAATTTTCGAAAATTCAAAATCGATTTAAGTAGATATTTTAAATATGTAGTAAAGCAGTCACCTAAATTTACAGCACTCCACCCGACTATATGCAATATGCATGGATTTTTTCTCTCTTCTTTGGTGAAAGCATGATTGATTGCAGACTCGCACAAACAACAGTGTTTTTACAATGAACTGACTCCACAGCGAATCCGTGACTTAGCGACGGCAATCCCACGAGATCATCAGGCACTATTATAGATGCAAACAGCTCATTTAAATCACGTTGCGATGCATTCTATTAATGCATTTTTTCAATACTAGCTAAACAGAAAAACATGACAAACTTTTCAAAGCACAGCAAGTGAAATAAAAGCAAGACGTCGAACAGCGACACAAGTTTACTAATGCACTTCCGTTTTTATCCTTACCATCAAATCTCTTCATCAAGAATTTGTATCTTTATCAATTCACTAAATCTTCGCTCAACGATCAAAAGTTAAAAACTTAAGGAAGACGACGTCTTTTAAAGTGCTTGTGACATAATTATATTGATTTAAACAGTTTTTCATTTAGAATCAGAGAGCAACTCACATGCACAATTTGAGTTGCCAATATTTTGACCAAACTCAAAAATTAGGCAATGATGTCATCAACCTCACAGAGATTTTGCTTTATACTGCTATAGAAAATAAAGTAGTAACCAACGATTTAGTTCTAGCAGAATAGTTAATTCAGTACGGATCGTCTATTAGCTAGCGTCTGACGCTGTCCAATGACAGGAGGATAAATTTGAACCACAGCTAGGCTATACTCACGGCAACATACAGTACACAGGAAAAAAGCTTAGCTTTGAATTGAAGTGAAAAAAGCCATTTACATTAAAAACCAAGGCTCGAAAACCGGATATGGGGAAAGTCTCAGCTTCAAAACATTGGGAGCTTTGATGGCTTAAAACAAAGTCCTGCCAAGTTTGCTACTAAATTTGCCCAAGTAAAACTACCAGAGTAATAACGTAATTCCATACACAACGGTTGACGAAAATCATGATTTTTTAAAACACCATAAATCATATTTTAAATCATTTAAATCAAGTGTTATGATTTTTATTATTTTTAGGGGTACACTTTTAGTGTGTACCGATAGTTACTGAATGATTCAAATTAATTTAAACATATTTAAATGAAATCAAATACATAAACAAACCAGTTTGTGCTAAATCAGTAACTATTTTACTTTTTTTTTTAAATGGTTTTGGTACATATAGAGAGAATATCGTTCATGCATTCAATTTGCCTGCAAACTATTCAATAATTTTGAAAAACAGTAACTGTTATGGAACAAAAGTAGCTTGTCAACAATTGAAATTTTCTGTAGTAACTTTCTTCATTAGCTCATTTAAATAATGATTTAAGTCAAACAACCCTGACATCTTTCGTTCGAACTATGGGGCACGTGCAAATATAAAAAAAAGGAACAAAAATAGCATATATGCTTACGCCACCAATGCCTTTTTCTTGGCTGCCTGGTATTCAACAGACAGCTCTAACTACAAAAACTTGAACCAACAGCAACCGCAAAAATTACAGTAAGGCATGAGTTCCTAAAATTTTCCTCACAACTTCTTAACATGATACAAGCCGCAAAGAGTTGCATTTGCTTTCAACCCTTGGCTTTCATCAAAATTGCATAACTATAAACATCAAACTTGTTTACTCGACCGCAAATCAAGGGTCTCTCAGTCTTAACGAATCACTTATAATCTTCCAAGTACCGTCTACATTTGTGATCGTGAAATTTTGAGTAAACGCTCGCATTGGATGATTATCATATTTCACTGTTCCTCCAGCCGCAATTAACATCGTCTCTTTGCCGTTGGTAAATTGCGACAAAATAGGATGGCAATCGAACCAGTCCAGATGATGGAAACCGGAAGGCAAATCCTGAAATTGTAATTACATAGGTCTAAAAATTCATCGAGAATAGATGGGATCAGCCACAAAATTGGGAATCACAAACATCAATTCCGTCGAAAAGACATGAGAGGCAGTAATCTGCTCAGTCGCAAGTGTTAATCCGAGAAACAATCAAATACTAGGCTAGAAACTCCACTAAAATTCACTGCAAACCGAGGATCACTATTAAGCCATCATAATTACAATGTTCGCATAGGCTAGGAAAAATTGAGTGATAACGGCACCAGCAAACTCCGAAGCATAACTAGATTGTGAAGTCATAAAGCTCAGTCAATTTCTTGACCGAACTACCATGAAGCAAAACAGTCGTGCGGGAAAAAAAATTATAATCTGTATAAAAAATGAATTTGGGGATTATAATAACCCTCTATGCAATTGCATGCTGAGCATTGCACGGATGGTTGTTATATTCTCAAAATTCATTTTTAATACAGAATATAATTTTTTTTCCCCGCACGGCTATTTTGCCTCATGGTAGTTCGGTCAAGAAATTGACTGAGCTTTATGACTTAACAAAGTAGTTTTGCTTTCGAGTTTGCTGGTGCCGTTATCACTCAATTTTTCCTAGCCTATGCGAATATAGTACATCAATTACATTTTTTAATTCTGAACGTCAAGCAGGGAGCAATGAATAACAATCTTTTAGCCTTTTTACAAAGTCTACGTTTTCAGTAGCGGACACCATTTCACTTGATTACTTCAACATTGATCGTTGAAAAGCTACTCGATTATCGTATTTTTTAACAGCAGTGTTGGAAGCTATTCCAGCTGGTCACCATTCTGGCAATGGTCAGTGTTTTAATAGCCCAGTTCGTCACCCGAAACGGATTCGATTGCGTTTGGAATTCCAATTTCAACTTCAACTTTTTTTCACGTATATTTACTGCTTGTTCGGAGCTGTCAGCAGAGAATCATCGTAAAGCGTCTTATCAATGCACGCAATAACGTAACCAGGGTCAAAGTTGAACAGAGATCATGTGATTACGGTGGTCCTCGCTTGGTAGGAGAGAAGATGATATTTTAGATGTTCCTTCATCTTTTGACCATGACTTGACGATTACTCGCCAGTCAATTTTATAGGCATTGGTTAGTATTCAATAAAACTTAAATAACTCCTTTTTATGCAAAAAGCTACTGTGCTTCGTATTATTCTAATGAAGGTCCCATAACAAAGATCGGCAGTGATATTGGCCAATAATAGTTCTAAAAGCAATACTAAAACTTCAGAAATAATTGTAATTATCTTTTATTCACCACTTTATACTTGGTCAGGAGACAGCATAGGGACTTTTTAAGCTGCCACCTGCCCGACTGTCTATCACACACAGTAGAGGCTTCTCACTGTCCCTTTAACTGCAGAAAGTCAAGCAGGAAAACTCTAATACCAATATAGTCTTTGGCTTGACCCGACCGGAAATTGAACCCATGTCTGTCGTTTCAGCAGCAGACGCTCAATCCACTCGACCACTGATGAGTTGCTTTTTCAATAGAAAAACCAACCTGTAAATATTTTTCTACGTTTGCTTTTCCTTGCACACCATTTCCTTCCCAAACCAATTGCGCCGAATCGTGATATAATGGACCAATTTTCTAAACAGAATAATGCTATTGTTAACAAATAAAAAATTGAATGCTGCAAGTGGGAGAAATGTTCTTCTATGTTAATAATAATTTACTTGTGATGTTTTTGACGTTTGCGTTAAAGGAAAAATGTGCCATTCTAGCATTTCGCATCATGACAAATTAACTGTTGGAAAAAGTATCATACCACTACATAGAAATACGTGCAAAAAACTGGAGTTGACAAACAACATACGAGCTAATATTAGCTCCAACACTAAACAAAAAAAACAGTTTTACAGTCAAGCTATGCAACCTAAGAGATTCCTTCATAGCATTTTAAACTTTGAAACAGAAAAGATGGCTTTTGCTCTAACCTAAATCAGAAAAAACTAAAAGAAAACAAATACTATTTTGTACATTCTAAAAGACGTTTTGGTTGACCCAAACCATTATATATCAATCGTATTGAATAGAACATATAAATACGGTAATATCCTATTTAAATATCTATTAAGAATACAATAGACATACGGTTTTGAAGTGAAATCGAAACGCCTCTTAAAATATAGTACTAGTCAAATTAAAGTAATGAACCTATTGCTTAAAAGGACATTCAAATCGAAAAACTTTTTGCTTGGTTTTCTCTCAAAATTTTTTGACAGATCTGAAAACGAACCACCAAGTTTGAGCTTTCTACGATCTTCCGTCCCAAGATATATTAGTTTAGATTTCCCCGCAGAGAGACTTTTTTCTCCAAAGATATTTTGCCAGGGTTGCAAATTAGACGCAAAATTCAAAAAGTTACTGCAAGTTCCTAATTCTCAATCAGTGTTTTTCAGTAGAGTTGTTGTTGATACAAAGTAAAGGGTCAGAATCGTAAATTAGCTGCTTTTCATGTTAAATGTAAGCCAGATTTCCAGAAGTTAATCTTCTGTCACAATACTGACGAAATGGCAACATTGAAGAAAGAAGAAATTGATGATTTTGAACAGAATATTTTGAAAAGGGGAAGACGTAAAAAGTTCAAGTTTAGTGAGAATACATTTTAGTCAACAATAAAAAACTTGCATTGACTGCTCTTTTACTATTATTTCTCAATGCTAATTCTATTTTGATTTTTTTCCAAAATTATTATCAGACTCGCTGTATCGCGCCAAATCCTGCGTGAACACATTGGCGACCATCTCTGCGCTTGGATTCCAGAGCAAAAATCTTTTACGAAACACTATATTCCATTAAAGCAACCCCAGAATCAAACCCAAGATCTCGCAATAAATCCGGTAAAAATACTGTAAACTCCTAAAAAATTGAATAATCCAGTGGTGCAGATTCTAGCTGAATTTTGCATAGAAACGTACGTGTCTATTTTTGTCGAAAGTATCGTAAAACAAAGTGCAAAACTTCGACCCAGCGTTGGCTGCTTCTTCGATCTGAACTTTCACATCCTGTAAAAAGTTAATTTTGATTAAATTTTTGAAGACATGATCAAACCTCAGTTTTTAGTAATTTAAACTATCTTACTTGTTTCAACCAGCAAGTGATATGGATTGTGTATTAATTCTATTAATAAAGATACAAAATCGATTAAAGTTTATACATTGATCAAAAACAATGTTTTCTTTAAATAAATATATTATTTATATATTTCCAACAAAGTATATTTTATCATAAAAAAAACTTTTAACTAATTATGAGTTGAATCTGTTTGTTCAAAAGATTTTACTAAATTTCATACGTTTACTAGCTATTCAATCAAACAACTTAATTGTTATTCAGTTTGAACTTAATGAAAAAAAAACTCAGAAACAAAAATCTTTAAAATACCTAACACAAAATCAAAAAAACAACAACCTTTTGTTCTGCCATCACAAGCTAACCACAAGAAACGTCGACGCAGTTTAAAAGCAAATATTTAATCCTACAACCTTCAGTGCAAAATTCTGTAAGTATAAATTACTAAATTAAATTAGGTTTTCGAGATTGAAAGCAATCACAGCAACTTTGAAATAAATATTAAATACTGTAACTTCCCAAGAAGTTCCTTCTAGCCCATTCAAATGATAGCTACTTCACTAGAAAGACACAAGTGTTCTTTGGATGTAAACAAAACTATTTTAAACATGGTTTGCATAAGATTATGAACGCGTTCTGGCAAATCAACCGAAACATAACATGCATAGCATCAAGCAGGTTGAAACTAATGAATAAATTTGATCTGTGATACTTAAAAGCGTAAGTCGGACTGGGCGTTTCATGTTGGGGTTGGGCTTGAGATTGACAAAGGGTCTGGCTTGATCTACGTAACTACCAAATATTTTAGCCTTTTAGATGCTAAGTAGATTTGAAATAACATTGCAGCAATGATTGATAACTTCGTTTAAACATTAATTCGATTATTATTGCGCTATTATATTTATTGCGTCACAATTGATCAGCAGTACGCAGTTTTATTTTACCTGCATACCAGCAATAACCGTACACATGTTTTTAGATCTAACTAAACTTTCGAGCTTTTTTGGGCATAGTTTTGGCTTTAAATCACTTTCGAGTTTGGGCTTATGGTTTCAGGATCGGGCCTGTAGCCCTGTACTAGTCGGCCCGTTTACAACTCAGCTTAGAAGTAAATGGAAGTTAAAACAATGGCAAATATTTGAGGTACATGCAAGGTTAGGCTGATACAGCATTAGTATCGTGTAAACGTTTAAAGTACTTTACAGTATACTTCGTCGCCACAAACCTTTGTCTTCAAGGTAAGTAGTCTTAATATTTTTTTGCTAAGTTGCCTTAGCCAGAAAAAAAATTTTTTTTTGAAGCTTTGACCAGACTTCTCGATGTCTACAGTCCACACAGCCCTTTTTCAATTCATAAATTCAAATAAACAAGCTGTGACTCGTACCACTTTTTAAGTGAACCCATTAGTTTGACTTGCTAAAAATTGAACATCTATACCATTTCAGTAGCACACAAATTGATTGGTTTTACAATATGCACAAAAAAGTGGTTACAATATATGATATACAGAACAAGTCAAGGACTTTACAGCTTTTAAGTAAATCAAAACGGAAAAGAACAAAAAACTTCCTGCTTTAGTAGCTAAAATAGTCTAACAACCATAAATCCCAACTTTCTGTTAAATTGCTTAATCTATTGCATCTCACATCTAGTGTGTCTTCTTTACGACTTTTTGAGCATTTAAGAGAAAATCCCTACAAAAGAAAAGGTTCTACTACTAAGTCTGATCATATTCTCCAGTCAAATGAAATGAGTCCAACAAGAAGGTTAAAGTCATGTCAAAATATTTCGGAGCAGAAAATATGGGTGTAGTATCAGTACTTACTTTGATTAGAAATATTAAAGCTAAAATTACATACCAGTATCGTATTTTTCTGAAGTATTAAAAAAAACATTACAAAAAGTATTAAATTCATTTTGTTTCTTTCCATTTTTTAATGAGCTTATTACCAGAACAGTAATAGATACGTAGCATGGTCCACATAGTTCAAGATAACCTACTCTTTGAGCTGAACTACCTGCATATAAAAACGAACAAGTAATGTAAAAAGCATTCCGACTATTGAAGTATTTAGAAAAAAACAAAAAACAGCACCATTCTATAATAGTAAAGTACAACTCTAGTCAAATATTCAATAATTTGTGATTTTGATTTCGCTGTAAGGTGGAGGATAATTAATTTTGTCTCTTAGATTCATGCTTTGCAAAAACAAAACATGCAATCAAACACGTTTTGTAGTTAAAGAACCGAAAATGGTAACACAACAATAAATAATTTTGAGGAAGGGGAGGTAAGAGGGGCAGTGACAGTAAAATGGTGATCCATAATCTCAATGAAGAACAAATAACAATTAATATTCGAATAAAATGCCAAAAATTTTGAAAGTACAGTACGAATACCACACTACAAAGTATATCAACTCAAACCAGAATAACCACTAGTAAATAATTACTTCACTATGAGAATGCTTAAGGTAAAACTGCTTAAGCTAAAACAAACAACAATAATTACTGCATGCATACATAAAGTGGCAATGATATAAAAAGAAAAAACAAAGCAAACACAACAAAATCACATTACGTTATTTGACCATCTATTCAAAAGTTTTATTTTTTTAAAAAATGTCAATAACTTAATGAGAATGCTTAAGCTAAAACAAACAACAATAATTACTGCATGCATACATAAAGTGGCAACGATATAAAAAGAAAAAACATAGCAAACACAACAAAATCACATTACGTTATTTGACCATCTATTCAAAAGTTTTATTTTTTAAAAAATGTCAATAACTTCAGTAATATAATACACAGGTACTGAATACACATTCGTTTTTTGTTTTTTTTCAACATAAACCCTATAACTTCTCGACTTAACTGGTTCCAATATTTATTTTTTACGTTACAACTGCCATTATAAGACATTACAACAACACCTGTAATGTCAGAAAGGTTTTTCTACAAATGGGATAACTGATATGGACGTGAGTAACTTCACCACTTTTTAGAATGCTAAATTCGTAGAATGTACAAAAAAGACAAAGAATAACCTATACTCATACTGCTGATAACCTGTTGCTAATTTTTGATTCAATTCATCAATACTAACCTCCAGCATTTTAGCATTAAAAAATATTGTCAAACATTTGCTTAGAAATCAGAAATTACCAGCTTTTAATAACAATTGACGAATAAAGCTGAAATCATGCACACAAAAAAGCATTTACAAGTAAAACATCACAGACATAGTGCTTTGTTTTAGTGGTAGCAAAAGCAGTATTTTCAATATAAAGCATTTATCATTGAGATCAATTTGAAATATAGTTTAACAATTTGATTTCGAAACAAACAATCCAACTGCAGCTCATACGCAATGCTTACCACATATCATGAGTCATTTCCTTAATCACAACCAACAAACATGAGGATTACTTGAAATAGAACAATAGGTAATATTTTATGCTAACTGTTTTAGTGTACACACAGAATCGTCGGATAAAATCTCAAACATCATACAGCAACAAATTTACAAAAATTAGCAAGTTTTCTATGTAGTGTGCATGATCACATAAAAGTCATAACATACTTAAAACCTATTTGCAGTTTCCAATGTAACTTTGTCCTGCGATTTTGCCAACTGCAACAGCAAATCTTGCTGCTGCTTACGAACAACCTCTTGTTCAACTGATCCATCAAAACCAAGTCCTTCTAACAACTCGGCAGCGGTGTTTCCTTCAGCACCCAATAAAACCACCGACAATGCAGCTGAAACACTGTAGGGAGAAATGAACACATTTTTAGAACCATTTTTACAGTTTGATGATTAAATTGAAAAGCAAATTTAAAAGCTGCTTTCTCAGCCAATATGCTCTTAATAATCGGAATATTTACCGAGATTTTGATTCACAGTTTACACAATTAAATTATCGCAAGTATTCACAAACTACTGGCACGCAAATTATCAACACTTAATTATAACACACATATTTAGTTTAAATAATGCAATTTTAAAGCTCTGTGAAACAAATGAATGAAAAAACATTATCAACATATGAAGCAAAACAAGTGCAATGATAGCAAACTGGTGTTAGAGATTATATTAATCAGAAATCAACTGCAGGACAAAAAAGCATATTATTGTTCAGAGCTTAAAACTACAGTAGCAACTGATGAGTACTTAGGACAAAACAGACTGTTGTGGTTTTAACCTTTTACAGTAATTTTTATAGTTGAAATGTGCTTTGCCAGTTACTGTTTCTTTAAATTCAATGATGCAAAAAAAATGTTTTAGTTTGCTCAGACCAGTAGTTTTGGTGGTGACATACATCTAGCCATAAACAAAACTGATCCAGTGGGATTGTGCACACTTAAAAACATAAATGGATGATCACATGTAATTCGTATCGGTTGTGGCTTTTTACTTGCACACAAATCCAATATTCTAGCACCAGTAGCAGCAGCTGCCTCAGCACCTTCTTCATTAACCTCCAGAAATGCTTTGTGAAAAACTCCACTAACAAACAAATCTTGTTGACTTGAAATCATGCTAAGATTTGCTTTGCTTCCAAAAACATCACAAATTCCCAGTTTTTGTAAAATAGGGATTAGATCTAAGCTAAATTCGAGCTTTATTCTTGGTAGACAAAATCACTTCTTGAAGCACCGCTAGATTTGTTAAATGCTTTAGGTTTCGATCAGATAATTTTTTTCTGGTGCAGCTAATCCAAATCTTTCTGTAGGAACAAGCAAGACCATTGAAATCGTTTCACCTATATACGGTAAACTTACAGCTTGCACACTACCAGCAAACTTTTGTCCCAAAACAGGTCACCACAAACGCTCTTTTTTGAAACAGCAAGACAGGTCAAGTGAACATGTTTTAAGTAGCCTAATAGTACCGTAGCTGTTATTTCTGATAAAACGAGAGTCGATTTGATTCACAAAATTTTTTGTGCCTCCCCAAACACTACTCTGGCGCCGGACCTGCTTTGAAATACTCCTGTTTAATCAGAAGATTACTAATAGGTAATTGTCCAAAAATAAGAGTTGCTAGGAAACAAACCAATTATTATTTTGCATTTTTTTAAATGAGTCATGAGCAGCAGAAATGAAACACATTGGTGCTGGTGAAAAGCCTTGCTGTTACTTTTCAATGGCAACAATTTACTTAAGAGGTTAAAAATGAATGGGCTACTCAGTAGTCAGTAATCAACTGGTATCCCAATGATAATTTTGTTCTGAACATTATACAACGGCACAACAGGGTTTTGTTTGCTCTGGTACATCAGGTGGTGAAACAAATCTTCCCATTAACAAAATTGATCCAGTGGGATTGTGCACACTTAAAAACATAAATGGATGATCACATGTAATTTTTATTGGCTTTGATGCAAATGCACTCTTTGTTCTCAAAACGACAGCAGTAGCAGCAGCTGCCTCAGAACCTTCTTCATTAACCTCCAGAAATGCTTTGTGAAAAACTCCACTAACAAACAAATCTTGTTGACTTGAAATCATGCTAAGATTTGCTTTGCTTCCAAAAACATCACAAATTCCCAGTTTTTGTAAAATAGGGATTAGATCTAAGCTAAATTCGAGCTTTATTCTTGGTATTGACAAAATCCCTTCTCGATGCACCAGTAGATTTGTCACATGCTTTAGCTTTTGATCAGATAATTTTTTTTCTAGTGCAGCTAATCCAAATCTTTCTGTAGGAACAAGCAAGACCATTGAAATCGTTTGACCTACATAAGGTAAACTTACAGCTAGCACACTTAGTTCAGGATTAGAATGAACTTTGAAAACCTTCTTTTGAGTCATCATTTGGACCTTTGCTACATGGTTTTTGCTGACAAAAAAATCAAATGGTTTTGTGTTTTACTTTGCAAATTTGTGCATCCAATCTCCCTTGAAGTAAATAGCATTCACAATGACCAATTGAGTCAAGGAGTTCAATGATCCAGGTAGAAGCAAATTTTGTATTTTGCTTTCTCTTCAATCCATTTGTTTATATGCTCTCTGGATTTTTCACAATTTTCTACAAAATCAATCGATTTTGATTCACTTTCATAAAATTTGGCTGAGTCTTCCGAAAACTCTTGATAGAAGTTGGCAAGATTGTTCAATGAAAAGTTTATTTGCAGTTTCCAATGTAACTTTGTCCTGTGATTTTGCCAACTGCAACTGCAAATCTTGCTGTTGCTTATGAACAACCTCTTGTTCAATTGATCCATCAAAACCAAGTCCTTCTAACAACTCGGCAGTCGTGTTTCCTTCAGCACCCAATAAAACCATGGACAACGCAGCTGAAATGCTGTAGGGAGAAATGAACACATTTTTAAAGTTCTTTTCACAAAGCTGCTGATAAAATTGAAAGGCAAATTTGAAAGTCAATTTCTCAACCATTGTGTGCTCTTGCTTCAATAGATTTTAATTCAAAATTGAACTATTGCAGTTCTACATGAATACTCTGAAGCCTAAAATCAATTAAGAGTTACCGGTACATACATGATCACATACCTTCAATTAAATTTCTGCATCATATACAGTCGGATGGGAGTAATTATTGGACAATTTTGAAAAATTTTTACTAAGTTAAGCATTTGAGTTACACTAAATGTATAGAATACATGGAACACCTATCCCTTTTCCAGTACGAAATTAATTGCTTGCTCTGTATGGTATATCTAGGCAGAAATGTTAACATTTTCTTGTCCAATAACTACCCCTGTGTTTGGGGTAATTGTTGGACACTACTCGGGTAAAGGTTGGGCAGCACTCTATTAGTCAATTTGTATGTATTAAAAAAAACTGAAATATCAGAAACTTGAGCAGAATGAATTAACATCTCAACAACTTACTTATATCACAAAAAAGCACAACGTTTGTGATACTAATACATTAATTTAGCATGCCAGTACCTCCATGGAATGTATCATTGTTTAATTTTAAAAATTACAACCCACCTAGTTTTGCAGTAACATGCCAGTTACAATGCCAGTGTTTTGGTCATGCGATAAGTTGAATTGTGAGAAAATTTTACAATATCTTCTAGTTTTAACTTTGATAAATTATTCTGTGGTGATGTTCACAGTTCAATATACGGTTTGTAGCACACATTATAACATAAAACCTTCAATAAAACAATGAAGAGAACTTTTAAAACTTTTTACAAACAAATCAGACAACAAAAATAACAAATTTTTACAATCTAAAAAATTGTTTTTTCACTTTCTGCTATTGCATGTTTCAAAGCAGTTTCAGTCCATACTTTTTTTGGTCTTGGCTTGTACTTTCACGCCATTGCAGCTAATTACTTAATATAAACCACTGCTATACCATTTATGCAAAATAATCTCTAAACACATCAGTAGTTAGATACTAAATTTGTTTAGTAGATGTCCAATAATTACCCCATTTTTCTACTTATGACAGGGGTAATAATTGGACACATTTTAAAGGCAACCTGACAAAGCAGTAATTATGATTCAATCATTATCATGTGATTCATATCAACTCCTGATAGGGTTGCCAATAATTTTTTTCAAAATGATAAAAAGTGTTTTCAATTTTAATGAATTACTTTTTCAACTTAGTTCCACTTTTCATGAAATTTTGACAACCTTGCTTGTTAGTACATTTTTTCACAGAACAAAGAAGAAAAATTCTTACTTCATGCTTTTACGATACCAAAGGTCAAGTTCAGAGACCTTTTCGATTTCATGGTTTTATCTATCCAAGATTAACCCCATCTTTTAACTGTCCAACAATTACCCTGTCCAACTACATGTCTAATACGAGTCCGAAAGTGTATTAAATAATAGAAGAAAAACTAATATGGCTAGATTACATAAACCAAGAAAACAATCAGAAGCCATATACACTTACACAGTAGCACTATTGACAGTCATCAAAGCCAAATCAACACAACTGCTGGATTTTTGCACTTTTTAGTGTTAACAATTTATGAAGAGCAACTTTATCAACAATATAACTATTAATTGCTACTTAGCATAATCTAGAGTAAATTAGGCAACAGTCAGAGACTTAAATCGATTAAAAACAAAGTAACATATGTTTCAGACCATAAAGTACACTTACCGGTAAAATACTAAAAATTTCAAAAAAAAATGAAGGTGCGCCATATACTCAGGTGCACCTGATACATGGATCACGTGCAGTGATGGAGTACTCAAGTACAGTACTCGAGTACCATTGATGTAGTACTCAAGTACAGTACTCAAGTGATGGAGTACTCAAGTACATTACTCGAGTACCATTTTTTGAGTACTCGTACTCGGAACCCCAGGTACTCGGCTGGTACTTGTACTCGAAGGTCAATGTACTCGGTCAAAAAAAGAGCCGAGTACACGAGTACATTTGGCCTTCGCTAAAAGAAATAAACAAAATTAATATTTGATAGTAAACAGCAGCCATTAAAACCCGCTAATTTATTGAGTTGCTTTTGCTTGAATCCATGCAGACCGCAGCTGAACAAACAGCTTTTTAATGGTGAGATCGAGCAAAGTCAAGCGTTGGAATGTGGTAAAGTGATTGGGTCGACAGTGCATAGTATTGTTTGACAACAAACGCCTTTCTGCTGCAGAAAACGTGTGAAAGTTGCCGCAAATTTTGATTTATTTAGCAATTAAAGTTACATAACACAGAAACCGAGCCATGCGTGTTGTACAAAGACGGCATCAGTTGGGTTAGCATTTTACGGTTTCAGCTCAAATGTTGATAGATTATTTTCTACAGTAGATGTATTACTGTAATCTCCCAATCCCAAATAATAGTTTTACTGTGGTATTGGAAGGGGTATCCGAAAGAGCATAGAGTTAGATTTGCAGGCAATATTTTCAGTGTTAAATTTAGGTCAGATAGAGATAGCTTAGTTGCATAGTTATTCGGTAGCTGAGTTGTAGCTGTAGCCAAAATTTTTACTTTTTTTTGCAAGAAATTGATAAAATAATAAGTCAAGTCTTTTGATAACATATGTAAAATGCATTTGAAATATTAATATGACTAAGCACTAATTAGAATTATTTTATAAAAATGGATGTTAGATTTGAAATTAAATAATAGAACAGTAAACAGGTAAATATACAGAATAAAAATACTGCTCTAAATTACAGCTGTAGCTAGTAGCTGATATTAAATGGCAGCATTATTTTATGCTCACATTACTTAGTCACCTCTTTTTGAAATGCAGCATTATTTCGAGAACATTTACTACTACGTCATTTGCAGTTTAGTTTTACTAGTTTTAGATACTCTTTGCTTAAATGCATAGAAGGGCACAAGTCCGTTAATTGTTAATCCATTAATTACGAAGCTAACTTTTTCATTAAATCGTTAATCCATTAAAAAGTTTTTTCATGTTAAAGGATTAAATTAACTTCCGTTAAGTTCTGTTAACTTCCATTAAGGTTTTTATTGCTAATATCTTGGACCATTCATTTATCATAATGGTACAAATCAGTTGGCACTGGTAACACTTGTTGCGAATTAGCTTGAGCTTTATAGAAGAAAGCGAAGAAAGGAGCTCTTTTTAGTGACAAATAATAAGCTGCAGCCTCATAGGTCTATTAATTATTGCTGTCCGCAATTTCCAAAGATTTTCCAATCGCAGCTTCATTAGTGCATTTGAACTTATTTTTGTCTTGAAATTAGATTAGACTGTAAAATGTAATTTCCAAAACACAAAAAGACCACCATAGCAAAATTTTTTTCCTTACAATCAGCTCAACAACGCCAATACGTGTTCTAAAAGCAAGTTAACATAAAAAAATGTATATTACACGCAAAATATTAACAAATTAACAGACTTTAATAAGTTCCGTTAATTAAAGCAGAAAATAATGGATTAACGTTAACGGAGGTGTGAAGTTTGTTAACGGACTAGTGGTTAACGAAGCTAACGTTTTGCATTAACTTGCCCACCTATGATTAAATGTTAATTGAATATAACATTTAATCGCAAAAGCTCTCAAAAAATTGTTGTGGGTAATCGTGTTTGGATTAGAGGACTTTGAAAGCTTATTTGTGATTGAAAGAAGCATATGGTATATGAGGTGTCGCTATTAAATAACAAGCCTGGTGACATAAACCAATTTTATTGAAGAAAAAAAGGTCGGTTTATTTTGTTTCCCCTTTGATGTATTCTCTCTTAGCATCAACACAGCGTTTCATTCGGATCTTCATAAAAAAAACAGAACATGACAACACCCTTAATATAAAAAAAAAAAAAACAATTGACATTGCCTTGAATTTTGATTTTGCTCTATTTTGCTTTTTTAATTCGAGGTGAATTTGCAGTTTTCCAATGCATTGACTGCCTCTTTGTCTCTGGGTCGTACTGGAAAATTCATCTCTTATTGCAGGTACAGTAATCACACTGTCTAAAAATTTAGGGTTTACTTCAATTTGTTTTGAAATGTCAGCACAAATCTCTTGGCGTTTTTTCTTTTTGATCGCTAGTTAAAAGCTTTGAAACAACTTGTGCACAGACTTTTGTCATAGGCAGATTTTCATTCAGTACTTGTCACACTGTTTCTTTGTCATTGGACATCCTCTCTGCTATCAGTCGAATACTAAGCCGACCATCTTCTCGGACAATTTTTTCACTTTCTCGATTATTGTTAGTGGTTTTTGATATGGTTGGGCGTCGTGAACGTTCATCATCTCCAACATCAGTCCGGCCTTCATGAAATCTTTTGTGCCATTCAAAAACGCGGGTTCTTGACATGCATTCTTTGGCGTAAACTTCCACCAAAGCTTGAATTTTACCAAAAATTTCAAGTTAATTCTTTGCTCAGTTTTAGAGTTAAACATTTTTTTGCAGCTGCAACAGAACTTCTTGCAACAACGAGCAATTTGCTGCTTCTGCAAGCCAAGGTTTTTTCCCACGTGCAAAAAAACGTGCACTTGCTTTCAACGTCAAGGTACCTAATTTGTTTAAAATATACCAGTAATTTTGCGTGTAACTTAGCAGAAAATTGTCGCCTGCAGTTGTGCGCCTTCTTAACATCCCACTCACAGAAAAAAAAACATATTTGTTTATGTTTTTACGACAAATTTTGAGCTGTTACAACTTAAAAATCTTTTTTTCTAAACTTGTAAAAGTACTCGTACTCGAATTTTTTTTACGGTACTTGTACTCGAGTATATTTTTCAATATCAGTACTCGTACTCGAAGTTTTTTGCGGTACTCGTACTCGGAAGTTGAGTACTCGACTCCATCACTGATCACGTGATACCCTTTTTCTCTTCACGATTCAATTCAGAGCTTAAAAAGCATTTCATTTAGTGTGCCTTATATTCCAGTGTGCCTATATACAGAAACAAAAGCAATAAAAGTCATTTATTGATACTGTGCTTTATACTCAGGCGCACCCTCTAGTGCAAAAAATGCAGTACTGTGTTGGTCCTTTGATTAAACGCATTAAAATTTGATTGGATATTAAAACCCTGTTTTATTCATGGTCAACTCTAACCCATATTTTGTTGATTTTCACTTTTATGCAGTTTTGTCATTTTACTTGTAAAAGGCAGAAAAGTCGAGGTAAGCTCTAGTTAATATTGCAAAATTTTAATTACCGTACTTGACGGCATACAGGACGCACTTTTTTCCAAAATTTTGGCTAAAAAAATCGCCCTGCGTCTTACATGGCGTCAGTAAAGTTCGAATTTCTCCTGAATCTGACCTGCTAAAATGGGGTGCGTCTTACATGCCCAAGCGTCCTATATGTCGTCAAATACAGTATTTTTTTTTAAGTGTTATCATTTTTGTCTTACTGATAACTTCAATGAAAGCCAATCACAAAATTTCATTTACGATTTTACATTTTCATCCATTAGATACTCTTTAAAACATATTGCCTTGGTCTTTACATTTTATTGACAAAATAGCAAACTAACCAATTTTTAAATCCACTTTAATCTAAAAAATGCACTAGCATAACAAACATTAAATTTTACTCAATGAAAATTAAATAAAAAACATAAAATGATAAGAAAATATTATAGGTTAACGTAAAACATTATACCCTTAATTCTGTCACATAAGCCAATACCCAAATAATACCGCTAAATTAAAATGCAATGACAAAATACTACAAACACACATATACATTTTGTAAATAAAACGCAGTTGTAATATGCTAGAAACGAGTTGCATTTCTTAATTTGTTTCATATTTACTGTAATAATCACACGCAAAACAAAAGTGAGAAACTATGCTCAACTCTATATGTGAGGTGTGCCAAAAAACTTCCAAGACTGTGCTCTCTGTGTAAGTTATAGTCAAGCTATAAGCACTAAGCAGTGCTGTTGCCAGAGCAACCGAATTACAGGGGCTCTGGCCAAATGTGGGGAGCACTAAAATATGCTAAACTTTTGCACATAAAAACTTATGTTTTACAGCTACTATTTATACGCTAATTTAAAAATTTTGCATTCAAGTCTGTACAAAAAGATGTATAAGGCTGGCAGCGTTTCTTTAGCTCATTTCTTATCCGGCCCATGTAATCGCTTGAAAAATCTGTCTGCAGTAGTGAAAGCGACCAGAAGCAGAACCAGAATATTGCTAAAAGGGAGGGGGCTTGAACCAAAAGTTTGTTTTTTTTTGCACAAAAATCGTCTAATTTAGGCCTCGTACTAAACAAACTGATGCTACTCACGTGTAACACAGTGGGGACCTGGAGGGCAGAGCCTCCTGTCGCTGAGCAATTTTTGTGATTTCGAGGCAAAAATAGCAATTTCAATGCCATTTGAAATAGCAATTTCAATGCCATTTGAATCACATATTGCAGGTTTTTGAAGCCACATGAATGACTGTAGTAAATTGCTAAAATTCAGAAATCATTGAAAGAACTAAACTGTCTGGCCCTTTCTGCCCCCTACTTCAGGTCAAGTTCAAAACATGTTTAAACGCTTGCATATTTGGGTTAAATCTTCTAAATGACTACCTAAAGGGAATTGAAGCCCCCTCAAACCCTTCCCCTGGTTGCGGCACTGACTGCCACCTAAAAAAATCTTGAGTATGCTCTAAAAAAATAAAAACAGCTGGTCTTTTAAAGAAATATTTGCACGTATTGTTTCAGGTCACGATCACTAATGACCTACTGACAATGATTCTATAGGCTTACATCTCATTCCGCGACACGTCTGTAAAGGCATGTTAATAAGACGAATTATTGCATCACATTTATGTACAGCAGTTGGTTGCCAGCAATTTCACAAAGAATCAAGAAAACTTTGAACAAAAATTATGTTTGAACGTTACTATTATGCCTTTTTCCATTATTGTCTGTTGTCTGGTCATTAAGTGATGTTCTAAAAAAGTATTCGAGTAAACCGAAATGGGGGGCATGCCCCCCCCTAGGGGTGGCACTGGCTAGAAAGTTAAATGGCAGACGATTTAATGATTTCTTAGAAATATTTAACCGCAATTGCTGCTCACTCTAACATTTATTGTGGATTTCAGGAGAAGAAATTAGTTTACATATTTACTGTGGTGCTACAAATTTTATTTTTTGCTCGACAACTTCGTAATGACAACAGAGCAACAGACCAACCTCAAATTTTTGGTCCATTTGGGAAAATCTCCTTCAGATGCTCTCTGTATTCTTCAGCAAGTCTACAAAGAGCAGACTTTGTTTTGTTCAACAGTTTTTCTCAGGCACAAAAGATTCAATGAAGGATGTGAGAATGTTGAGAATGATCCCAAACGTGGAAGGACTTCCACCAGTAGAAACAAAAGTTATGTCAAGCTTGTAAAGAAGACAGTGCGTGGAGATTGTCGGTTAACTGTGCGACTGATCTCACATAAACTCTGATTAAACTGAAATAGCATTTGGCAAATAATCACAGATCTGGGAACATGCAAAGTTTGTGCAAAGATGGTGCCAAGATGGTTCCACACCAAGGATCATCCTCAACATCCTCACATCCTTTGTTGAATCTTTTGTGCCAGAGAAAAACTGCTCTTTGTAGACTTGCTGAAAAACACAGAGAGCTCCTGAAGAAGATTTTCTGAAATGAACAGAAATTTGAGGTTGGTTTGTTGCTTTGTGGTCATTGCAAAATCGTCGAGCAAAAAATAAAAATTTGTAAAACAGCAGTAAATACCAATATGTAAACTATTTTCTTCTACTCTTGAAATGCAAAATAAATGTTACAGTGAACAGAAATTGAGGTTAAATACTCCTAAGAAGTTATTAAATCGTCTGCCGTTTAACTTAGTCTTGTAGCTAGATTATAACTTACAGAGAGCATAGTCTTACAACTTTTATGACAAGCCTCGTAATCACAAATGGCGGATTTCTAGTATAAACACTCACCACGTAAGTGTCAAGAAGACATGAAATTATATCAGTGCATAGTATTGATGACACAAACAATTGCAAAAATACAAATGCAGAAATTGTATACCACCAATTCCGATACCTCAGAATAAATACCTTATAGTAGGAGATGCAGTTTCAATATAATTTGTGCTGATTGCTCCAACAATACAACCACTGGCGTCGATTTTGGGGGGTGAGGGGGCAGCGCCCCCTCGAGTCTGACACTGAATGGGGCGAAATATGTCTGGTCCCCTCGGTTTTTTGGCAATACCCACTTGGCAACAAGAAATCTAAAATTCCAGACTGAGTTAAAACCAGAATGCGGCAAAGACCTTTTTGTTTTGGTATTCACCCAAATTTAAGGGCAAAGTTCAAAAACTCTGGGCTGAAATAGAACCAGTTTGTGGTGCAAAGACGTTTTTTTTTTGGTCTGCACCTGAATTTGGGAGCAAAATTACAGCCTGATATAGAATTATTTTGTTTAACCAAACTTCGCAAAAACATTTCACCCCCTTGAAATTTGTTTAATCAATAAAAAATCAATGCCTATGAATACAACTACACATGTTAAATAATTAAGGTACTACGCTAGACTTCACAAATTTGAAAAACTTTGAACAAAATTGCACTGACATTAGGTTCTTCCAAATTTTGCATTAAGATCTTGAAAATTCATTAAATGTTTGCTTTGAATTGTAAAGTATTATTCATGAACAGTAAAAAAAATATAGAACAATAAAAAAAACACTTAACATTAAATATATCAAAAATTGGCCTTACTTTGAAAAATGATATAAAGTGCCACAATCATGATGTCCAGGTAAAACCAAGATATGGCATTGTGGATAATTTTGTGGAAATGAAATATTTAAAACATTTCCAGCTAAGCCTTTTATTTTCTGTTTAATGTACAGTACAAAAAATTATGGAACTGAGTCAAACATAGTTATAGGTATGATACACGTTAAGTACCTGCTACATTTTTTAATTAAAATCGCATACCTACAGAACATAATAAATAATTTCTGTGGCTAAAACAATAAATCATAACAAATATTGCACTGCAAGCATTACACTTAAACGACTTCAAAGACATGATATTTGCAAAAACAAAAGATGTGGCAAGATTTTGCATGATATCAAAAAACAAAAATCACAATACTTGATATTCTATGGTTTATTTGACTTAAGAAAAGCTACAAAAAAAACTGTCATTCAATGCTGCATCTGTGGCAGGGACGAACAACTGAGTCAGGTGGTGCTGTGTATCTTCCCATAAATAAAACAGATTGAGTAGAATCGTGCACAATCAGAAATAAAAATGGATGATTACAGACAATCTTCAGAGGTTTCTTTGGTTTTGATGGGATACCTGCATTTATACACAGAACAGCACCTGTAGCTGAAGCTGCCTCTGATCCTTTTTCATTGACTTCCAAAAACGTTTTGTGAAAAAATCCACCTACATACAAATCTGGTTGGCCTGTAACACCACTGAGATTTGCTTCATTTGCATCAAAAACATCACGAATTCCAATATCTTTCAAAACAGGAATCACATTCAAACTAAATTCAAGCTTTATTTTTGGTATTGACAATATCAATTCTTCATATTTTGACATATCTTCTTTTGCAAATATACGATTTCTTAAACTTTTCCTATTTTCTAAACATAACTTTTCTTCCAAAACTTTGAGCCCAAATCTTTCCCTAGACACCACTAATATCATTGAAACTGCTTCACTTTTATAAGGTAAACTGACAAGCCATGCATCCAATGTTCTATCAAATCCTACTTTATAAAGTCCCTTTTGAGTCATCATTTCAACTTTGGCTACTTGAGTTTCATTTATAAAAAAATCACGTAAACATGTTTTTTCTTGGTCAAACTTGTTCAGCCAATCACCTTTGAAGTAAATTGCATTAGCTATGATCAAACGAGTGTCAGAGTTTACAGAATTCAATGGAAGTAAATCCTTTATTTTACTTTTTGTGTTGTTTGCTACCCACTTGTTGATGTGATGTCTAGCATTTTCAAAATCCTGAAAAAAATCTACAGCTTCTGCTTCACTGTGATAAAATTTTGCTGATTCTTCTAAAAATTTTAATGACAACTGGTAAGACTGTTCAATGAAAAGCTTATTTGCAATTGCTACTGATATGTAATCCGATGCTTTTTTTAACTGAACCAGTAATTCTTGATGTTGTTTGTGAACAAGCTCTGAGTTAGTTGGATCAACACCATATGCTTTCAACAACTCAGCAGCAGTGTTTCCTTCAGCACCCAATAGAACCATGGACATTGCAGCTGAAATACTGTATGGGGAAATAAAGACATTTTTGAAGTTGTTTTTGCAAACTCGCTGATAAAGTTCAAAGGCAAAATGAAAATCAGCACAGTCAGTCATACTAAGTTTGTTAAACTTTACTTCAGTAGGCTGACACTATAATCTTGGCAATTAAAAAATATCTACCAGTAAGTTGACATATAAGCAAATTTCCTGAAGCATACCCTATTTTACATAAGGTATTTGGATAACGCATTATACACGAGGAGGGGGGCATACATACCACCATATGTAACTCCAAAACCAAAAGGCATTGTCAGACCAAACTAGGCATGTGAGTAGGTGTCGACTATAAATTTTAAAAAAATGAGTTGATGACGTCACCATTGTAACATCCAGCCATATTTTCAAAAAATGACAATATTTTTACAATATTTAAAGGCAGTTCAAATCTTGTACACCGAACAGTGTCAGACACTGAGTATTGGATGATCCGTGCACTTTTCATTGCAATGACTACTTCGTGGTTGGAGGAATCTGCACCTGCTTAAGAGTTTCCAGTGATCCAATGCTCTTGTGGATTTCTTCAAATTCTTATCCATTGAGTTTGCTGCTTGTTTCAAGTGAACAAGCAAAGATAATCATAATAATGCATCTTATCCAAGGACGCAACAATATGACCAAGGTGCAGGTTGAACCAGATTATGCAATCAGGATCATTGTAAAATCGACGACTTTACCATCTCGGCCATGCTGCCGACTTCCTGTCACCTCAACAACTTCAAATTTTCAAGAGTTATTTGGTGAATAAATGTGACTCAAAGTCAGGTCAATTTGAAATAAAAATCCAAAACTGCACCACGTCTCCCCCCAATGTAAAATAGAGTAAATAGACTGTCAATTTCCCATTTACTTAAACCATTATGCAAATATGAATGTCACTTAAACTTTCTCTAATTGAAAAATTGCATTTCGAATTAGTAAAATCAAGTATTTGCATTCCATTCAACACAGCTTAGTGACTATAATCTAATGACCCAGATATTGAAATTACTTGACCTAGTGTAAGTAAAGTGAGTAGCGGCCTGTGTTCCCCCTAACTTTATGGCTAATCGGCGAGTGGCCAAAATTTCTTTAAACAATTGCGCCCAAAGCTCTAAAACGACATTTATGTGCCCTAAATTTTGTACCAATCCAGTATTAAAGTATACCAAATGTCATATTTCCACAAATTTGTCGAATTTGCTAAAGCTATGTTTACTATATTGCCAAGAATTATTTGCCCTTGCTCCAACTAATCGCCGATTCACTGAAAAAAACAGCTTAGTGGGAACACTGGTAGCGGCTGTAGAAACATTATAAATTATGTAGAGTAAAGCAAGGGCAGGTTAGTTGATACACCCCACAAACCAAGAAAAATACATAATCTTTTTGCAAAATCTCGCCACCATTTGGTGAATTGCAACAGAGGAGTTATCACATGGTGGTTTGGAAGAATTGAGTTGTTTAGTTAAGAATAAAAAACTAAGTTGAAAATATAGTGTTTGAAGTAATTTTTGGCAAAATTTCAATTTCACTTATTTCAAAAATTTTAAACAAAGTAAAATATTAACTTATGGCTGAGAGTTACTATACCTTGAGGTAAGGCAGCAATTAGTAACTCAAAAAGTTTTACTTACTGTTGCCCTGGCACACAGAAAAGTATGTTTTCAGAAAATTAAAGAAAAGGTCAGTTGATAACTTCACTTGTGGGTTAGTTAAGACCTACATTAGCAAGATTATTATACTGGGTATTTGTATTGGACTGTTTTTACCGATAGCAAACTACAGTGGATTTGCGTGTTGGAAAAGCAAATCCATCAGGCTGGACCAGTGCTGCGATTTCTGTGGATTATTTAAACCATCTTCCCCCAAACCTGTAAAAAGTCCAAAAAAAAAACTAGAAGATTATGATAGTCAGAGTTTTATTAACAATAAGGAATCTGTGTATTCTTTTACTGCAGCAGACATTTTGTTGAAGTTGCCATACCCCATTGTTTTAAAGAGGTCTTGTAGAAGGAGCAACTGGTATCTTAAATTCTCGTTTGATTTTAGCAAGTGGAATTCGGCTTACTAGGTTTTTGTGTTAACAATATGTATAAATATTCGATGGACATTTGGATACAAGATTCATTTGTGTTGCTGATTAAAACATTGCATACTGTAGTGCTCAATGGCTTGATGTTTTGTTATGTGCTACTAACAACATTACACTAATTATACAAAATGAATACAGTTGCTTGTGGAATTTGCACGAAACATAGGGCTACTGGTATTAAAAACTCTCACTGAAGTGTATGTTATGGTCACCATGATAGCTTGTAAAGGTAAGAAATGTTGCTACCACAAGGGTACATCTGGCAACTTGAGCTAAAATCGATGCAAATCCTATATGTATCAATTATCATACCAAATTATAATGTTTGTATTAACTAACCTCATGGGTGTATCATCTAACCTTTTCAATAGATTAGTTGATACAACTTGAAATGTTTTACTTAAGAGATGTAAAATCGAATTCTTTTAAAATCAGAAACACTAAACTTTCATGACAAGTTATCCCATTAAATAAGCTTTCATATACATATAAACTTGTGCTTCTTTTCCAAGCAGTTTATTGAAAATCGCTTTTTCTTGAAAACATGTATCAACTAACCAGCCCCTGCCTTACTATATATCCATAATTGCATATCATTGTATCAAATATATAATTACATGCACAAATATACTGTTAAATCATGGTAAAAAAATCTGCATTGTCTTACTAACTTTTAAAGTACCTATATCAATGCTCGATATTCTTCAGTTACTTTACCTTAAAATTTTTGCAGCAACACACACATTAAAATTAAGTACGATACTACAAAGTGACCAGGGGCCAGATTCTACGCCCTTTTTTTATGCATTATTCACTTTTTCTAACATATATTATCATTTTATAACTGTAATATTAGATTGCTGTAGTTTCATACTATAATCATGATGAAGCAATGGTACACCAAGCGCAAAAAAATTTATAGCTCGTGTCATCAAGAAATACAAAATAATAATGAAAATATTGCAAAAGAAAGAGCATAGAATCTGAGGATCGTGACTTTTAGGCATGGACATTTAAGTGAGGGACATTTAGGTACAAGACATTTATGTGCAGAACTTTTGGGGGCCATCAACTATGCACCAAGACTTTTAAGCACCTGGACTTCTATGTGCTGGGACTTTTATGTGCCAGAGGTGAAAAATTTTTTTCCAAAAAATTAAAAAAAAAGTTTTTCAAACAAAAGTTTTTTTTCAAATAAATTTTTTTTTCAAGCATAATTTTTTTTTTCATTTAAAAACATCTTTTTTTTTCAAAAATATTTTTTTTCCAATAAAAACTTTTTCCCAAACAAACATTTTTCAAACAAAAAAATTTTACTTTGATTTTTAAGCGATGTTAAGATGAATTTACACAGTATCTGTTTTTGCTTCTCCATGAAAAAGTATGCACTTTTTTCATCCACATTTTTACATGTCCATATCCGCACAAGCCAGACTGTCACATTCTGGACAAAAGTTTTCTGAAAAAAATTTTTTTAAAGGGATATCGCTGTATTTTGAAATATCGCTCAAATCGTTTATGCATAAAATTTTTGAAATTTTATCCATATGTAACTGTCTACTTAGTGTGGATATGGAAATATAAAAATGCAGATGAAAAACCGCATACTTTTTCACAGAGAAGCAAAAACGTAAAAAAACGGACAAAAATAAATGAAAAACGGATACTGTGTAATTTTGCCTTTAATATTTTCAAAACTTTTCATCTGAAACTTGTCAAAAAGAATCGTCATAGCAGAGAGCACAGGAGAAGGAGTGGTTATAAAATAAACCCAACCAGTAATTGGTGGGAAAAGGATCGATGAGAGAACGTCATTTGTGTACAATCTTTGAGCTGTCACAAATTTTTTTTGTCGGCAGAGGGCAGGCTAAGAAGTTTTAATAAAAGTGACTTCAAAAGCAGATAGATGGAAGGAGAGTGAGACTTTTACAAAAAAATTGATGCCTTATTGTATTTTTTTCAATAATAAAAAAAGTTTTCCACTACATGTGCCCAAAGTTTTCATACCTAATCCCAACACAAAATCTTTTTTTGAAAAAAAACTTGCTTTTGGAAAAAAAAACTATACGTTGAAAAGCAAATATAAAATTTGCATTCCCAGGCATGCTTCTCTTGTTTGAAAAGTTTAATCAATTGTTTTATTGGTTGACATGGTACAGTGAGCTAAAAGCAAATCATGTAAGAATCAAATCTAAAAATTTGGCACAACAACCAAAATACAAGCATTTATAAATTTCAGTAGCCTGCCCTGCAAGGAAAAACAAATGTCACACTGGAAAGAATAGCTTGAAGACACAGTCTCAATGAATGAAGAAAATAATTCAACTCATAAAGCAATCAGTACACACAGCTCAGTTTCAAACTGAAAAAGAGTGCCAAGCCGAAAACAGGCAATTGCGGCATTTTCAATGAACAATTAATCATTACCTTCACTTACTAACCAAATGAACACTTAACAGTGGTAAACCCGATTCAATTTCCGCTCAAGCCAAAACAAACACTATACAAATTGGTATTCACAGCTTTCCTGCTCATCATTCAGCAATTAAAGAGACAGTGTGAAGCCTCCACCGAGTGTGGTAGACAGGTGGGCACTGAACAAGTGAAAGCTTGACTCAAAGACCGAAAGGTCTCTTTGCTGTCTTCTGACCAAGGCAACCTGGTAAATAAAATGTAATTACAATTCATTGTTCAGAATCTAACCAGTTCAACACTAACTGGAACAGCAAAAGCAACAAAATTCTGCTGAGTTTGAACTAACTGTCTCATACTCTAGAAAATTCCACAACAAACTCCTCTTGCATTCTACATGATTTATTAATTACTTTTGCAGGAGAATTTAAAGTGTAATAAATCTCATAAACAGCATTTCCTACGCAAAAGTTCTTACTGTGTTGTATCAATGAACCTGGGATAAAAGCAATTCTTTAATTTTGTAGTTTGATGACATCTGGAAATTGTACAGTTATTTGTTTTCAAGACAAATATAATACAAAAAATGTAAGTAATGGCACTAATATGAAAAGGTTTGATTAAAAAGGGCACAAGGCTGGGTAATTCAAATTAACTTAAAAAATTGTCATTTGGTCTTTGAAAAAATTAGTAACCCAGAAAATAACAAAATAGATTCAAACACAACTTGAGAAAATGACATAATGCAAATCTTTAAAAAATGTAACACAATGGCACATGTGAAACTTAGATGTATCAAAAAGATCAACATAACATTGCTAAATAGTATAACAAACCTTAAACAAACAAAAAAAATTACTAATATTGTTAGAAAATTAGTTCATAGTTGATATGGTTAGAAAATTATGAGTATAGAAAACGTACAAATTGTGCATGTGCTAAAATTCATTCGAATGCGCAGCGTCTTTACTAAAACAAACAAACAAACAATTTTAATAAACAGGTCCTATTAATGTGTTGTAGGATAACACTACACTGCCATCAGACCTTTGAACTATTTCTGTATTACCTATAAAGTTTGTTTTAAAGCCAATCAAAAACTAACCTTTTAACCAGCTGTGTTATGTTTCAGACTTTCCTATTGAACTACGTAATCGCTTCTGAGCGAATACTCGACTTCGAATTTGTTTGTGGCAAAATAGAGCTGTGTATGAACACTTTCATCTACGATTTCAACTGGAGAAATTTTTGGTTTCTTTCTCATATGTTTTTGGGTTCTGCGCAATCGTACTATTTCTTGCAATACACGTACGAATGCGCAGGCACATCCACGCCTTGAAAAATTCATGGTTGAGTGATTTTTTGCAAATAAGTTTTCAAAATTAAAAGGAACATAAATGTACAAGTTAAGAGTGACGTTATTATTTCAATTTTTTTCAAGTTTATGAGTTAATCAGAAATTAAAAAAGATAGTGATTTGAAAGAAAGGATGTTTATCGAGTGGTAACACGTTCTTTTCTTGAATAGGAGGTCTGAGGTTTAAATCTCGGGTCAGTCAAGTCGGACATAGAGTTGCCAAAGTCTTGCAACCATTGCGACATTTCTTCCGAAGGACCAGCTGTGCTACCTGAGTGCAATAATGTGGAGATGGACCCCACCAACTCTTCACAAACTACAGCATAATATAGTGAGTATAATGGAAGATATGATGTTGGAAAAAAGTGATGGAAGACAATTGCAAATATTATTATAATAAATAGTACCAAAAAAAATTGCTCTTGCATAATGTGTTTAATTGGTTGAATATTTCATGTCTTTTATCGGCTTTTAAATTGGCTGCAACCTACCACTGATGTGTAAGGTTATGTTCTTTTATTAAATTCTTTTTGTTTCATGAATTTGAACATTTTAATCAGGGCGTGAGTACTAATGCCTCATGATTCTTCATCTTACGTATAAAGGGATAAAACATATCGTGGTACCGGTATACCGATCAGTTGGTCGAGCGCCAGTTTGGTCGAGCATTCGTTTCTGGAGCGGGAAGTCAAAGGTTCAAATCTCGAGCCAGTCGAATTGGACACAGTGTTGCCAATAGCCCGCCACCGCTGCAATATTTCTTCAATTGGAGCAAGCTGTGTTGCCTGGGCGCGATGAGACGGAAATGGGCCCCGCAAATTCGTTGCACGCTTCGGCGTAATAAAGCGAATATAATAAAAGATTTGATAGCTAGATTGCAGACTAATGTATTTTGGACAAATGGCAAAATTCAAAAACCAAACTAATTTCGTTAAAAATCAAGATTTATTGACACACAGAAGCTAGGAATCTCTGACAAAAGCATGTCACAACAAGCTGTCTAGCAGACAAACATTTACCAGGGCGTGGCACCATCACTTATCATGCTCATTTTGTGTTATATTCTCGACGAAGAATAAGAGATCCAAACATCAGAGGCCAGGTAAACCTAAAACATAAAAATTGTTCCAACTGGTGATATTTTGTTAGTAAATATTTTTTATGACATATACATTTGCTTTTCGTTTTCATCTATTTTGTCTTGAATATTTTCGAAAGTCCAAGACAAGCAATACATTGAAACAGTCCATTTGCTCTAACGTCATTACAATGAAGTGACATCACTTTCCCCTATAAAGTTATCAAAAGTCAGACATTTACTCTGCCTACTGCAAACAAAAAGCAAAAAATAGGAATGATGCAAAGCAAAAAGTAGCAAAAAAATAAAAAAATCATGACATATCATTGCGCTATCAAATCACATGACGTCATTACCCCCAAAATATCTGCTCTCCTAATATAAGCAGACCTATTGCAAATCCGCAACCAACGTTTATCATTGCAGAGATAAACAAATTTTAACTTTTAAGAAGCAAGTGTAAAACAGTTTTTGCTACCTTAAAGACAGTAGTGGGGCCAAGGAGCCAATGCAATATATTGAAAAAGGGTATTTGTTATGACGTCATTAGCATAAAGATGACAACATTTTCCCCTGTAAAATTATCAAAAAGTCAAACATTTACTCTGCCTACTGCAGACAAATAACAAAAAAATAGGAATGATGCAGAGCAAAAACTTGCCAAAAAATGAAGAAATCATGACATGTCATTACGTCATCAAACCACGAGACGTCATTACCCCCAAATATTTGCTCTTCTAATATCAGCAGACTACTACATATCCACCACCAAGATTTAGAATTGCAGAGATACGCATTTTAACTTTTTAAGAAACAAGTGTAAAACAGATTTTGCTATCTCAAAGATATTAGTGGGGCCAAAGAAACAAATACAAATTAAAAGTGCCCCAATCTCTTGTTGAAATTTGCCCCCACAATAAACATTCATAGTTTGCATATTTGTTGTTTAAAGCTATTATAACAATCATTTAGATAAAATAAACATCTAATAATGATAATACTTACGCTTTTATTCCACTCTGCGCACAACGTATGGAATTCTGCGCAAACATACATTTAATGCGCAGTTGGGTGATTCTAACTCCGTCCAGATCCGTTTTAAAAAACCGCAGCTGAGTGACAATATTTTCTCAGACAAACAAGTTACCTGCCGAGTTGAGTTAGGAAATACAAAAAGATTTGAATTGTTTGGGAACACATCAGGATTGGTAAATTTTAAAAGTGAGCTGCGCATTCGAACAGTTTCTATAGTCACTAAGTTAGAACCAAACAGCATTAAACTGTGCTATGTTGTAGTAGTTGTTCTCTAATTAGCTTTCTCTTAGAGATAATAAAAATACTGCAAAAACAGTGCTGCGACAGTATTAAGCAATCTTTCACCAGTAAGACAAATACAATAAAAAAAATCAAGATTATTTTTGACCAGAGCACCCGATTACACAAATTAACTGAGTATAATACGGTACAGAATAAACGCTGGCTGAAAATACTAAACAAAAATAGCATGAAAAAATTTACAACTTTTACTGCAAGTAATACCACACATATTTAAGCTTTGAGAAATCTTGAATAAACCAGTACCTTTAAGAGAAAAGCCAAAAATATTGTTTATCATTTTTGATCTCGAGTCAAATTTACAACATACGTATACTTTTCTTTATTTCAGATACTTTTTAATATATTTTTTGTTTATTGATGTCCTAGAAAATGCATCTGAAAAGTAAAGAACAAATTAAATTTAGAGTACATATTAATAAAAACTTGTCTAATATAAACTTAATTTTCTGTCTTAATTTTCTTAATTAATGTATCAAAACTAATGATCACCACAAGCCATGACTTCGGCAAAATGGTCACTCAGGAAAGCAATAAATTAAAGCAGGCAGCTCATACTTTTTATCTGCACATAATACACAATTAGCCAGCATTTCACATCCAAAACAGCTCAAACTACCAAACAAACTGAAAGCAATAAGCAGAAGCACAAAGCTAAATGAAAAGCAGCTCTGTGCAAGTATGAACATTAAAAAACAAACTGCAATAATACCCAAGCAATGAGCATAAGGCATAAAATAGCAAATCTCTTCAACTTTTAATGTCAACTTAAAAATGTCTTGCAATTTGCAGCAGGCACATAGTATATGTCAATTAAGGTGAAACCAATTGTCCAACGAAGAGAATGATCAGGGTAGTATAGCATTTAATCAAACACAAAAATGGATGCTCACATGTTATGGCGCATTCCACCACCAACCATAAAAAAAGTAGCAACAGCCGCTTCCGTACTTGCTTTATTCACTTTAAGAAGCGCCTTGTGGAATGCTCCAGTAACACACAAACCTGGTTCACTTCTTGAAACTCCACTTAAATTTGCTTTACTCATGTCAAAAAGATCACAAATACCTAAATCTTGTGGAATGGGAATAAAACTAACATTATATTCAAATATCATTCTAGGAAGCAAAAAATTAATGTCTTTTCAAGTAAATCAGGATGTCAAGACCTTCAATTTCTTATGGTTAATTTTTTTCTAAGCCTTTTAATCCAAATCAATCTTTTAGAATCAGTAAAATCATTGCAACTTCTTTACCTTCATAAGGCAAACTGACAACTTTAACTTCTAATTTTCGATCAAAGCCACTTTCAAAATGCTGAGAACATTTTATTCATCATCTGCGCTTGCTTTAACACTAGTGGTTCCCAACCTTTTTCTAACTGTGGCCCATTTTCATTTTGAAAATTTTCCACGGCCCAACTGTCAAAGTATTGCTCAATTGCAATTTTCCACTATCCTGCGATCTCAAAACTAAAAATAAAAAAATGGTCTTTGCTCCAGAGAATGCCATTTTTTGTGTATTTTCCGTTGATCTCAACAAAAAAAAACAGTCAATTTGCAACACACAGCAACTTTCTGCAAGCTTTCTGACAATTCCAGGGGATAAACAGCTCATCGTGCATACGAATACGACTATTTCGAACCAAAATACTCCTGTGGCCCACAGGTTGAAAACCACTGCTTTATACAATCTTCATTGACATGTAATTATAATAAATGCAAATGTGTGCAGGTGGGCATGATACTTTCCAAAAGTAACACGGTATCGGTACAGATACTTGCTTGAAAAAAGTACTGTCGGTAGCGGTACTATTTTAAAAAAGTACTGCGGTACCGATACTCGGTACGATAATTTTTGATAATTTAACTTAATTGTCTTAGAATCTTTGAAGAACATTTGTTTTTAAAAAATTTGTAATTTTTTAGTGAAAAAAGCATGACAAACCAAGATTTTTGAGCAATTATTTACTTTTTAAAAAATCAGCATCTCAAAAAAATCGTCAATTTGTCACTTCACCAGACTTTTCTGGGTTTTAAACGTGCTTTTTCTGGGGGCATATTGTCCCTTCATTCAATTGTTTATGATAAATCCCTTTAGAAAAAAGATATTTTTTCAAATCAACTTGACGTTGAGTGAAATTCCAGCACAAATAATTCCGAATAATTTTAAGTTGCTAAGGTAATGGAAAGTTTTCCAATTTTGAGTTGTTTTGAAGTCACTTTATGTAGGCTGAGCATTTTTTGGCCAATATCTAATTTAAATGATGTCATAAGACATTTATTTGTGATGTAACCAACTTAATTTAGGCATTTTATGATTCAGAATCAAAAAACAAACCTATTTATAAAGTTTGAACAGCCTGTGATGTAATCGCAAAAATGACATCAATTTTCGAAATTATGGCCGTGACATCATTAACTCAGAACAAGCTTTTTTTAATTTTGGTAAGCACTAACCCCCATACCAAATTTTAAAAATTTGGTGTTCCAATGACTTTTGGTTTATTAATTCGGAGAGCATTTTTGTTCCCCCATGTAAAATGTCGTTTCTTCAAATACCCTGTGTAAAATAGAGTTAATACGTCTCTGCCTACAGAGAACACTTGTTCGATCGCTGCAATTACAGGCAGTGCAGTTTTATGTCTACATTAAATAAGGATATTTTCTGTGCATAATATTGAAATTTAGACAGTAGATAAATTAAATTGCGTTGATGCTTTTGATCAATAAAACTTTCAAAAATTTTAGCAGCACGGTCTAAGCTATATAGTGTTATTGTTTGTTTTGTCTAAAAAAATCAAAAAATTCATCTGAATGCTCACTTTCGTTTATATTGCTGCTTTTATCGGAAGCATCTTGCCCTTCTTATTTCTTTTGTAGGAAGTTAACTACTTTGGCTTTAACCGTTTGCCGCATTCCTCTATACACAAAAGAGTTTTATCATTTTCGTGTTTGATTGTCATCATAAATAATATGGAAAATGCAGACGCAGAGATGTTGCAATAACAAATTTATTGTTGGCAAGCACAATTTGAACAATTCTTCGGAGCGAACCATAGCTCCACTCAAAAGAGAAAGAAAGATAATTTGTTTTTTAATCGATAAGTAATAACAAAAAACTGAAAATACTGAATATTTTTTGAAAAAAGTATCACAGTACTGGTACTTCGGTACCATTTTTTGCAAAGTACCATCGGTACAGGTATTGGTACTAAAAAAAGTACTGCGGTACAGTACCAGTACTTTTGTACTCTGTGCTGCCCACCTCTGCATATGTGACAAACTAAACTTGCTCAACCAATTTCCCTTGAAGTAATAGCATTAAAAAGTATAACAAGAGTGAGCGAGCTGATTGATTTGATTGAACCAGGTGGAATAGCATTTTTGTTTCTATCTAGTTTGTCTTTAATCCATTTACTGATAATAAATGCAGAACTTTCTCCATCATTTACAAAATCAAGCAACTTAGCTGCACTAGCATAAAATTTTTCTGTATGCTGAATAAATTTTGAATCTACTGGATAGAGGATAACCTTCGTCAATAAAAAGCTTAGAAGCTGATTCCAGAACAACATTATGATAGCTGCCTTGCAATTGTAGAATCTCTTGTGGGCATTCATAAATACTCTCCTTGCAGGCAGCATTACCTAAACCAAGAAAATGCAACACTTTAACTGCTACGTTCCCTTTTACACTCAATAGTAGCATCGACACAGCAGAAGAAACACTGAAAGGAGAAACAAACACATTATCAGCATCTGAATTCCCCCTTCTTGCACAGTTGTTGACAGAGTTTTAATGCAACTATAGAGCTTGTATTTTCTTTCATTTTGATATCTGGTTTAAACTTTCGAGCAGGCAAGTTATAGAGGTTATAACACAAAATTAGATTCCAGAAACAAAGCTAAAAGATCTGCAAATACAAACCAGTTAACAAACAATGACACAAAATTAATACATTATTAGTGACTACCATTTCAATTAATTCAGTACAGATACCACAGTTGGCAGTGATTGCTTATAGCATTGCCTAAAATCCAACTTGCTGATGCTCTTTGATTGATGGTGCAAAAGCACTAAGTGCTTAAACCATCTTTTTCATTTACTATTATTTGCATTTTAGGCTTTTTAGGGTAGAAATTAAAATTTAATTAATAGAATTGAACAAAGTTTGATCTACAGTTCATCATAACCATTCATGAAAAACATTATAACATAATATGCATTACTCAAAGTTAGAGCTCGACTAACAATCAGCCAGCCAATATTTATAGGCAGAAAACAAGCAAGTCGATCATATAGAATTGATTTTTTCTGCCCTTAAACATTAGCTTGCAAACACATGCCTCTTTTAAGCAACCATAACTAAACCAAAAACCTTTACTTCTGTTCCCAGAGAGCAGGTGTTCAGCACTGGAAGAGAAAAACTATAATGATAAGCGATGTTTTTTGTGGGGTATAAATGCTACAATGCTTGGCTTTTTAAACTACGATCTAAAACTGTGGAATCATTGTTATTGAGTATCAGGAATGTGTTTGTATATGGTGCATGTTTTTTTGGCATGTTTCCAAGTTAATTGAAAATGACTCTTAAAATTTTGCATTTAAAATATATCGGTCATCAGCACCAACCAGAAGTCATATCAGTCGAGCTCTACTTCAAGTACCAGATAAAGTTTCAAACTCTGATGAAATTTTAAGCAATTGACTTTAAAATGTTAGAATAATACAAAGTAGATAAATTAGCAACTATCAAAACATTTACTCTATTATTTAACAATGATGGTACAAAATTAAACAAAATTAGGAAAAGTTTATATCACATTTAATCATAAGAACTAAAACAAAAAACACTTAAAGCATACTACTTAACACTTATACACATTACTTGATTAAAATGTAAGTATAATGCTGAAGGCAAACATGAGGAATAAATTTTGTGCGAGATTTTAGTAACAACAATTATTTTACATGATTTTAATGAAGCCAGATTGAGTGAAGAAAGCATTTCTATCGCAAAAATAATCATCGAAAAAGCTAATTTCTTCTACTCAAAGAAGTTTGAGAACTTTGTAATTTGCAAAAGTTTGGGCCTAAACAATTAGCTGCCTCAGTCTAAAAAGTACAAGCATACGAATAGAGCACAAAACTGAATAGTTAAATAGGCCAAGAGTATTCCATACTTTTCAAACCATAAAGTGCACATCAAATACCCAAATTTTTTCGAAAAGTTAACAAGCATCTTATAGTCAAGTGCATCTAATGTGCGGATCAGGTTGATACTTTCTTTATCTTTAATATAAAACTTTATGGTCTTTCTTTCTCTTGCTGTAAAAAATACTCACTTCTTTGCGCTCATAATCCCCAGGGGCAAATTATTGTATTGTACACTATCAACATCAAGACACATGCTCTAAAAATTAGCCTATCATACATTTGAAAAATGGAGTCTGAGAAGTATAGTTTGCAGAGAACAAATTTCTTCAAAGCAAACTACCATACATTTAGAATAGATTTTTTTTTCAAAAAAAAAATTGAGTCTGAAAAACATAGTTAGCTGAAAAGTTTTTCGAATAGGCTACCATACATTAAGAATGGACTTAACGTTTGATGAAATAAATGGGTTTGGAATATAGGGTTAGAAGAGAACAGGCCCGATTTTGAGTGGTGGTTAGAGTTAATACAGGGAAGATTTAAATCGATCTTACTCTGTGAACAAACACAGAAAGCAACAAAGTAGAAATGGTTTATAGCACATAGATAGATCAGGCATAATTTCATCGCAGATAATAGGCCCAATAGTCTACAGTTATTTAGATATAGGGAGGTCTATTATAAAAGTGCGCCTTATGTATGACAATATATCCACTGCATCTTATGCTCTAATGCACCATATGGTCCAAAAAATATGGTAGGCCTAATAAATTTTTGAATGAAAGTTTTTAAAAACAAACTTCAACACTAAACTCTCGAAAATATAACTTCATCACTACATCACACATGTATCCAATATTTTTCATATAATTACGTTAATCAAAAATTTGTTTGAAAAACAAATCACGTTTGTGAAGAAATATGCAATAAAAAGATAAAGGTTGAATGCAGCATATAACGAAATTTCAGGCACCAATTGTTTCAGTTTATATTAAAAATTACCACTTTACAATCAAACAGAGCAAGCAAAGTTAACATTCTTTAACATAATAATAAATTTTCAGTGCCAACTTATCAGTGGTCAATAGGATAAACTACAATGTAAAACTCGAGCTTGCTTGCCAATCAAAATAAGCCAATTATTATAAAAACTGGCATTCAGTGCTTTTCTTAGAATACACTGAGTTAACCTTGATCACTCAACTGCAAGGTCATATCACTTTTTGTAGGCAAAACCAACTTGGTTTTTGTAAAAAAATATGTAATTACAATTGCAGTTATTTGTCTGCAAGTATTGCATGATTCCTGATAATCAATTTCAACATGCTATGAAGGCAATCTGAACAAAAGTTACTGTGTGGTGAGAAACAAAGGCATCGATTTTGGGGGGGCGGGGGGCAGCACCCCCTTGAGTCTGATACTGAAGGGGGAAAAATATGTTTAGCCACCTCAGTTTTTTGGCAAGTAATACCCACTTGGCAACAAAAAATCAAAATTTCCGGACTGAGATAGAACCAGAATGCCGCAAAGACTTTTTTTTGTCTTCACCTGAATTTGGGGATAAAATTCCAGACTGAAAAAATTATTAAGTTTAACCTAACTTTGCAAAAACACTTAGCCCCCTCAAAATTTGCTTAATCAACAAAAAATTGACACCTATGGTCAGATATTACTATTAATATCAGGGATGTGGAAGTGCCAGTTTCTGAATCACTTCAGCTTTCACCCTCATTGTTTCAGCTTCCAACACTTAAGGATGTAAATTTTGCTTAAAATTTTGAGGCAAAAAATTTTTTCCAGAAATGTCAAAACTTAATGATTTATGTTCTCATCAAATCATCTTCAAAATATAATATGGAACCAATATGTACAATTAGTTTGTCATTGCAATTAAGGATCTGAGCATAGGCATAGCCAGGAATTCGGATTGGGAGTGACCCAAAATCGATATATTCAATCACATGGTCATTATTTCTGCTGATACTAATTTTCCTAACCATTCAGCCAGAAACAAAATAAGAAACAATTACTTTTTATTGGGGTCGAGGGAGGATTTTGAAGCACTCAGAATGATACTTTTTTAATTGCATCTGTTGAAAAGTTAATTCTTTACTTGGCTATATTTAAGTAGCACTGAAACAAACCCCTAACAATTGCAGAATTTTTTAAAAATATACTAGCATGGTAAATCGACTTCTTGAACAATTTAATTCAAAAATAATACAGCCAAAATACTGTAGAACATGTTTATTGAAACATTTCAATTAATTTCTTAAAACCATTGTCAATCACAATTGTTCAGAAAAATTGACTGAAAAGTCTCAATGATCATGTTTTACACTATTTTGGCTGTATTGTTTTTGACTAAATTTTTTTTTAATATCGCTAATTTTTTTGTATAATTATGTAGCTTTGCTCCAAATTTTTGAGTAACAACTTGTATTTTTAAGTGTGCAAATTAAGCAATAAGACATGTATTACACTGTAGCATCATGTTTAAAAGTTCTATAAGAATGCATTATACCAGTACTTTGTTTGAGAGAAGTTATGATTGTTCTCCTCTGTTTATTTTTCCAAAAATAATACCAGTATACTATCGCAGTGGGAAAAATTGAATGACTAGTACCAAACACTTTGTTTATGTTAGTGAATGCTGAGTTATGTCAATATATACCCCCAGATTTTAAAAAAATGTGCAAAGCTCCAAAGTTTCAAGAAAATCTTCAAAATCTTGAACAAAACCAGGAAAATTTCAAATAGTTTTAGATCAAAAAGTGGTTGGTAGGCTACATTGGTCATCTTTGAATTGATAGAGGTGGTGGGGAGGGGCTGGCCAAAACCTTTAAACAACTCTCTTAGCAAATGCTAGTTTATCAAAAAAAAACTTTTTTTTTGACATATCTCTTACAAAAAATTGCACCACATTTAAGTTTTTGAAGTACAATATAAATGGATAAAGTGGAAGCAGTACTCTTTTACCACTTTCATGCTTCCACAAAACTTTACCACTTACACTGCTACTGCTTCCAGCTTACGCATCCCTGACTAATTTTTCAACTGGTTTATTTTTTGCATAGACTTTTAAGCATAAATATCCAAACTCAAATATTTTTAGCTTTAATTCTTAATTTTTTATGTTCATTTCTGGAATTATGAATATTATTTTAGGACTTGATGAAACTGTGTGTATTTTCTGAACAATGGGAATGTTTTTTGAACAGTGGCTTTTAAAAAAAGGAAGAGACTATTTTATGGAAAATTTCTGTCTAGTTTATTATTAATTCTGACCCACGTCTAACCCAAAATCAAATCCTAACTCTAAAACTAGCCCAAAATCCTAACCCAAACCCTAACTCCAACCTTAATCTAACCCCTTACAAAAGTACATGAAAAATGAGCAAATGAATATTCCTTATTTTCGTCTTATTCTCTTACCATGAAAATTTTCGGTGCCGTAGTCACTTTCTTAAAAAAAAACACATAATTTTTAATTCATCACAAACATCAGTTATAAATTAAACTTTCATTCCAATTGAATGAAATAAGTCTTTCCTTGTTGAAAAATAGTTTATTAATGAAAAGTCTTGAGTCTAAGCCTACAAGCAACAGAGCAGCCTGCAATTTTGAGATGAGGTTTTATTATTCATTACCAATCAACTAATTGTTTGACTGTTTAATTACTTATTGAAATGTCAATTCAAAACATAAGAACAGTGGTAATACAACTCTACATAATGAAACCAACAAGCGTAGTGCAAATCTTACAACAAAATCATCCTCGTGAAATAATTACTAGTTAAGCACAATTACCAAAAGCACAAAATATCTAACCCAAATAATGTAAATGCTTCTTTATAAGCAAGACTTTCATACTTATCATCAAAAAATTAAGGAGATACAAATCTTCCCATGAACAAAATTGATTGAGTTGGATTGTGCTTAATCAAGAACAAAAATGGATGATCACAAGTGATTCTTACTGGCATTGCAGGCATGCTTCGAAGTGCTATTACTACAGCAGTTGCAGCAGCTGCTTCTGATCCTTCTTCATTGACTTCCAGAAACGCTTTGTGGAAAGCTCCACTAACATACAAGCCTTGTTGACCTGAAATCCTGCTGAGATCTGCGTTGTCTCCAAAAACATCATTAATTCCCAATTTTTTCAAAATTGGAACCAGATCCAAGTCAAATTCAAGCTTCATTTTTGGCAATGACAAAACAGCTTTTTCCAGCGAAAATTGAGAAGTCAAACTTTGCAATTTTTCATGACTCAGTTTTGTTTCCAACGCTTTCAACCCAAACCTTTCTGCAGGAACAAGCAAAATCATTGAAATGCTTTCCCCTTTGTAAGGCAAATTCACAATCTGCACGCCTAACTCTCGATCAAATCCAATCTTAAACTTCTTCTCTTGAGACATCATTTGAACTTTGGCAACTTTTTCCTCATCAACAAAAAAGTCAGCCAAGCGAGTATTCTTTTGATCAAACTTGTTCAACCAATCTCCTTTGAAGTAGATGGCATTGGCAATTACCAATCGAGTGAGGGGGTCAATTGAACCAGAGGGGAGCAAGTTTTGAATTTTACCTCTTGTTTTGTCTTCTATCCATTTGTTTATATGTAGTCTTGAATTTTCTGAATCTTTTTGGAAATCTAGTGATTCTGCTTCTGTTTGATAAAATTTTGATGAATCTTCTAAAAATTCTGGTGTGAGTCGAAAGTTTTGCTCAACAAACAGCTTGTTTGCAGTTTCCAATGTTATATTCTTCAAACTTTTTGACAATTGGCGCAACAATTCCTGCTGTCTTGTATGAACAACTTTTTGGAAATCACTTTTTTGAGCAACTTGTTGGGTCTGACCTGTTTGAGCAATTTCTGCGGTGTCATCAACACTAAACCCAAGCCCCTTTACTATCTCAATAGCTGTGTTTCCCATTGCACCCAAAAGTACCATGGAGAAAGCAGCAGAAATACTATACGGCGAAATAAATACATTTTTGCCCACTTCTTCTTTGACAACTTCTTGATAAAGCCGAAGAGCAAAATCAAAACCAGCAGTATCTGCCATATCACAATTAGACATTTAACTTTGATTTAAAAATGAGAAAATTAAGTTTTTTGGCATCAAAACTATGCAGCAGTACTGTATGTCAGGACCTAAAGCAAAAACAAGTATTAATACTGGTATTTAATAGCTGATATCACATCAGAGAAAAGAGACCAATATTAAATCTTTCATCAGACTCTCTGTATTATGCTGAAGCAAGTAATTACTTGGCGAGACCCATCTCTGCATCAGCAGGCAATACAACTCCATTGAAAGAAATGGAGTAATGGTGGTGAGACGTTAGGAACAGAGTGTCCAATTTGACTGGCATAAGATTTAAAACCTAGATCTCCGACTCCAGACATGAATGCATTACCGCTCAACCAAGATACTAATATAACAGTTACAGTAAGCAGTATAATACTGTAATGCTGAATGTTTCAGCTAAGCCTAACTTTTAAAGACTCAATTTAAAAGACTGTAATTACAAACATCAAACAATGAACAGGTAAAAGTAATTTTGGACAGCTTTTTATTCTGTATTGTTTAAATGTAGCCTATCAGTGTATGTTAGATGTACAATAACTAAACTGACATCCATAATCTCAGATCCGTAAAAAATTGAATTGTTGAATATTGTATAGTCCTTACTTTTGTTGGAAAAGAATTGGCGCATGTTTCATGTGTTGTATTTTGAAAAAAAAACTAAAAAACCTGACTCCTACGCCTATCCTTAATCTCAACTTAAACCTATAACGGTAATCATCAAAATAAAAATTTGCAAAACGAGTAACATCACCAGAATCTTTGTTTGTTTAACAGTGCACATTCCATGAGCCAAGTCACTTCAATTTTTGCTTTACTCTCTCTGCTCTTTAGAATACTTGAAATTTATCAGTGAAATACAGTTCTGTTCTGTAGTCACTCCCACACTCCCATACAACTATGGTAGGTTATATGCTTCGACTGCACACCGTACGATCAAGCTAACTGCTGCAAATTATTAGGCTGCCAGACTACAGACCATAGGATAGGGCTACTATACAGACCATCAGCGTACTGCCCACCGCATGTACCAGTATACTAGTTTAGTCTAGCAATAGTAATAGTATTACACCAAAAATTGGCTATAAATCAAAACAGCCATATGCTAGAAAGGGCCGGATTTATATTTTGCAATGTGCGAGACCCTTGGCACATTTGACTTTTGAAGATATGAAACCTTGCAAGCAGAAAGAAAAAAATCTTAAACTTTATATCAATACTCATAGCAACTTGGCCAAGTTTGTTGAGGATTTTTGTCGAAGCCAAAACCAAAATTTGTCCATGGCTATTGTACAAAGGTCTGAGTGATTTTTGTGATTTTTCAAAAACTGAAGAACTTTTAAACATTATTGGGCTGATGTTTTGTATGTTTTGTAATCTGTAGGCCTACTAATGGTACTACAGAGGTTAATTCAGTTTATGCCTCAGGCACGGGGCGGCCAGAGCGCAAGCCACTGGCATTGTGCCATATAATAATGATAACATTAAGTAATTTGTCAACCCCTTTAATGAGATAGCAAGAAGCTAACATCTGACTAAGGGGACGTTTGTTACAAAAGCAGGTAAAAAAGCAAAAAATTAAGATACAAAAAAATGCAAAATAGGACTTGTTAAAAGATCATGAAAGACAGTACAGTGTTAGAGCATACTAATCAATATCATGCACATAGATAAAGGCCATATTAAAATACAGTAGTATGTTTTTAATTTGGCAGAGGCTGCTGTTAGGTTACATAAGAATAAGAAAATCACTGTTCTAGCCCAAACCCCAACCCTAAACCCAACCCAAACTCCAACCCTAGGTTTAACCCTAATGTTAATCCTAACTCAAACTCAAAATCTAACCCAAACCCTAACAATAATTTAAAAAAACAAACAAGAGTAAATAAGCAAATGAGCATTCACTCTTTGCTCTCTTATTCTCTTTATGAGCGTTACGTAACGTAATACTAGGCACTTCCTTTTAATTTAGTTTTGAATAATGAAATGCTACCACTTTCCCGAATATCAAGAGGCAAACCATTCCAAACAATAATCCAAGCATGTGAAAAAATTGCTTCATACAGGGTTGCCACAGAAACTGCAAAATCAAATTCCAGGACTTTCCAGGACTTTTTTAGGTCATTTTCCAGGACTTTTCCAGGACTGTTTAAGTTTTTTTTTTTTTTAAGGACTTAAAATTTGATTTTGACTATTACTCTTTCATGCACCTACTCTTTTGAACTTGTGATTGACGAAAGATTTTGATGTAACGCATTTGCATTCCTAGTACTGACCACTAGCAAGGCGCAAAGCTAGAAATTTGCAAAGAGAGGGTTAAGCTTTTTGGTATGGGGGTGGAAACCCCAGACGCCAGAAGCCATTGGGGGTCTGGGGGCAACGCCCCCAGCGTTTGAAGATTTTGCAATATTTTTGCAATAATAACTTAATTTTAGGCCTAGTTTGGTCAAGATTATTGCTTTTAAAACGTGGCATAGAAATTAGCACTGCAAAAACATGATTAAACTGAATGCATAAATCAGCTACAGTATGTGGGTGATAGCTAGAGCTCAATTGATATGACTTTTTTAGGCCGATACCGATATATAACTCATAAACTACCAAATTTAGTCTATATTTTTTACTTAACTTGACACTAAAAGCTTCACTAATTCTCCTCCAACGAAAGACTATTGCAAACGCAAGTCATACTAAACAAATTGAACGGAAGAATACTTGTGCTTGCTCTTAAAAATAAACAGTTTAAGGTAATTGCGCAAAGCCGATATTTTATCGGCGGTAGATAGCCGATACAATATACCGGCTTGGCCCTGATATCGGCCAAAATATATCAGCCGACTGTAGATATATCCGTCGAGCTCTAGTGATGGGTAATGGCAAAACTTCAGTAATAGCTTTATTTTCAGCCTGTTAACTATAAAATCATATCATCTGAAGCAACAGAGCTTATTTGCATGCCAGGGTACAAACAAAAAAAACTCTATCCTAGCCCTAACCCCAACCTTATACTTAACCCAAACTGTAACCCTAGCTCTAACCCTAATTTTAATCTTAACTTCAAACTCAAAATCTAAACTCCAACATACCACTAACGATAATAATTTAAAAAACAAAAGAGTATTTGAGCAAAAGAGCACCCACTTTTTCTCTCTTATTCTCCATACGCAGAGCTCATTTGCACGCTAGAGTGCAAATGGGCACCTCCTTTGAAAAAACTCCAAAGTATTAATCCAAATCATCCGTATTTTATAATGCTAGATAAAGATATAATTTGGGAGTAGGGGCTAATAAAACGAGATTTGAGAGAGTTGATTGTTAATTAACAGAATTAAATACTGAGTTACAATTTTTTTTACAAAGCCTACGTTAAGCATTTTGCATCAAGCGATCGAATTGTTTATTTTTAGCCATTTTTAGTTAGTAAGTTGTTACTGGTTTTATTTTTGACCAAGATTAGCCCTTCCCCAAAATCATGTTCCAAAAGTGGCTTTTATTACTTTACTATCCATATTACTGCAAAAAACTGCCTCAGAAGTATACTGCAATAAACGTAGTATTTTTTCTAATTGTGCATTTTAGTCTACGGGCCAATGACGGGCCTATACCCCACTATGCTACTGCTACTAGCAGTTATACTGGTACTGGAGTATCGCATTGCAATGAATTACTGTCCATGAATTCACTCTTCCTAATAATATTCAATACTTTATACATACTGAAATGCAAAGTGCAAATTTTGGCATTTTAACGAGGAAGTGCTTATTTGCCCTCTAGTGTACTAGTAAGAACTGCTTAAAAAGAACAAGAGAGCAATGAGCAGAAGAATGGGCGCTGATATTAACATCAAGGTTAGAGCTAGGGTTGCAGTTTGGGTTAGATTTAGGGTTGCCCAACCCTAAATCTAACTCAAACTGCAATCCTAGCTCTAACCACGGTTAGGGCTAGCATAGCAATTTTTTTGTTTGTGCGCCAGCATACAAATACGCTCTGTCTTTTTACAATACAACAAAGCATTTTGAACGAACTTCACAATGCAAATTATTTCAACAATCGCTTTGCACAATCACAAGGTACAAGTTATTATAAAAAAAAACTAAAAAACTTCACATTCTGTCTTGGTGAATCACGGGAAAACTTTATAAATATTTTCCAGGACTTTCCAGGACTTACAAACAAAATTCAAGGACTTTCAAGGACTTTCCAGGACAACAAAAAAAATCCAGGACTTTCCAGGACTTTTCCAGGATGTGGCAACCCTGTTCATATTTGTTGTAGCTTACCGGTACTGCATTTATTCGAGTATAAGTCACATTTTTTTGTACGAAAATATCATCCAAAAAGCCAGGTGTGACTTACACATGAATACATTAAGTGCATTGCGTTGCACCACTTGTCACCCTCATTGGATGCTGATGAGGATGTTCCAGAGGTAAACAGGGCTAATTGAAAACAGTGACAGCAGTGATGACTTCGATGGTCTTTAATTTTTTGTTTTGTGATTGCAATGAATGCATAATGTTAAAAAAAATTTTGTCCTGTTTTTCATGTCAAAAATGGGGGTGCGACTTATACACACATGCGACTTATACACGCATGCGACTTATACTCGAACAAATACAGTAATTGAGTAGTTTTTTCCAACAAAAGCACATTTAGTTATCATGAAAATCATAAGCAGCAGATGGCTTACACAGGGTTGAAGGTAACTGTTGAAGGTAACCAGGAGCACAATGCTTTAAACACTTAAACCAGCAATGCAATTTTAAAGTTAATACAATATTTTATAGGTACATAAAAAATAAAGTTTGTGAAAATCCAGGAAAAAGCCATGCCCCCCATCCCCCCCTTTGCCGATGCCCATGAGGTCATTAGACAAGAGATGCTGTACAACTTGGCTGCAAATGCATTTTTCAATTATATATATACTTTAGATAAACAAAGGTAAGTGGCTTATTGGTTAATAACTTTTTGTAACATAACGGTTAGCTACAGCATTTTTTACAAGACATCAAAACAACTTTTCATAATCGTAGTAGATCAGTGCTCTGCAACCTTTTTAAACTTGTTAAATTCTACAGCACACCACAACAAACTATGTTAGTGAAAACATAAACAATGCAAAAAACAATTTCGATTTAATCTTGTACATCAATGAGAAATTTCAAGGCAAGCCGAGCTAACCTGAAGAAATTTGTGAAAAACCCAAAGACAAACCTTGAAGACCTTTTTTTGTTTTTGTTTTTGGAGACCACATCAAAAAACATAGAAATTGGTGGTTTTCTAGACTGGAGATCTTTTTTTTTTGAGATCACAGCAAGACTCGCAGAAAGTTGTGGTCCAGCGAAGAACATGGGGGTAAATTAAACCTCTTTCACTTGAAAGGGGTAAATGAGACAAAAGAGGTTAAGAACCCCTGGTTTATCATTTTTTATTAGCAATAGTAATGAAAAGCTTTGTTTTCACATATAAGTTCTGCAAAATTGGGACTTGCTATGAAACAAATAGTACCGGTAGGTAGACAAACATTCAAACTTGCAAAAACATACAATTAGCTTTTTTGTTCGTTAGCTAGAAAAATTACAAATACTATGCATGTCAGATAGCGCATGTGCTTCTAGAGGCAAAATCACCACATGTAATTTTGGCACTGGAGGCAAAACAGCCCAAATGACTACCAACCATATTTTGCTTTCAGTCCCAAAATACCCCTAAACCTAACCTTAACCAAAAACCTAACCCTAACAGAGGGAAAATGCTATTTTGCCACTAGAGGCAAAATAGACACTTTCAATGCTATGCGGCACACCTGATATGGTCTCACAACACACTGACACACTGGTTGCGGAGCACCATAGCACTGGAGTAGACAATGAGTCTAATTGGCAAGCTTTGGATTGTATGCTGGTTATCAGGTTATGACTGATTTAAGATTTGCCAATCTGCTAATATCGAAACTTATAACGTTAGAATAAAATTTCAGAAAAATCATTAAAGTTGTAGAAACATTTGTCAATACCACTACCAGCACTCAGTACTTGATTTTGAAGTTGCACTCACTTCCTCAAGAGTTTGCCACAATATTACTGTAGCTGATTTGTTTCGAGTTTTACTAAAATAGAGAAGGCCTGCTGCCTAGTCACTAAGTCAGCAAATTTGCATGCAACTGCAAGCTCACAGTCATAATAATAGCAAATTTGTTGTTTTTTTTTCTTTTTTTGTGTTTGTTGTTAGCTTCAAAATTAACTAAAACATAAACCCATTTCTTACCAATATTCCCATTTGGGTACATAGCTTTAATTTTCATTTTCTTAGACTCCTAAGTTATATAAGGGTTTAAAAATAAGTTGGATAGTTTTGTGGATTTAAGAAATTAATCTTTATAGTTTTGCTTGGCAATTCTGACCAAATTTTACAAAAATATTAGACTTTGAAACATGATAAAAACAAGAGATTTAAGGTAGCACAATCTGCTGAGGCATAAAACTAAGAGTGAGAAATGTTTTTAATAGAGCTCGACCGATATGGCTTTTTGAGGCCAATACCAATATCGATATTTTGGAAATTTTTAGGCCGATACCAATATCAATAACCGATATATTAACTTATTAACTACGAAATTTTGTCATATTTTTCCATGAACTTGACAGTACAAGCTTCACTAATTCCCCTCCAAAGAAAGACAGTTGCAAACACAAGCCACACTGCAGTATTATTCAATAAAAAAGCAAACCAAAAATACAACGATTTGGCAATCAATAGTCAAGAGTGGTCGTGCTTGCTCTCAAAAATAAACAGTTTAAGGCAATCGTACTAAGCCGATATTTTATCGGTGGTAGATAGCCGATACGAAATATCGGCTTGGCCCTGATATCGGCTGACCGATATATCGATCAAGATCTAGTTTTTAAAGCTAAGGTTATGTTTTGTAGACTTTGATAAAGACATGACTTCACTAAACCCTTTTCTTATTAATTATTTTGAAGTTACTGTTGGAAATTTAGCTTCAAACTTAATTGTTCCCATTTGGGAACATTGGCAGTTTCACAGCACCCAGGTTATACTGCATATAATTTTGCGAGAAGATTGAGTAACAATCCAGAATAGAGTGCTTTTTATAGATTTTCAGATTTATAGTTTAGTGTAGTTTGGTCATGCTACTGTAGGTATTGTTTAAATATAATATAATCGTATTTGCAATTTTTTTGATAAGCATAAACTATTCAATCAGAACCAATTTGGCTTTAGAGAAAACTGTTCAACTGCGAATGCAGTTTCTGAGATTTGTGACGATTTTTACCAAAATAGGGATGCTAGAAACATCACTTGTGGCATATTCTTGGATTTAGAAAAGGGATTTGATACAGTAAACTATGAAATATTATTATCTAAACTTTGTGAATATGGCATTTGAGGCTTGGCCCAAGCTATATTGAAAAGCTATTTAAGCAATAGAAAACATTTCACACATTCACAGTAGTTACTGGGTGTAAATCAGCATGTCATAATCTCCAATGTGGAGTACCTCAAGGCTCTACGCTAGGGCCTCTGCTTTTCATCATTTATATAAACGATTTACCTTTAGTCAGTAAGTTTAGAACTAGATTATTTGCTGATGATACTAGTCTAACATTTTCAGAAAAATCAATACAAAAACTAGAACAAGTAGTGAATCAAGAGATTGCAAAAGTCGCAAACTGGATGAGCTTAAATAAGCTTTCTATCAATTACAATAAAACTGAATTTATGGTAATATCCAACAGAACGAAACAACTTAAACTAAAATTGATGATTACCAAATATGAAATTAACCAAAAACAAGAAACCAAGTGTCTTGGAGTACTAATTGATAATACATTAACATGAAAAGCCCACATCAAATTGGTGCGCACAAAATTAACCAGGGGATGTTTTGCATTAATTAAACTATGAAATCTGGTAAATTTAAGTACACTTAAAAGTGTTTACTATAGTATGGTTTATACTCATCATCAGTATTGCATAGCAGTGTGGGTCATAATCTCCAATGTGGAGTACCTCAAGGCTCTACGCTAGGGCCTCTGCTTTTCATCATTTATATAAACGATTTACCTTTAGTCAGTAAGTTTAGAACTAGATTATTTGCTGATGATACAGTCTAACATTTTCAGAAAAATCAATACAAAAACTAGAACAAGTAGTGAATCAAGAGATTGCAAAAGTTGCAAACTGGATGAGCTTAAATAAGCTTTCTATCATTTACAATAAAACTGAATTTATGGTAATATCCAACAGCACGAAACAACTTAAACTAAAATTGATGATTACCAAATATGAAATTAACCAAAAACAAGAAACCAAGTGTCTTGGAGTACTAATTGATAATACATTAACATGGAAAGCCAACATCAAATTGGTGCGCACAAAATTAGTCAGGGGATGCTTTGCATTAATTAAATTATAAAATCTGGTAAATTTAAGTACACTTAAAAGTGTTTACTATAGTATGGTTTATACTCAAAAGATATAAAAATGTTCTGCAAAGTATATAAAAATGCCAAGTATATAAAAATTATTCCTGCAAAGTATATAAAAATGTCAGGCTCTGTTATAGCTCCAGTTCTAACTAACATTTTTAATGCATGCATATCAACAGGATATTTTCCAAAAGTGTTAAAAACCGCTGAAGTTGTTCCAATTTTCAAAAAAGGCGAAAGAGAGTTATGCAGTAATTATCGCCCTATTTCTATTTTAAATCCGTTTGCCAAACTTTTTGAAAAGTGTCTGCTTGATCAACTAAACAATTATTTTGTGAGCAACAATTTGATTAGTCCAAACTAGTATGGTTTTAAGAAAAATTGCTCAACAAATGAAGCTGTTTTAGATATTTACAATAAGCTACTTGACAATATGGATAAAAAGCTCATTACCTGTTCTATTTTCTTAGATTTAAGAAAAGCATATGATACCATCAATCACACAATACTGATCAAGAAACTAGAGAAGTATGGAATTAGAGGATTACCATTACAGTTGCTAGCAAGTTACCTGACTGACCGTCAACAGTATACAATTGTAAATCAATATAAATCCAAGTCAAGAGATGTTATTTGCGGTATTCCTCAGGGATCAACTCTAGGTCCGTTGTTATTTAATATTTATATCAATGATCTACCACTTGCCTCAAATTCCACAATTCATCTTTTTGCAGATGATACAAACCTTACTCTCTCCCATTCTAATGTTTCAACACTGCAACAAAATATTAATGATGAATTAGTCAATGTAAGCAATTGGTTCAAGGTGAATAAATTATCAATTAACTTTAATAAAACTGAGTTTATGGTAGTGACAACAAAACAAAATAAACTTGAACTCAAAGTATCAATAGATAATCATCCAATCAAGCAATCACATCACATAAAGTATCTAGGTGTTCTCATAGACAACAATCTAAACTGGAAACAACAAATCAAGGAACAATGTTCAAAGGTAGCAAGGGGATCTTGGGCCCTTAATCAATTAAAACACTTTGTAGATGAGCAAACCTTAAGATCTGTTTACCACTGCCTCATATACTCTCATCTACAATACTGCATAAGTAGTTGGGGGACTGCTTTAAAATCAACATTAGCACCTCTCTTTATTCTGCAAAAAAGAAGCATCAGATTGTTAACTGGAAGTGGATATCGTGAGCATACTAATCCTTTGTTCTATCGAGCTAAATGCTTAAAACTCAAGGATATTTACTCTCTGGAAACTGCAAAGCTAATGTACAAAATTCACAATAATGTATTATCTTTTGCAAATTCAGTTAAGTTTAACCTAATAAAAAACTGCTATACACATAAGACAAGATTGAGCCACAAAAACAACTTCTTTCTTCCAAGAACTAGAACAAGACTAGGGCAAAAGTCTCTATCATTCGCAGGAATTAAAGTTTGGAATGAAATTCCAAGCAGTATGAAAGAAGTTTCATTCTACAGATTTAAAATAGCTGTTTAAGCATATTTTTTATCAAACTATGAAACCGATAAAAGCTAGAATAACAGTTTTCTATCAGCAATGCAGTAGTAAGTACAGGAATCATAGTTGCATATTTATGCTTGAGTTCAACAATAACCTATTCTATTGCTTGAATAGCATGAGTTTGGTGCATTCATCTATCACACATTTATTACAATACGTCATCTCTCATTTTGATGTGCCCTTGAATTATTAGTAATTTTGCAATAACTGACTGAGGTTGATATATACTGGTATTCGAAATTGTACCAGTACTAATGACATATTGGCAAACAATACAAAACAAAGCAAGAAGTTTTTTTTTTCACTCCAATTGCCCACTTTAAATTCTATAAAACATAAATAAGCATTAGGAACTTTATTAATTATATTTCTATCCAATCTGTAGTTACAGCATTTTTATTTTTTTATTTTTTAGTATGCTTAGAGTTAGAACAACTCTAATGTTGTCTTGCATTTTCTTTACATGGTGACTGTGAGTTTTGTGTATACACTGTACAAAATGTACATATTTTTGCAACACTTTGTTTTAATTTTGCGTAAAATTTTTTATCATAGAAAGTAGCAGACTGAGAAAATCTAGCTGTTTTTTTTTTTAACCTTAACTTGGTGAGGTGGCAGTAGACTTAGATGACCTTTCGGCCCTTCGCTGTCTCCTCACCAAGTGACTACATATCGCTTTGACTCTGCAAGTTTATGTGTTTGGTTTTAAAGAAATTGCATATTTCGATGCTTTGGTGATAGACCTAGAGGAAGTTGCAGTTTTTTTCTTGTGATATGACGTCACTTGGTAAATAAATAAATATGATGATGATGATGACTCATCTTCAGTATTGCATAGCAGTGTGGGGTCATGCATGTAAAATCGCGATAAATACTCTGGAAAAAATGCACAAAAAAATTGTCAGAATCATGGTAAAAGCGTCTTTTACTGATCCTTCCTTGCCCATTTTTCACAAGATAATATTCTAAAAGTTGCTGATATATACAAACTAGAAATAACTAAATTAATGCATCATGTTAAAAAACATGTAGATAAATCTCAGTTTTCTTGCTTCAAACCAGTTTCTTTGCAGCAAAATTACAACACTAGACACTCAGGAAATAAAAACTATCTACTTCCAGCAGTAAGAACTAATTTTGGCAAAAGAGCATTTCAATTCATGGGGCCTAAAATATGGCAGGAGGTACCCATTGAATTCAAATCACTTCCATTCTCCTCATTTAAAAAACGTTACAAATCATACTTAATATCTTTTTAGCAGTCACAAAAAATAAAATAAAAGAAAGAAAAGGGGGGAAAAAAATTTTTTTTTACTGTTTCTGTAAGATGCCATTTTTGTTCATGCAGGTGCGTTGCTCTAATACTATAGGTCACGATTTTTTTTTTTATTGTGCAAATTTTTTGTTTTGTATTTGAGTAACCAAATTGCTGAAACTACTGATTAATACGTGTGTGTGTGTGTGTGAGTGAGTGTTGTGTGCCAGTTTGCTTTAGTTTAATAATCTTGGGTGGCAGCTGACTCAAAGACCGTATGGTCATTTTCGCTGTTTCCTGGTTTTGGTTACATGCTTATATTGTTCAGTTGTATCCTATTTGCATACCAGTACCGGTTACCAATGTTTGCACGTTTTGTTGTTCATTATATACATTTTGGTAGTTTGCATTTGTGTTGCATTGTACCATTCCAAATAAAAAACTTTAAACTTTGAAAAACAAGAGTAGACTAGAATTATTACTCATTTTACTACACTAGAAAATCCATTTTCATTACAAATTCATAAAATACTGGGCAAAAGCTAGCTTACATTTTTCATCTCACCAAAACTTTAGGTTAGAAACCAGCAGATTTTTTGACAGCAGGCCAAGGCCATACAAACTAATGTGCAAAGCTTGGCAAAACTGCACTATAAAAGACCTGCTCTTTAATATGTTTATAGCTTACAGTATTTTGTGAACTAACATAATGCTATAGAGCTAACAAGAGTCTAGTTATGTTTATCTTATTTTTTGTACGCAAACTACAATTCAGATTGTATGTAGCTAATGAAATAAGGCAAATTTTTTAAGAATTGGCATAACCTACCGTGATAAATCGCATTGGTTTAGATCATTTTAAGATACTTCTTAGTAATTTTTTCTTGAATAACCTGCAATTGATAAATTGAATATCAATACATCAACATTCGATTCATTAGCTCAACATGTAACTGAAGTTACAATGGCAGAAGCAACCGCTTTAGCTATGAGAATGGAAAATCCTAGAAATATTGTTCTCCTTCCAGCAGAAGCTGGGGATCATAGTGATCAATTTAGTGACGAAAGAAAAACTTGCATAAGATACCGGTATGGACTCCGTAATCTGCATTTGATCCAGCAGGAACACTTGAGGTGGAGAAACATGTACTAGTGGATGACATTTCAAATGCATAAAATCTGCTTTTACTTCTGATGCAGCTGTTGACGACATTTCCGAGTCTAATGATAATTTGTCCAACACCAAACCAGCTCATAAAAGAAGAAAAGCAATGTCAAAGAAAGATCAGAAAAGGGCGGATACACTAAAATGGACTAAAAGGAAAGACATATATACTTACTTTTTATTTTTTGGTTTCAGGAATGGATGAAGTAGATGTCTATGACAATCTTCTTTAAACTTACCGGCCAAGAATCAGGAGAAAAAAGCGGCATTATTCTCCAATTGTTCATGTGTTAAACAGGAGTGTGATAGCGGCATGGCGGATACCTCGCGAGCGTCATCTGTTGTCAATGTCTCACTTGAACTTGCGCCGAGAAATCACTCTGTGCTTGATGAAGTCAGCCAGAGCAGCTCAAGCTCAAATTAGAGAACCTCAAGAACCAGAAGATGTAAGGCATGATGGGCGGGCCATTTTCCTGAATGTACCACCCAAGGAGGATGCAAGATGTGCCAGAAAAAGACTTGTATCATGTGCATAAAAATTAAAACGCAACACGCGTTTGCGCAGATCAAACGCTGCCATGTGTCTGTGTGTTTGTTCATGATTGTTTTGTGTGGAAATAAACAACTTCTATGAAGGTCATGTCCCAAATTTGAAGTGACATCTTACAATTAAATATCTTTTTTTTTTTTCTTTCCAGTATATATGTAGCCACATTTTCATTTTCTCATCTTTTCTCTTTTTTTTTTCCCTAAAGTAAAATAAGACACACGTGTCTGCATTTCATAATTCTAATATGCTTAATTTTTCTTTTTCATGTTATTCTATATTGGTACCAGTATTAATTGGGAAATATTAATGCTTGATAAATTGTTTGTGAAAATAACCGTTCATGATTGACTGGATGAAAAGCAATTTGAAAATTTGGTATTTTTTCTACTCATGATCACTGCTTTGGAGCATGCCTACCTTGCAAATAACCTACAATTTTGCATCTTTCTTGAAACATTCTGCCATGCCATAAATGAATGATTGAGTTTTGCATCATATTACACTGACCGACTGATTTGCCGGCTTGTACCGAGTATGTATTATTATTTACAGCATATGTGGCATCAAAGGGGCTACTTGATCTACACTCTTGAGTTAGTGGGTGATTGTATATATACTTCACTGTTAGTGTCCATGCTTCTGATATTTCAGCACATCTGTTTCAACTGCTTTGCTCCTAGCTGCAGTAGGTTGATTGGCCACATGTGACAAAGAGCAACTCCTGAACTTTGGATTAGAATAGAAAACATGTTGTGGCCATTTTAGCTTCATTTGTTTTTTCATAACCTGGCTAAGACCTTTTTGTAAAGCTGTGCCTGTAGTGGCATTTTTGTATTATTGTAAATTACGTGATCAGTGAGTGACACCTTCCAGCCTTCTTATTCAATGACATTTACTCCCAGTGGTATATAGTGGTATCATATCTTTGACTAATGGAGTTATCTTGCATTACTATGATTTATACTTTTCAATATTGCCAAGTCAATGATGAAGTGACCATGATCTAGCATTTCAAAACTGTTTAGTAAATGTTCTGTAGACTTTTTATACAAGTGCTTTCTTTTTTTGTTTTTTTTTTGGTTGTTTTTCTTTTCATTTTATTTCAGATATTGCTGAAACAATTTTCATCAGAAAGCTTAAACCCACTATGATACTAGGTTTTACATCAAAGCATATACTGAATGATAGCTAGGTGCTTCTTGGTTTCTTCTACCTAGTGTATATACCATAGGTGGGCACAAGTCCGTTAATCGTTAATCCGTTAATAACGAAGCTAACTTTTTCATCAACTCGTTAATCCGTTAAAAAGTTTTTTCATGTTAACGGACTAAATTAACTTCCGTTAAAATGCCCGTTAACTTAACGACAATGGTTCATTAACTTACGTTAAGTTGCGTTAACATGAGGTTTTCATCGTTAATTTTTTGTACCACCCATTCATCGTACCGGTACCAACCAATTTGCGCTGTTAACACTTGTTACGTAATTAGCACGAGTTTTATAGTAGAAAAAGCGAAGGAGCTGCGAGATAAACAAGCAAGCGCGGGATTAAATGAGCAAGCGCAATATGAAATGCTGCAAATATAATTTTAATCATGCAAGTATAAAGTGGGTTAGATCTTAGATGAGTTGAACTGCGATAGACCCATGATGCACCCATGAATAACATGTTGTTGGTGGTAAGATGGAAGTGAGTAGCATGGCAGCGTTAGCAAGGAAAGTGGACATGGATAGTTAGTTAGCCTAACCCATAGCAGAAATGATCTCGATTATAATCGTAGTCTACAACCACTAATTTGTAATCGATTACGCAATTTTCAAATTATTGTACTCAGAAATCAATTACAAAGGATCGTAATTTACAAATTGCAAGTAATCGAGCCATGGCTGGCTACTACTATATAGGCTTGCAGTACCAAGCAAAAGCGTGAATGATGATATAATTACTGTATAAACTCTATCATGGGAGGGTTACCGTGGACCAACTACAGAACAGAATGCAAGTGCAAGACATGCATGATTGCAATTTTAATAATAGCTTAATAATATTGATAATGCAAAACAGAATTGCTGGGTAGATTGCAGCAAAAATGCAGGATAGATTCCGACTTTGTAAGTGCCGTTACAAAAATTATTTTTAAATTTTGGCGAAGCGATGTAATCGTACTAGTGATGATTAAAGGTGAAATAATCGCAATGGAAAATCGATTGCATGGGTGCGTATTTGGAATCGTAATCGGCGGAATCGATATAATCAAACCAAAGACCATTGAAAGAACAGAATGTGGGGGACCGGTACTAAAACATAGCTTTAGAAACAGTGTTTATTTTGAGCTAAGAGTTGATGTCATCCAAAAACTTGGAAGTGTATGCATCCACGGATCGCGGATGGTTTCAAAACGTGAAATCTACATAAATCTACACTGTACAGTGTACAGTGGTTGGTGATGGGACTAAAACGAGAATGAATTACGAATATTCATTCGCAATGTTTTTAGTTACTTTTTTAAGAGTCAAGATTAAGCTTTGGGTTAGGTTGGATTTCGACACTGTCTAGAAATTGTTTGGCAAGCCATAGCTTAAATAATTAATTTTAGATCCTGTTGTAGCGTGAAAGCACAGAGACTTAGAGTAATAGTGTCGTGGCACTGAGTAAGCAACCGTCTCTATCTAACAGTTTCCATGATGTTTAATCGTTTACGTACCATCTGGCCTAAAGGCTACCAGCACGGAAGCCCAGGGAAGAGCCACCAGAAGGGCGACTACTTAAAAACAAGCAATGCAAAAAAAATGGCTCTCTTGGGTTTCTGCGCTGGTAACCTTTAGGCAGGGCCACCGAGAGGGGGGAAGCGAGGTGAGACAATGACCCCGGTGCCATTGGAGTTTAGGAGGCCCATCAGGGGGCCCATGGGCTTCAAGGGACCCTTGGACGTCAGGGGGCGTATGGAAATGACACTGACAAATCAGTTTGTGGAATATCTAGGACCTTTTTTTTGGAGATCACATCAAAATCCGAAGAAAATTGTGGCATTTTCCTCTTCTTTTTTGAAGTTCACAAAGCTGGAGATGCCCAATATTTGAGCTGACCCCGGGCCTACGTTTGGCTCTCGGCGCCCCTACAAACAATTAACGATATATCTATTGCTTTTTGAGGCAAATAAAAAGCTGCAGCCTCATAAGTCTATTAATTATTGCTGTTCGCAACCTCAAAAGATTTTCCGGTCATGCTTTGTTACTGCATATGAGCTTATTATTATCTTGAACGCAGATTAGACTGTAAAATGTAACATCCAAAACACAAAAGACCACCATAGCAATAAATTTTTCCTTACAATCAGCTCAACAGGTCATTACGCGTGTTCTAAAAGTCAATGAATAAAATGAAATGTAAATTATTCTCAAAATGTTAACGGATTAACGGACTTCATTAACTTCCGTTAATTTCGGCTGAAAATAACGAATTAACTTTAACGGAGGTATGAAGTTTGCTAACGGACTAGTGGTTAACGAAGCTAACGTTTTGCATTAACTTGCCCATCTATGGTATATACGTTAGGAAGTGACTATTTCACCGGAGATCGGTTACCGAAGTTCAGAAGTCACATCTCCGTAACCGACTTTCGGTCATGGAAGAATTCATTTCAGCACTATGGCAACCGGCGGTCGGTCACTCAAGATTGAAAAGTAACAGTTCGATAGCCGTTTACGGTTGCCGTAGTATCACTTTGAAAGTTCTGTAACCGAATTTTTGGTTACAGAAGTTTCAAACCAACACTACGGTATCCAATGGACAATTTGTGGTTTGTATGTGTTTTGCTGCGGTGCTTTTGCACTAGATTGGCTGCAATTATTATTGCTCTGTGTCACTTATTATAACTTTGAATTGGTTTCAACAGTTTGTGCTGAAAACCGCCAATGTTTCCATTTGGGAACATAGTCTTAACGGTATCTCGCAAAACGATACGGTAGATATTTTCGACATAATTTTTTTTTTTGGTCTCTTATCTGACTAAATTCACGCATTTTCGAGAAGTTTTGTCCCAATTTGACAATTATAACCTACAGTGATAAGATACGAGTTAACAGTAGTTTGACTGCAAATATTACTGCAACAAAACTCGTACCGATACATTAGTTGAGAACTTGAGAGAAAGCACCTTGACTCTAAAAACCGCAAGTTACTCGATGATCAACGCAACACTGATTCCTTTATATAGTTGCATCATGAACAGTAGGCTACATTACTTGTAATTGTAATTACATTTTATTCACCAAGTTGCCTTGGCCGGTAGACAGCGAAGGGACCTTTTGGTCTTCGAGTCAAGCTGCCACCTGCCCACCTGTCTACCACACACGGCGCCAGTATTACTTATGCGTGTGTTTGAATTGATTGAGGAATAAATTCTAAGTAGGCTACCTGAGTACTACTACTAGTTCTTGAGTACTAGGCTACTACTGCAAGCTCATAATATGGTAAAGCACTGTAAATATAGCCCAGGCTATAAGCTCTTCATTGACCTCTACGCCTACACTCAAAGTCCGAAACCACAGGGCACACTGACTAGCCTAACCATGTAACCTACCAGTCAGCCTACTTACGGTAACTACTGAGCACTAAATTCTTTTCGTGATTCGCGCTCAAATGTTATTATGTCCAAACGCATTACGTGTATTTAATACCTACCATGCCATCAAGCATAGAGTTATTTGTTAGATCTATGCATCAAGTAACCACATCAATTTCATAGTATCTCTTATTTAGCATCATCCCCCCACTTTGTGCCTCTGCCACTGGCGATATTTTTGCATACAACAGGATACAATTTTTTGATCGTTCTTTGTTTTACCAGGTTGTACCATGGCAGTACCCAGTACTTAAGTTGTAAAATTTTGCATGGGGGGACGCTTTTGCAGCCTTGACCAAACTTCAGCGGAAACTAGATGGGAGTTTGCCAGCAAACCCAGTGAACGACCGACGCGTAGTTTATAATGCTGTGACGCTCAAAAGTACTTTTTGTCAACCGTGAAATCAGCAATTATTCAAAATATTTAATTTTGGAACCTTCATAAAAGTACAAATCAAGTCAAAAAATTATCAACGTTATCGTTTTTGATCCTAAAAAATAACCCATCAGGTTAAGTCATTGAAAAATCAATTGTTGAAGGGCAAATTTATGGTTTTTGGAATTTTCAGGATATTGAGCACCAGTGCTGGGCACCGCAAGTTTTTTTTTTAAATTCCGCAGTCCGCAAGTCCGCAACCGAATTTCAAATTGCTTAATCCGCAACCGCAAGTCGGCAATTGCATGTTTTTAAGCTTAATCCGCAAGTACGCAACGACGTTTCAGGATTCTTGAATCCGCAACCGCAAGTCCGCAACTTCAAAATTCTTGAAGTCCACAAGCGCAAGTCCGCGACTTTTTATGAACCGAGTGGAAGAGTTTTGCAATCAACCATGTCCCGAAGTGATCTGCTCAGAGTTGATTAGCAAACATAAGTCAAAAGTTGTGACTTGTAGGAAGCATAGCAAGCGTATGGTGGATACATTCCGCACAATACGAAGAATTACCAAATCACATAACCATTGATTGTAGTAAATGTAGCACAACATAACTTGTTGTTGAGCTGCTTTTTCGAGATGGCAAACTTCAGAATTGCCCAGCTCCCTTTACTTTTAGGTCCAGTTCAAGACATATGTATTATGTAAACAGTTGTATTTTTGGTTAAAGTTTTTCGGTGTCTTGGCTAAGGGGAGTGTAGCCCCCAACCCTCCTATCTTCTTGGATACCCAAGAGGGTTTGGAATTTCAAACATTGTCAAAATATATATTTTATCGACAACTTGTACACTGTCTTCCCAGTTTCCAGTAACCTTTTCCATAGTTTGTCTTGTCTAAACCTGTGAAGGTGATTAAACCTGAGTAACTAAACCTGATTAACTTGTACAATGCACATGCGTTATTTTATCGACAACATAGCGACTGATAATAATAAAAAAACAAAAAAACATCGTATTCAAGCGTAAGCCATTGGAACTATGTCAAAATATTTGTCTCTTAAACATCTGCTGGTATAAAAAAAAAATTAACGTCCTAGCTTGAGCCATTCAAAAAATTGATTTTGGGGGATCCATTTGAAGGGGTCCCAAGGAAAGTGGTACCCCAAACCATGTCAAAATATTTGTCTCCTAAATATCTATTGATATCAAAAAAAAACTGGCACCCTAAGTTAAACCAATAAAAAAAATTATTTTTGGGGGTCCATTTTGGGGGGGTCCCCGGGGGAGTGGTACCTCCAAACCATGTCAAAATTTTTATCTCTTAAGTGTCTACTGATATCAAAAAAAAACTGGCACCCTAGGTTAACCCATTAAAAAATTCATTTTTGGGGGTCCATTTGGGGGGTCCCCGGGGGGGTGGTACCCCAAACATGTCAAAATATTTATCTCTTAAATATCTACTGATATCAAAGAAAAATGGCACCCTAGGTTAAATCGTTAAAAAAATTTATTTTTGGGGGGTCCCCGAAGGAGTGGTACCCCCAAATTATGTTAAAATATTTGTCTCTCAAATATCTACTGATAACAGAAAAAACTGGCACCCTAGGTTGAGCCGTTCAAAAATTTGATTTTTTGGGGGGGTTCCCGGGGGGGTGGTACCCCCAAACCATGTCAAATAATTTCTCTCTTAAATATCTACTGATATCAAAAAAAAATGGCACCCTAGGTTATATGGTTAAAAAATTTGTTTTTGGGGGTCCATTTGGGGGGGTCCCTGGGGGGGTGGTACCCCCAAATTATGTCAAAATATTTGTCTCTCAAATATCTACTGATATCCAAAAAAAACTGGCACCCTAGCTTGAGCCGTTCAAAAATTTGATTTTTTGGGGCCCCATTTTGGGGGGGTTCCCGGGGGGGTGGTACCCCCAAATCATGTCTAAATATTTCTCTCTTAATATCTACTGATATCAAAAAAAAATGGCACCCTAGGTTATATGGTTAAAAAAATTTGTTTTTGGGGGGTCCATTTGGGGGGGTCCCTGGGGGGGTGGTACCCCCAAATTATGTCAAAATATTTGTCTCTCAAATATCTACTGATATCCAAAAAAACTGGCACCCTAGCTTGAGCCATTCAAAAATTTGATTTTTTGGGGCCCCATTTTGGGGGGGTTCCCGGGGGGGTGGTACCCCCAAATCATGTCAAATAATTTCTCTCTTAAATATCTACTGATATCAAAAAAAATGGCACCCTAGGTTATATGGTTAAAAAAATTTGTTTTTGGGGGGTCCATTTGGGGGGGTCCCCGGGGGGTGGTACCCCCAAATTATGTCAAAATATTTGTCTCTCAAATATCTACTGATATCCAAAAAAACTGGCACCCTAGCTTGAGCCGTTCAAAAAATTGATTTTTTGGGGCCCCATTTTGGGGGGGTTCCCGGGGGAGTTGCCCCAAAAAAATTTCAGGAGACACAATTGCGTATGTACCTCAACAACTTCACACAAAAATTATATTTCTATGTTTTGTGGTTTAGGAGAACTCGAGCGTACAAGATTTAGGAAGAAAAAAAAGGAAAAAAAAGGAAAAAAAAGGAAAAAAAAGGAAAAAAAAGGAAAAAAATAAGAAAAAAACCTCATCGCGGCCGAAAGTGGGTTGGTAGGGATGAAAGGATATCTTAAGACATATAACCATGAGAAATATTTTTTGCCGTACTTAAGCCGTTTTTGACTTAGACCGCTTTTAACGCCAAACTTTCGGGGCGGTTTTCGGGTCATAAACCCGAAGTCACGTGACCGATTGCCTCGAAATTTGGTACAAACATAAAACTCATTAATCTCAAACTGCTGTCAAAATTTCATGTAGTTAGACCAAACGGTTCTCGAGTTATAAGCAAAAGTCTGAAATCTCGCACTCATTACTTAGAAAATGGCCGAGTAAAAAAACAAAGGAACACGCGACGCGAGCGTCGGTCGTTCCAATTACGTAAAAAAGGTCTTCGCCAAAAAGTGAGGGTTTTTTTTCCCGAAATCAGGTAAAGACCAAACAAAAAAAAGATCTTCACCGCAATTTGAGCTATATTTGGCCGGAATTTGTAGGATTTATTCGTGCTGGCAGCTGGCTATTAGACCGGCAGCCCAGAAGGTTTATTTACCCCAAAGACGGCAAAAGGTTTGATGCGCCTAAAATGCACGTCTTTACTCACCTTTTAAGAAAATGTTTTACTGGCAAGTCAAAAGTTCGGCTAAGACCCCCCAAATCCACAATTTATGGGGGGTCAAAATGGCCTTTATTTACCCCAAAGACGGCATGGATAAAAATTGCGTAAAATCGTTCTCTGGGGCCCGCTGAACAATGAAATGGCGAAGACAGTAACTTTAGGTTCGGCTGACCCCCCGACAGTAACGAATTTAGGGGGGTCAAAAATGGCCTTTATTTACCCCAAAGACGGCATGGATAAAAATTGCTCAAAAACGTCCGTTGGAGTCCACTGAACACAAAAATGGCAAAGACAGTAACTTTAGGTTCGGCTAACCCCCCGACAGTAACGAATTTAGGGGGGTCAAAAATGGCCTTTATTTACCCCAAAGACGGCATGGATAAAAATTGCTCAAAAACGTCCGTTGGAGTCTACTGAACGCAAAAATGACGAAGACAGCAACTTTAGGTTCGGCTAACCCCTTTACAGTAACGAATTTAGGGGGGGAGGCACAAAAACTGACCTTTTCACCTGGAATAGGGCAACGGTAAAAATTGTTAAAAAACATTCTTGCAGTTAGTACGCTGAACACATAAATGGTTAAAACAGTTACTTTCGGTTCGGCTATCTTCCTGACAGTAACTAATTTTGAGGGAAGCTCGAAAAAATTGCTCTTATTTATTTGAAAACGGCAGGGGTAAAAACTGCCCAAAAATGTTTCTCGGGAGCCCACTGAAAACAAAAACAATGGCAATAAACTTTGGTATCCTCAAACTAATTTCTTACTCTTACTGCAAAAGTCATTGCACCACTAAATACGGCTTTACAGTGCTGCTTTTGAAAAAAATCAGTTTAAGTTGATGGCGTCATCAATCATTAAGTAACGTAATAGTCGATTAGAGCAAAAATGCCGTCGTTTTCAATGACGTTACGTTTGAGCAGTTATCTCGTTTTCACAAAAACCGTACAAGTTCAAAGATTGCTCACGAAAGTGTTTTGCAGTAAAGATTACGTCCTTGAACCGATCAGTGTTTGAGTGGATAAAGCGTCTGTTACTGAAACGGTAAACTTGGGTTCAATTCCCGGTCGGGTCAAACCAAAGACTATAAAAATTGGAACTCACTGCTTCTTTGCTTGACTTTCAGTATTGAAAGGGTAGTGTGAAGCTTTCATCGTGTGTGGTAGACTGGCGGGCAAGTGACAGCTTGACTCGAAGACCAAAAGGTCCCTTTGCTGTCTCCTGGCCAAGGCAATTTGGTGAATAAAATGTAATTGCAATAGCAGTAATTTCAAGACGCACCGGTCCCGCACAGTTAATTGTGCTACGGCAAAATTAACAAAATAAAATTAAGTAAATTTTCTATGTCTTATATCACATCACCAAAACTGCGTTAAATTTGCATCACAGTCTCGAAGCAACTAATACGAGTAATAGTATCTCAAAAAAATCTAGAATCTCAAAAAAATGTGATAAATTTACATATTACCAGCATTCAAAATACTTGCTGGCTAGTTTACGATTTCGATTAAACATTGCGCAAATCGCTCAACGCGGAGAATTTTAATGATAACAAATCTTAGATTTATCAGCTCAAATAAATTCAAAGATCATAAATTTGCAGTTCTTTTGGAAGAAGCAGAGATATTTGAAAACATTTAATTAGTCTATCATTATTAGCACAAACAGCAAGATGTTTGCATGAGTAGTCAACTCGTAAGTCCAACATGCGTATTCCCAAAATATTAATTAACATAATGGATTACATTACTAATGCAACAGAACCCAGTTCTAGTCCAAAAACTGAGACCTACTAATAGAAGAGATAGATTGGCACAAAACGGCGGAAAAGTGTCAAATAGTACTGTATCACAGCTTGCAACTATCATGCATATCTATTTGACAAATTCAAGTGTTAGTAAACACGTCCTTGAGGAATTTGCTTTCTGGTCGCGAATCTCTATTCTGAGTATTATTTTACTATGATCTGCGACCTGGAACATGTAAAAGTTGTAAAAAAAGGATCAAGTTTTGTTTCAAAGATACAAACGAACGTTGAGTTGTGGACACAAAAGAAAAGCTTTTCGAGAGAAAATCCTGTTTCACTTTTTCAAGTCAAGAAGGATGATCGTAATTTTGTAAATACAGTGGGGCTACTCAAGTTTTGCTGGAACTATATCTGTAACCGGTTCTTTAAATGGAGCTACAAATTCCTGCGAATTGGCTAAATGGCACCATATTGTATCTTGTTGAGGATAGCTCCACAATTTTTTTTTTTGAAATTGGCCCATGTCACAAAATAGGTTACTGACCTCTGCTATAAAACATTTCTATCACATCGGGGTTATGGTGTGAGACAAGACAAGACAAACGTTATACAGTAAGTTTGAACGAGCTTATGTAATAGATTATGCGGGGTCTTTGAAAATGTGACAAAACCATTATAGAGATAGAAATGAGTTTAGAATTGCGAGCTAAAGTTGGCAAAGTCGTCAATTGGGCCTAGTTTTGTGGACACTGGCAAAGTGAGCAAAAGACAATCTAGTTGACTTAATTTCCAAAGAGTAACTACCGGACGTAGTATTCGTTGCCAAAAAGCAATGATTAAATAATGGAACGTGGGTAAGGAAAGGGAGAGAACAAAATTTCAAACCATTTCCAAATGAATGCTCTATTCTACAAAAAAAGCAAGAAGCAGTGAGGTTGTTTTAGTTCAACAGAAGGTGCATCGCTGCAGTAGCAAGACCAAAAATACTGATCCATCAGCCCAAATATAAAAATCAATCAAACGAAGATGTTAGAAGAGTTAGGCACCAAAACAATTTTTGGAAGATTCTTGTCTTAAAATACCAGAAAAGCCAAATGTGACGTATGTCCTATATGCCCTTTTATCAAGCATTTGTCAATGCAAAAACATACGCTTTATCTTCAAATGTTGGATTATACAGTAGCCAATAATTATGGTATATTCCAAACCTGTTCGTACTAATGGAAAAACGCCTTATATTGCCTTCCAAGAACCTGATGAACTGTTGGTCCCGGTCTACGCTGGTTGTAAAATTGTGAGCAAATAAGCGCATTTTAGTTTATTTCATACAGACAACAGTCGGTTAAAATTAAATAAGAACACACTCTTACGCACACGATTTTACGCCTAATGTACTAGAATGGGCCAAAATTGCACGACTAATTTTTACATAGAGGCCTACCACATATTGAAAATTAAGTTGCTGTCGTTATTAACGTCATCATTTACTGTGGTAATTTCGTTGATCTGTTTGATCGAGACCACCTCATTGTCTTTGGTGTCTTCATAACACCAAAAATAAACGCTATTAATCCTTAATAGTGTCTATTGAGAAGTTCAAACTAAAAATAATCAAGAATTTTTAAAATATTGCCAGTGTAGAACGTGGTTTTAAACGAAATCCGTGTTATCAATGCTAGAATAATGTGATCTTGCTGCAACTTGAATTCAACAAGTGTTAGTTTTTTGTGCAGTACATCATATGAATAATGGTCTTAAAGTTTTAGAATAATTTCAATGCGCGCGATTACAGAAATCCCGTCAATCTTGTTCATTAGCTACGTTTTTGCATCTGCCTCCAGTTTAGATGCTATCATGCTCCTTTTTATGATGAAAGAGGACTGCAAGCAAAATCAATGGGGTATCTAAAGTTAAGACAATCGTATTAGATTAGATTTGGCGTAATTGACTCCATCCTTCTTGAGCCAGCCGTTCCAGAGATATTTTACTTCAAACCCTACGTAGGAACCTTCCTAATTAAAATTTCATTGGTAACCCTGACGTTTCAATGCAGTAGCCTAGCTCATAGAGGCCTATATTAACCTCTATATAGGTTAAAAGGCTTTTGTGGTTTAGTCTAACTGTGGCGTTGCCTTAGGATAGAACTAAAATGGCGACGGAGAGGTTATCATTGTCAGCTAGGACTGCCAATAAAAATAATGACCAGAGATGCCCTAGGTCATGTTTAAAGTAAAATATCTTTGTCTCGGCTGGGTGAAGGAGGATAGAGTCAACACCCATCTAATCAAATACGTTTGCTCTAAGTTTATCTAGCCCCAGTGAATTTACTTCAGTTCTCTTTTGAAAATGCTATGGGTTTTATAATGTGACATTTCGGAATAATGCTTTCATTCCAAGTAAGCTTTATGCGTTTACCTGTTCCGAAATTATTTGCAAACAGAAAAAATTTTATTAAAATTTTTGCAACGGTGCACTCAATACGATAAACTCTAAAATTAATGAAGTTGATAAAAGTCGCAGAATTCGCATTAGTAAAAGACTTATAGAACGTAGGACTCAAAGCAATTAACGAAAGACTTAATAACGGAAAGAGCATTTTGAATATTGGTAATACGCAGACTCATTAATTTATCACAGTGTTTAAGAATTTAGATCTTTTTTGAAATGCTCTGGATTGTTTTGAGTCTGTGCTAAGCCTATATACTTCGTTATTTAAAGTAATATATAAAAAATTATTTCGTAATTTTTTGTAATTTTTTAGTAAACTTTTACTGTGATTTAATAGTTGTATGTTGCTCTAATTTTACTTGGTACATCATCGAGCACTGTTTCAGAAGATTGACTATCAACAATTTTCTATCATATGACTCACATTGAAAAGACAAGCTGATACGCAAAATCTAGATCGCTTGTAAAGACAACGTCACTGCAACATGACGTCATTTTTGCTCTAATCGACTATTACGTTACTTAATGATTGATGACGCCATCAACTTAAACTGATTTTTTTCAAAAGCAGCACTGTAAAGCCGTATTTAGTGGTGCAATGACTTTTGCAGTAAGAGTAAGAAATTAGTTTGAGGATACCAAAGTTTATTGCCATTGTTTTTGTTTTCAGTGGGCTCCCGAGAAACATTTTTGGGCAGTTTTTACCCCTGCCGTTTTCAAATAAATAAGAGCAATTTTTTCGAGCTTCCCTCAAAATTAGTTACTGTCAGGAAGATAGCCGAACCGAAAGTAACTGTTTTAACCATTTATGTGTTCAGCGTACTAACTGCAAGAATGTTTTTTAACAATTTTTACCGTTGCCCTATTCCAGGTGAAAAGGTCAGTTTTTGTGCCTCCCCCCCTAAATTCGTTACTGTAAAGGGGTTAGCCGAACCTAAAGTTGCTGTCTTCGTCATTTTTGCGTTCAGTAGACCCCAACAGACGTTTTTTGAGCAATTTTTATCCATGCCGTCTTCCAGGTAAATAAAGGCAATTTTTGAGCCTCCCCCCTAAATTCGTTACTGTCAAGGGGTTAGCCGAACCTAAAGTTACTGTCTTTGCCATTTTTGTGTTCAGTGGACTCCAACGGACGTTTTTGAGCAATTTTTATCCATGCCGTCTTTGGGGTAAATAAAGGCCATTTTTGACCCCCCTAAATTCGTTACTGTCGGGGGGTCAGCCGAACCTAAAGTTACTGTCTTCGCCATTTCATTGTTCAGCGGGCCCCAGAGAACGATTTTACGCAATTTTTATCCATGCCGTCTTTGGGGTAAATAAAGGCCATTTTGACCCCCCATAAATTGTGGATTTGGGGGGTCTTAGCCGAACTTTTGACTTGCCAGTAAAACATTTTCTTAAAAGGTGAGTAAAGACGTGCATTTTAGGCGCATCAAACCTTCCGCCGTCTTTGGGGTAAATAAACCTTCTGGGCTGCCGGTCTATATTGTTCGTTTCATCACCCAGCGCTCAAATTTCGATGGGTGGACGTCTAATTCTCGATGGCGGGACGCTAAATCTCGATGGGGGGACGCTAAAGGTGCGTTTAGACTGGACGCGAAGCAATGCGAAGCGACCAAAATTTGACGTCATCGACAGCTCGCAAAAGGTTGCAACCGGTCGCAACCTTCGCGAGCAGTTGCGCAACATTGCTTGCTCGTAGGCTGTAGTAAGATGACCTACTAAATCACTGATCGGATTTTTATGATCGCAGTTTGCTAGAAAATCATGTAAATAGTATATTTGAATGGTTTAGCGCCTATATATTTATCAGTCCAAAGAGTAGGTTGTTGGCAAAGTTAGATTCGGGATAGCCCTAGGCTAGCCAAGTTCATTTGGATCTAGACTGATAAGGCTGTAAATTCTAGAGTGATTTTTCATAGCTATGCTTTATCTCAGAGCTACATTATTGTTCCGGACAACACTCCAATTCCAGGGTTGCAAATGAATTTATTGGAGTGTTATTCGAGTTTTGTAATTTCTCAAAAAAAATAAACACAGAATAAATAAAAGCACTTAAAGAAGCAATAATAATCCGATACACAAAGTTATGCAATATATAGTTTAGAACGGCAAATTATCCAAATTCAGACAGATTAAGAGTCAGCAAAATAATTACCAGTTAAACGCAAATAGTTAGGATACGCAGTTAACTAGTTTACATAATGGTTTACAGTATACTACTGTAATAGTGAAATGCACAAAAATAGATAGACATTAGCCTCTAATCAATGCAATAGATAATAGATTACCGGTAGCAAACGAATGATAGGTTACACTTACGAAGTAAGGTCCTCACAAAAGATAAACCGGTGGCAAGCAAAAGTAGTTCTGGCTAATCCAAATAGTTCTCTGAGTTCCCAAAAGACGAGTAGTAAATCAGAACTCAGCCCAATCGCAGATCACATAAGTTACTCAATATCAGTGTTAATCCAATAGCTTATTCAAATAGAATGAAACATAAAAGTAAAACACTAAAATAGTCGTCAACTAAAGATGAAACCTAGACGCTAAAATATGTATAGACCAAAACTGTAAAGGCGGCAAGGTGCGTACGATCTATCTACACTGCAAACATTTCATTATTATTTTGCCAAACTCTGAAATTACAAACTTAGCTCGGCGGTCAAACCAGGAAAGAAGAAAAAAGGAAAAAGTGAAAATGAGCTAAGCGGAATTTAGAGGTTGTCAAAGTGATGGACGATACCACGATAATAAGTGCAGTAGGTACGGAATGACCATCCCGGTTGCGAAGGAAGTCAAATGAGGTTCCAAGCACTGCCCGTGGCTAATTTGGAAACTTAAGTCAGTTGCAAAAACACGAATGCCGGTACACTAAGATTAAAACTGTTGGCAAATCAAGTCACTAAAAGAAATAATTTGTTTTGTATATATGGCTAGGGAATGTGCACAAACAAAGAACCGAAACAATTATAATGAATACACCAAAGCAGTAGGCCTAGCCCCACTGCATCTAGCTTTTAAAACAAAACTTTTTATTCTGTACAGCATAGCAGAAGCTATTGTATCGGTGCAGTGGTTCTTTTGGCTGAGCAGCTTTTGCTTTTTTGTCTTAAACTAATATGTTTTTGTTTTTTTTCAGAATATAAAACAACCCACCAACAGCGTAGTTTTGAGTAGGTTGGTAGTGTTTTTACCCATTGTTTGTTAGCTTGTTGTTTTAAAAGTAACCACAATTGAACAATTGCTTGAATACTGGAAAATTTGCTAAACTTTTTTAGTCGTTTACTTGGCCAAGCCAACTTGGTGAATAAAACTGTATTTAGAATTGGTTTCAAGCTACATACAAGAGCTAGATAGATACAAAAAATCAAAAAAATTCTATAAAGTTTTGGATTGGCCTAATTAGTAATCACTTCTTTGAATAGCTACAAACATGGAATTTTTTCTTCTGAATGTCTTCTTAAAAGTCTCCTTGTTTTTGAAGGTTTGTGACAGTGATTAAGTTGAACTGGAAGCAATGGTTTTGGACTCCCCCAAGTTTTATAATCATGAATATTGTCGTCTGATAGTGATTTTTCACTCCAGTTTTAATTGATGAAAATAGAAGTGTCAAGTGTGTTAAATATTCATTCACTGTGTCTTTGTGTAATATCTGAATTTAGTTGTTTGTGAATTTCAAAACATTTTTAGTGTCTCTTAAAATTTTAACTCCTTTACATGGTGAATAAGTGACAAAGTAAACAATTTTAAGTCTGAAGTTCAATCATTACAATTACAGTCAGTGTAATCAGATAGAACTAAGCCAGTATATATCTAACCACTAGAAAGTGAGTTCTATTTTTTGTTGAGGTTACTGTTATTGGTAGAGAAGTAGCTGCCAAGCAAGTCCATTAATATTGTTTCATTCTCATTAGTCACCACTAAACAAAAAACTTGATAAAGCATTTATAATAATAATTGTTGGACTGGGAAAAGAAGCGTCAGTTACATAAAACTGTGAGAACTAACAAAACTTTTATTCAGATGCTTGAGTAACAATATTCACATAAAAAATCTAAATGTTTTTTTTTATCAGGGGCATAACCAAAAACTTGCTGAGAAGAGGGGGCTTGACCTTACAGCTATAAATTTGTGTGTATCTTACTAACGGTGGTTTAGAGCGAAGCCCTTCGAGGTAAACGCGACCGTCGCAACGTACTGGTACTGCAAGAAAATGCAAACTAATAGAATGCTATCGAAAGCATTTAACTTCGCACTAAACATCGATAAGCGCTCTGCTAGCGAATAAAAAATCAAACATAGTTTTAGAGGCTGACTTTTCCTCAAAGCAACGGCTGGTACCACTGCGCTAAATTCTTTTCCTTCGATGATAGTGTCAAATCATGCAAAAACTGCAATGTTTTTTTGCTTTCTCCAGTAAATCAACATAGCAATCCATTGCACAATAAGCAAAAAATCCACTACATAACTGATGACAATTCCAGCTTTCAAATTCACTCATAGCGTTGACATTGGGAGTCTTCATAAACAGCACTAAATAGCGAACACAAACAACTGTTTAAGCTTACTACAGGTATCATAACATGATTGCCTGAAAAAGAAAAATCACATCAAAAAAACAACTTAGTTTACGCTTTACATGTATCTGTAGACTAGCCTATTGGTCTACACTCCACAAGAAAAATTTACCAGTACCGGGCGCGTCGATTTGTCGAAATCTTTGGGGGGTCCAACTTAATAACCAGAACTTTTTGGGCGAAATTTCGCGAATTTTGTTTGCATTGTTTGTACATCGTAGACTTTGTTTGCAATGTTCGTGCGTCGCAATAGCACATTTGATGCAGTTTTGTTTTTTTTTTGATGTTGAGCCGTTTAGGAAATAAGCGTACGGTATTTTGGAAGAAAAAGGAAAAAAATAAACTCATCGCGGCCGAAAGTCGGTCGGTAGGGATGAAAGGATATCTTGAGATATATAACTGTGTGAAATATTTTTTGCGGCATTTTTTAAGTGCGACCTATTTCGCGCCAAACTTTTGGGGCGTTTTTTGGACGTTAATTCCAATGTTACGACTATGAAAACTTTGAAAATCGTTCCAACAAGCTTGTCTATACTACGTTAAGGGATGACACGGATAGGCGTGGCCAAGGGGGCGACAGTCCCCCCTTCAAATTAAAATGCCCTCAATGATAAAAATATTAAAACAAAGTCTACTGTTTCTTCAGTTTCTTTTAGCATTTCTCCGTACAAAAGTGCACGCGTTCAACTGTAATTAGCTATGATATTAACATGGATCTCCAAGGAACCCGATCCCTCTCAATTCAAAATTTTGCCAATCAATTTAAGTGTGTAGCCAGGGCGAATTGAAGAGTTTTGTCTTAAAAATTGCAACCTCAGGCACTTATCTAACCTTTTTATGAACGTAATACAATATAAACACGAGCGGATTTACCAAATGGTGCAGTGCCAGGGGGTCCTGCGTTTAAATGGTGGGCCTAAGAGGTTTTTTGTCTCACCTATATTGATTGAAAATTGCAACGAAAATCCCTAAAGTGCTAGGGGCCCCGCGCAATGTAGATCCAGCGTGGGCAAAAGCACGATTAGTTTTAGGCCTTACCAATAACCATCTTTTGTATTAATTAACTTTCAATAACAATTCACCTCAAACTCGCCAGTTTTTACACGACAAAATGCTTTAAAAAAAATTGGCAAGCAAAAATGCGCATTCAACAAATTATTGAATTTAAATTAAAGGGGCCTGAGGCCCTAAGTCATTACATGTACTCCTACAATTGGTTATTTTCATGACCTACTGCTCAACATTTTCGAAGGCAATGTACCTTACTTCCGCCTACCTGGGCCAAATCACATACAAAATTTAACCCCAAACTGCAAGATTTTAAACGTGTTTTGGACTTGAATTGTAGGTAAAAAGAGAATTGAACAATTTAATTTTTCAATTAGCTTTCTAAGCAGGGTTGAGAACGGGCCGACTAGTTCAGGCCCGAACCCGAAATTTAGGGATCACGTCTTTTCGGTGCGACCATTTCGGCGCCACCTATTTCGTTGCCGTACGTCTTCTGTACAAATCGTTTCGGCGCCAATTCCGTGCTGTTTGACAGTTCACTTATTTAGGGTTTGGGTTAGGGTTAGGGCTTTGGGTTAGTGATAGTAAAAAGCACAGAATATTGGCACCGAAAAGGGCAGAGCCGAAAAGTCGTGGACCCAAAATTTAAGCACGCATCCGAAAACTAATTTGAAGCACAAATCGTGTCCGAAAAAACCGAAAGTTTAGTTAAGTCTGAAAAATTTAGCCATCTTGTTATTTTGATTTTATTTTGGTACATCTAAGACAAAAAGCACGTCCCGGGCCCGAATTAAGCCCGAAATTTTTGTCAAGTTTAGGTCCGAACCCGACCGGAAAAGCCCGGCCCAACTTACAAGTTACAACTATGTTCCTAAATGTTAAAAATCTGGTTCTTTCGAATTACTCTAAAAACGCGCGAAATGTGATCCAACGGCATTAAAATAGCTATTTTTTTCAAAAAATTACAAAAAGTTGCCCAGCGGTTGGGAGGTTCGCCCCCACACCCCCGTTTGTGATACGTTTGAGTTACACTAGATTACTTACCATGTCTCCCAATTTAGACATTTTAACTTTTAAACATTTACTTCAAACTCTTTCCCTTCAGCAAAATCCTAGTTGCGTGCCAAACCAGGCCACGGCTTCTGATCTTCCATTTTGCGATATCGTTGTCCCGTAAAAAGTGCCTCATTTCAAAAATGTTTGAAGATGTCATTGCATGTGATTTGGGCCCCCTCAATGAAAAATCCTGGATCGCCTGTGATAGCACCGTCCATTAAGTCCCCATTCGGATGTCACCATTGTAATATTGAGTGACTACGCCGATTTGCTCTGACGCTGCGAGTATTCGTATGCCCTCGCTCCTCAGTGCCCTGCTGTAACAGTGAGGACTTTCCTCATCTAGACTTCACTGACAAACACACAGTCACAATAATGAGTTTGTGACGTATACTAATAGAACTTGTGCAATATATTGGCTAGGTGATAAACCTACTCGTATTGTGATTATTGCCATAAAATCTAGGCCTAGCGCTGCAATATGCAGTTTTCAAGATTTTGAGCACAAAAAATCTGTCAAGACAGAAATTTTATTTTGTTAGTATCCATGATAAATAGCAGACATGTTTATTTTTATTGGGGGGTCCTTTACTCTTTGGACCCCCCCAATGCATATCATTGGGGGGTCCGGACCTCCCGACCCCCCCGGGAATCGACGCGCCTGACCAGTACCATAATGAGACATGAATGGCGAAAGCGTTCAAGGATTTGCTAACTGATTAAACACCTAAAGAGAACTTTTGACATCTGCTTCCAGCTTTTTGCGTTTCTGCATTAAAAGCAATGCCCATGCACTAAGCCGCGAGTTTATGAAAGCTTTTATTGGAACGACCAACGATCGCGTCGCGTGTTCCTTTGTTTTTACTCGGCCATTTTCCAACTAACGAGTGCGAAATTTCAGACTTTTGCTTATAACTCGAGAACGGTTGGATCTAGCTCAGTAGCGTAGCCAGGGGGGGGCGGGGGGGGGGGGCTGCAGCCTCCCCATTGACCTGTCAACCAAAATGTAGAATAAGACAAATACCACGTTTTTAGCTCTTCTGAGACTGTTTTTTTGTGCTGGAATGGACTAAAAAGTGATTTAAAGCATCTTTTGAAGCATATATTTAGAGGGGAGGGCTAATTTGTCGAAAATTAAAGTTACAAATCAATGAAAACTTTGAAAAATGCCCAAAAATAAACAATCAGATTTGATTGCTAGCGTAAAAACGCCAAATATAGGTTTATTATAAACTCAGAAATAAAACGGTGGGGGGGGGCTATTTAGTGTTAATTAATTACCAATCACTTCTCTCATAGATGGGCAAGTTAATGCAAAACGTTAGCTTCGTTAACCACTAGTCCGTTAACAAACTTCACACCTCCGTTAACGTTAATCCGTTATTTTCAACTTTAATTAACGGAAGTTAATAAATTCCGTTAATCCGTTAACATTTTGCGTGTAATTTACATTTCGTTTTATTCACTCGCTTCTAGAACACGTATTGACGCTGTTGAGCTGATTTTAAGGAAATATTTATAGCTATGGTGGTCTTTTTGTGTTTTGAAAGTTACATTTTACAGTCTAATCTAATTTCAACATAAAAACAAGTTCAAATGCACAACAAAGCTGCAAGATATTAACGATAAAAACCTTAACAGAAGTTAACAGAACTTAACGGAAGTTACTTTAGTCCGTTAATAGCACTTAACGGAAGTTAATTTAGTCCGTTAACATGAAAAAACTTTTTAACGGATTAACGAGTTAGTGAAAAAGTTAGCTTCGTTATTAACGGATTAACGATTAACGGACTTGTGCCCATCTATGACTTCTCTCAAATATCTTTCCATTAGCCCCCCAAATTATTTTTCTTTATAAAAACGATTACTGCAAGTGAGTTTTATTGTATGATAGGATTGTATAATTTTGAAGAGAACTCCAATGTTATCATTAGCCACTTCCCACATAGTCCATTAATGCAACCACTTGAATCACGTTGCGCTGCCGATTTCTATGCCACGTTTTGAAAGCATAATTTTGATTAAAATAGCTCTAAAATTAAGCTATTTTTGCAAAAAAATGCAAAATTTCGAGGGCTGGGGGCTCTGCCCCCAGACCCCCATTGGCCTCCGGCGGCTGGGGGCTCCGCCCCCAGACCTCCAAAACAGCCCTCCCATCACGAATTTCTGGCTACGCTCTTGGTCTAGCTCAGTGGTTCTCAACCTTTTTGACCCAAGGACTATTCTCAAGCTCGTCTATATAACCGCGGACTCAAGCCATATTAATAAAAAATAGGTTTTTGATTTCTATCCAAGAGGAAAACCTCTTGGCGAAGGGTGTCGAAATCTAAACAGTGCGAGGCGCAAACTAAGAGGAAAACCAAGCAAGCACTGTATTTCACAAAATAAGAGAACTTAATACGGTATCAACGAAAAAAAGCAAGCACTGTTTTTCACTCAAAACACACTCAATGAGAGCCTTGTCCTTGAACTTGCTTGACAAGTTTATCGAATTCCGGAATTATGGTTGCCAATGCACATCTGATGTCATCTTCTGGTTGAAGTCTATTGCGATACTTCGTTTTGATCATCGTCAGTGTTGAAAAGCCAGATTCACACAGGTATGTGGTTGGAAATGGCAAAAGAGCCGTTGCAGCTTGCTTGCAAAGATCTGAAAGACTAGGCTCCATTAACTGCACATTTGCCCAAAATTGAGTTAAAGAAGAGTTTTTAAACTTGTCTTTCCACATCTGTCGACTTTGCAATTCAAGCAACTGTTCAACAATGCAGTCCACATCTGAATGAACTTCTAGCGCTGACGCCTGAAAAGGATTCCGAACCCAATTAAAGATTCTGCAATAATCGTTGGAAGGAATATAACGATCCAATTCAGAAAGAAGTGTGTTGAGGTGCTCAAGAAAGATGGGAAGAATGACGCCCAAATTGATATCATTCTCTTCCACGAATAAGTTCAATCCTGGGAAAGCAGCTAACCTCCCACTTTTCATTCGATGGATCCACAGCTTTATTTTACCTTTGAATGCATCAATACTTTCCAAAACATCAAAAAATAGTTTCTCTTTTCCTTGCATAGAACTATTCAGTTGGTTTACATGGCTGAAAACATCGGCCAAAAATAGCAACTTCGCAATCCATTCATCATTACGAAAGCAATCAGCAAGTTCATGCTTTTGCTCTTTTAAAAAAGCATGAGTTTCATCTCTAAGAGTAACCACTCTTTCATGCACCTTACCTTGTGACAACCAACGAACAGTTGAATGGAATAGAAGCCCACTGAGTTCCGCTCCCATTTCATCACACAAAGCACGAAATAAGCGAGTGTTCAAAGGACGAGATTTAATATAATTCACCACAGAAACAACCTCCTTGAAAACTATGGCAAGATTTTCTTGTATTTCGTTTGTTGCCAGATTCTCTCTGTGGAGAAGACAATGAACAACTGAAATGTTATTGTTTTTCTTTTTCACGAAACTCATGAAGCCTTTCTTACTTCCCATCATGGCTGGAGCACCATCAGCACTAACAGACACGCAATTAGACCACTCCAGCTGATGTTCTTCAAAGAAGAAATCCACTTTCTTGAATATTTCTTCTCCTGTGGTATTTTTAGCAAGTGGACGGCAAAACAAAAACTGCTCTACGAAATCATTTGTGTCAAAATATCGCACAAACACCATGAGCTGTGCATCACTTCCGATATCTGTTGTCTCATCCAGTTGCAAACTAAATCTTTCACAGCGTTTCATGGCAAAGATTGTTTGTTGCAGAACATTTCTTGAAAGTTCTGTGATACGCCGCTTCATGGTGTCGTTTGACAAAGGAACCATTTTCAATTTGTTAGCAACAGCATCACCACACATTATCCTGGCCATTTCAACAGATGCTGGTTTAATCAAATTTTCTCCAGCTGTGTAAGGTGCTTTTGCACGAGCGATTTTCCATGCAACCGCAAAAGAAGCACGCACTGCATGACTGTGAGAATATATTATTCCTCCCCAAGCATTTGGGCGATCAATGCGACTTCGCTTCACCTGATGCTCTTTTTCTTTAAACACTTCAAGAGATTTGTTAACAAAATTTTCATGGTTTGATTCTAGGTGCCGACGAAGTTTTGCTTCATTTAAAGAGCTGTGAGCTAAGACTGTTAAGCACAACACACACTGCGGCCTCACTTCGCCATTTACCTCAATCGAAGTAAATCCAAGCTTCAAGTATTCATCACTATATGTAAAAATTTGCTTTCTTTTAGCCATTTTAAGTAACTACACTAATCAATGTCTGAAAGAAAATCAGTGGTACTTTTAAGACTAACTAATTCTATTCAAACTTCGCGAGCTTTCGTGGGTATGATGCACACTTCCTCAGGCAAAACAGCATGGTACAAAAACGAATTGACTAGCACAAAGTACGGTAAGTTAACCCTGTAACTTACCGTACTTTGATGCTTGAGGAGCAAATGAATGTTGTGCTACTACACTGATCTACACACTCAGGCTGATAAGGAAACCGCATTAAATATCTATGCTATGACATCACAAAGATACAGTTGGTGAAATAGGAGTATTTTACGTTTTATTTATAATACAATATAAACTGACTACTAGCAAAAGCAACTGTACTCGCGGATTCATCCAGGACCTTCCGCGGAATCATTTGAGTCCGCGGATTCGGGGTTGAGAAACACTGGTCTATCTACATCAAATTTGGACAGCAGTTTGAGATTAATGAGTTGTATGTTTGTACACAATTTCGAGGCAATAGGTCACGTGACTTCGGTTTTAGAACCCGAAAACCGCCCCGCAAGTTTGGCGTAAAAAGCGGTCTCAGTCAAAAACGGCTGAAGTACGGCAAAAAATATTTCATATGGTTATATGTCTCAAGATGCCCTTTCATCCTAACCAATCTACTTCTGGCCGCGATGAGGTTTATTTCTTTTTTTTTCCTTTTTTTTCTACCTAATTTTTGTTCGCTCTTCTTCTAAACCACAAAACATCGAAATCTACTTTTTGTGTAAAGTTGTTGAGCTGCAAATGCAATTTTTTCTCCCGCAATTTTTAGGGGCAACTCCACCGGGAACCCCCCCAAAATAGGGCCCCAAAAACCCATTTTTTGAACGGCTCAAGCTAGGATGCTAGTTCTTTTTCATATCAGTAGATATTTAACCAACAAATATTTTGACATAGTTTGGGGGTGCCACCCTCCCAGGAACCCCCCCAAAAATCAATGTTTTGAACAGCTCAAAGTAGAGTTCTACTTTTTTTTTTATATCAGCAGATATTTAACAGAATTTTGACATAGTTTGGGGGTGCCACCCCCCCAGATGGACCCCCAAAGATCAATTTTTGCACGGCTCAAGCTAGGGTGCCAGTATTTTATGATATCAGGAAATATTTAACTCACTAATCTTTTGACTCCACTTTTCTGGAGGTTCCATAATCAGATATTTTTGAATAATTGCTGATTTTATTGTAGACAAAAAGTACTTTTGAGCGTCACAGCATTAGCTATGCGTCGGTCATTCACTGGGTTTGCTGGCAAACTCCAATCTAGTTTTAATTTGATTTTGCAACTTGCTTCGAAATCGAATTCCTCTAGATTGGTCCACGAGCAGTTTGGTACTGAAACTTAAGCAAATTTAAGATGCATTTTATATGAATATCTTTGTAATACATATTGTAAGAATATCTTTGTAATACGAGTGACAGTTGTGTTTAGTTTGAGTTAATTCGTTATAAAGTATTATTTCATTATTTACGTAGAAACAATTTGCATTATGTCTCGTAATTCGGCCGTAATAAAATTTCCATAAAGTTAAGAAAGAAGCGAAGAAACATTCCACGTCTTTTCAGAAATATTCTAAAATTCCAAATGAAGCAACTTCCAAAAGATCAACAAGCGTTCGGTCGCAGTTGCTAAAGTATCTCGATATCACCAACGATGGTGAACATTTTAACGAAAATATTTTCGAATTTTGGGAAACCATGGAAAACCAACTGCCTGCCTTATACAAACTCGCGATGCAAGTTTTTTTTGTCCCAGCGTCATCGGCTCCTGTGGAGCGTATTTTTAGTACCGGAGGTTTGATCATGAGACCTCATCGATCTCGGCTATCTTCAGTTAATCTAGAAATGCTGGTTGCATTAAAATGCAATCACAATCTTATTGTTTGATTTTGGTATAGGCTTACTTTTTGCGGTTGCATTAATTTTTTCCGTTGTGTTTCATGATTATTTTTGCTGGCAATAATATGCCATTTAAGATTTTTTGGCTCTGTTACTAATCTGTAGTTACTGCAAGCTGGACCACTGCGATAGTTTGAACACAGGAACGCATTGCCCAGTTTCAGTTGGCATCGAACTGCAATTTCTCTACTTTAAAGACGGGCGCTTGACAGTTGAGCTACGCCGTCACCTCTTGATGTGCTTGTGAATAGCACGTGGCTCAAGTTCGTTTTTTGGTTTATGTCGTTCTACTGTATTGCGATTGGCCGTTTGTTGAAGGAAAAACCATGAAAAGGGTTGTCAATAGTCAATACGAATAAGTTTTGCTTCTAAAATCTCGGGTCTCGAACAAACTCACCGAGTCTCGATCTCGAAAATTTTTTCAAGTCCTGGTCTCCGGTCTTGGACTCGAATTTTTTCCAAGTCTCGGTCTCGACCATCAGGGTCTTGACTACATTACTAAATGGTGTCTTCTAGCCGAGGACAGGACATTTTCGAGAACTTTTAGGCTTCGCGGCCAAGACCAAGGACTTCAAAATATGTCCTTGAGGTCAAGGACGTTCTGGACGACTCCATCTCTGACGGTTAGGATATGAAAATCAGGGATGGCAATTAGCATATCGCTTCGAAAGCTTTTTTCAAAAACATTGCATCGAACCGCGCAAAAACTCCACATCATTATCGAGTCGATGGCGGTTCCACACTCCCCCTACTCAACCTGGAGGAACTTCGTAACGCATAAAATTCATTGCAATAATTGGAGCAAGGTCCATTTCTTGTCCAAACTTGGTGGGGTTGGGGAGAGAGGGGAACGAACATTGAACATCTCCAAAATCATCATTTTTTTAAAATGTTGACGAATTAGGTTAAACTTTGTGATTTTGACTTTTGTTATATTTTTTATGATTTACTGGATTACCATAGTGCTGATCAGAGGTGGAGTCCTCAAGGACACATTTTGAAGTACTTGAAGCCTCAAGTCCTCGAAAATTGCCCTGTCTTCGGCTCGAGTACACCACTAGTTTTTGAACCATAGAAATTTTGTAGGAAAACGCCCGAAACCTCGCGGAAACTTTGCGAAGACCTTTTTTGTTTTCCTCAAGTGGAGATCGCCTGAAAAAATATTTTTTGAAGACCTTTTTCGCCTGAAAAACGTTTTTGAAGAACTTTTTTTGCCGAGATCGCCTGAAAAAAATTTTGAAGACCTTTTTTTTGGAGAAAACTTGCGCCTGTATCCTTGGTTCTAGGCCTCGAGAGGGTCTGCATCCTTGGCCTCGAGTCCTCGACTCCACCTCTGGTTCTGATCTGCATCTTATCGCAGTTTTCTTGCGCAAAACATATCGCAGAAACTCATCCATGCAATTGCCATCCCTGATAAAAATACAAAACTTGAAAATCGACATTTGCATTTAACTTGTAAATCTACACTCCCTTTAACTGTCGGTCTTTGAATTAACACCCATTCGTGACATCAAAGTTCTACTAAATAGACGTTGGTACACTTTTCCTTTTCTGTTTATTTATTATTTTTTTGTTTTTCGTTTCTTTAATAAATGTTCAGGAGTGCTAATGCGTGGACCGAGTTTACCAATGGAAAGTACTCGATTCAAAGCAGGTGAAACATCCAGTCAATTCCGGTAGTTTACAATCAGCAAAAATCCAAATAACGTTTTTGTTCTGATTTAGGGGCTGCGGTTGCAAAGGTATTTAGCAAATACAAAAAGATATGCCCAAAAAGTTTTTGGAAACCCTGAGTTGTAAAGGGAAAGATTTTCTAATATTAGATTGGTCACAAGATGTTACTGGAAGTTCAGTTCAGTTCACATGTTTTATTGCCACTTATTTTGCCGTGATAAAAAGGTAAAAAAGCAAAAAGCACACAGCGACGAGGAGATGCGAAAGGTTAAAGTTGCACTGTCGCCGAGTCTCCATCTTCTCCGCAAAACTAAAAAAAGTGCAAACGCGAAAACACAAAGCAAATCGAAATAAACTTTTATACGTAACAATCAAGAAGAACATATACTAAATACTACTATTCAGTTTTTTTTCCCTGGAAATTTAGGCCGAGAACAAACTCCGAGTTTCCACAAACTGTTAGGGGGATATTTCTGGTATTTGTTGAATATCTTTGCAACCGCAGCCCTACATTGTGAATAACAAATTTCAAAAAATACATTTAATTTATTTATACTTTCGCTATAGTCAACTACCGGAATTGGTTGGATTTTTCACCTCCTTGCACTTTTCTGTAAGTTCTCCATGTAGCAATTTAACTGATGAAACGCTGTGATTAGAGGGTGCGAGCATTGCTAATGAGAAAATTTTGCTTTTTTTTCCGTACTGGTATTAAAAGGGTATCAGGTCTAAGATAACATACTCAAACAGAGCGCATTCTCCATTAAATTGTATTCTCAAGTTTGCTAACATATTACAATATAACTTCACATTTCCCGAACAGGCGAGCAACAAAAGATATATCGCTAACAGCGGCTTTTATCGGTCACGCGCATTTCATTCAGTCCAGTCGCGGAAATACGCTTGATTATCTTTCGATGCAAATGCATGAATCAAATGATACGCTTATTCCGTGCGCATAATACGCGCGATCTGTAAAACGACACATTCAAAGCAAATGTAATAAAAATTTTTCTGGCGAAAGTTGAGTAAACAAAACGGCTTATACTGCACACTAACGATGCATTGCTACAAGTAGTAGGTTTGAGGGTTCGACTATGGAATTAAAATGAACCAAAGGTCTGTTTTTGGAAATCTTGTTTTTTGCAAGCGGACTAAGCTAAATTCAACCCATTTTTTTTTGTTGTTGAATGTAAAAAAAGAAAGCGATAACTGGACGCAATCAAATAAAAGGCGAGCGTAGAAATCCTTTTTTTTTTTGCTAGTCTAACCACAGACTCTTTATTAGTAGACTGGAAACTAACAGTTTCGTTTTTTTTTCTTTACGATTTACTTGTTTTTCAAATATGCCGATTCCTCCAATCAACGTGACTGCTTTCTTTCACGGTTCACTTGTTCTTCGAATATGTCGAATCAAATTAGTCAAATACGCGTCACTGCATTAAAACCTTTGCAACAAGAGCAAACTTTTTTTCTTTGAAGCTCTTCTCGTTTTCTCCACGTGTCTATTTTTAGTCAACGAAATATAGAGTCTATGGTCTAACAACGGGCTAAAGCAATTTTTGAAAATCGGTAAAACCTCAAGCTCAGTGACTGAGCGAATAATTGCTAGTAATAATCGTGATAAAAGATGTTGACTTGAAAACTTGACCAAGTTTTGACCTACAGCACCTACCGTCTTTGCCTATTTGTCTTTAGCCCAGCCCTAGTAAGAAATTAAAAAGCAAATTGTTTGGAAGCTGAGAATTTGGCAACAATACACGATACAATTAAAACGCTAAAAACCGATTATGACGCTTTGGAAAGCAGAGTCTTTGAGAGAAAATTCGGACCCCGGGGTAAGAAATAGAAACGTGCCACTAAACAAAGTCATTTAGAGAAATTCCAAAAATAGCCTATTCAGAATTTCGATCTATAAGGGGACCTGTTTTTTGAGCAAGAGAAAAAAGGTTACCGACTTTGAGTTTGGTTCTTGTTGAGGTCAATATTGAAACCGTTCGGTACCCCAAATTGCCGGGCCTGGGTACTTTTACCCCTCTCCGAACGGCCCTGTTGGAGGGAGTTGGGAAGGGCAATTAGAACAACATACATAGAAAAAAATTAAGAAAAATGGTTGTTTGAAGTACTACTTGATGTTAATTATGACCAATTTTTCCATTTTTGCCGTGTTTTGGCCATTGAGGGTGTAGATTGGAGACCCTGAAAGGTAATGTTAAATACATTTCGCCGGAAAGTGGGAGTGGGGTTGATTTTGTCCTTACACGCGTTTTCCCGCAAATACCAGTTTGCAAGTGTATTTTGCAATTATTGTCCAATGTTCATAGCCGAAATAAAAGGAAGAATATTTTTGAACTGTGAAAACTCAGGCCAAGCGCCACACACAAAACAAACATCACTTTACTTGAATAACTATTTCCTATCTCACCTGACCACTTTTTTGATTCTTCTTTTTCGAAAAAAAGAAACTTTGAAAATGAGTCAAAAAATAAAAATGCAAAACGGGTCACAACCGACAGTACCATAAACAAATGGAAATGACTTTGAAGGCAGTAACCGCCTAGTCAACATTATTTTATAAAAAAGGAAAATAATAATGAACTGCACTTTAATGATTATTTCATTTTCTAAACCTAAATATTAGACAAACAATAGAGTGCATCTAGCAACACCCAAAAAGCAGATAACAGCAGCTCCATATAAAAAGTCCTCATTGCACAATGGCGGAAAGAAACTTTTAAACATGTCAGCTCAAACAGTCAACTACAGTACTGCAGCTTGAGGCCTATTATTGCATCTTTCCTCAGATTCCAAAAAGCACGTTTTTTGACAAAACCAAATCAGTGAAAAGCACAAAATATCTTCACTTTTTGCAGCACAAGTTTTGCTCGAATCATTTAGTTGTTTTTTTTTCAAACAAAAGTGCTGCTTTTAGTAACAACCCAAAACAAGCGTACACAACACATAGAATGGTATTAGTAAAGAATGGGCCTAAAAGTATTAGTCGTTCATATAGTACAGTACAAAACTTTGCACGTGATTTTGATAAAAAATTTGCAGCTTTTAGTGCAACATAGACAATTTGGTATCAGTAATTTGATACAACCACACTGCCTAAACAAAATATACTATGAAAACTAATATTAAATGGCCAAGCATAAAGCTTCACATTGATTTCTTGTATTGGTCGTAACTGATGTCTCCGGGTCCTTTTTCAATCACGAACAGTAAGCCTCCGATTACAGACATGACCTAAAAACAATCATGACGTTTCAAAATGTTTTTCCGCTTCATGCATATTTTGAAGTCAACTAAATTATCTTTTGACAGTGTCACTAAAAAAGGATCTTCTAGTCGTAACTTTTGAATGCAAAGCTAAGCTGAAATACTTACTTGAGGGATAATTCTACATACTTGTAGGTTTAAATACTTTGATTAACTCGACGATTCGAAATCAGCGAGCAATATCTTATTATAATTACAGTTTATTAGCCAAATTACCTTGGCCAGAAGACAGAAAAAGGACCTTTCAGTTTTCGAGTCATGCTGCCACCTGCCCACCTGTTTACGACACACGATGGAGACTTTTTTGGTCTTTCGCTCCTTCTCATCGTGGTAAATCGAGCGTTTAAATGTTTGCTGAATTTGCGATTTATGTATTTGGTTTTGATTGGCAATAAACAATTGCTACTACTTCACACTGTTCCTTTTAGATGTTGAACGCCAAGCAAGGAAACTGTGAATACCAACTTTTATAGATTTATGGAAGTTTATCGAACCCCAGTCTTCCGTTGCACTAGAAGACGCTCTATCCACTCGACCACCGATCGAGTCTTGGAACAACAGAAACAATATCAACTTCGTTGCTCTTAATTAGCTACGGGAGTACACTGCACTATTCTTTTAACGCTTTCAAAGCCCACATACTACATGCAACAGACTACGGACAATCGACTGATTGATTAGTCGGTGAAAATAATTAAGTTTTCGTAGAATAATTAACGAAACAACTGTCTGCGGTTGCATTCACACGGAACGCGTTTTGAAAACCAGAAATTGTAGAACCAGGTTTTTAGCATTCAACTTTTTAGTAAAGCTACCAACCACCTTTTAAACATAAATTTAGTGCGATTTTGCAAAGAATTTAACTTCATGACGTTTATAAACAACAAACCGTATTCCAAGTCGTCTGGATTAATTAATATAATAAAAACGTCACACTTGTCGCCGTAAATTTTTCAAAAGGGTATAATCTTCTCAAAACACTTTTCAAGTTAAAAAAAATAAGAAAAATTTGCCTTTTTTTTGCCCGAAATAAACAACTTTATTTTGATGGTTCACTGTTTCGCTTCTTCTTTTAAGGTTTGGGGGTTAAAAACCTTTTTAAGTGCAAATAATTACAGTAAAATACGCTAAAAGCAAAAAACAAAAGTTGAATTTTGGTTGCTTCGTATTCATTTTTCAACATAAGGCTTTCTGGCTTATATGATCTTTTGATCAAATAATAGCTAATTCACGAAAAAAAATCGGCCTAATGGGAGCAGTGGCTATCTACATTGCAGCTGGCAAGAATTGCAGCGCAAAAAAGTCCAAGTTTTAATCACAAATTGAAAGTCAAAAATAGATTGTAAGTATTAGATTACGTTTTCGTGATTCGAGCCACTGTAAGCATTAGAAAAAACACAAACAACGTACCTGAAAAAAGTCGTATTTCAAAAAATCATTCATGATACTAGAATAGGACCAAAAGTTATTGGTAGTCACATTTATGATGAAAAGAGCTATGATGAGAAACGAGGCAAAAAGACGAGCACGGTATCCCACCGTGATGCACAACATGCAGCTAAGACCAAGCAAGTTTTTCAAAATCTGTAAAAATACATTTATTAGACTCACAAAAATTAATAAGATCAGAAATAAAAAAGCAAACTCTAAAATCGATAGTAATAACTAATTGTTGATAAAATGACAAATGAGTTGTCGAAGGTAGCATCGGGCCAACGTTTTAGACCAAGACCACTGACGGATGAGTCCAATGATAAGATGAAAACAAAAAATCGACCTTTTTCTGGTCGTAAAATCAACCTCTTTAGGATCATTTGTTCGCGTATCTACAACTTTAATGGGTAATTTCGGTCGGAAAAAAAGGTGGAAACTGGGCGTGGGCAGAATAAAATTCTACCAAAGCCATAAATAGCGCAGGTCTTGGACACCTCAAAGTGAAAAGACTTTACGCGTTTTCAATTTCAACACTATACTTACCACTGCGCAGAATTCCAAATATAATGCAAGAAATATAAGTTACAGCAATTTATTTCTTCCTAGCTCCCTTAATTTGAGCAACGCACAGCACAGTAGCTCGTGCACAACTGTACATACTACGATCAGGCGATTAACCATGTCAAGACAGTTTAAGACAAAGCTTGCGAAGATTTATTCTTGACTAATAGCACCACCATTACAAAATAAAACGAAACTACGTAAAAGTTATTAAAATTAGAAAAAGTTTTTAAGTTGCAAGCGTTACATCTAACAAGATTACTGAAGCATTGGCAACGAAAATTAAACATGCTCAAATATTTAATAGGCCTAATCGAGCAATCACGAAATTTGTTAAGAAAAAATAATTCACCAAATTTCAAAAAATAATTCAAAAAATTTGCTAGAACAAATACTTTGCTTGCAGTACGAAGTTACTGTATTTGCTACAGTATTAAACAACAAAAAATTATTATTGCAACAATAGAAAGCCAGTACTACACAACTAAAAAAGCACGTAATTATATTACTACAAAATTAGTTTTTATGTTTTGATGCAATTATTTTGTAGCAACTAATCAAGGAAAAAATATCGACACAATTCAAATAAGCACTAGTCTAGAAAAATGCTGCAAAAACTTTGCTTCAAAACGTGAACACCCATAACTGAAAATGACTTTATACTATATACATATGATAACCAAATTATTTCAGAAAAACCAAAATACATTTCTGAAAATTGGGGATAAATCAATGCCAAAGAAACAGAATATGGGCCACCGCTACAGTCCAGTTGATTGCTTGGCACCGAACAAAGCAATTAATGTCAGTATCGGGGGAGGGGAGGATTTGTTAATCAATTTACGTGCAGAGAGTAGCTGTAAACATGTTTTATTGGTTGAACTACACAAAACATGAACTGATACTACATTAATCAAGTTGCTAACGCAAAAAAACACAAGTGAAAACCAAATTGGTTAGTTAGTGGCTTTATCTTCATGGCATGATTCAAATTGCTGAAAACTAGAAAGTATACGACTACAAGTTCGACGACTAAAATCATTCTACACAAAACTTTAGCTCATTGTACCAGTGTAATGGTGTAACTATGTGACTAATACATTTTCTTTCTTTCGTCAACGCTAACCCCACCAGGACCTAAAGCCACAACCATGAGCAAGCCGCCTACAACCGATATAGTCTGGAAAAAGTCGTATTTCAAGAAGTCGTGCATCGCACTGTTGAGCGCGTACGTCCAAAAGTGGTTTTTTAAGACGTTCAGCACCGTGAGCCAAACCACCAAAATCATTGAACACAGCTTGGTCTTGTATCCAACGCAAACGAGCAGCATCATAGCGGAGCCAACAAAATTCTGAATTATCTGAAAAACAAACAACTAAAGTTAAGATTTCTGCATACCACAACGAAACGATACATGTCAGTTGGGTACGAACCGTAAGCCAGCAACTTTTCGGTAACTAATACGTGCCTTAACAACAAAATTTTTGCCACCGCATAAGCAATGGATGGTAATACGAACTGTAAGCCAGCAACTTTTCGGTAACTAATCCGTGCCTTAAAAACAAAATTTTTGCCACCGCATAAGCAATGGATGGTAAGTACTAAGCAGAGCCTCATCGAACGCAGATATCTGCAAAAGTTTAATCGGACAACCTTGGAAAAGTTTTATAAATATCATGAACATTTTTAAGTGAATTATTAATGAAAGATGGAGGCATTAATTCATATGACAACGAAGAACGTACAAAACATATGCAGATAATATGCAAATGAACAACAATCAGAATGCTGCATTAGACTGTACAGACATTTGTTTACAATATTGAAAAACTATTAAAAGGGATGATGTCTAATTATTGAATTTTAACACTAGATATGAGGAAAATAATTGATTGTCAACGTTTTTTCATTGTTTAACGTTAAATAACTTTAACGGGAAAGATTTCAACTTAACAAAAAAAATTCGGCTGTGGCAACTTGACATCAAATTTGTATAAGTGATTTTAAACGAGCTTTGTCTGATTGCAGAACGTAGGTTTCAGGGTGAGATAGGATTTTGCCAGGTTTCTGCTGCGACTTTGATGAAGTGAATTGCTTTTAAATGAAACAATACATCTATTGGTTTAAATTTGCTACTTTTACCAAAACATATGTCTGCGATTTGCTGCGCTTGAGAACGAAAAATAGACCTAGGCTAGCATAGCCTACTGATTAATTAAGTTAGTTTTGCAATTGTTTGTAGCGATTCTAAGAGTAAAACCTCGCCTGAAAAACAGTTGGGCAAGGCTATAGTAGTTTAAAATCTGCTGGTGGGAGTAGACTGCTAACGATTGTATACTGGTAGGAGCTACGAAAGTGATAGGCCTACGAGATAACGTTTAAGCTAGCGTGCACACCATGGCAACAGGAGCAGTCACGGACCAGTGATTCAAAACTTATCTTTAAAATGAAAGAAATGCAACAAGAAGTGGGAAAAATAAAAACACAAATATCTGTCAATCAAGAAGTGGCAGTATTTTGAAATTAGTCACAAAAACTGTCAAAAAAATATAAAACTTTGCTTGACATACAATAAATGAGTTAAATTAAAGTTCGATGCCTTTTTAAGTTTAAAGCACAAATTAAGTCAATACAAATTAGGACACAAAGCAAATATAAAAATGAATAAAAAAATGCTAAACTTACTTATAAACATTGAATTTGAATTATCCACCACCAGAATTAGCATTTACTTTCTCACCACCACTAACACCTCAACTAAGCTAAAACCTTCACCAAACAATTGTATATCGATTACCACAGCACTGTTTCAAATAATAGTACAATACATAATACAGGATAGTTAATAAAAAGATACCATTCATAACAATAGGCAATTATATCTGATTTTGATTTCTGAACTACAAGAAAACAGCAACAGCCTGAAGTATGATTGGTACTTGGTACTGCAATGCTATTGCAAAGCATACCAGTAGTTTAAATAGAATGCTACATTCTAAATAAAGCAACTTTTATATGTACAGTGAGCTATATTACAATGCTAACATTGTAATAAGCTCCCAACTGGTCGAGCACTTTGTCAATTTGTTCAAATCAGCACAGTGAGTTCTATAAAGTTGTGCTCACATGGGAAGATGTCACACTTCGTGTTGAGATATATAGGCTTCAACCCACAAACAAAGTAACAAAAAAATTGGCTGAGTAAGATGTAACACCAAGGTTTGTTTGAATAAATATTTCTTCTGAGAAAATGGCTTGACTCAGCAAAAGTGGAGAGACACTACGGTATTCTTTCCACCCATTCAAAAATCCCACATGCAAACTTGACTCTCCATTGAAGCAGTCTTTTTCTTTTTAGGATATTTTTTCAGAGAAATGTGCAGAATTGCAGATACTAAAACTGATTCCCCCGAGCTGACAGCTGCAAAGCAGTAGAGCAATACATAGTTTCGTTTTTGGTCATCAAAGCCATTAATCGTGTGAATGCATATTATTGCCAACTTTTAAATAGTAAATGGTTATTGCCAACTTTTAAATTAGTATATAAATATTATACAGTATCACTGCAAAGTAAAATCTTACACTATTTTAATCATGAACAAAGCTACAGTATTAATGCCAGCCAAGACCAGATATAAACGGCTTGAGGCTTTGGGCACTTTGAAGAAAATTTAAGATTTTAGCAAGCTAAAAAATTAAAATACATTACATGATAACCAATAAACCATGTCTAATTTTCTAAAAGTCTACAATAAAATTTGATAATGTAAAACAATAACATGTATGACAAGAATTCCCTCTAAAAAACGTTGCTAGATTGTACTTACATCAAACGGATTGAGGGTGAAATGAAGCAGTGTCATGAACATAAGAATTAAAAGAACTCGCCCACTGAGCTGGATATATGCTTTTGGCTTGTTAGTGTCTAAGGTAGGAACACCAGCAAATAATGACTTAGCTTCTGATTTGCTCTCAGCTAAAAGTAATAACACAGCTCCAACCAGAGATAGATTTCTGAAAAAAAAAATTACCCCAATGTACTGCTTTCTCTACTTTTTAGTACAGTATGTATTTTTCTGTACTAAATCAACAAACACACAAGTTTTTGATGAACTAAGTAAGCTTCACTATTTTTTTCTTTTTTACACAGCATTGTCTTTTTTAAAATTATAACTAAAATTAGGATAATATGGACTAAAGGTTGAGATAATATGAGATTTTATGAACAGTAAAAGTAGAAGCAGCAGAATAGCATTATTTCAAATCAATAAAAAATCACTAGTTACGGCCTAATGAAACACACTTTTAGTGCAATACAGAAATCATAAAAATACTTGCTCATTGAATAAAATAATGCCTCCAACAAGATAATTCTCCATTTGACACAAAACTTATTCAAATAGAACCGCTTATAGGCAGCTTTAACTAAATAGATTATTCTACATCCAATGCTCAACAAAATCTAACTAGTTGAATAGGAACTACAACAGGATATTAAAGATTACATACCTTGCAAGAAACTTTATATCCCATAAAATGCTATAAGCTACTGTTTGTAGCCCAATAATGAAAAATAGAATACCGCACATGATGGGAACCTATAAATTAACACAATGTATCAAAAAATTGTCATGAACTGCACAAAACAAAGCCTACAATAAACTTAATTATTTTGGTATGATTAAGACAAATATATTTCATCACTTGATAACAACACAAAGTAGAAATTAATTAGCATTCATTTATGAAGGCCACATGGAAATTGCAAAAGACCTTACAGTCATCAATCAAGTCAAGCAACCACCCTCTTAACAGAGAGGGAATATATAGGCCAGTATCATGGTCGACTTTTATTACTTTGTCTGAGTTGGGACATTTTGATGATTTCAAAAATAAAGTTATATACGTTGCAATTAAAATGTGGGGGTTCAGTTATCACAAGCGTTAGTCAACCTCACAGCAGCCAAACACTCTTCGTAGTTGCAAAATCATCATGAGAATACTAGTAATTCTAAGAATATTTATCAGCTCGGAAATGTTAAATATGCAATTTACTAACCTGCTTCCTTAGAAAGATTCCAGCACATGCTCCTATTTGCCCAATCATATTAATGAAAACAAAAAGTGCACCAATAAATTGACCACAACTCCATGTGCTAAACAAATTCAAAAAATCCTTATCACACTTAATTCTGCATCAAAGCATGCATAATTGATGCCAAAAAGCATTCATTGCAATGATTTCTAGAAACAAGGTGCAATGTGATATTGCCCCTATATTGCAGAAATCTTGGTTAATTGGAGAAATCAAAAAAAAAAAAAAAATTGCTGGGATGCAGCATTTAAACTAACTCACAGCAAACTAAAAAATTTAAAGTGTTTGAAATAATGTTCATTTGAAGCAATATGCACAACAAAAATCTCCCACATTAGGATACGGTAATGTTAAATGAACTATGGGTGAAAATCCTGCAGTCAAACCAGTGATGATAACTCTTATTGGTATTGAAAGTTTGAAGACAATTATTAGCAGTTAACCTAAGTAATTCCAAACCTAGCTTATAAGCTCACCTTGATATATAATCGCGCTGTTCTCCCCATTGTACCCACATACGAATGCCATCTTCAATAAAAGTAGATGCCAGACACAATCTTCCTAGGTGGGGTAAAATATGTTTGGTGTGTCGTAGTACCTAGCAAAAATTTTCATTATCTTTAAAATTTCAATGAAAAAAAATGCATCACTACACAAAGCGCTTCATATAAGCACAAATATTATGTTTGCTTGATTGTTTAGGGTTAAACAAACAGCAAATTTAGCTACCACAAACTAGTTCAAGAATCTACCACCAAACTTTAAGCAGGAAGCATTTCACATCTTTACCTTTGATAAGTGACACTGACATACCAATGATAAATTAACAGCACTTTGATTAATGTAATGAATTTCAAAACAAAAAATAATCTTTTCTGAATGTTCAACAATATTTCTCTTTACCATTTTGTGTCACATAAACATTTAAAACAATCGAAGCAACTTGTTCGTTTATTGCTGTATAATTGGCATAGATTATTATATTATTCATCTTAAAACATCACATTGCTATCACAATCAACATACATTATCAGCAATATCCTCAGCTTTGTTCAACATTGATGGTTGCGATGTCATAATTGCCTAAATCTGATGTACACTAGTATATAAAACTCAAAGCAACCTAAACAAAAATTATATGTCTGCGTGCAGTTTACCTAACCTTTTTCACAAAATGATGGCAACCTAACAAATCATGTTTAGGTTTGGCATACACACATCCACTCAGCCAAAATGTTTCAAGTAAATATGCTTATAATAAAGGAAAAATAAGCAATAGTCTGTGCCATCATTTTTGATAATTTTTCTCTTTTAGACAGGGCTTTTAAATTTTAGTGATATTAAAGCTTTTAAATTATATATTAGTTTAATATTTAATAGATATTAAACTAATGGAAAGTTATGCTTTTGCCAACCCTGTCTGTAACTAAGCTTAGAAACTACTGAACAATTAACAAAGTACCACAAGTAAATTTTATATTTACACTACTGGTTCAATGACGGAGCCATCTTTCATCCGCTTGGCAACATTATGATATGTTTAGCACCTAAGAATAAGTTTCAATTTTTGATGATTACGTCCAGTTCCAGTTCTGAGTTATCTCTCTTTTTTACTAAGACCAATTATAAATTGCAAGATAAAGCATTGCGATGCCGTTTTCGGACCCACAACCCATCAGAAAGTTTGAATGATGTGCTAGATAAAATTGGTGCAGTAAATCACAAAAAATCTGTGCCAAGTAAAACATCAAGCACAAATCTATCTGTGGTGTGGCATTAAAGAACAGTCAAAGCCTTACTGCAATTGCTGATAGAAAAACTTAAACATTAAAGGCTCAGTTACAACTACTTTTTCATTCAAATTTCATTATGTGAGATTTAAATTTTTTAATGGTATGATGCAACTGTTTTGATCAGTATGGTGCAAAACTCACACGAGATCTAAATCTGATGTAGATTAATAGGCCATCCATTCATCAACAACTTTGTTTAAATGAAGCCTAAAGTCAAGCAACCGCTTGCAAAGTTGCAACTTTTTGGAAGTTATTGATGACATATTTTGGTTGCTTCGTGTCCAATCTAAACCTTTTTTAGAGGTTAAGTCATAGCAACTACAAAGCAGGAATTCTGGAAGCAAAATTTTATCCATCTAATTTGACGCACACTTTTGTACTATGATCAACGTAGTGCAAAACACAAAACAGTTTTAGGTTGGCACTAAAATTTGACACAGTGTACTTGAACTTTCCAACTGGCAAAGACACCACACCCATTACGCTCACCAAAACATATAACAAAATTTTACTGAAATCGAGTAGGCTCCTAGCCTACAGACTTGCACTTGCACCATTTTAATAATTATGTTTCATTTCAGATTTGGACCTCCCCACACAGATCCTTCATAATAATCTTCCACATAAGAAAAGTTTTAATTCAATCTCTGGTGATCTCTCAAAAATGACTTAGACTGCCAGCACCAGCAGCCTATGTGGTACCTGTATTTAGGCTAGGCAAGGTACTTTACTCTGAACTTAGTTAAGAAGCTAAAGCCTATCTTACTTCTGCAGTCTGACAACCAAGTTACCTGAACCACTAGGCCTACCAGTATGTAAAGTTTACTCCCAAACCTGAAAGGAAGGCTTTATTTCACCGGAAAATTTTATCTAGTTTTTTATTAATTCTAACTCAAATCTAACACCAACTCAAATGCTTACTCTAAAACTATTCCCAAATCGAACCCTAACCCAAACCCTAACCTAAACCCTAATCTTAACCCCTAAATAAGCAAATCAAAAAAGCGCAGATGAATATTTCTCATTCTCGTTTTATTCTCTTTAAGTTGAAAATTTTCGGTGAAATAGTCACTACCAATCTGAAATGATCTGGTTGTTATAGTAACCTACTGGTCGAGATTGCCGGATTGGCTACTAATAATGAAGATGTTTACTTCAGACTTCACACAATATCTCAGATCTGACATCAACAGGTGTCAAGTTTGATGACAACTTGTTAAGAACAAGCAGTACATACCGGTACCAAACCGTAAACTTCCATAGTCGATTATTTTATCGATATATAGGCTACCAGTCTTATTTACGAAAGTTTCTGAGAATACTTGTACCAACGACTGTACGCTATGACCTGATATTTGTAGGTTTTTAGTAGGTCTAAAATGAATGCAAACTACCGGTACTGTACTGTACCGTAACTAACAATTAACATACCGTATCATGCACTAAGAGTCTGGACTACAGAATCATACTGTCATGGGTCTTAAGCTTGCACTCAACCTTTAACATTTTAGTGCTCTTAACAGCAGAAAACTAGTCCTGAGTCGCTTCCGTCAATATAAGGTAACACAAGTAAAGTAGCCTAACTTCACCAATCCATTGCTGGTGCTAGCCTACCTAGCAAACTGACACAATTTGTTTGGGAAGTTTTTTGCCAGAAAAAGGAATGGAGCGAGTTGATTTGTACCGAAAAATATCCGTACATATCCGCAAAACTCGATTAAAAAATACTGTTCCGGCATTTGAATTTTTTCAAAAATTAAACATTTACTGTAGTTAAAGCAATTTATTAAAATATTTGTATTGTTTTACTTTTGCTTACTTTAACTTTCGCTAGTTACATAATACATTCAAAATATTATTTTAAACTCCCACAATGCTCTTTACGACACGTCACGCAATTTATTTTTTCAAATTCTAAAGGGATTTTTACATACAAAAAGCTGGCGCAAGTTTCAAATTGTGTAAGTGTTGGTTTAATGGTTTTGTTTTAAACAAGAGAAAATAAGCACTTTGGGAAAAAAGCACTTTTGCTTTATTGGAGTAACAAACCACACAATTCGAACGAAGTCTTTTCAACAACTAGCAGTGGCACTGCTGCAATCCTAAGCAAGCATGTGGGTAAGCTTCACCCAACAATACAAACATTCAACAAGAAAGGTTTTGCAGAGTCCAAAACAAAACGATCTTTTCTAAAATTTAGCTGCATTTTTTTTATTTTTGGGGAAGATAAAAAAAGGTCTTTGCCAAAATTTGATTGCAGTTATCATTATGGAGATTGACGAGAACCAATAATAAGTCGGTATGTTAGCGAGGCAAATCTGTCGAGAGCCTATCAACGCAAAGCTTACCTTGGTCTGCAGCACTGAGTAGTGGTACAAAGTAGAGAATGATGGCAACAGCGCAGCGTACGCGGCCGCGCGCTGTTGTTGGTGCACCGCGCCGCGTGGCAACTAAAATCTGCACTACGTCACAGCGTCAGCGCAGCGCGGCGTACAAAAATTTTTTTTACATTTTTTTACAATTATTGCTGGTGATTTTCTCTTGATGAACAGCAATGGTTAGTCTGGATGTAGCCCAACTATTGTATGAATTGAAAACAATGCATTCTACTAAAACAGTAAAAGGTGTCTTGGTTCAAGTTTATTTTTTTCAGAATTCGGAGCATCCTAGAATCGACTATTTTGGCTACCGTACATGAAACTTAGTTTTGATCGGCTGAACTTGTTTTTTCACACCAGCAAAAAGATTTTGGTTTTGGTAGGCTAGACTAAGAAAGCTGTAGGAAAGGTTTAGGACGTTCGGTGAGAAGTTGAAACAAAGGCAGGCAAATGTAGAAGAAACCGGTTTGTAGGAAACAATCATCAGACTAGAGGCACAAAACAAAGCCTAGCGACACATCCACCCAGTACGCAGTAGGCCTATGGTATTGGTACAAGCCCAAGGCTAGACAACAGTTTCTACTACACATGCACTTGCATTTCAGAGTGACAGAGTTAGTTCAGTCTAGCCTATTAGACAATAGGTCATGGCATCAGGAATTAGGCTTTTGGTCCTACCGTAATGTCTGTAGCCTATCTCAGATCTGGTAGACCTACCGGTATGTAGTAGATTACAAAGACTAGGCTACACAAATTTCCAATGACAGAATAGCCTACGTAGTAGCAAAATTTATTCCACAATCAAACACACATGCTAACGGCAAAGGTATAACACATTGGGTAGTTTCATTCAAGCGTAGTAGCTTGTGACAGCATGCACAGCACGTGATACCTTGTATTTCATTATTTAAGCTACTGGTTCAAGATTAGTACAGTAGTTGCATGGAATCATCAGGTAGACTGGTAGATTGTTTTTGATTGCCAAAACATGGTACAGAAAAACTGATAGAAAACACATACAAGGCAAATTAAACCTGAAGGCCTATAATTGAAACGACTGATCTCACGTCGCATGTTTTTTAGTTTTTACGCGGCCATTTTCGAAGCTAACGAGTGCAAAGTTTTAGACTTTTACTTATAACTCGATAATGGTTTGGTCTACAGTAGTTACATGAAATTTTGACAGCAGTTTGAGATTCATAAGTTATTTGTTTGTGCCAAATTTCAAGGTAATGAGTCCCCTAAATTCAGGTTTAGGACCCGAAAACTACCCCAAAAGTTTGATGTAAAAAGCGGTCTTATTTAAAACGGCTTGTACAGCAAAAAATATTTCACGTGGTTATATGTCGTAAGATACTCTTTCATCCCTACCTACACTTTCAGCCGCATTGAGTTTTTTTTCTTTTTTCATTTTTTGCTTTCTAAATTTTGTGCACTCTTCTTCTCCTAAACCACACAACATCAATATCTAATTTTTGTGTAAATTTGTTGAGCTGCAAATGCAATTTTGTCTCCTAAAATTTTTTGAGGCTTCTCCCCAGAACCCCCTCAAAATGGGGCCCTAAAAAACTTTTTTTTTTAATTGCTCAAGCTAGGGTGATAGTTTTTGGTTTCCATTGGTAGATATTTAAGCAACAAATAGTTTGACATAGTATGGAGGTACCACTCCCTCCCTAGGGGCCCCCAAATGGACTTCCCAGAAATTAGTTTTTTGAACGGCTCAAGCTAGGGTATTATTTTTTTACATCGGCAGATGTTTAAAAAACAAATATTGTGAAATGGTTTGAGAAAGCAACCCTTTTGAAAACTCTCCAAAATAATATCCCTAAAATCATAGGTGGGCACAAGTCCGTTAATCGTTAATCCGTTATTAACGAAGCTAACTTTTTCATTAACTCGTTAATCCGTTAAAAAGTTTTTTCATGTTAACGGACTAAATTAACTTCCGTTAAGCGCTGTTAACGGACTAAATTAACTTCCGTTAAGTTCTGTTAACTTCCGTTAAGGTTTTCATCGTTAATATCTTGCAGCTTCGTTGTACATTTGAACTTGTTTTTATCTTGAAATTAGATTAGACTGCAAAATGTATCTTTCAAAACACAAAAAGACCACCATAGCAATAAATATTTCCTTACAATCAGCTCAACAGCGTCAATACGTGTTCTAGAAGCGAGTGATTAAAAAGAAATGTAAATTACACGCAAAATGTTAACGGATTAACGGACTTGATTAACTTCCGTTAATTAAAGCTGAAAATAACGGATTAACGTTAACGGAGGTGTGAAGTTTGTTAACGGACTAGTGGTTAACGAAGCTAACGTTTTGCATTAACTTGCCCACCTATGCCTAAAATCAATTTTTTTATATGTCATAAGCTAGAGAGCTAATTTTTTTCTGATGTTAGAGGAAATTTAAAGGATATTTAACTTGCGGTGCGGCGCGGTGCAGCGTGAACTTTGTTGTGTTTGGATGCGGTGCGGTGCAGCATGCGGAAAAGGTTTGCGGACGCAGCGCAGCATGCGGATGCATTGTTTGTTATCCGCGCCATCTCTAGTACAAAGGACTAAACTCGTGTTGCGGCTGGAACAAAAAATACGCAGCAACTGTTTTAGTGCTCGTTGTAAAAGAAGTCGCAAGTTTATTCAGGGCCAGATTTAACAAGCACTCACTTAGTTAGCCTCGCTTTGCCCCCAGCCCTCGTCTGCAAAATGAAGACAAATTTTAGCTTTAAGCTCAACCCTCCTTTGCAAAATTTTGTTACGCGCCCGGTATGAACAACTTTTTTCTTTGGAGGTATAATCTCTCCAAAGAGTCAAGTGCCAAAGACCCCGCGAAGTGTAAATTCAGCACTGAGCTTATTGCATAGCTCATATACCAATAACTGTTTCTGAAAAGCAAGTGAATACTGTTGGACACTGGCCATATTTTTTTTAGGACCAGGGCTTGATAAACTTCAAGCATAAAGCCAAAGGCAATTAGATACGATAATGAAAATAAGAAACTGACGTAAAATGCACCCATCGAAATTCCACTCCTAAAAACCTTTAAATTCGTTCTAAGTTCAGTTATTCACCCATTTGACATTAAAATTAGTGCTTCGCTAAGGCCAAAATTAAGTTATTACAGATTGTCGCAATCTAAATTTGATAGAGTCATGCGTAACTTAAGTTACTGCAATTTAGTTAAAGAGCTCAATGGTTCACTGAAGTATTTCTTTGAGCTTACGTTAGGGTATAGATATAAATGATAGATCCGTGTTTGTCGACCATACCATTTGCTCCCAAAATTTGCACAGCCTATACTTTAATTTTATAGTACAATGTTTAGCAATAAACACAATGCAGCTGTACGGTAGCATTAACAGAAAACAACAAAATAGGTTACAAAAGCATAGTGGTACTAAAAATAAAAGAAAAGAATAAACTATTTGCTCCATACATATTGATAACCTTATTGATTATAATCAACAGGTAGTGCAACGGAATACCACACCATAAAACCCCGGATTTCGCAGTCACAAATTAGAATAACATCGAACTTTTATCAACATTTCACACGCTTTAAAAAGAAAATGCACAACCAAATTATTTTGCAAAAAATAGAAAACACAAATATCAATAAAGCGTGTATTGCATAATAGACGTAAAAAGTAGGCAGTCGGGTACTTGCACTTTAACGGGTACCGCAATCGAAATTTTGAAGGAGCTTAGTCCTTAGGCAATGGGCCATAAAATCGGGAGCGCATCCTGTTTAAACAAACATCGGACACCCGGCGTGCCGGCTTAGCAACAAAAAACTAGTTCAAGGAAACGCTTGCACGATAGTTGAGGACCAGCATCAGTGGTCGAGATGGAAAAAACAGCAGAGTTAAGAATTCCAGTTTCATTCAAAACAAAACCGCTTTAAGAAGTATAACTTTCTTACTCTCTGCAAGATTCGACAATAAGCACTTCTACTCCAAATGCTGATATCTTCCAGTGAAACAAGTTACGATAACACCACAAAACTTATGTAAACACACATTACGCGTCGATTTAGAGACTTTGCTACTTGCAGCATATTATTTTAAAGTCATTTAATATGAGGTTTGTGTTGACATCAAAACTTAGGTTTTGTTTAAATAATTTTATACACGAATATTTGAATAATAAGATATTACGCTCACTTCTCTACTGTATGATTAATTGATTATATTAGGAGTGCAAATACGACCACTACGTCATAACCATATGCAAATCAGTTAAGTACAGGACAATGGTATGCGTTGCGTAGCTTGAGCTTTGTAACGTTTAGGCCCAAAATCGTGAGAACCAACGCAGCCTTGCATAAATCGACCATACGCGTTTTGGACCGCCATGCCCTTGCCGGACGCGACCGGCTGGCGATTTTTTCGCAAGAAATTTGAACAAGGCTGGTACACTTACGATTTTACGCACAATGAAGACCGGGCAAAAGGCGCTTCGAGTCTGCGCACCTACACGTTACAGAGCATCTACACGTTACATGGCAACGCATTAACTTAGTGAATAGTCCGACTAATAGTCCATCATAAGGGGATACGCATAAAGTTTCAAGTTCGAAAATTACCCTTTTGAAATTTTATTCAAGGTAAATAACGACAAAATGAAATCAAAAATACACCTTATGCAAGAATTTCTCCGAGCAACCTACGTTCTTTGTCTTTTGGCGGTAATGATGCAATAATTTTGTTAAGCACTTCCATGTAGAATGATCCAAGAAATATACCAACAGCCTAAAATTTGTAAATGGCCAAGTAAAGCTGTTTCTTCGATAGTTAATCATTAAGCTAAAATTAAGCTGAAACTAACCCACCAATACTAACAGACTAAGAACAGCTAAACACTTTAGGTTAATTCGAAGCGAAGATTGCACCACCGATCGTCGTTCCACTAACATACAAATACTATTCTCCTTCACAACCCATTCGAGATACCAGGGGGGAACTTTACATAAAAACTAAGTTTCTATTACGCCAGTTATATACTGTACGAGTTTTAAACTCTCAATTCGCCGAGTTCAGCAAAGTAAATGAATTTGTCTGCAAATTAATCAATGAATGATAAGTAAATGCAAAGACTGTCAAGTGCATGATGGTAACCAAATCTTTGCTAACACCAAATACAATAAAGTTAACTTTCATCTTTCGGCAACAGATATAAACAGTAAAAAACCTACTTCAATACTGCCGGAGAAGGGTGCAATTATTGTCATGATAAAAAATCTACGATTTATGTTTGCTTTGTACTGAAGTTAACTTATTGTTCAAACAACACTTTATGTTATAGCAGTCAGAATGTACTAGTGGTCAATGGACATCCTTTCTTCAAAGTCAATCCTACCTGAGGAAGAAATATTCCTAATAAAATCCCGGCAAATATATCGAGATGATTCCACACAAAATCCAGCACAGCCTCAATGCATCCAGTTAAGTAAATCACATCCACAACTTCCAATATCTAGAAATAAACAAAAATATTAAGCATACGTTTTTAGCTTTCTAGTTGATTTTTGACCTCTTCCCAACTAAATTTGCTGCTTGATCAAAGCAAAAGCAACCAAGCATTGATCTCATAAAAGATAACTACAACGTGACCAGAGTGCCACTAAAACTCAGATCAAGAGATGAGCATAGACGTAAAAACAATTGGGACACCTAAACGTAAAGTGGACCAAGTCGACTTAGACCAAAATCGATTTTTTGTTTATTTTGGAAAACGCAGAGCATTTGAATTTTTTTAAAAAAATTTCGAGCGTTTTGTTTCAAGTTTAAATTTGGCCCAAATATACCTAGACCTATTGCCGTTATAACGCTGTTAGGAATAGTGGACCATGTTTATTTGGTCCACTCTACAATACTGGTTGTAAGTAAATTTTTCGATTGTATCCTGAAATTTAATTCATACAATTGATGACGTCATAATAAAAAACAATCTATTTTTGCAGGTAATGAAAAAAAATGTGTTACGCATTGGCTGATGCACTTTTTTTCATAACGAATAGGATTTTTTAGAATTTGTTCAAAAATTTGTAGCTTATTATGTGTTATAGTCGCTTTATTAAACTATAAAAGAGAAAGAGTAGTAGGTTTTAAGTAGTACATTAAATTCAACCGAATGATTTAAGTCGATAGATTTAGCTTTGAGATTGTTAACCACAGGATAACCTTGAACGGGTCAGCAGGTAAACGTAGACTTTTTACAGGTAAGTCAGCAGGTAATCGTAGTTACTGTAGACTTTTGCAAGTCTACGGTGACTGCTTTAACCTTACTGTACGCTTACTGACTAGATAAGTCCCTCAGTAAGTTGACCAGTCATAAGTTTCGCCAACTTTTGATCCTCCTCTTTCCCATCCAACCGACATAATTTTCCGATTGCGACAGATTGGCGACGCCAACTGTGTCAGAAGAATCGATCAACATGGTCATAATGCTTTTAGCTAATTTGACATTAATTTAGTCAAAAACACTAAACTATGGTACACCCACGGTAATCAAATAAATGTGCAATTTACTGGTTAAAGCAATATGTACCAGCACAGAAGATTTCGTTTTGCTTCCAATTAAATCATTTGTTTAAGTAATTGATTTTTGTATTGGAATTTAACTAAGGTTTGGGATGCTGCGCGGAATGTGGGCAGAGGGTTCTTCATTGCCCACTTTTCCGTGAGGGTAGCGGGACAGCAGCTCGAGATCAAGGTGCCACACCTCGCCGTCTTCCATCACATCCATCATTTTGCTTGGGTGATGTCCAAGCGATTCCATCCAAGATCCTCAACGTAATTGGCCCATCTAGTTCTAGGTCGTCCAACTGGTCTTTTCCCATTTGCTTTGGCAAGTAAAGCTTGTTTGGGGAGTCTTTTCTGAGGCATTCTGCTTATAAGGATAAACTATCTAAGCTGAGATCTTTCAATTCGGAGAAGTAACGGCTCGATGTTAAGAGATTTTGTATCCTCAGAGCTACGCGCCTTGTTAAACAGTGTAACTCCATTGATTCTTCGTAAAAAAACTCATTTTGGACGCTTGCACTTGCGATCGCACTCTTTCGGTCATTACCCAAGATTTGGCGACGCCCCTAATTTGTACGTTTTAACTTTTGAGTGCTACACTTGTAATGGTATCGTTTGTAATATTGTAGAATAGGATGTGCGCTGTTAATAATGATTCGTTGGTATCGTTGATAATGATTCGTTGAAGACCTATGGCCGTGAGTATTATCTTAACGAAGCTTTAGTTTGCAAGGTGTTTATGAGCACGTTCGGGATCTGTTCTGGTCGTATCGACAGAACCAAAGAAGAAAGCAGATTAAGCTTTGGTGTCGACTGATGGTCGTGGCAAGCACGGAAATCATCCAAGTGTAGCTCTTGAAGTCAAAAAGAGTCTTGACAGTCTAGTTCAACGTTTTCCGAAGTATCGATCTCATTACAAGCAGTCTGGAACTGACTCAAGGTATTTGTCACCTGGTGTCAGCAAATTAGATGTATACGAGCTATGGAAACAGGAATGTGTGGCCAACAACTTGTCCGTTCCAAGTTACGAATGGTTTCTAACTCATTGGAAGAAAAATTTCAATTTGAATGTGCACGTTCCATCCCATGATTGTTGCGGAACATGCGATGAACTAAATGCGAAAGGATGCGAAGACGAATTAAGAATGCACCATCAGGAAGCAATGAAGGCCAGAGATGTCTTTAGAGAAGACAACAGAAAGCCCAACACTTTCACCTTCGATATGCAAAAAACTCAGCCGCTTCCCCATCTCCAGACCAACAAAGTTTTCAATCTCAGGCGGTTATGGCGTTACAATTTCGGGGTCCACCATACCGCATCCAGGCAAGGGTATATCTATTCCTGGACTGAAGGAACGGCCAAAAGGGGCAGCAATGAGGTCGGAAGTTGCCTAAAGAAATTTATTACTGAGAATTGCCAGGGATACGATGAGATTATTTTGTGGTCTGACAGTTGTGGCGGCCAAAATCGAAATTTCAATATCGTGGCTTTTTTGCTGTCCTTGGTTAATAATGACAACTTCAGGTTGCGTAAAATTACACACAGATTTATGTGGAGCGGCCATTCGTACCTGCCCAACGATTCCGATTTCAGCCACATTGAAAAGCGAAAAAAAGCGGCTGTAGCTATCACTAATCCTGGTCAGTATCTTGATCTAATGAAAAATGCCAAAAAAACTAAGCCATTTCATGTGTGCGGAATGAAGAAGGAAGACTTCGTTGACGTGTCGAAATTAGCTGGAAATTTCACCAAACCACGAGTAAATGAAAACAACGAACCAATAAAGATTATGCGGATGCATGAAATGATATATACCAAAGGAAATAATGGCTACGTTTACAGAGATACATTTTTAGATGATGATTTGCAAACAGTGATCATTCATTCTTCCCGAAACGACAAAGCCATTTTTGATCGCCTTCCCAGATTGTATCCTCTTGGAACTCTTGATATCCTTTAAATACCAAAACAAACCTACAAGAGCTTGGACGATACATTCCTCCAATATTTATCGACATTCCGCCTATTTTATCGACGATATTTTATCGGTGATACATTTATCGTGAATTTTATGAAAACCTGCCACACGAAAGAAATTGGAGCAGCAATGACGATCTTCATCCAGATGAATAAGAATAACGATAGGACAAGTGGTAGTCTGTTTTAAATTTTGTTCCATATGGAACGGACACAGTTATACTTTAATAAGTTATTCTTAAATTTATCAAGATCAAAATTAACGTGTTACTTATTAAAACTGAAGTTAATGAAGTTATTCAACTTTTTTATGAATTCTGCCATAGATAAGATTCAATGTCTGTTGTCCAGTGTGAAAACATTTACGAAAACTCGGAGTTCACGAGAATACGTTTTGTTTGGAGTATATTTTGATCTGAATAAATGCGTTAAAAAGTAAAATTTAATGACGTTTTTGGATCTTGATCGTAGAGGCTATGCTTTCGTTATGAATTTTGTTTGAGTTAATGTGTTAATTTGCTGATATGACAATAAAAGAAGCAATTTAATAGCGATATGGTCTGTCATTAGTGCACTGAACATAATAACGGAGTAAGAGCTGGAGTAGCACTTAGCATAACCAGCAAAATACAACACATCAATGATGCAGAGATAAAGCATCTTTTATAGAACATAAGATATACGTGTCATTTTTTAGGTTGAGTAATCGGAAATTTGCTTTTCCTTTTTTTTTCCTTTTTTTCAACTTGGTCCACTTTACGTTTTAACATTTTGATAGTCTAAGTTTATATGGTCCGAAAATTTTTACAATGTGCAGTAACGTAAAGCAGACCAAGTACATAAAATGAATACAAAAAAAATGTGACGTCACAATAACGTCATGACATTTTTCAAAGACTATCCCCAACCCAATTATTTTTGTTGGAAATAAAGTTGGGTTTCTACATTTACTATAACATGCTTAAAAAGAACTTTAAATTCAAAAGCGTTTTTCTCGAAAACTACTTTTTTTACTTGGTCCACTCTACGTTTAGGTGTCCCAATTGAACTCTCTCGACCACGTTACCTCATTTAAACTGGTAAACAATAGCGAAAAAAACACTATTTGCTACAAAAAATGCTGTTTGTTAAAAAATGAGATTGTTTTATCCAAACAAAAAACAAAAAAACTATCAATAATCAACTTCAAGTTTACCGGTAGCTCTATTGTATCGTAGCCACACATCGAATTAATAATAAGCTCATCATCAGGGTCTTGAATGCAGCAGGAATATGGAACACCACAAGCAGACGGACCAGGAGCGGTGCAATTGTGGTAAGGATTCACTTGCCAGTCTTTATATAACATTCCTCCACAACATTGAAACTGAATAAAAAAAAGTTTTGGTTTAAAGCGACAACAAAAAAGCCGCAGAAACATCAAAGGCAATAGGGCCAACTTTTACTGAAAATTTCGACGCAATAATGCCTACTTCCCGTGCGAATGTTTAAAAATGATATGTAAACCTACATACCGTTACTGTAATTGCCTTGGCCAGAAGACAGGCTGCCACCTACCTCCACACATACCTGTATTGCTGCTGAAATAGAATAGTGTTAGTCCTAACGACACTGATTTGCATCTCACCATAAACTTACCTCTTCCTGAACGTAGTCGATAATGTCTTTTAAGTCGTGGTCGTCATAATACGTCACCATCGCTTTAAGAACGTACTTATTGACAAAATCTTTAGCCTAACAAAAAATCATAACTTACAATCGTCCAACTTGATTCGATACTGCGATTCGCGAAAACTTGGTGTGGTTAAAAGCTGTCCCATCGTGTTTAACGGCTTTCAAGAAACGAGTTTAGAAAAGAGTGGATAATTGTTTTAGTTTTGCTACCTGAGAAATGAAACATTTTGCTATTTCTCCACCTAACGTATTTTGGTATTTCTTTTACCTAACATAAAAAATATATATGAGCATACAACAATAACTTCACAAAGATCTATACAAAACTGGATTCTAATCTAATAAGACACCCCAATGATCTTCATAACGAATGAAACAGGATGCTGCTTAAGTTTTTAATTTTTACATGTGACTTGTACTAGGTTGTATCCGCTCTGGTCAATGCTGTCGAGTACTTTTCTAAATCAGTTGAATTTAAACTCTTCTCATAGCAAACACGTGTTCAAATATAAAATGTTTAATACTGCATAAGATCCTGATAACGGCAGAATGATAGGAGCTAAAAAAGTTTTACATAATAATAATAACCAATTTAAAGCTTAATCCTATGATGCTGCTAGTGCTACTTTTGCCATGGCATCAAAAGTTGTTCTGCATCAAAATTACGACAAACAATCATAATTTTCTGCCTAGTTTTACGATTACTAAAACTTTTGGCTCTAACAAAACAATTTTGCATTCTGAGAAATCACGCTCTTTTGTCAAACAAGTCTGGCATTATGGCTGCCCCACTACAGGTTTTAGTTGAAATTCCAAATTTTCAGCTACGACTAACGGTATAAATGGGCCAAATAACGTACCGTAGCTCCGGCTACATTTGCTTTATTCAAGGCCAAACCAGTTGTTTTCAGAAATAACAATATAATCCGCAAACCTGCTAACCGCTACATTTTACAGACTATACCACCTGTGTAGCGTGTAATTGTTCTGATTGCAAAGAAGTTTGTTGTGAAGGTAATTAGTGCAGTCCTTCCCAACAAACCTTACACAATACACATGCATCAAAAATTGCATACAAACGCCAGTATTTTACTATGTCTTCGTCCTAAACTTGATGGGCAAAACTTTACACATGCTGCATTTTGCCAAATATTTTGATAACTAAAGCAAGCCAGAGCAAATTAACCCAAAATATAAATTAAAACCAACATTAAATAATCACCAAGCCAAGTTAAAAAAATAATATGCATCATTTTTGGATAGATTTGAAAACAGAAGGCTACCACTAGTCCAGTATAAAGTTTTTTACGTTTTTTAACAGTACAAAATCAATAAAACTTAAGTACTTGGCTAAATTTAATTAAATATTAATAGAATGGACTTAGCGGGGCTTAGTCACCGTGACGTGTATCATTAGCCAGCAGCTAAAGTAACAAATTTGTACTGTCATGATTTAAAGCTTCTTTTACGTAGCGAAATGCAAGCCAATCAGTAACAATTAACTTTTGATAGAGGTGGGCACTTGCGCCGCAATGATTGCGGCGCAACTATTTAACTGGCGATAGCGCTTGCACCGCCATTATTATTTTTAAATGGCTGCGCTGACGCTTGTGCCGCAAGTATTTTAGCAATTTTGAGCGCAATTGCGATTCAAATACGATTGGGAATGATTGTTTTTCAATCAAATGTAATTAAAGTTAAGAAAAGACATTGACGAAGCACATAGGCGTAGCCCGGATTTTTGATTGGGGGGGGGGGGGCAAACCACAAATCACACGGACGCCATCAAAATTTTTCGAAAAGGGGATTTTCTATGGGACTAAGATACCATAGAATGGAGGATCAAAAGCAAGGGCCTGGGTTGGCATGTAATCTGGATTTAGCTGAAAGGAAAGAACTTGAATCAAAGTTAAAAACCTTTCCAAATTTGTCTAAATTGGGAGGAAACGAGGTGAGCAAACTAGTTTAACTCAAACGTATCACAGACGTGCCGGTCAGGGGGCCGGCCGCTTGGCAATTTTTTGTAATTTTTTTGGAAAAAAAACAGCTATTTTAGTACTAACTGGACTGGATCATATTTCGGTCGTTTTTAGAGCCATTTGAAATAACTGAATTTTTAAGATTTGACAGCCAATTGAAAAAATCAAACTGATTGAGTCTTCCCTTTGCTTACAGATTACGTCCAAAAAACGTTTAAAATCTTGAATTTGGGGGTTAAATTTTGTAAGTGACTTGGCCCAGATGGGAAAAGCAAGATACATTGCCTTCCGCATTATTTTATTCGCTTCGGAGATTTTTGTTTTGTCATGGAAATAACCAGTTTTAGGAGAAAATGTACGACTAGGGGGCACATGCTACCACACTTCGAATTCAATGATTAGTTTAATCAGCATTTTCCCTAGCTCTTTTTTTTTTGTCAAAAGTAGTTTGTCGCTTAAACACTGGCGAGGTTGGTTCCTTAAGTGCGGGTGTTGAGAGTATTTTTTCGTTATGTGTAAAGACGTTCTTCGCCCAAAAAGGTTTAGCGATGCACATTTTGCAAGTGCTTGTATTTTTTACAGGAAAATAATAATCTTTTGTTTACTAATCTGAGAGCGGGCATAATTTATTTTGAATATTCGTTTCGTACCGTAGCCTCGCGTAGTTTGAGCAGTGAGTCAAACAGAATTATACTTTCCAAATAGTCACATTTGCGCGTGCGCTTGCGGCGCAATTATTCTTTTGAGCTTGCAGAAACGCTTGCGGCGCAAGATTTTCAGAGTAGTTGCGCAGGCGCTTGCGGCGCAACGTTTACGATTTGCGCTGCCCACCTCCGTTTTTTGAGTACAAAGCATGGTGTAAACCACGGGTCGGCAACCAACAGCACGCAGTCTCTCATATCCATCCACCTCATTCATTTTCCATTATACCCATACGTGGCTTCTGGAAATGGAAAATCTAAAATCACCTCAAATTAAGCCGAACCGCTTTTTTTCTGGCTAAGTACCTTAATTTCTGGCGAAGACCTTTTTTTTTCTTGGCCTCCACCAATATTTCGGCCGAAAAATGCCTAAAACTTGGTATCAAAGATGGGGCGGCCTGTTGGAACCTTGCTGGGTCTGAATGTACCCAGCGAAGACGTAAAGATTGCTGACTCCTGATGTGAAATATGCTAATCGTTAGCGAGCTTTCCGATGTCAAAAACATCATAATCAAACATATTTATTAAATTTTATGGGTATCTAAAATAATCGTGTACCAGTATAAATCACAAAAAGTAGTGTCTAAAGCATCTGGAAACCATAACGTGCTCTTTCGCAAACTTTGACCCTAATTTTGACAGCAAGAGATGTAAAATAATAAAAAAAAATCAATGTACTTCATGCAAGAGAGCAACCAAGATTTTGCTAAGAGGGAGTTTGAACTAAAAGAAATTTTTTGCACAAGCGGTCTCAATTGGTCGGATCTTGAGCAACTTGGTGGAACTCAAGCATATCACAAATGGGGTCTAAAAGCGGAGACCCCTAGCCATTGGAGGCAATGGGGTTTTGGGGACAAAACCTACCTCCAGCCTCGGGGCGATTTTTGTAAATTTTCAAAAAATAGCCATTTTAACACTATTTGGAATACATTTAGCAAGTTTTTATACCGATTTGGAAGAAAAACTGTAACTGAAGTAAATTGCTAAGATTAGAAACTCCGTTGCAGAATTAAATTGCCTGGCTCTAGCCCCCTTACTAAAATGTCAACTCCAAAACACATTTAAACGCTAGCATTTTTTCGGTTAAATTTTCTAAATGACTTGGCTAAGTGGAGATGAAGCGCCCTTAGCACCCCTGGTTGCGCCACTGGCTCCATGCAAAATGCAAGAAAATCAAAGTTTAAACAGAAAAAATGAGATAAGGCATGGTATGTTCAAGCTACTTTACATTATGTTTAATTATGTACACAAGAGCCTAATTCGAAGTTAAATTAGTTGTGCTGAAATTACCTTCATGTGATTTCAGTGTTGATTAGTTCATTGCATCAATGACACATGGCAACTACTTACGGGATCTTTCAATATCAGAGCGGTGACGCCCGCTGCAAGTTCAACCAGAACACAAACCACAATTGATACGACAAACTAAAAAATAAACTAATCATAATGCTTGTCCACTAAATTAATTTGGTTATGCTTGTTCACTAGATTAATCTGGTCATTTGACGACCATGCCGGTCAGTTGGTCGAGCAGTAACGCATTTGTCTCTGAAGCGAGAAGCCTGAGGTCTAAATCTCAGGCCGGTTAAATCGGGCACAGTGTTTCAACGGCTCACTACCACAGTGACGTTTCTTTGAAAGGAGCTGTGTTGCCCACAGGTGCAATGACATGGAAATGGCTCCAGCAAACTTGTTACACACTTCGGCGTAACAGAGCAAGGGCAATGAAAGAATTAATATGATGCCTGCAAACCAAACTTATAGTAAATGGCAAATATGCAAGTTTCGAAAAAAAATGACTGATAAAATACGAAGCGTTTGCATAGTTTACATTCTAGATTCAATTCATGCTTCTAAAATCGGCAAAAATGACCATCAATAAAATGATAAAAAAAATTTCCTAATTCAAGCACTTGACTAAAAATTCTGAACAAAAAATAAACCTAACATTACTAGGCTAAGACATCTTAAACAACTAAAAATATTTCGTTATTTATAAACATTGTGATATATGCAAATACCATTATCTACGTTTTGTGCAATTTTGTACTAATAATCGGCTCGAATCTTTTACAATATGTACAAGGAGAAACACACAGCTAACTTGAAATACACATTTATTGGTCATCAATGCCATCGTCAAAATTTGTCAGAGCTGTCTACTTTGTCACTAAATTTCAAACTATTGAGGTTCACTAATTTTTATTCTAATCCATACTTGCTGCAGTTTTCTCTTACTCAACAACTCCTAAAAAATGTTCGAAACAAATCCGCACAACTTACAAATTTTAGTAAAAACAGATTGTCTCTCAAAGCACCAATAAAACCAACTGTAGCAAAAAAAGAAGCAATCCCTCCGAAACATATAAGGAATATAGAAGGAGTGAAAAAAACATGATGAGCTTCAGTAAGTTCTTGGCGAAATACCTCCGAATAAATTCCAAGACCAACAACCCCGTATCCGAAGAGCTGCAAAAGAAAATTTTTGTTAATAGAGCACGTATGTCAAAAAATTATGCCAAAACATCACATAGGCTTCCAGCTAAATGTATTTCTTCGATCATTGAGCTAAATTTTTAGCAAATAACTTAAAAGTTTCGTTAGGACATTTAGATCAAAATGAGCGAAAAAATTCTCCTAAGTTTCCCTACTTAACGTTCAACATTAAAAGGGACAGCGTGAAGTCCCCACTCGTGTATAGAAGATAAGCAGGTGGCAGCTTGACTCGAAAGCCACGTCGTAGTCTTTTAGCTAAATTCCAGCCAAGACAGTTCAGCATATAAGGAATGAAGATATGTATGCTGTATGCACAGCTTACGGTAAATACAATTCAAATGACAGTTAAAAATAAAAACAGAGCAGCAGCATTCAAGAATTTTTACCACACTTTTATGAAAATACTAGTTACTGCAGTGTAGTAGGTAGATTAAAAATCAATTTTTTGGATTGTGTCTTTTATTCCAAAGAAGGGGGGCTGAAGTGAAACGAAGAGGGTGGTGGAAGGTGGTAAAGTATGGCAACGGGGTCTTGACATGCTATCTTCATGAAAAAAGTAGGAAACAAAAGGAGAGAGTGCTCTTACCAGTCACTGCTAAAATGCCAATCAATTGATCAATGGGCACAATATTTAAAGTACCTGGAGGGTATAAAAAGTATCTGACAGTTTCCGACAGTTTGACATTATGCAGATATCTTTTTACGCTGCGCACAGTCCATTTTGTAGTGTCAATAACAACCACAAGTCAAACTAATAAAGGGTAAAACAAGAATATAAAATAACAACAAATTTAATATACTGAGTCTAGTTTACCATTAAAAGTTTACATATTATCCAAAATCTGAACTACAGTATTACTCACCATAAATAAAAAATTGTATATGAGCAAACAGGCTTTAAGTATATTATACATTCTAACTTGGGTGCAACCACACGCCATTTAGTTCTTAGCTTCAACACCGCACGTTACTAAAATTAATGTTATGCTAAAAATAAAAGGCAAGCCCTTTATAAGACAAAAAGATAAAAATTATGCACAAAATGACTGTCCTGAACATTTCAGCTAGTCACTGGCTTTGAACTAGATTTAAGCTTAATACATTTGGTTTTAGAATGTCAATTGTTATTGATTTAAATTTTGCATTAAAAATAATACTATTCAATGTCAATAATTGAACAATAACATGCATCAAAAACAAAACAACACAGAATTTCACCAGAGATACAACAGTTTTTTACAGCTTACTTTCATATTGTTTCCAGTAACACTTTTGCTTACTTTTGGTTTGAGCAAGTAAAAAAAAAAAAATTGTAGCTGGTATTAGGCAATGAAACAGAATTTTTAACATAAATTTCTTTAACAATACTAAACTATTTACAACCGATGTGAAAGCACTTGGTCACTAACCTGTTATCGCAAAAATGGAGAAAAAACCTTTTTTGTTGTAAAGACTAAATGTTGTAAAGACTAACTTTATCCCAAGTCAAAGAACAAAATTTACATCAGCAACAAATATAAACTAGGTAAGCATAATATTTTTAGTATTGCTAAAGTAATATTTGTCATTACAACACATTTTGTTTCTGGTGATAAAACCAAATGAGCAAATAAAGCATCAAGCACTGATTTGTTTATGCTGATGCAAAACTGGTTTTCACATTTGTAATGGTGGAAATCGTTCACAAATTTGAAAATTGTCATTCAGTACTGATATCAACTTGCATGTCAGTAAAATTGCTAAGAACTTCTCTCTTTGTTTGACATAGAGACATTGAAGAGTCAGCCATCACTTTAGTGATCTAAATGGCAATAACTTTGCAAATGATGCAAGTTGTACTAGTGAAAACTTTTTGTTTTCTATCTTGTAATTAATGACTAAGAGCAAACCTCAACCATTGCACTAGATTAGCTACAAAGCATCTTCTAAGCTTGCACTTGAGAGTGCCCTACAATTAGTACAGACCAGAAAATCATGGGAACACAAACCAGATTTGTAGCAAATTATAAAGTATACTATATGCACAAAACAGCTGGATTTATACTTTATAGTACTGTAATCAAAAAAGAATATTTGTGCTAAAAATAAATATACTTGATGGATTTAAGACTTTTTTGTAAAGCAAGCTCTTAACTTCAAATATATTCAGTGCAACTCAAAGAAATAGAGCATTAGTTTGAATGAAGCATCGATCAAATGTGTTTCTCAATGTGTAACCCTAACAGTCAGCACAGTCCAACAATTGTTGCCCCCTCCATACCATTGCCAATGATAAGGGCTGCCAAAACATAATGCTGCTACCATATTATTGTCCAGCAAGTTAGCTATGTTACAAAAACAATAAACAAAGTTCCTAAACAATAGACCTTACACATACCAATAAAATAAGCCAAAAAAATTGTAAAATAAGAATGATAAAGTACAATAATATTGTTTCAAGCAATTTTTCATCTATTTTAGCTTCTCATGAACATATTTAAGTCCATCATTAAATTTTTTCATGGATTTTTCTGGTAAATCTGCAGCATAATCAAATGACTTTGAAACACCATAATTCCATTTAGCTGCTACATTCAACTTGGGCATGGATATCTAAAAAAAATTACAAGCATAAATTACAGTTTAAACTTTGCAACTAGTTATTCAGCATATAAGTTTATTGTGGCATTCATGGCTTTAACTTAATAAAAATAAAAGAAAAGAAATAAACATGAACAGATAACAGAAAAAAAAAGTTTAGTATCTGCAAGCTTTACTATGCTACAGCTATGATATACAAAAAAGTATTGATAATTGGACAGCACAGTTTAAAAGCTATAGAACATCTAAAAAAATACCATAAGATAAGCTATCTGCAGCATTAACAGCAATACGACCATCTTAATACTAAGAATTGTAATAATTATCGTATTTATTCGAGTATAAGTCGCATTCCCATATTTGACATGAAAAACAGTACAAAACTTTTTTACAGATCATGTATTCATTGCAATCACATAACAAAAAATTAAAAACCATCAAAGTAATTACTGCTGCCACTGTTTCCAAGACTCGCGTGGATAGGCAATATCTAACATAATTATAATCAATCGTGAGAAAAGCAATAACATACAAAGCGTAATCTGACTTGCATGGAAGGTAATAACTAACACGATCGATTTTGAGAAAGCCAATAGCGTAGAAAGCGTGACACATGGAAGGCAATAACTAACGCGATCGATGGTGAGAAAGGCGATAGCGTAGAAAGCAATATCAGGAAAATACCGGCATCTTGGAAAAATTTTGTATGACATACTATGCACTTTATGTATTTGTGTATAAGTCACACCCACCAGGGCAGCCAGAAATAAAAAAAGGGGGTACAAAAATTATTGTTACGATTAAAGCATACTGCAAATCGGAACGTTTAATTTATGCCAATTGTAACAAATTAAAAAGTTTTAGCGATAGCAGGCAGGAGTCCTGTCAACGTTCATGCAGCAGATGCATAAAAAATCAATCAACAAAAGAGAATAGAATTAAAGTGGTTTCACCTGCTTCTACGATTTTATTTTATTTGACGATGCAATAACGGACCCAAAAAACGCATTTTCTTCATATAGGCCATTCGAGAAAATCGCAGATTGCCGTTGTTATTCAGGCAAGCTGGCATAATAATATTTTAAGTTTCAAATGCAGTATATTGAAACAAATTAAGAACAAACGAGATGTACAATTCTTAAAAACATACGAACAACCCTTGCCTATACCCAAAAATGATTGGTTTTTGAAAAAAAAATAAGTGCTTTCTATTGTTATTTCCGTTAATTGACACCACGTACTGCTTACTAACTTTAAACAGAAAAAAAGGCGCGGTTTTGTTGTTTGCCAATGCAAAGTTTCATTAATTGATTACCGTCCTGAGATTAATATTGTTGAATAGGAAATAGGGATTCAAGCATGAAGCAAGAATAGTGCGATAGCGTTTGACCATTCCTTACGAGCAGTTAATTGTCTCAATCAAATGATGCGAATCTGAACGCGGCATTCGCGGAAACATGGTCAAAACGAAATGCAATGGGTTTATTTATACAGCACGCCCACGAGCGAAATTTGGTTTGCGCCAAAAACTGCGTACAATGCTTCCATAGCGAATTTTTAGGCCCGGCCTACACTGTGCTTAAAATCATAATCGTACGAGCGCAATGCTAGTTTGTTTGAAACAACTAGCTGCTTGCACGCAGGTAGGGCGATACGCCGGGTGTACCGAATTTCGGTTTAAAATAAATTAAAGACGAGTTTTGGCGCTCACGATTTTACGCACAGCATAGATTGGGATTAGGCGGATGGTGTCTGCGAAACTTTTTGCTCGCAACCAATCATTTAAACTTCGACACAAGTTGGACAACGTCGCCGAACTCGCTGCTCTGATACAGTGCTCTTCAACCTTTTTCATTATGATGCACTCAAAAAAATTTTGTGACGAGCTCATGCATCCTGTGTTAAAAATTTGAAATGAGGCAAAAAGCCACATTAAAATTAACATACAAAAAGACAATTGCACTACAGTCTGCACTAAGAATAACACAAGACAGAGCACACAACAAATTCAAAAAATTATTTTTAATGACTTTTTTGTTGTTGCATATTATCAACCAATATTCCAAACCGAGGAATGGTATTCTTTTCAATTGCTCCCCTCATCAATGGATCGATGTGTGTGAATGAGTTTCTTTTGCAAGATTTGATCTCACACAAACAAGAAAAACCACTTTCGCATAAATATGTTGTTGGCATTTGGATGAGAACAAAAATTTCCTTTTTTGTTATGCTTCTGTATTCTAACACATTTAGTAGGTGCACCCAAAATTCAGTATATGGTGTCTCTTTTTCATGCCAAAATCTGATTGAAGATCAATTAAATCTTCGGTTTCAGTAGTAATACTATCATTAGTGAATGGGTGTCATATCGAAGAATTAGCATCAAGTGTGGTACTCTGTTCAGCAGTGAAAGACTTCTTAAAATTTTCTTACAGCAATTTAAGATGTGCTTCATTAAGTGAAAGCAGTTGCATCTGAAAATTGCTTCCACGTTCTGTTATGAAGTCATGCAAAAAGGGAAAGTCTGAAAAAAATTTTTATGCAACTCGGTTCTGCCAAAGAGGTATGTGTTTAAAACGTAGATTCCAGTTTTACACACATACACACAATTGCATCAGACACCACGACAAATATAATTTGTTTAAAAGAGATTATGCTTGAGATCACATGAAACCATTTCGAAGGCTGCGGTAAAAGACCTCGCGAGCCGCATGCGGCCCGCTGGTCGTACGTTGTGCAGGCCTGGAGTAGTCCCATTCTGTGGTTCATTTTAGTTGGCTGCCGTAACCGTAAACCTACAGATGCTTCAAACTAGTCTACAGGCGATTGTGGTCTAATTTTGTATTTCAAGTACCATGGCCTACTAAAAGAAAACGACCGCACATGTCACCTCAGAGAGAAAATTAAAAGAGCAACTTTTGCGTGTAAGTAAACAAAGCGACGCGCAAAAATTGCCCTTCTAATTTTCCCGCTGTCAGGTGACATGTGCGGGCGTCTTCTTTTAGTAGGCCATGCAAATAAGTACGTGAATCACAAATACGCAACTCCCCAAAACAAATACAGTAGCAGGAAAGAGTTTGAAGCTTAATACTGCCCTACCGCTGCAAAATGTTTATCTAGTTTCGAACTTATGGTTACTGTCCGTTTGTCTAATCATGGTTCATTTTAATTTACAAGTTTTTTATAACGTTCTGCGTTTATGGTCAAAATGCTTGTGATGCACCCTGGTGTCCCCTTTCGTAGTAGTGCACCCTAGTGTGCACTGTGCACACCAGTTGAAAAGCACTGTTCTGATAGGCAACAAGAACACTGCTACAAATCCACACAGACTTCATACAATGCTGACATCATAGTTATGCTTTTGGTAAAGGACAAAAACTTTTTGAGTAATATTATAGTGATTCCACCGTTTTTCAGGTAAACGGGCCCTCTAGGCTGTTGGTCTAAATGAGGCGGTTAAGACCAATTACGTCCGATATCTTTTTCAATGTAAAAGCAAAAAAGAAAAATAGGCAAAATGCAAGCAATCAAAATTGGTCATTTTGTATAATAGCAATTCCTAATACAATAAAAAATCAATTTCGACGTTAAAGATATACAGAGAATCATTCTCTTCGAAGAGATTTGTTTTCCTTCAGCAATAAGTGTTATTTTCTGAATGTTTTCAATCGAAAAATTATCGATATTTATTGAAGCCAAAATAGGCTTCGATGACATTTAATTCGTGATACACGTCAGATCTCGGCCGCCCCAAATTCTCTCTGGTATCTGATTCTACTTTTTAGAAAGTGATCAGTTTTGAAACAAAATGGATTGTGTTTTTTGGGCAAAATCATGCTGCTTTCTTCCTCGTTCTGCCACAAAAGCAATGCGGTATGCTAACGAGACATTATCATTGCAAGACAGCACGATACGTATGAGCTATGCAATGATCGAACATTTTCTTTAAATATCAATACTGACAATGCAAGCATTCCAGCTCTCCGAGTTTTGATTGTACCCTGTGGTGCAAAAAGGCAACGTGGATAAATTCTTGTTCAACAGGTTGTCAAGTCGTTGAATTAAAAAATTGAAATAAAAAATGACCACTGAACATTAAATAATGACAATTTTCAAGTATATTATAATTAGACTTGCCATATTTTTTAGGCAGAAAACAGAGACAGTCAAAAAAATCAGAAAAACTGAACTGAAGACCAGTCAAAAAAGGTCTTCTTGTAGTTTTTGCGAGATGTTTTAGGTGACCCCCTCCAAAAAAGGCCTTTATTTCAATGGCTCACGATTTATTGCAATTTATCAAGTGATCTCAAAAAATATCTGTAGATTATTTAGAAAATAATGAAATAATGACAACGGTTTGAAAATAATGAAAAACAACAAAATTGAAAAAAAAATTTAAAAAAATGAAATAATGATACACTAGACAGACCGAATAAAATCAAGTTTTTGTGCATAACTGTTACATTAATGTGACTTAGATAGATAACTTTTTCCATCATATCCACCAAAATTGGTTTTTGATGGTAACTCATTTCCATTGTTACGTTAACAATGATTCACGTTGCCTTTTTGTTGCCAATATTTTTTCTACCCGACTATCTTGGAAACAATACAAGCTAGACACCTGAATTTTTTTATAAAAAACAGAGAAGTTAATGACCTTGGACAAAAATTTCAAAAAATGCAAAAGGTTTACAATGCTTACTTGCCCCTAAGGGCAGAATTACACTTGAGAGTTTTAAATTAGTTTTTTGATATTTTATCTTTTTTTAATAATTTTTATGAAATTCTACGCTTTCAAAAGGGGGGAAATGGTCCCATTAATCCCTCCTCCCTAGCTGCAACGGTGGTCGCACCTGACTTTTTGGGCAATATTTTGGTACAAAAAAATGCGACTAATACTCGAATAAATTTGGTAAGTGAAATTTTGAACTAGAAATACATTCTTTGTGCACTAATTCATTCCATGAATATTTAAGAACACGAATTTAAAAGCAAAACTAGAATTCAGATCGAAAGGTCTCTGATCTGAAATATTACTACATTGATCGATTGTTGACAGCATGGCTGATAGTGTCAAGGCGTCATTTTTAAGACAACCCTGATTGCATGATCTGGTTTAAAATTACATCTTGGTCCAGTTGCTGCATTCTTGAATAAAGTGCTTTGCAATGATTATCTCTGCTTTGAGGCTTTGAACAAGCAGCGAATGGGCAGAGTAGCCTATAACAGCCAAATTAGCCATAGTCAGAAAAAAAGCATAGGCAAGAAAATATTATTTCAAAAAAAGCAGTGTATTTGAATAAAGTTTACCTGAGACAAATATTGAGTGCCAAGCTTTCTATCTGCAGTTTCACGAATATCTTGAATAGCTTTGATACTGCTATATTCTCTGTTAGAACTCCATAAACCATTTGTAGTGACAAGATATAATGCACCACCAAATGTACCAACTTTCACACTCCACCTGAAAACAAAAAATCAGTGACATAATGCAGTTTTCTTGTCTCAAAAACAAGAAGCATCCATCCACTCCTGCATACTTCAAGGCCATTTTCACATGTACAAGTGCAATTTTTGAGAATGTATGCATTTGTGAAAATTGGCAGAGCTTATTTGCAAGCTCTGAGCTACTGTTGAATAACGGTATGCCTATTTACATGCAAGACCTTAGTTCCTTTAGCACACCAGGCTAAGAGGGCCAGTTAGAGAACTAACATAATATCTCCAATGCTGTCAAGTTATAACCGTCACGTAAAGAAAGAACTTATTATTAAACCAATACAAGATTTGCATAGGCTGGGAAAAACTTTTGGTAGATAATCGGAACCGGCAAAGTCCAACGCATAACAATTTTGTTAAGTCATAGAGCTCAATCAATTTCTTGACCGAACTACCACCAAGCAAAACAGTCATGCGAAAAAAAAAAATCTTCTCTGTAGCAAAAAGAAATTTGAGAGTAAAATAACCCTCCATGCAATGCTCAGGATAGCACTATTTCGGTCAATAGCAAACCTTGTCAGCTGAGCTGGCATGAATCGAAATGAGTAAAAAACAAAAAAATTTTTCTCACTATTTATAAAGTTTCTAGTCGCTGAAAATAGGCCAAGCCAAAAAAATATAGAAGGCCGAAACAAAAGAGCAAAAAATTGGCAAAACCAACAAGCTCCGAAGTCAAAATTATCGTTTCGCCAGCGATCAAAATGCAAATGAAGAGTTGAAATCGTCTTCGAGTTTTAATGAACCGATCAAAAAATTATGTAAAATTAGCCGTTGAAATCGGCCATGAGTTTTGAACTAAAAACATTATTTTGGAAGCAAAATTGTGCTTAAAAATGAAAAGCTTTGCAAGGTACCAAGGCCAAACAAAAATTAACAGCCAATAGCTGAAAGGAGAATAGCAGGGAATCAGGCCAGCAGGCGATTCTCAACAACCAACTCCAATAATCAAACCTATTAGTGGATAGATCTAAAAATTCATCAAGAAAAGATGGGATCAGCCACAAAATAGAGGATCACAAACATCAATTCCACCAAAAAAACCAGGGTGGCAGCAATCTGCTCAGTCGCATTACTGCTAATCGAGGATCACTATTAAGCTATCATAATTACAAGATTCGCATAGGCTGGGAAAAACTTTTCGTGGATAATCGGTACCGACAAAGTCCAACGCATAACAATTTTGTTAAGTCAGAGAGCTCAGTCAATTTCTTGACCGACCTACCACCAAGCAATACAGTTGTGTGAGAAAAAAAAAATTCTTCACTGTAGCAAAATGAAATTTGAGAGTAAAATAACCCTCCATGCAATGCTCAGGATAGCGCTATTTCGGTCAATAGCAAACCTCGTCAGCTGAGCTGGCATGAATTGAAATGACTAAAAAACAAAAAAATTTTTGTTTTTTACAGAAGTTGAGAGAGGACAGTTTATTTGAAGAAAAAAATAAACATGTATCGTCTGCAAATAAACATGGGGTACATGAAATGGCAGTATGTAAGTCATTAATATGTAATACAAAATAACAATGATCCCAAAATCGAGCCCTGAGGTATGCCAAATGTTACTAGTAAGTAAGTGGATTTGATCCCAGAAGAAGACACAAATTGTACAACAGACAAGGAGGAGGATCACACACAGACAAGGACAATACAAAAACTCTAATGGTCCAGTATAAGGCAAGGATGTGGAAGCGGCAAGTTTTAAATTGCTTCCACTTCCACCCTTAGTGCTTCTGCTTCCACCACTTGATGATGTAATTTTTACTAAAAATTTTTTGATCTTAAAATTTTGGGCAAATTTTTTTTTCCAGGTAAGTCTAAATAAAACAGCTTTGTTATCATCATCTTAAAAACATCATATAGAACCAAATTATATACTTGTATTCAGTGGTTTGTCATCGCAAGAATTTGAGCATGGGCATAGCCAGGAATTCGGATTTGGAAAGGCCCTGAAGCGAAAAGTCCAATTAATCACATGGTCATTACGTTTCAAGTGATGCAAATTTCTCTGAACTTTTACCCAGAAGTTTATAATAATGAGCGATTATTTGGGTCTAGGGACAAATTTTAAAGCACTCAAGATAAAGACTTATTTCAATTGCATCAGCGCTGTTATGCAGAAATCTTTACTAAGTTATAATCAGGTAGCCCTGGGGCAAAGCTTCCACATTTGCAGAATTTTTTTTCAATAACTTGTTTGTGAATGTAGTACGTTCCAAAATTTTGCTAGCAACATGTATTTTTAGCACAGTAAAATAAAAAAAACATTGCAAGAGTTAAGCGGCTATGCACAGTACCAAATTAGAATAATTGGAACGACCGACGCTCGCGTCGCGTGTTCCTTTGTTTTTACTCGGCCATTTTCCAACTAACGAGTGCGAGATTTCAGACTTTTGCTTATAACTCGAGAACCGTTTGGTCTAACTACATGAAATTTTGACAGCAGTTTGAGATTAATGAGTTTTATGTTTGTACCAAATTTCGAGGCAATCGGTCACGTGACTTCGGGTTTATGACCCGAAAACCGCCCCGAAAGTTGGGCGTAAAAAGCGGTCTAAGTCAAAAACGGCTTAAGTACGGCAAAAAATATTTCTCATGGTTATATGTCTTAAGATATCCTTTCATCCCTACCAACCCACTTTCGGCCGCGATGAGGTTTTTTTCTTATTTTTTTCCTTTTTTTTTTCCTTTTTTTTCCTTTTTTTTCCTTTTTTTTCCTTTTTTTTCCTTTTTTTTCCTTTTTTTTTCCTTTTTTTTCCTTTTTTTTCCTTTTTTTTCCTTTTTTTTTCCTTTTTTTTCCTTTTTTTTCCTTTTTTTTCCTTTTTTTTCCTTTTTTTTCCTTTTTTTTCCTTTTTTTTCCTTTTTTTTCCTTTTTTTTCCTTTTTTTTCCTTTTTTTTCCTTTTTTTTCCTTTTTTTTTCCTTTTTTTTCCTTTTTTTTCCTTTTTTTTCCTTTTTTTTCCTTTTTTTTCCTTTTTTTTCCTTTTTTTTTCCTTTTTTTTCCTTTTTTTTCCTTTTTTTTCCTTTTGTTTCTTCCTAAATCTTGTACGCTCGAGTTCTCCTAAACCACAAAACATAGAAATCTAATTTTTGTGTGAAGTTGTTGAGGTACATACGCAATTGTGTCTCCTGAAATTTTTTTGGGGCAACTCCCCCGGGAACCCCCCCAAAATGGGGCCCCAAAAAATCAATTTTTGAACGGCTCAAGCTAGGGTGCCAGTTTTTTTTGATATCAGTAGATATTTGAGAGACAAATATTTTGACATAATTTGGGCATAGGTGGGCACAAGTCCGTTAATCGTTAATCCGTTAATAACGAAGCTAACTTTTTCACTAATTCGTTAATCCGTTAAAAAGTTTTTTCATGTTAACGGACTAAATTAACTTCCGTTAAGTGCTGTTAACGGACTAAAGTAACTTCCGTTAAGTTCTGTTAACTTCCGTTAAGGTTTTTATCGGTAATATCTTGCAGCTTCGTTGTGCATTTGAACTTGTTTTTATCTTGAAATTAGATTAGACTGTAAAATGTAACTTTCAAAACACAAAAAGAACACCACAGCAATAAATATTTCCTTAAAATCAGCTCAACAGCGTCAATACGTGTTCTAGAAGCAAGTGAATAAAACGAAATGTAAATTACACGCAAAATGTTAACGGATTAACGGACTTTATTAACTTCCGTTAATTAAAGCTGAAAATAACGGATTAACGTTAACGGAGGTGTGAAGTTTGTTAACGGACTAGTGGTTAACGAAGCTAACGTTTTGCATTAACTTGCCCATCTATGAATTTGGGGGTACCACCCCCCCGGGGACCCCCCCAAATGGACCCCCCCAAAAACAAATTTTTTTAACCATATAACCTAGGGTGCCATTTTTTTTTGATATCAGTAGATATTTAAGAGAGAAATATTTAGACATGATTTGGGGGTACCACCCCCCCGGGAACCCCCCCAAAATGGGGCCCAAAAAAATCAATTTTTGAACGGCTCAAGCTAGGGTGCCAGTTTTTTTTGATATCAGTAGATATTTGAGAGACAAATATTTTGACATAATTTGGGGGTACCACCCCCCCGGGGACCCCCAAAATGGACCCCCCCAAAAACAAAATTTTTTAACCATATAACCTAAGGTGCCATTTTTTTTTATATCAGTAGATATTTAAGAGAGAAATATTTAGACATGATTTGGGGGTACCACCCCCCCGGGAACCCCCCCAAAATGGGGCCCAAAAAAATCAATTTTTGAACGGCTCAAGCTAGGGTGCCAGTTTTTTTTGATATCAGTAGATATTTGAGAGACAAATATTTTGACATAATTTGGGGGTACCACTCCCTCGGGGACCCCCCCAAATGGACCCCCCCAAAAACAAAATTTTTTAACCATATAACCTAGGGTGCCATTTTTTTTTATATCAGTAGATATTTAAGAGAGAAATATTTAGACATGATTTGGGGGTACCACCCCCCCGGGAACCCCCCCAAAATGGGGCCCCATAAAATCAATTTTTGAACGGCTCAAGCTAGGGTGCCAGTTTTTTTTGATATCAGTAGATATTTGAGAGACAAATATTTTGACATAATTTTGGGGTAGCACCCCCCCGGGGACCCCCCAAATGGACCCCCCCAAAAACGAAATTTTTTGACCATATAACCTAGGGTGCCTTTTTTTTTTTATATCAGTACATATTTAAGAGAGAAATATTTAGACATAATTTGGGGGTACCACCCCCCCGGGAACCCCCCCAAAATGGGGCCCCAAAAAATCAATTTTTGAACGGCTCAAGCTAGGGTGCCAGTTTTTTTTGATATCAGTAGATATTTGAGAGACAAATATTTTGACATAATTTTGGGGTAGCACCCCCCCGGGGACCCCCCAAATGGACCCCCCCAAAAACGAAATTTTTTGACCATATAACCTAGGGTGCCTTTTTTTTTTTATATCAGTAGATATTTAAGAGAGAAATATTTAGACATGATTTGGGGGTACCACCCCTTCGGGAACCCCCCCAAAATGGGGCCCCAAAAAATCAAATTTTTGAACGGCTCAAGCTAGGGTGCCAGTTTTTTTTGATATCAGTAGATATTTGAGAGACAAATATTTTGACACAATTTGGGGGTACCACTCCCTCGGGGACCCCCCCAAATGGACCCCCCAAAAACAAATTTTTTAACCATTTAACCTAGGGTGCCAGTTTTTTTGATATCAGTAGATATTTAAGAGAGAAATATTTAGACATGGTTTGGGGGTACCACCCCCCCGGGAACCCCCCAAAAAATCAAATTTTTGAACGGCTCAACCTACGGTGCCAGTTTTTTTTGTTATTAGTAGATATTTGAGAGAGAAATATTTTGACATAATTTGGGGGTACCACCCCTTCGGGGACCCCCCCAAATCGACCCCCCAAAAACAAATTTTTTAACGATTTAACCTAGGGTGCCATTTTTCTTTGATATCAGTAGATATTTAAGAGACAAATATTTTGACATAATTTGGGGGTACCACCCCCCCGGGGACCCCCCCAAATGGACCCCCCCAAAAGCAAGTTTTTTAACCATTTAACCTAGGGTGCCAGTTTTTTTTGATATCAGTAGATATTTAAGAGAGAAATATTTTGACATGATTTGGGGGTACCATCCCCCCGGGGACCCCCCCAAATGGACCCCCCCAAAAGCAAGTTTTTTAACCATTTAACCTAGGGTGCCAGTTTTTTTGATATCAGTAGATATTTAAGAGAGAAATATTTTGACATGATTTGGGGGTACCACCCCTTCGGGGACCCCCCAAAATGGGGCCCCAAAAAATCAAATTTTTGAACGGCTCAAGCTAGGGTGCCAGTTTTTTCTGTTATCAGTATATATTTAAGAGACAAATATTTAACATAATTTGGGGGTACCACCCCTTCGGGGACCCCCCAAAAATAAATTTTTATAACGATTTAACCTAGGGCGCCAGTTTTTTTTTGATATCAGTAGATATTTAAGAGATAAATATTTTGACATGTTTGGGGTACCACCCCTCGGGAACCCCCCAAAATGGGGCCCCAAAAATCAATTGTTTGAACGGCTCAACTTAGAGTGCCAGCTAGTGTTTTATGATATCAGTAGATATTTAACAGACAAATATTTTGACATAGTTTGGGGGTGCCACCCCCCCGAGGACCCCCCAAATGGACCCCCCAAAAATCAATTTTTTGAACGGCTCAACTTAGAGTGCCAGTGTTTTATGATATTAGCAGATATTCAACAGACAAATATTTTGACATAGTTTGGGGGTGCCACCTCCCTGGGGACCCCCCAAATGGACCCCCAAAAATGAATTGTTTGAAAAGCTCAACTTGGGTGCCAGTCTGTTTTGATATCAGCAGATATTCAACAGACAAATATTTTGACATAGTTTGGGGGTGCCACCCCCCCCCAGGGACCCCCCAAATGGACCCCCAAAAATCAATTTTTGAACGGCTCAAGCTAGGGTGACAGTGTTTTATGATTTCAGGAGATATTTAACTGACAAATCTTTTGACTCAACTTTTCTGGAGGTTCCATAATCAGATATTTTTGAATAATTGCTGATTTTACGGTAGACAAAAAGTACTTTTGAGCGTCACAGCATTAGCAGTGCGTCGGTCGTTCACTGGGTTTGCTGGCAAACTCCCATCTAGTTCTTGTCGCAAACGGTACTTAGCAACAAGGATGGCAATAAGGTAAGTTCAAAATTTGACCATGGCACACTTCCAAAAATTTACTGTATTGTACTAAAATAAAATAAAAAATTTGCATGTGTACCGTACCAAAGTACTTTTTATTGGATGGTATGCTCTAAACGCTAGGTACTTACAAGGTACTGCACGCAGGTCAATCAAAGCTCTAAACGTACCGTACTTGAGAGATACGGTAAGCAGATAAAAAAATTGCCAAGGTTTTTCGAAATTCTTGTTTTCCACACTTTACAAATAAAGGTTTAATTGCATATGTATTCTAAAATCGAATTCATGAAAATCAGTTTTGCCAAGTTTGGAGCTTTTCAACTCATGTGGCACCTTTTGGCCTTAATTCTTGAGGAAAGTAGGGAAGGAGAACAAATAATCAGAAGTCAGAACATGTGTCATAACTAATTTACAGAAGCCTAACAACGCATCATACTAACACAAGTACGGTACATATTGTCACCGAATTGCAAATGTCGTTCAGCATTATGTAACGTACTTGCATGGCATGGTACAATCGGTACATTAGTATGTTTCGTACGCACATTCAAACAGCGTACCAAAGTGTTGTACTTGTACCTTCACAAAAAGCGCGTATCGTACTTTATAGTAAAAATTGAGAAGTACTGTACAGCCATGCTTGCTTAGCAATAATTAAGACAAGCATTAAATTACAACATCCTGTTTAATATTCATACAACAGCACAATATTAAACTTTGTGTGAAAGACGTCATGATGCTCTCCTCTATTTGCTCACAAGAATATATTATTGCTGAGAAAGAAATTTAAATGCTAGAACTGGAAACTTTGTTTATGATGGTAAATACTGTTTTATACAAGTATGGCCCCAGATTTTGTTTATACTAGTATGGCCCCATTTAAAAGTATTTAAAAAAAACTTTAAATATTAGGACTAAAGTAGAAAATTTTTGAACACTTATAATTGTTGTTAGCTAAGTGATTCTTTTTTAAGTTGATGGGGTGGGGGCTACCCCGGATCTAAGCGAACCAAAAGCCTTTGAAAATGTTTCTTTGCAAATGATAATTGATCAAACATTCACTTTTCATCAATTATATTTTTTCATTTGCACCACATTCAAGTTTTGACGTTTGATGTGAATGGTGAAAGTGGAAACGATACCCTTTACCGCTTCCACCACTTCAGCATTCCTGGTATCAGGTACCGTATATATTTAAGTAGTAGGATCATGAAGCACCCTATCTCTGATCTAATGGCACAACGACTTGACCAGGGTGCGAGTTGAATTCAAATAGATCTAAGATCATCATCATGTATCTAGGGTCATCATAAAAGCTTTTACGTTTTCTCATTTTTGCCATGCTGCCGACATAATGGTAGGCTACAGCCAGACAGCTACTTACAGTAGAGTAGCCTACCAATTTTAAATTTAAACAGCAGAGGCTGCTGTTACATTGCATAAGAATTAGAAAATCTCTATCTTAACCCTAACCCATCCCCTAAACTTAAGCTAAACTCTAACCCTGTGTTTCCTCTAACTTAATGGCTAATCGGCAAGTGCCCAAAATTTTTTTTAACAATTGTGCCCAAAGTCTAAAAAGACGTTTATGTGCCCTAAATTTCATACCAATCTAGTATTAAAGCATACTAATTGTCATATTTCCACAAATTTGTCGAATTTTCTAAAGCTATGTTTACTATACTGCCAAAAATTATTTGCCCTTGCTCCAACAAATCGCCAATTTGCTGAAAAAAATCGACTTAGTGAGAACACAGCTCTAATCCTAACGAAAACTCAAAATTCAACTCCTATATACCCTAACAATAATTTAAAAAATGAAAAAGAGTAATTGATCCCTTACCCATGACCCATTCCCTCCTATTTTCTTTACAGGCATTTACCCAATGTAACACTAGCCCAGAGTCACTTCCTAAATTACAACTCACCATAGAAAGCGAGAAACTGCTCCAGAATTCATTTTTACTGATTTCTTTAAAATTCAGAAAAAAAAGATCAAAGCAAACCCAAATACAGTATACTGTAGGCTAGCTTAATCAAACTGTTTAGTAGGGTACCACCACCACTATTACCATTACATTAGCCTAAATCTGAGATTGCATTTTTCCAAATCCTGTAGGTACCGATATTTAAAATCATCATCCGTCATTGTCTGAATTTTTGAAAAAGCTAAAAAGTACCAGGTAGGCCTACCAGATACACAATCTTTTTACATGATGTTTTGCAATGGCATTGATCAAAAATTTCAACATCATTAACATCACAAAAGCTTGAATTAGGAATATCAGATATCACTGGGATTGCCATACTCTGTACTGTAGGCTGATGTACGAAGCATCTCATAAAATAAGCCCTCATACAGAACACTGTACCAGCAACAAGTGTGATATCATCTTTAATTACAAAATAATGTTGATTTTATTCATCAACTTGATGAACACCTTTGCAAAACCTTATGTAAAAAGACTGACAATACGCACTCCAGAGGCTAGACCTAGGCTAGTCTACCTAGTAGGCCTACTGTACTGCAACAAGCACTGACGCTTGTCTGCCAACCTTTTTGCATGAGGTTTTACAATGGTGTTGATGAAAAACTTCAACACCATTTCATTGAAACGACCGACGCTCGCGTCGCGTGTTCCTTTGTTTTTACTTGGCCATTTTCCAACTAATATAAAATTTTCCAATTTTCCAACTTAAAACTCAATTTTCCAATTTTCCAACTTAAAGACCATTTTCCAACTTAAAACTCAAGGATATTTACTCTCTGGAAACTGCAAAGCTAATGTACAAAATTCACAATAATGTATTATCTTTTCCAAATTCAGATAAGTTTAATCTAATAAAAAACTGCTATACACATAAGACAAGATTGAGCCACAAAAACAACTTCTTTCTTCCAAGAACTAGAACAAGATTAGGGCAAAAGTCTCTATCATTCGCAGGAATTAAAATTTGGAATGAAATTCCAAGCAGTATGAAAGAAGTTTCATTCTACAGATTTAAAAAAGCTGTTAAAGCTCATTTTTTATCAAACTATGAAACCGATAAAAGCTAGAATAACAGCTTTCTATTAGCAATGCAGTAGTAATTACAGGAATCATAGTTGCATATTTATGCTTTCGTTCAACAATAACCTATTTTTTGCTTGAATAGCATGAGTTTGGTGCATTCATCTATCACACATTTATTACAATACGTCATCTCTCATTTTGATGTCCCCATGAATTATTAGTAATTTTGCAATAACTGACTGAGGTTGATATATACTGGTATTGGAAATTGTACCAGTACTAATGACATATTGCCAAACAGTACAAAACAAAGCAAGGAGTTTTTTTTTTCACTCTAATTGCCCACTTTAAATTCTATAAAACATAAATAAGGATTATAAACTTTATTAATTTTATTTCTATCCAATCTGTAGTTACAGCATTTTTATTTCTTAGTATGCTTAGAGTCAGAACAATTCTAATGTTGTCTTGCATTTTCTTTACATGGTGACTGTGAGTTTTGTGTATACACTGTACAAAGTGCACATATCCTTGCAACACTTTGTTTTTAATTTTGCGTAAAATTTTTTATCATAGAAAGTAGCAGACTGAGAAAATCTAGAAGCTGTTTTTTTTTTAACCTTAGCTTGGTGAGGTGGCAGCAGACTTAGATGACCTTTCGGTCCTTCGCTGTCTCCTCACCAAGTGACTAAATATCGCTTTGACTCTGCAAGTTTATGTGTTTGGTTTTAAAGGAATTGCTTATTTCGATGCTTTGGTCACAGTATACTAATATATACAGTAGGTTCACTTCAAGCATAATGCATTGTTAAAATGTCCAGCATTTTTTTGCCTGTGTTGCGTCATAAGGACTTTTTTGGGTGGGTCACGTCACTACATGGTGAAAAAAAAATGTTTCCAATTTCTTTCGATTATTTTAATATTATATATTTTTTTAAAAACTTTGGGGTTTTTCATTTGAATTAATAGACTTTGCGCTTGAGGAAAGCGCAGTGGGCGAGCAAACTGTTACATTTGTGCTTTTTCAAATCTTAGAAATTGGCACGAAGCATGCTCGAAGATGTCGGGAGCCCACTATGACATCATAATGCTTGTTAGAATAATACTAATTTCAAGTGTTTTAGTGCAATCGTTGATCTTAAATCAATGCAAGGTCTTCTTGGCTGCTCAAGGTTTTCTATCGAAGTAGACGGTGGACGAGATGCATTTGTGACGTCATAATGCATATATATATTGTTTAATTTCGTATTCATGCTTGCTATTGGACAGCCTGATTTAGCCAAATGCCAATATTGATTAAATGAAACATAGCTAAAAGAAATAAATCGGATCGAGTGAAAGATGAAATCGGGATACCACTATGACATCACAAAGCTGTTACAAATTTGCCAATGTCAATTGATTTGACTGCAACATAATCCATCATACAGTACAAGGATTTGGTTGTAGCTAAGTTTTATAGGGAGTAAAAAGGGTCGTGATCAACGCTTTTGTGTGTGACGTCATAATCCATTTAAGTTTTGTTTCAATTTTCTGTTTAAGCTAGCTGTAGAACAGTCGCACTACAAGCTAATATAAGCATTGAATAAATTCAAGATAGCAATCGAAGTATGTAGTCGGGAGACCACTATGACGTCATAAAGCCGTAACAAATTTGCGAATTTCGACTGATTTGAATGCAACTATTATCCATCGTAAATCATAACAAGGTTTTGTTTGCAGGTTGCTGCTCATTTTATATCGAGTAGAAGGAGTCTAGATCAACGCGTTCGTGTGTGATGTCATAATGCATTTACATTTTCTTTTCTTTTGTACATTGTAATTTGCTTTTAATTGATTAAAGAGTTTTAAGCATAGGTGGGCAAGTTAACACAAAACGTTAGCTTCGTTAACCACTAGTTCGTTAACAAACTTCACACCTCCATTAACGTTAATCCGTTATTTTCAGCTTTAATTAACGGAAGTTAATAAAGTCCGTTAATCCGTTAACATTTTTAGGGTAATTTACATTTCTTTTTATTCACTCACTTCTAGAACACGTATTGACGCTGTTGAGCTGATTGTGAGGAAATGTTTATCGCTACGGTGGTCTTTTTGTGTTTTGGAAGTTCCATTTTACAGTCTAATCTAATTTCAAAATAAAAATAAGTTCAAATGCTCAACGAAGCTGCGATCGGAAAATCTTTGGAAATTGTAAACAGCGATAATTAATAGACCTATTAGGCTGCAGATTATTATTTGCCTCAAAAAGAGCTCCTTTTTTCGCTCTCTTCTATAAAGCTCGTGCTAATACGCAACAAGTGTTACCAGTGCAAACTTGTTTGTACCGGTCCGATGAATAAATGATGCAAGATATTAACGACAAAAACCTTAACGGAAGTTTACAGAACTTAACGGAAGTTACTTTAGTCCGTTAACAGCACTTAACGGAAGTTAATTTAGTTTGTTAACATGAAAAAACTTTTTAACGGATTAAGGAGTTAATGAAAAAGTTAGCTTCGTGAATAACGGATTAACGATTGACGGACTTGTGCCCACCTATGGTTTTAGGGGTGAGTTCTTCTCAGTGATATGCCATTGATTTCTACAGGATTTGAAGTAGGCTATCTAGTGACATTGATAGCCCCAAAATTCTTCAAAAAAAAAAAGCTTTTTGATTACTATCTTAGTTCTTAATTGCTACAATAAACAAGTAAAAACAACACAAGTCACTTTGCTTGGTGTACCGTCAGGCAAGTGACTCTTTATTTAGTAGAATAGGGACAGACGCGCGGAAAAAAAGAGAAGAGCATTAAAGAAATAAGCATACTTTTGTTGTTAAGGTTTTTCTGAGGCCACGCGTATTCGGCTGATTTGATTAGACGTATTTGTAAAATAAATAAACTGTGAAGAAAACATTCACGCTGATTGGACAAATTGGCATATTTTAAAACAAATTAAGCAAGAAGAAAAAATACAAAACCATTAATTTCCAGTTCACTGATAAAAGTCTATGATCAGACAACTAGGCCTATGCCGCTCCATTTGGCTATTATGGTCAATCGTTTTGTTCAACAGCTTTGCCATGAAAAAGCATATAATAAATACAGCATAAGTACGATAACTTACGAGAAGATTTCTAGTTTAGAGCTAAATACTGTTATACTTAGCGAAGTGATGGTGAATAAAACTAGCATAGCCTACTGATACGATATATACTTTATAGCCTCCTGATCAGTGATAGATAGCCTACCTTTATTTACAGATTCTGCTTACCGATAGATGAGATTATGTACAGGAGTGCCGATCTTTGCTGAGCATTGGGGGGAATAACTTGCAATTTTATCCCAATTTTTCCCTATTTTCAACATGGGGGGGATGAATTACCTCGACCACGATTTTGTTCAGGTGAGCAAATTAAGTAAAGACCAAAAAAAGGTCTTTCCAAAAAATGGAACACTTTTTTTCCCCGAATTCAAGTGGACACCCACACTCAGATGCACACCAGAGTCAAATTATTGAGGGGGATGCATACAAAGACCCTACTCAAACTATTAGGGGGGATACAGTCAAATTATTGGGGGATATATCCCCCTGGGTTTTGGCACCCCTGGTTATGTATTTATTATTGTTGTATACGAATTAAAATAATGATAACTTATGAATTATGATCAAGCAGTAAACAAATTATTATGTACAAAAGAAAAGAAAATGTAAATGCATTATGACATCACACACGAACGCGTTGATCTAGACTCCTTCTACTCGATATAAAATGAGCTGCAACCTGCAAGCAAAACCTTGTTATGATTTACGATGGATAATAGTTGCATTCAAATCAGTCGAAATTCGCAAATTTGTTACGGCTTTATGACGTCATAGTGGTCTCCCGACTACATACTTCGATTGCTATCTTGAATTTATTCAATGCTTATATTAGCTTGTAGTGCGACTGTTCTACAGCTAGCTTAAACAGAAAATTGAAACAAAACTTAAATGGATTATGACGTCACACACAAAAGCGTTGATCACGACCCTTTTTACTCCCTATAAAACTTAGCTACAACCAAATCCTTGTACTGTATGATGGATTATGTTGCAGTCAAATCAATTGACATTGGCAAATTTGTAACAGCTTTGTGATGTCATAGTGGTATCCCGATTTCATCTTTCACTCGATCCGATTTATTTCTTTTAGCTATGTTTCATTTAATCAATATTGGCATTTGGCTAAATCAGGCTGTCCAATAGCAAGCATGAATACGAAATTAAACAATATATATATGCATTATGACGTCACAAATGCATCTCGTCCACCGTCTACTTCGATAGAAAACCTTGAGCAGCCAAGAAGACCTTGCATTGATTTAAGATCAACGATTGCACTAAAACACTTGAAATTAGTATTATTCTAACAAGCATTATGATGTCATAGTGGGCTCCCGACATCTTCGAGCATGCTTCGTGCCAATTTCTAAGATTTGAAAAAGCACAAATGTAACAGTTTGCTCGCCCACTGCGCTTTCCTCAAGCGCAAAGTCTATTAATTCAAATGAAAAACCCCAAAGTTTTTAAAAAAATATATAATATTAAAATAATCGAAAGAAATTGGAAACATTTTTTTTTCACCATGTAGTGACGTGACCCACCCAAAAAAGTCCTTATGACGCAACACAGGCAAAAAAATGCTCGACATTTTTGACAATGGAGTGAACATACTGTATAGTTAATATACTGTGCTTTGGTGATATACCTAGTAGTCCAGTAAAGATATGGTTTAACCCCCAAATAATTGCTAGAAAACGTTTTTCAACGGTTTTTGGTAGTATTGGGTGTATCAAGTAACATACTAAAAATCTACCAAAATCGGGCGGCCGGAAAGGGGAAAAATCGGCCTCCAAAAAATTATTCTATCGCCCCCTAGTGGCGAAACTATAATTTACTGATAATTGGAACGACCGACGCTCGCGTCGCGTGTTCCTTTGTTTTTACTCGGCCATTTTCCAACTAACGAGTGCGAGATTTCAAACTTTTGCTTATAACTCGAGAACCGTTTGGTCTAACTACATGAAATTTTGACAGCAGTTTGAGATTAATGAGTTTTATGTTTGTACCAAATTTCGAGGCAATCGGTCACGTGACTTCGGGTTTATGACCCGAAAACCGCCTCGAAAGTTTGGCGTAAAAAGCGGTCTAAGTCAAAAACGGCTTAAGTACGGCAAAAAATATTTCTCATGGTTATATGTCTTAAGATATCCTTTCATCCCTACCAACCCACTTTCGGCCGCGATGAGGTTTTTTTCTTATTTTTTTCCTTTTTTTTTTCCTTTTTTTTCCTTTTTTTTCCTTTTTTTTCTTCCTAAATCTTGTACGCTCGAGTTCTCCTAAACCACAAAACATAGAAATCTAATTTTTGTGTGAAGTTGTTGAGGTACATACGCAATTGTGTCTCCTGAAATTTTTTTGGGGCAACTCCCCCGGGAACCCCCCCAAAATGGGGCCCCAAAAAATCAATTTTTTGAACGGCTCAAGCTAGGGTGCCAGTTTTTTTGGATATCAGTAGATATTTGAGAGACAAATATTTTGACATGGTTTGGGGGTACCACCCCCCCGGGGACCCCCCCAAATGGACCCCCCCAAAAACAAATTTTTTTAACCATATAACCTAGGGTGCCATTTTTCTTTGATATCAGTAGATATTTAAGAGAGAAATATTTAGACATGGTTTGGGGGTACCACCCCCCCGGGAACCCCCCCAAAATGGGGCCCCAAAAAATCAAATTTTTGAACGGCTCAAGCTAGGGTGCCAGTTTTTTTTGATATCAGTAGATATTTGAGAGACAAATATTTTGACATAATTTGGGGGTACCACCCCCCCGGGGACCCCCCCAAATGGACCCCCCAAAAACAAATTTTTTAACCATTTAACCTAGGGTGCCATTTTTCTTTGATATCAGTAGATATTTAAGAGAGAAATATTTAGACATGGTTTGGGGGTACCACCCCCCGGGAACCCCCCCAAAAAATCAAATTTTTGAACGGCTCAAGCTAGGGTGCCAGTTTTTTTTTGTTGTCAGTAGATATTTGAGAGACAAATATTTTGACATAATTTGGGGGTACCACCCCTTCGGGGACCCCCCAAATGGACCCCCCAAAAATAAATTTTTTAACGATTTAACCTAGGGTGCCATTTTTCTTTGATATCAGTAGATATTTAAGAGACAAATATTTAGACATAATTTGGGGGTACCACCCCCCCGGGGACCCCCCCAAATGGACCCCCCAAAAGCAAGTTTTTTAACCATTTAACCTAGGGTGCCAGTTTTTTTTGATATCAGTAGATATTTAACAGACAAATATTTTGACATAGTTTGGGGGTGCCACCCCCCCGGGGACCCCCCCAAATGGACCCCCCAAAAATCAAGCTTTTCAACGGCTTAACTTAGAGTGCCAGTGTTTTATGATATCAGGAGATATTTAACAGACAACTATTTTGACATAGTTTGGGGGTGCCACCCCCCCGCGGACCCCCCCAAATGGACCCCCCAAAAATCAATGTTTTGAATGGCTCAACTTGGGTGCCAGTCTGTTTTGATATCAGCAGATATTTAGCAAACAAATATTTTGACATAGTTTGGGGGTGCCACTCCCCCTGGGACCCCCAAAAATCAATTTTTGAACGGCTCAAGCTAGGGTGCCAGTGCTTTATGATATCAGGAGATATTTAACTGACCAATATTTTGACTCTACTTTTCTGGAGGTTTCATAATCAGATATTTTTGAATAATTGCTGATTTTACGGTAGACAAAAAGTACTTTTGAGCGTCACAGCATTAGCTATGCGTCGGTCGTTCACTGGGTTTGCTGGCAAACTCCCATCTAGTTTGTTGTATATCTTGTGTAACTTAAGTTTTTCAAATGTTTTTAATGCAGTGGTGAATGTTAACGATTGCAAGATGATGCTGACGTCATTGGAGATAATTGTGACGTCACAATCACGCCTAAATAATTGTCATTGTAGAGCTAGAAACAATATTACTATCAAATGCAATTCGGTTTAAATTTCCTTCAAAGATATTGATCAAGTGTTTGCTGCAAAGTGGTAATTAGGTCATCATAACGTTACCGAGAAGAACGCTTTATTTTTCGCTGTCGTGGAGCTTTAGAAACACATTGGTACTGCCAAGCACTTGCTAAACGTTCGGCAATTAAGTCTCGTGGAGGATGAAATGAACCGTGAAAAAAAACATATGTCAGTTACTTTTAAGTCAAAACTCAGCCCTGGCTCTTTATGACCTTAGCAGTTAATAGCGCCATAAAATCACGCACAATTTTTTTCAATTAGATGTACTTCATCACAACAACAACATCAACATTAATAACACAGTAATTGTTATTGTTGCAATTCTTCGTCATCATTGATTGTGAAATTGAATGGATTTTCGCAGGCATCTATTTGGCATTGCCCGCATGCATATGTACAAGGCAGTCCATAGACCCTGCAGCTGCAACGATTTGTTGCACATCCAGTTTTACAGTTGCAGTGGATCATCTGTAATAGTTGGGTTGGGACAGCAAACTTATCTGTCATCACTGGCTTCAGATTGTTGTTTGCTGACATCCAACCCCAGTTCATTACGTTCATCTCGTTCTCCTTTCCCATCCATGCCATTATTTGGTAGTAAACTCTGAAAGAGTGAAATTTGGTAGACGATGCTGTAGGGGGTAAACGTTCTGGAGCAACAAACGCATTTGATGAAACAATTTTTTTGGTTAAAATGCGAGATCGCATAGTTGTCAATGATTCGCCACCTTTGCCACCAAAAAGTACAACCATTGCCTGGATTCCAATCTTTTGAATAAGTTCTCTTTCTTGGTTTGGAATAAGAAACTGATCAGCACAAGAAATCATTACAAAATGACCATTTATGATTTTTTCAAAGGCAGCTTTTTTTCCAACTCCAAAGATGCGAGAAGTACTATCGCAACCAGTAAAGGCGTGAACGAAAAGCAACTGACAGCATGTGTTTTTTCCCAAACGTGCCTGAAGGCTGTTGATGTGATACGCAATCTTTGCACAGCTTGGTTTATCCGATCGGAAGTAGAGGTCTTTGATATCAGCATTAGCATAGAAAAGAAGCAAAACTAAGAGATCTGTGTCTTCTCCAATCACGGTGGTAACATCATAATGAGCTGCTTTAACTGCAACCTTCGCAATGTCTGCATCAGCATCTCCAAGTGAATTGATGACATGGCATCCTTTCTTTTGCATTTGATACTGATCATATCAATGATGTTCTGCTTGTTGGTTGGCCTAGACAGAAAATCTTCTTTTTTGCCAACAAATTTTGTTTCAGCAGTAAAGCTAACAACAGGACAAACTTTATGTCTTGTTCGTCTTTCATGAGTGTTGTCTTTGATTGATGGGCCTCTGGTATAACCATCAAAAACTACAGTTGCTAAGCCATAATGCCGAATAGTAAAATCCGCATATGATTCAGCTATTTCTCCGTAACTGTCTCCTTTTGTCCATGGTATTCGATGTAGTAACGACCCTCCATCCAGTACATAATGTTCATTACGATGATTGCATTCAGTTTGAGCCTCACTTATCATATACTCCGATATGGCGTGAGCAAGCTGTGGTTTGTTAGGTTTTCGAAGTACATTGGTTGCTTCAAAAAGCGCCGGAGGATACGGGCTAAGCTCAAAATCCAAAACATTTTCCAGAGACAAATCATCGGTTTTTGCCACAACAAGCAGCCGCTGAAACAACAAGGCCGGGTCGATACTTCGATCAGAAGTTACTGTAATAGCTGATTCGTCACCTAGCGTTACAGCTTTATTTTTTCGTTTAAAAGAATAGGTAAATGTACACTGTCCGATCATAGCTTCAGTTATACTTCTTCCAACAGACTCGAACTCAACAACATTAACATTAGGATTTGCCACGACACCAGTGATTATATTTCGCAGTGAAGGGTCTTTGGAAAAGGGAGAGTAAGACGTTAATTTTGTCTTGAGCTTTTCTAAATCCATATTGTCTCGCTTCAGTCTCGCTTTGGACAAATCTTTGTGCTGTTCACAAGTGGTATAAGACAGGCTGTTGAGTTTCTGCATGGCCTTGTTATATTCGGCTGTGATAAGAGCTGACATTATCCAAAGAGCTCTTTGCTCTTCAGTCATACCACTTCCTCGTGTTAGTCCGCCAGAAGTTTTTACGGACCTCATTAAGGTTTGCTCAATTGCAAGATCTGAGCTAACACCTGCCCAGTACTGATTACTTCGACGGATGACATGCAAACCATTGGAAAATTGGCAAAACACAGTTGGATGAGTGTTTTCCAAGTGCGCCATTTGTTGAACATACAAATGTGCGGACTTAAGATAACTGCAATGTCCAGCTGCAGCGAATATTGGAATACAGTCAGTTACAGCATTCAAATGCATTTGCCAAGAGCCAGTCCGATCTGCCATAATCAATCTTCTTACGATTTCCAACATCTCACGATAATTGAGCCACAGGTGACTTGTTTTTGAACGATCTGTAAGTTTTTTCTTGTGTTTGTTCAGTACCTGATTATATAAACATATTTTGCTCGTTTTCGTAATGCTAGGTTAAGAAATTACGTCACCTTTATGACGTCATTGCTATGACGTCATAGTGACATCATGTTGCTTTCTGTTCTATGGCTTGAGCAATGTTCTGAGTAAAAGTCTTGCCTAATATGTTTGGCGATAACAGCACTTCTTAGCTCTACAATGACAATTATTTAGGCGTGATTGTGACGTCACAATTACCTCCAATGACGTCATCGTCATATTGCAATCGTTAAACAATCACCACTGCATTAAAAGCATTTGAAAAACTTAAGTTACACAAGATATACAACAAATTATCAGTAAATTATAGTTTCGCCACTAGGGGGCGATAGAATAATTTTTTGGAGGCCGATTTTTCCCCTTTCCGGCCGCCCGATTTTGGTAGATTTTTAGTATGTTACTTGATACACCCAATACTACCAAAAACCGTTGAAATACGTTTTCTAGCAATTTTTTGGGGGTTAGGGCCTTTTTTTTCATATCTTTACTGGACTGTAGAGGAAGTTGCAGTTTTTTCTTGTGATATGACGTCACGTGGTAAATAAATAAATATGATGATGATGATGATGATAATGAGTGCGAAACTTCAGACTTTTGCTTGTAACTCCAGAACGATTTGGTCTAGCACATCAAATTTTGAAAGCAGTTTGAGACTAGATGGGAGTTTGCCAGCAAACCCAGTGAACGACCGACGCAGACTAATGCTGTGACGCTCAAAATTACTTTTAGTCTACCGTAAAATCAGCAATTATTCAAAAATATCTGATTATGGAACCTACAGAAAAGTGGAGTCATAATTTTTGTCAGTTAAATATCTCCTGATATCATAAAACACTGGCACCCTAGCTCAAGCCTTTCAAAAATTGATTTTTGGGGATCCTTTTGGGAGGAGGGGTTCCTGGGGGGGTGGCACCCCCAAACTATGTCAAAATATTTGTTTGTTAAATATCTCCTGATATCAAAACAGACTGTCACCTTAAGTTGAGCTATCCAAAAAATTGATTAATGGGGGTCCCCCAGGGGGTGGCACCCCCAAACTATGTCAAAATATTTTTCTGTTAAATATCTACTGATATCAAAAAGAACTGGCACCCTAGCTTAAGCCGTTCAAAAAATTGATTTTTGGGGGCCCCATTTTGGGGGGTCCCGGTGGAGTTGCCCCAAAAAATTTCGGGAGAAAAAATTGCATTTGCAACTCAACAACTTGACACAAAAAGTAGATTTCGATGTGTTGTGGTTTAGGAGAAGAAGAGCGTACAAAATTTAGGAAGAAAAAACAGAAAAAAAAGGAAAAAAAAAGAAATAAACCTCATCGCGGCAAAAAGTGGGTTGATTGGGATGAAAGGGCATCTTGAGACATACAACCATATGAAATATTTTTGCCGTACTTCAGCCGTTTTTGACTTAGACCGCTTTTTACGCCAAACTTGCGGGGCGGTTTTCGGGTTCTAAAACCGAAGTCACGTGACCTATTGCCTCGAAATTGCGTACAAACATACAACTCAATTATCTCAAACTGCTGTCCAAATTTTATGTAGCTAGACCCAACCGTTCTCGAGTTATAAGCAAAAGTCTGAAATTTCGCACTCGTTAGTTGGAAAATGGCCGAGTAAAAACATAGGAACACGCGACGCGAGCGTTGGTTGTCCCAATAACCGAACTCATTTTTGGACATAAATTTGTTTTTTTTTTCCTGCCTGGTTTTGACTTCAGATCACTTCTCTGGTTTGGGCCTGTACTTTACAACTCTGGTGCGATTTTTTCAACCTTTGTCTCGGAAGCCGAAGTTTGGTCAGACTTCAATATAATAATCATTACAGTAAATTTTGTAAGAGCAGAAATTTTGTAAATATTCAGCCAAATTTTCTACGTGCACGCAAAAAAAAAGATCAGCCTTTACATTAGGTCTACACTGAAAGTAAAATTGTAAGCGTGCGAGCGTATAACATTTATAGTATTTATATCAGAATCAAATCTTTCATTTTACTCGCTGCATCACGCCGAAGCGTGTAACGAGTTTGTAGGGCCCATCTCCGCGTCATTGCGCCCGAGCAACACGCTTCATTTTGAAAAAATGTCGCAAGGGTGGCGAGCCGTTGGCAACACTTTGTCCGATTTGACCGGCCCGAGATTTGAACCACAGACCTCTTGCACCAGAGAAGAACGCGTTATACCACTTGACCACCTGGACGTAGCCAAAGTTTATTTTTGCCTCGCTTTGAATTAAAGGTGTCAATTTGTTTGAGGTCAAGTTCGAAAAACAAATCTAAGCATGCTTCAACTTAGAAAACGATTTTTTATGTAGATTTTTGACAGTTTTTGGTTTAGAGCAGGGCTGGGGAGCAGGGAAACTGAATTTCGGAATATTATTAGCCTGCTGCATTTTACCACAAAGCAACAATGAATATTATTTCATAATTTTGTCGCAGTGTAACACTAAACTCCTAGGTAGGCAAAAATAAAGTCAAAATCTTCATACCAACGCAAAGTAGTAAGTCGGACCGGGCTATGCGGGCGGGCTCGGGATCAAGCTTAAGATTTACAAAATTTCGGGCTTGATTTTGGCCTGATACGTGCCTCATGTTTCAGGTCGCTGCAGAAACATACCGGTAATAAAAATAACTTTGCAACACTGAATGAAGATTTTATTGAAGCTTCAATGGATTATTATTATGTCTAATATCCTAATTTGCCAATGTTATTGCGTCACAATTCATCAATAATTTGCTCTATTTTGCAGGGACGTGCGGTCAGGGGAGGCAGGTGAGGCCGTGCCTCACCTCATAGGCGTAGCCAGGATTTTTGATTGGGGGGGCCAAACCACAAATCACACGCAATGACGTCATCAGAAATTTTCGAAAAAGTAATTTTTTGTGGGGCAAAGATATCGTAGAATGGAAGATCTGAAGCCGTTGCCTGATGGCACTTTGCCAGGATTTTGGTAAAGGGAGAGGGCGAAAACTAATTGTTGAAAAGTGTTAAAGTCTAACTTGGAAGACGTGTTGAGTAAGCTAGTGTACTCAAACGTATCAGAGACGGGCGGCTGGGGGCAGAGCCCCCAGCCGCCGATGGCTATGGGGGTATGGGGGCAAAGCCCCCAGCCGCTGGGCGATTTTTGTAAGTTTTTGGAAAAAAAACTATTTAAATCCCATTGGATCACATTTCGCACGAGTTTAGAGCCATTTCAAAGAATTAGATTTTTAACATTTCAAAGCCAATCGAAAGAATCTAGTTGTTCAATCCTCTTTTTGCAATTAAATCCCAAAACACGCTGAGAATTTTGCATTATGGTGTAAAATTTTAATTGTTAGTGATTTGGTCTATAGGAGGAACTAACGAACATTGCCTCCTGCAATACTTTAGCAGTAAATAATTAAGTTTATAATAACGTTAAACGAGGGCCAGGGGTGGCAACTTTTAGGTTAAAACTCTTAGATTTCTCACAGGTTTTGCATATAAATTGTTAAAAATTTGCATTAAGGGGCCCCTGGCCCGGAAACCTTGGTCATCAGTTAGGGGCCCTTGGGCTCCCTGGTTGCCATTTAGAGGCCCCGTAGCCCCTTGCTTGTCGGTTAGGAGCCCAGGCCCCCTGGTTGTTAATTAGGGGCCCTGGGGCTCCCTGGTCGTGAGTTAGGGGCTCCGGGGCCCCCTGGTCGTCAGTTAGGGACTCCAGGACCCCTTGGTTGTTGGTCAGGGGCCCTGGGGGCCCCTGGTCGTCAATTAGGAGGGCCCCGGGGCCCCTGGCCACCTGGTTGTTGGTTAGGGGCACCCTGGTTGTTAGTTAGGGCCCTGGGGCTCCCTGGTTGTGAGTTTGGGGCCCCAGGGCCCCCTGGTCGTCAGTTAGGCACTTCGGGACCCCCTGGTTGTTGATTAGGAGCCATGGGGGCCCCTGGTTGTCATTTAGGGGCCCCCTGGTTGTCGGTTAGGGTCCCTTGGTTGTTGGTTATGGGTCCTGGACCCCCTGGTTGTCGGTTAAGGATTCCAGGGCCTCCTAGTTGTTAATAAGAGCCCCCTGGTTGTTAGTTGGGGGCCCCGGGACTCATTTGTTGTCATTGGAACGACCGATGCTCGCGTCGCGTGTTTCTATGTTTTTACTCGGCCATTTTCCAACTAACGAGTGCGAAATTTCAGACTTTTGCTTATAACTCGAGAACGGTTGGGTCTAGCTACATAAAATTTGGACAGCAGTTTGAGATAATTGAGTTGTATGTTTGTACGCAATTTCGAGGCAATAGGTCACGTGACTTCGGTTTTAGAACCCGAAAACCGCCCCGCAAGTTTGGCGTAAAAAGCGGTCTCAGTCAAAAACGGCTGAAGTACGGCAAAAAATATTTCATATGGTTGTATATCTCAAGATGCCCTTTCATCCCAATCAACCCACTTTTTGCCGCGATGAGGTTTATTTCTTTTTTTTTCCTTTTTTTTCCTTTTTTTTTCCTTTTTTTCCTGTTTTTTCTTCCTAAATTTTGTACGCTCTTCTTCTCCTAAACCACAACACATCCAAATCTAAGTTTTGTGTAAAGTTGTTGAGCTGCAAATGCAATTTTTTCTCCCGAAATTTTTTGGGGCAACTCCACCGGGGACCCCCCCAAAATGGGGCCCCAAAAATCAATTTTTTGAACGATTTAACTTAGAGTGCCAGTGTTTTATGATATCAGTAGATATTTAACAGACATATATTTTGACATAGTTTGGGGGTGCCACCCCCCCGGGAATCCCCCCAAATGGACCCCCCAAAAATCAATTTTTTGAACTGCTCAAGGTAGAGTTCTACTTTTTTTTGATATCAGCAGATATTTAACAAACAAATATTTTGACATAGTTTGGGGGTGCCACCTCCCCAGGATCCCCCCAAATAGACCCCCAAAAATCATTTTTTAAACGGCTCAAGCTAGGGTGCCAGTGTTTTATGATATCAGGAGATATTTAACTGACAAATATTTTGACTCTACTTTTCTGGAGGTTCCATAATCAGATATTTTTGAATAATTGCTGATTTTACGGTAGACAAAAAGTACTTTTGAGCGTCACAGCATTAGCTATGCGTCGGTTGTTCACTGGGTTTGCTGGCAAATACCCATCGAGTTAATATTATTGTTAATTTCTGTTATGTGCGTAATTACTGAAAAAAAAAACTGCAACTGAACATCGCCAGGCTATGTTGTCATAACCTTTTGTCGTTAGTGGTCTTTTGATTGGGGGGGGGGGGGCGGGCCCCCTGCCCCCCCTGGCTACGCCTATGCCTCACCTATAGAATTGTGCAAAGAAAAACGAAAATAAAGTATATAATTAAAATAAAATGGTTTCACACAAATCAAAATATTTATCAAAAGCTTTATTAATTTTTGTCATATTTACTTTTTTTGTGTAGCCTATTCACTGATTTTATGTTATGTCTTTTGCATTAAAACGCCCAAACTATTGGGTGTAATATTGCTATCACTACGGCGTGCATTGAGCATCGCTTCAAATATGCGAAGTGAGGCATTGTCAATTGTGAACAAATTAAATTTTAATGAACAAATTAAAAGTATGCCTCTTTTTCAGGGTGTTGGAGCCGGAGCCGGAGCTCGGAGCCGGAGCCCCGGAGCAGGCCATTTTTGCCGGAGCTGGAGCCGGAGCTGGAGCTCACATTTAAATTCAGGTGGAGCCGGAGCAACGTTACTGTAGGATAGCTCCCTGCTCCAGATCTTCTTAGTAGCCTATTGCTTTTCTTTATCACTGTTTTTAATTTGAGTGTAACTACAAAATGCAAAGTCAGAAAATGGCCTTGTAAAAAGTTTAAAGGGAGCTTTTGTTAAATAAAACTAAAATCAGCTATTCTAATTGTAGCCATTTGCGTTGCATCTAACAAGATCGATTGTTGTTCTTTCATCCAAAGTTATTGCGATCAAAAGATTTTTTTGTCCTAAATGAATGGGTCATCTGTAAAAAAAACTATGCCTTTATTGCTTAAAATTGCTGCATTTAACTCTTGCATTATTTAATTACTGTTTTTACTAGTATTAGCTACCGCTTAGTTCCTACGTCCTACTTGTCCTTATATTGTGCGCAGCATTTTGGTTCAAAGGCGTAGGCAGGGGGGGCCCGGGCCCCCCACCCCCTAATTGAAATGCTACCAATGATAAAAATGTGACAAAAAATTTAATTGTTTTTTCAGTGTCAGTTTCTTTTAACATTTTCCGTGTACAACATACGTACATACCACAGTAATTAACAATAATATTGGCGACCAGGGGGCCCGGGCTCCTTAATTCAATTTTTGCCCACCAAATTATATGTGCAACTCGGGTGAAATTAAACGTTTTGTCCTAAAGGTTGCTTAATCAGGCCCTCATCTAACGTCTTTTTAAACGTAATGCAATAACCAAGGGCGGATTTACCATATGGCACAGTGCCAGGGCACCCGTGCTCAAACGGTAAGACTTTTTGCACGGTGCCAGGGCCCTCGTGCTTAAATGATAAGACTTTTTTTGGCTTCACCTATATTTGGCTAAAAGAGTTTGCAAAAATCTCTAAAGTGCCAGGAGCTCTAAGCAATGTAAATTTGGCTCTGTCCGGTCAATAACATCGTCAGTAAGCGTAACCATCTGTTGTAATCATAGGTGGGCAAGTTAATGCAAAACGTTAGCTTCGTTAACCACTAGTCCGTTAACCAACTTCACACCTTCGTTAACGTTAATCCGTTATTTTCAGCTTTAATTAACGGAAGTTAATAAAGTCCGTTAATTCATTAACATTTTGCGTGTAATTTACATTTCGTTTTATTCACTCGCTTCCAGAACACGTATTGACGCTGTTGAGCTGATTGTAAGGAAATATTTATTGCTGTAATGGTCTTTTTGTGTTTTGGAAGTTAATCTAAATTCAAGATAAAAATAAGTTCAAATGCACTAACGAAGCTGCGATCAGAAAATCTTTGGAAATTCTGAACAGCAATAATCAATAAACCTATGAAGCTGCAGCTTATTAATTGCCACAAAAAAGATCTTTCTTCGCTCTCAACTATAAAACTCGTGCTAATACGCAACAAGTGTTACCACAGTAAACTGGTTTGTACCGGTACGATGAATGAATGGTGCAAGATTTTAACGATAAAAACCTTAACGGAAGTTAACAGAACTTAACGGAAGTTAATTTAGTCCGTTAACAGCACTTAACGGAAGTTAATTTAGTCCGTTAACACGAAAAAACTTTTTAACGGATTAACGAGTTAATGAAAAAGTTAGCTTCGTTATTAACGGATTAACGATTAACGGACATGTGCCCACCTATGGTTGTAATATTTTTCAATAACAATTCACCTCTACCTCTTGCTAGTTTTTACGCGACAATTTACTTTTCAAAAAAAAATTAGCGGATTGAATAAACTATTGAATTTGAATTGAAGGAGCCTAGGCCCCCTGGCCGTATATGCACGTACCCAACTGGTTATTTTCATGACATGACAAACCAAAATCTCTAAGGAATATCGTTGTGTGGATTATTTTATTATTTACTGCTAAAATATTGCAAGATGCATTGTACCTTACTTCCCCCTATCTGGACCAAATCACGTACAAAATTTAACCCCAAAGTGCGAGATTTTAAACGTGTTTTAGACTTAGATTGTAAGTAAATGGAGGATTGAACAAATCTAAACACATGTGGAATGTGATTCAATGACATTAAAAAGCTTGTTTTTCCAAAAAATTGCCTAGTTTTTGGGGGCCTAGCTTGTGATACGCTTGAGTTACACTAGTTTTCTCGACACATCATCCAATTAGGACATTTTAACCGATAACGTTGGTAAATCATACCACGGATACTGGCCATCATCCAATCTACGATATCTTTGTCCCACAAAAAGTTCCTCTTTCGAAAATTTCTCGTGATGTCACTGCATGTGATTTGTGGTACCCCCCAATCAAAAATCCTGGCTACGCCTATGTTTTGGTTGTTGTGTTTTTAAGCAAACTTTTTTTGAAATTTATTTTAATTGATAAAAATGTGGGTGGGCTATAATGACAATGTAAAACTAAATCACTGTACCAGTCTGAATAATCCCGGAGCTGGAGCCGGAGCGAGCAGCTCTTTTTAATCAGCTCCGGAGCTGGAGCCGGAGCAATGACGGGATAGCGAAGCGCTCCGGAGCAGGAGCTGAAGCACCTTCAAAATTTGCCCTGCTCCAACACCCTGCTTTTTTTCTCAAACAAATCGCGAACAACGCATAATGCTTTTAAATCTGATTTTGCGGCGCTCCTCACCTGTGACGTCATAGAATGAGAAAAAGTTTAAGCAGTTTTTTTGTAGTCTTTCGTTCATTGCGAAATTGAACAAGTTATTTTTCTGGCCGAATAAAAACAATTTAATACGAGAAAATGAACTAAAGTGGAAGAAAATTTAGTCTCAAAGCTGAGAGACTTTCTAAACTAAGTTTTTTATCTGAACTTGAAGTTATAGAAATTGCTAAGTTTATGTACTCTTATTATCACTCCAGGTAACCTGAAAATTTTGACAATTATTTTAAATATGCTAGCAAACTTCATGATTATAAAACGAGATCGATTACTGCAGACAATTTTTTTTTGGAACGAGCTAAAATTCGAAACGGGCAACGATCTTGCTCATGCATTGGAGTAAAAACATAAAATAATGTTTCACCAACTTTTGAAGAATTACCAAAATACTCATTTAGCAAACAAATAAAATTGTCCATGCTAAGTAATTACTGAAGTAGTTGCAGTCTTGATAAACTCGAGGTAAGCCTAAGTGTGCTCTTTTCTTATGCTAACTGCTATTTTTGGTTGAATCCTTACTTTTGTTTCTTGTTTGTTTTAAAAATGGTTAAAAAAGCTACCCCCTCAAAAAACTTATAATAATTACAATAATAAATTAGTTATAAGGGCAGCTTGACTCGATGACCAGAAACAGGTCTTTCGCTATCCTGTTTGCTTGATAGTAAGTGACTCAAACTATAGTACTAGTAAACTTTGCAACTGCCTATTAATTTCTACGCCTTCATCAACAATTACTTCTGTTAAGTGTTACAGTAAATTAGCCCACATTTATTTCCTTTATTGGCATTAATAATCATTCTATTTGTGCGCGTGAATATATTTTTTCATTGGTGTTAAGTTTCTGGAAATTGAACTCAAGTGAACAAATAATCTGAATTGAATTGAATATAGCTAAAAGAAAACCGATTTAAAAGATTTGCTCGAGACATCATTACGAAAGAACCCCTCAATTCAAAAAGAGTAGAACCGTACTCATGAAAAGAGTGGTTGCGCTACAAAAATCTTCATTTGTGCTTTCATGTTTTTAGCAAATAATAATGTTGGGACTGAAATCGGGTTTTTGTGACTTAGACAATTTGCCAAGAAGACTTAGCAAGCACGAAAACTTCAATTATGTCCACATTCAAAGCCAAATAATAGGCTAGGCTACCTTTATGGATTTTCGAAACTTCAAGAATTGATTTGGCTTTAAGTGAACAGTAAAAATTAAACGAATAATTAATTATCGAAAAATTTGGTTTTTGTTTAATTGCTACAGTGCCGCCGGAGACCAAAAGTGGGCCCGGGGCCTGCGCAAATATAACGGATTTCCGGTCAGTTTGGTCCGAAAAATGATGTGATCTCCGAAAAAAACAAAAAAGGTTTCTACCGAAATTCAAACGGTTTTTCCGGTCGAAATAAGGTGTTTTCCTAAAAAAAAAAAAAAAAAAAAAGGTCTTCCGGCTTCACGTGCTGATTTCTCAGTGTCATTTCGATGGGCCCCCTCTCGAGCTCATGGGCCCGCTGAAGCCGACGGCCTTCCTGAAGCCCATGGGCCCCCTAAAGTCCATGGGTCCTGGGGTCATTCTCCCTCTTGCCCCCCTTCTCGGCGGCCCTGAATGGCTATAAAAACAATTATTTGCTGGTCATTTATTGTCTTAAATAATTTTTTTGCGAACATGAGTGTGAAAAAAAATTGTACCTCTCCAACCAAAAGCCTCACTGCACGTCACTGTTATTTAGTCACCGCAAAGAGTCAAAAAAGAAAAAAAACAATTATATTATCCGTATACTTTTTCAAACCTAAATTTCACGTCCGGGCTTTTTTGGGCCTGCTTTGAGGTTCAAACCATTTTTTGGGTTTGGGCCTGAACTTGTCGGCCTGTTTACAACTTTGAAATAACAGCAACGATAATTAGATTACAAGAACATCACACAAAAGGAAAGTAAGGTTTTTTTTGAAGTTTTTTGATGCAATCTTTTGCAGAAGTATGTAGGCCTACTCTAAAATTGTTCAAAGCCACGTTTAAAAAATTGCTTTTGGAAATGGGGCTAATATTTGTCAAAAATTAGGCTTACAAAGTAGTACAAACTTTTAAACCACGGCTAAAAAACGGCAAGGAATCAAGTTTGATCGGTTGATGAAAAATGTTTACCTTGTAGATGTCATAAAAAAAAATATGAGTATAAAGAGGAAATTAATTTCGATAACTTAAACCATTTTTTGCCATTATTTTCTTTTCCCAATTCTTTCTCTAGTCTATAAAATGCACAAGAATTAGGATGATTTTTCGAATGTAATAAATGGCGTGTAATATATTTACGCCATGTAATAAAATGATTGAAGTTTTACCATTATACTACCGCCTACCTATCACCCTATTTTCGTAGCCAGTTTAATCATGTATTACAGTGCTATTTTATATTCCAAAATTTTTCGTCGTAAAATTTCATAAATTTTTTGTCGTTATGGCTTTTGTAATTTTCGTTATGTAATTTTAACTTTGCAAAAAAAAATCCATTCAGCAATAAACCTGTTGTTTACGAAAAGAAAGAATAACCATTTGTCAAATTTATACTCATTAAACCAAAAGCCGCGTCATGACGTCGAGCGCAAATAAAATTATTATTCTCCAGCAGTGACGGCGCCTAAGTCAATGAACTTTTTACGAAAGATGTTAGCTGTCAGCACATAGAACCGGTTTCGACTTTTGAGTTAACAGTTCTCAGTAAACTTTTTTTGATACCATAAGTTTCAGAGGTGGAGTCGAGGACACAAGGCTCGAGGCCAAGGCCAAGGCCAAGGACACAAAAAAAATCCGAGGCCAAGGCCAAGGCCAAGAACAGCCTTTCCGAGGACAGAACCTCTCGAGGCCAAGGACAGGAATGCTCGAGGCCAAGGCCAAGGACCAAGGACACAGCCGCAAGTGTTCTCCAAAAAAAAGGTCTTCAAAAAAGTTTTCCAGGCAATCTCCAATTTAAAGGCGTAGCCAGAATTTTAGATTGGGGAGGCCTAAACCACAAATCACATGCAATGACGTCATCAAAAAATTGCCTGCTTTTCACTTAACCAGGATTTTGCAAAGGGAGAGGACCTCAACTAATATAGTTGAAAAGTGCAAATACGTAACTTTGGAGACGTTTTGAGAAAGCCAGTGTAACTCAAACGTATCACAGACGGGGGTCTGGGGGCGAAGCCCCCAGCTGTTGGGCGTTTTTTGTAATTTTTTGGTAAAAAAAGCTATTTTAATGCCATTGAATCACACTTTGCACATGTTTAGAATCATTTTAAAGCACTAGATTTTTGACATTTGAAAGCCAATTAGAAAAATTAAATTGTTTAATCCTCCTTCTAGTTGCAATTTAAGTTCAAAACACGTTTAACATCTTGCATTTTGGAGTTAAAGTTTAATTGTACGTGATTTGCTCCAGGTAGGGGGAAGTAAGGTGCATTGTCTCGTGCAACATTTTAGCAGTAAATGAAAACCCACTCGAAGATTTTCCTTAGAGATTTTTGTTTTGTCATGAAAATAGCCAGTTATAGAAGTGCATGTTAGGCCAGGCGGCCCAGGCTCCCTTTACTGAAGTTCAACGATTTGTTCAATCAGCATTTTCCATGGCTAATTTTTTTAAAAAGTATTTTGAGCGTAAAAACTGGCGAGGTGGAAGTGAATTTATAAATTGTTATTGAAAAATAGTGCAATAGATGGGTAGTTTCGCTTACTAACCATGGGTCAGGCGCGCAGCCAGAAATTCGCAATGGGGGGGGGGGCTGTTTTGGGGTCTGGGAGCAAAGCCCCCAGCCGCCGGAGGCACGGGGGTTTGGGGGCGGAGCCCCCAGCGCTCGCAAATTTTGCATTTTTTTGCAAATATAACTTAATTTTAGAGCTATTTTAATAAAAAATATTGCTTTTAAAACGTAGCATAGAAATTGCCAGCGCAACATGATTCAACTGGTTGCATTATCGGGCTATGAGGGAAGTGGCTAATGATAACATTGCAGTTCTCTTGTTTACATGCAGGTAAATCATAAAATCCTATTATTAAACAAAACTCACACGAAGTAATCTATTTCGTCTGTATTTTATAAAGAAAAATAATCAGGGGGGGGGGCTAATGGAAAGATATTTGAGAGAAGTGATTGGCAATTAACTAACACTGAGTAGCCACCCCCCATCTTTATTCCTGTTATAATATATAAGAGTTTATAATATATTTGTTGATAAAACCTATATTTGGCGTTTTTACACTAGCGATCAAATTTGATTGCTTATTTTTGGGTATTTTCTAAAGTTTTCATTGATTGGTGACTTTAATTTTTGACAAATTAGCCCCCCTCTGAATGTATGTTTCAAAAAATGCCTTAAATCACTTTTTTAGTCAATTCCAGCGCAAAAGACAGTCTCAGAAGAGCTAAAAACGTGGTGTTTTTCTTATTCTGCATTTTGGTTAACAGGCCAATGGGGGGGATATAGCCCCCCCCCCGCCCCCGGCTACGCTACTGGCCACGTTATTGCCGATCCGGATTTCTATCGCGTTGGGCCCCTGGCACTTTGGAGATTTTCGCAACATCTTTCTGCCAAATGTAGGTGAAGACCATAAAAAGTCTTAAGATTTGAGCGCAGAGCCCTTTGCTGGTACTGCGCCATAATGTGGTAAATCCGGCCTTGGTTAATGCATTACGTTCATAAAAAGGCTAGATGTGATCCTGAGATAGCAACTTTTAGGATGAAAACTATCCATTTCTTCCAGATTTACGTTCAAAATGGCTGGCAAAAATTGATTTTAGGGGGTCTCGGGGCCCTTGGTCTTCAGTATTGTTGTTTGCTACTGGTGTAAACGAAAAACGCTAAAAAGAAACTGAAACTGAAGAAACAATACGCTTTTTTATCACATTTTTGTCATTGATGAAATTTCAATTGGGGGGGGGAGGCCCGCTTGGCTAAGCCTACGCTCCAATTACGCAAAATAAAAAAGGTATTTACAAATTTTCTGCGAGGTTTCTGGCGTTTTCAACAAAATTTCAACTGTTCAAAAATAGTGCTGTCCTCGAGCCGAGGACAGGGCAATTTTCGAGGACCTAAGGCTTCGAGGCCAAGGCCAAGGCCAAGGACTTGAGGCTTCGAGGCCAAGGCTAAGGCCAAGGACTTCAAAATGTGTCCTCGAGGACGTCCTCGAGGCCAAGGACGTCCTCGAGGACTCCACCTCTGATAAGTTTTACTATGACTGATCAAAGACAAAATTTGTACACGCCTAACTTGAAAAGCAAACGTTATTGAATACCGCGATTTAACAAACTTTTTCGATTCTAACTTTTTTATTTGTTCACCTAAAACCTTGAAATTTTAATGAAAGAAGGGCGAAATCAAGTACATCATACCTGTCAAAGTTATTTTTCATTAACATGTTAAACTTGACCGCAAAGTTTGTTTTGAGAGTTTTAAAATTTCAAACGCGATTTTCTCGAAACGATGAAATGCGACTTAGTATCTTCTGCCAAAACGTGCTTCATTTGAGAGGGGGGGGGGGTTCCCGGGGGGGGTGGCACCCCCAAACTATGTCAAAATATTTGTCTGTTAAATATCTGCTGATATCAAAACAGACTGGCACCCAAGTTGAGCCGTTCAGAAAATTGATTTTTGGGGGGTCCTCGGGGGGGTGGCACCCCCAAACTATGTCAAAATATTATTGATATCAAAAAAAAGTACAACTCTATCTTGAGCCATTCAAAAAATTCATTTTTGGGGGGTCCATTTGGAAGAATCCCCGGGGGGGTGGCACCCCCAAACTATGTCAAAATATATGTCTGTTAAATATCTACTGATATCAAAAAGAACTGGCACCCTAGCTTAAGCCGTTCAAAAAATTGATTTTTGGGGCCCCATTTTGGGGGGGTTAATTCCTCGTGGAGTTGCCCCAAAAAATTTCGGGAGAAAAAATTGCGTTTGCAGCTCAACAACTTTACACAAAAAGTAGATTTCGATGTGTTGTGGTTTAGGAGAAGAAGAGCGTACAAAATTTAGGAAGAAAAAACAGAAAAAAAAGGAAAAAAAAAGAAATAAACCTCATCGCGGCAAAAAGTGGGTTGGTTGGGATGAAAGGGCATCTTGAGACATACAACCATATGAAATATTTTTGCCGTACTTCAGCCGTTTTTGACTGAGACCGCTTTTTACGCCAAACTTGCGGGGCGGTTTTCGGGTTCTAAAACCGAAGTCACGTGACCTATTGCCTCGAAATTGCGTACAAACATACAACTCAATTATCTCAAACTGCTGTCCAAATTTTATGTAGCTAGACCCAACCGTTCTCGAGTTATAAGCAAAAGTCTGAAATTTCGCACTCGTTAGTTGGAAAATGGCCGAGTAAAAACAGAGGAACACGCGACGCGAGCGTCGGTCGTTCCAATGAATATTATCAACTTTTGCAGTCACATCACGTGACCGAGACAATTTTTATAAATCTCCCCTTTTTTCATTTGTTTTGGGTTTTGGGGGATGAAATAGAGTTGGTGGGATTAAATACACTCTATGTGATTCCCTCAACCCCAATTTAGACAAAAAAGGGTGTTTTTGTCAAAATTGTCTCTGTCACGTGATGTGACTGGAAAGGTTGATAATTGGAACGACCGACGTTCGCGTCGCGTGTTCTTCTGTTTTTACTCGGCCATTTTCCAACTAACGAGTGCGAAATTTCAGACTTTTGCTTATAACTCGAGAACGGTTGGGTCTAGCTACATAAAATTTGGACAGCAGTTTGAGATAATTGAGTTGTATGTTTGTACGCAATTTCGAGGCAATAGGTCACGTGACTTCGGTTTTAGAACCCGAAAACTACCCCGAAAGTTTGGCGTAAAAAGCGGTCTCAGTCAAAAACGGCTGAAGTACGGCAAAAAATATTTCATATGGTTATATGTCTCAAGATGCCCTTTCATCCCAATCAACCCACTTTTTGCCGCAATGAGGTTTATTTTTTCCTTTTTCTTTTTTTCCTTTTTTTTCTGTTTTTTCTTCCTAATTTTTGTACGCTCTTCTCCTAAACCACAAAACATGGAAATCTACTTTTTGTGTAAAGTTGTTGAGCTGCAAATGCAATTTTTTCTCCCGAAATTTTTTGGGGCAACTCCACCGAGAACCCCCCCAAAATGGGTCCCCAAAAAATCAATTTTTTGAACGGCTTAAGCTAGGGTGTAATAGTTGTTTTTGATATCAGTAGATATTTAACAGACAAATATTTTGACATAGTTTGGGGGTGCCACCCCCCCGGGTACCCCCCGAAATGGACCCCCCAAAAATGAATTTTTTGAACGGCTCAAGGTAGGGTGCTACTTTTTTTTGATATCAGTAGATATTTAACAGACAAATATTTTGACATAGTTTGGGGGTGCCACATCCCACCCAGGGACCCCCCCAAATGGGCCCCCCAAAAATCAATTTTTGAACGGCCTAATTCAAAGTGCCAGTGTTTTATGATATCAGGAGATAATTAACAGACAAATATTTTGACATAGTTTGGGGGTGCCACTTCCCCAGGTACTCCCCCAAATGGACCCCCCAATATTAGGTTTTTGAATGGTTTAACTTAGAGTGCCAGTGTTTTATGATATCAACAGATAATTAACAAACAAATATTTTGACATAGTTTGGGGGTGCCACCCTCCCTCAGGGACCCCCCCAAATGGACCCACCAAAATCAAGTTTTTGAACGGCTCAATTTAGAGTGCCAGTGTTTTATAATATCAGTAGATATTTAACAGACAAATATTTTGGTATAGTTTGGGGGTGCCATGCCCCAGGACCCCCCAAATAGACGACCCCCAAAAATCAATTTTTGAATGGCTCAAGCGAGGGTGCCAGTGTTTTATGATATCAGGAGATATTTAACAGACAAATATTTTGACTCTACTTTTCTGGAGGTTCCATAATCAGATATTTTTGAATAACTGCTGAAATTACGGTAGACAAAAAGTACTTTTGAGCGTCACAGCATTAGCTATGCGTCGGTCGTTCACTGGGTTTGCTGGCAAACTCCCATCTAGTATTCATTGTAACCTTACCCCCATCAACAAAGTTAAGCAACAGTGCAGCCTAGAGAGGTAGTGAAAGGCCAGATGCATCCAAACGTTATTAAAATTTCGATTCTGCTATCGACAGAAATATTGTACCGGTAGCTATGAGAAAAGAACATGCAGAGGTCCTCAAAGATTTTTAAATTTTTTGTAGAAGATTAGGTAACAGGAACTATTAAAACCATTTTTAGAAGCATCAAACCTTAAATTTTCATACTTGCCGAAATTTCCGGTGTTCTGCCGAAATTTCTGGTTGCTAAAATTACCCGACTTCACCGCTAGGCCTAGTTAGCAGGCTGGCCTACTACAGACTGGTTACCAGGTTACTTGCAACTGTCTGACTGCATCAAGTATTGCCCATAAAAAATGGAATGCTGAGTAAACTCCTGTCCATTGTTTTGTTTTTTCTTTGGAAATACTGTATTGTTGCCTCGCTTAAAATCTGCCCACAAAAGTTGGATTTTTTTTACATGCTAAGTATCTCTACCAAAAAATGTTGTGATATATTAGCCTAAGTTTTCCCATTTTGAGATAACTTGCCAGTAAACTGTAAATAGTGTGACTGTGAAGGTGAGAAGTTTGCAAACATCAGCACTTAATCTACACAATATTGTACAGTTTCACTGTGTTGAAAAGTTGGGAGTTATTACAGCAAAAGTCTGAAGCCAGCTGCTTTTTTTAAGCTGAAAAATATGAATCATTAAGTCTGAAGTGTAAGAACCAAAGAAAAGACTATTTCACTGGAAATGTTACACCTATTTTTTCAAAATTACTGATAATTTCAACCCAAAATCAAAAGTCTTACTACGGTATCGGTACTCTAAAACGTTTTTCCAAATCTAACAGTTTGACAGTACGTGACCGCTGTAGCAATCGGGAGTCATTACGTACGGTATAAGCGGTCTGCTTTTTTCAGAAGCTCTGCAACCCATGTGTGAGTGCACAAGCACTCTCTCCTTCTCTTCGATATAAGCTACGATATTCCTCAAATCTAGCCCTAACTCATAGACGAGTGCATGCATGAGACTTAATAGGAGCAAGAGCATGCACAAGCTCATACAGGTTCCGAAAAACAGCTGATGGCTTATACCGTACTTAACGACATCCATAGCAATCAAGGTTTGAGACTCTGAGCTACCATACCATAAGGTTAGATTTGGAGTTAGTTTTACAGTTCAGAGTTGGCTAAGGATTTGAGTTAATGTTACTGGTTAGATTTAAATTAGAATTAAAGAAAGAAAAAGCCTTGGCGCACATTCTGTGCACGCAGACATTTCATAATAAAATCTAAAAAAACTAACTCGAAGCCCTAATCCTAGCACTAACCTTAAGCTTAACGTAAACCGTAACCCAAACCTGTAACTGAAATAATCAAAATAAAAATTTCAGAAAAGGAATGACGTCAGTGGAATTTTTGTTTATTTTACTGCTCATGTTTTGTGCGCCAAGTCAATTAAAGAAAAGGCTTGGCAGACGTTGCTTGCATGCAGACATTTCTTAATAAAGCCCAAAAAACCTAACCCTAAACTTAAGCCTAGCTCCAATCTAAACTTTAACTCAGACTTAGAACTGTAATTATCAAAATAAACTTTTCTGAAAACGAGTATTGTCACTGGAAATGTTAATTATTTAATTGTGCGCCAAGTCACTTTGTAGAATTAATCCAAAAATAGATCTGAGATTGAAAAAGAAATTTTGAGGGAAACAAATCCCTTAATTTTATTTAGGCAGTGGCTATTTTGCCTCTAGAGGCAAAATAGCCCCATGTTATTTTGCCTCTGAAGGCAAAATAGCTCCATGTTATTTTGCCTCTGGAGCACTGGAGGAAAAATAGCCCCATGTTATATTAGCAAAATAGCCCCATGTTATTTTGCCTCTAGAGGAAAAATAGCCCCATGTTATATTAGCAAAACAGCCCCATGTTTTTTCCCAAAATAGTCCTTACGGCTATTTTGCTGCAAGTGCCAAAATAGCCCTAAGCCTAATGCTAACCCAAACCCTAACCTTAACTCAAACTCTAACCCTAATTCTAACCCTAATCCCAACCCTAACCCCAACTCTAACCCAAACCCTAACCCAAACACAGGAAAAACACTATTTTGCCTCTGGAGGCAAAATAGCTACGGTACTTCCTTTTATTTAAAAAGAGACTGTTTTACTGTTTACTGGAAATTTGTATCTGGTTTTTTATTAACTCGGACTCAAATTTAACCCAAACTCAAGTACTTATTCTAAAACTAACCTCAACCCAGACTTTAATTTAAACTTGAACCTTGATCCTTAAAGAAGCAAATAAAAAATTAATCTAAATATTTTTAATTTTCGTTTTACTCTTTTTAACTTGAAATTTTCCAGTGAAATAGTCACTCCCTTTTATTTATTTCATATATTTCCATCACATCACTCATGTGTTTTTTGTTGAAGAAAATCTAAAGTAAAGAATCAAAACAAATATCTGACATTGTAAAATTTTGCTAGTGTTTTTATTCTTTGCTTCAGATGTAATATGATGCAGTGACAGACATGAAGAGTTTAATATGTTTTTTTTAGCTTAGTTTGGTTTTGGTAGCTTTATATAGCAGGGTTCCAAATTAATGATGGCATGCTTGCCCAAGGCGAGCTGAAATTGCCTCAGGCAAGTTACTTTCTGGCTTCACTTGGCTTATGGGCAAGATAACAAAATACTATGTATTCAACAACATCAAACACGATTGTTTACTGGCGCAAATTACTGCTTTAGTTGTTCTAAAATAAAATCCTAGTAAAGAAAGAGTATTGTATGTTGCTTGCTTTATTTTAGTGCATCATTTCAAGTAACACCTAGTTTAATTGTTTGCACATCATTAATCGCAATTAACACTTCTTTATCGCACAACAGATTTGTTTGATACTCGCACATGTTTTGCAACTTTTATGGCACTAAATGCTACGTTCTTTTTCTGAGAATAACTTTCTGATGATTGCAGCGTTAACTGCTCTTTCAGATATCATGCATACTGTAACTGTACTACCTTGTGCTGCAAGACTACGATGTCAAGAACATTGTTCAGTGGAAAAACATGCTAAAAGTATGAAATATTTTCTGGCATTTTCATAAATTTTTTTGTAATTGCAAAATGGCATATAATTCCGGCGTTTTTCTTTTGAGATAGGAGCGGGTTTCAGGCGCGATGACCTTTTTTTTTAGATTGCTTCACTAATCGTAGAAAGTTTCGCGTTTGCGGTGCAATGACTTTTATTTTTTGAAATTGTCGTTTTGCTGGATCGGCAGCATCACAGAGCCTAAGCTATAGCATTTCACAAAGACTGCAGGATACTTTAACACATTTTTTGGAACTTAGGCAAAATGTGAAAACTTAAGAGGGAACACTGGTCAAGAATGTTGAATTTCATTATTGTTTTAAACATTTTTGGCATCTCTATTTTTTGCAAAAAATTTTTAGCTTTCTATCTGGAGTAGTTTCCAAGACATTCGCTATTAAAACTGCTACAAAATGACAATGTTAATCATTGTCTTGTAACCATGTAGCTACTCAAATAATTACAATCAAAAAATAAATTTTTGCGGTATTGCATGAGTGAAAAAGTAGCCTATTACATCACATTAACATAACAATTGCACTCAAAAACCTTTTTTTCTGGAAATATACAAATATTCCACAAGTTTAGTGCTTTTACCGAGAATTACATTTTACGCATTTTTTCCAAAATTAAACAATCTTAAAGTTCATTGTAACTATTTGTTTCAGGCAAGTATACATTTGATATTAGAGATTATTATTTCTTGTTGGCAAGCACCAACCATTAGAATTTTGATGTTCTGCTTTTCTAGTGTTTTTATTTGTTGATTTGAATTATGCAATGTGCATTTGCCATGACAGTATTGTGTACCACTATTTTTTTCAGGCTTTATATCACTGAAAATTTTTATCTACTGTACTAATTTCTATCTGCCACTGCATGTGAAAATTTATTGTTTTCTTAATCAGCAATTATGGAAGAACTTTGGAGACAATGTGTGCGATGGTTGGTCGACACTGGTGTATTACCAAGGCAACATAAAACAACTTTTCCTCACGCCCAAATTTTTGACTTGGCTCAAACTTTGCGTGATGGAGTGGTGTTGTGTAATCTTTTAAATGCAATTAAGCCTGGAGCAATAGATTTGTCAAGAATTAATATTAGACCTCAAATGTTACAAGTAAGTCAAGAAGTCTGTGTTAAATTCAAAACTGTCTTTCTTGCGCTGTGTAAGTTTGTTAACATTTTATAATGGCACTGATAGTCTTTGTAACTGATGCATTTGACATTTTTCAATAATGTGAAATTTAATTGATTATGCTGGAAACATCTAAAGCATTTTGCTTACAAGCATCATAATGGTCAATTAAAGAGTTTTTATATTAGGTCTTTCAGTAAAATTTGTGGTTAATAATGGAAAGTTTAGGTTGTACGTAAACTGGTTGTTAGGTATTGACCAGGACTTGAATTCATCAGAATTGTTAATCAGATTCATTCCACAGCCAGATTTTTTCAGTTTTCCCATGAAACTGATTTTGGTCAGCGAATCAACAATTTGTTGAATAAAGGCAAATAATTTTTGACCATATGGTAAAGGTAAAAAAGTCAAAGAATTTTTGAAATATGGCTAGTTGGTACAAAATTTGGAGAACATAACGTTTTTTTACAGTTTTGGGTGCAATTGTTTCAAGTAAATTGGGTTTCTGCAGATTATTCAAAAGTCTAAGGAAACACTGTTTTATTTTGTGTGTGCTGCATTTGATTTAGTTTAAATGGCAAAGCACTTTTCTGTGTTAAAACATCATGTCTGCTGCAGGTCTTTTTGGTCATCTCAGAAATAATTATTAAAAATGCACTCAAATCAGAATTTTTCTTGCTTGGTTTTCTCACTGAAATAGGAAGATGTTAAGACTATATTCACCAAATTTGAATTTTCTGTGTCCTTTCTTTCTCAAAGAAATTTCAGTTTAAAGTTTATCCTTAAAAGGCTTTTCTGTTTGAAAATTTTGCCAGTGCTGTCAATCAGAAACAAAATTTTAAAAGTATTGCACTATGCTTATTCCTGGCTTCCAACTAGAACGTGACATCGCAAGCGATATCTGGGGGAAAATGTTGTTAATAGTCAGATCAATAATTTAAATGCGCCTCTGAAATTTTGTTTCAGTAACTTAAATTGCTTTGTGGTTATTTGAGTTTAAAATTTAAATATCTCGAAGTGATCAAAAATAATCGAGTTAGGTCATTCAAAAAGCTCGCATAACAGTTTACAATACAACGTCAAATCTCAGCACTTTTTACAAGTTCTTAACAGTTTTTCACTCCATTTGAAATAAACCGATCTTTAAAATTCCTGTGACTCACTAGCAAATTTCGTTACATCAACGAAACTTACAGCCATGTATGATTCTGAAAACGCTCTTTTGCATCGCAGTTCAACATATAGTATTGGTATACCGGTTGTTTTAAAATTAAAGCCCCCTCCTCACCAGCTTACTGTAATATAAAAAAAATATGTTAAAATTATGCAAATTTAAAACAGGCTTTTATTTAAGTTTTTACTAAATCGTTTATTTTTTTTGCCACATAGATTTCATCCTTAAGTGGTATAATTTAACAAATTGCAAAAAAGGAGCATTAAAATTTATTTCTCCTAGTTAATGCTTCACCCACAAGTTGTCACAGGTCGAGGAGAACAACTTTGTAAACCATCGCAGTTTTCTATACGCCCTTTAATTAACACTATCTTTTGGGCTAAGTATTGTCCAACAAGGCATCACCAAGTTTGGCATGTTTTTTCTTTTTCCAATATTAGCCTACTGGTCGTCTTAAAATTTGATATGTCTAGCTAGAGTACTTCGTATTTAAGATTTCAAAATTTTAAGAGGCCCATTTGGCATGGTCTCCTCAATGCTGCCCACCAAATTTTGTTATCTATCTTTGATGTATATTAACCTATTCAATAGATTTAACTCATCTAGATTTTGTAGTTAATGGGGGAGGTGTCACCATAATTGGAGGACCCCTTAAGTATGAGATCCTCAATTTTTTTTATAAGTTATTACATTTTTACCTACCTTGAAAATTTTATTTGTCTAACTTGAGTGGTTAAAAATTTTGAAGAACCCATTGGAGGAGGACTCTCCAATTGTGGCGCGTAGTCATATTTTATTTACCTGCTCTGATTTTTTTTTATGTTTAACTATGCTGGAAGTTTCATGTGTATAGCTTGAATGGTTGAAAAGTTTGAATTTTGGCAGCCTCGTTTTAGGGAAATACCTTTATTTTGGTACCCCCAAATTTTGTCAAAAATTATCTTATCTTCATAATTGTCAACCCTAAAAATTTCATTTGTGTAACGCGTATGGTTAAAAAGTTTTGAATTTTGGCGGCCTTGTTTGGGTGGGACCTCTGATTTTGGAACCCCCAAATTCGGTCAAAAGTTATGTTTCTTTTATATTTGGTTACCTTAAAATTTTTATGTGTCCATCTTAAAAAGTTAAAAAGTTTGAATTTTGGAGGGCCCCGCTTGGGGAAAACCCCCAATTTGAAACCCCAATTTTGTTAGGATTAGTTTATTTTTTATATCTACCTATTCCGAAAATTTGATCCATCTACAGTGCTGTTCATAATTCAGGAGCCACCTTGCAAAAACACTCGTTTTTTGGGTTCCAGGTTTAATTTATACTATTTGCTATAATTATATATCTACATGTTATATATTTTTGTGAAGGGTTTGTTGCTGGTAATGTTTCGGCATAATTTTTTTTTTTTTTTTGAAAATAATTTTAAAGCCAAACTGCCCCCCATTACGTGACGTCATGCCAAAAAACTCATTTCTTTACTAACAGCAAATATGCATTACAGTATTGGTGTCAAAAGCAATTAAAGGAATAAGGATAGTTTATCGGGTATTGTAACAAGTTTAGGTCATGTCATATTTACTTCATGATTTCATCGCGCGTCACTCATTATGACGTCATAATTATGATATTTTCTTGGTTTTATTTAAAGCCTAAAAGCAGCATGACATTTTTTTGCTAAAATGTCAAGTTGATATCGTACCTGTAATAAAATTAGGAAAGATTACAAAATTGTCAAAATTATTAACACTCTTTTTACAGAATAGTGGCTCTGAAAAGAGCCGTTTGATTTGGCAAGGACTGATTTAGTATTTTGTTGGCCATCCATGGTTTTCGATCACCATTTTGCATCGTCGAGGAAGTGATTCAACAAGTTTGTTGAGTTCTTCGGGTAAAATCACTCGAAACCAAGCAGCAATGACCTGTTCGATAAGCTCTCTTTTCGTCTTTGGTTTATTCTTCCCAATTATGCAACTAACTCGGTACCACAAATTTTCAATCGGGTTTAAATCAGGAGATTGGGCTGGCCAATCCATTCGTTCAATTTTATGGGTCCTGTACCACTGTTGGACTTTTTTAGCACGGTGGCATGGAGCATTATCGTCTTGAAAAATCCAATCATCGTCGGAAAACAAAGAACGTGCACTGGGTAACATTTTATTTTCCAGCACATCAATATACTTTGTCCCGTTCATCATCCCAGACACCACTTTGAGCCTACCAATACCATTTGCAGCCATGCAACCCCATACCATAATTGACTGGGGATGCTTGATGGTCGGTGAAATACAATAAGGCCGGTACTCTTCCTCTGGTTTTCTTCTCACAAAATTATTTCCAGCATGGTTGTTTACAGTAAAAGTCGACTCATCACTGAAAAGAACTTTCCTCCACTTCTCTATTGGCCACTTAACATGAGAGCGTGCCCAATCTAATCGGCGTTTTCTTTGTTTTTCCGTCAAGAGTGGTTTTTTTCGAGCTTTACATCCTCGAAGACCATTCTCCAGCAACCTTCTCCTCACTGTTGGAGGACAATTCAACGCCACTACTTTCCTTTAACTCTCTGGCCAACTCTTTTGAATTCAGTCTCCTGTTTCCTAAAGAAATCCTGACCAAAGTTCTATCAGACCTCTTTGTTGATTTCCGCTTCCTTCCAGATCGAGGCTGACATTTCGCATCTCCTGTCTCAATCCACCTCTTTAACACTCCTTGCACTCCTTTACGAGATGTACCAGTCTTTTTTGCAATAAATCTCTGCGATTTTCCTTCATTGTAAAGATAAATAATCACTCCTCTCTGTTCTGCACTAATCGGTTTGAAGCCCATGATGACTGAAACTGAATAAAAAGGTTGAACATCCAGAAAGTCCTGAAATTGCTCCCATTATGACGTCATAGGGAGCAAATCGTGGTGTGATCATGATGTGACCCAAGATGTGACCTCAGGTCATCAGAATACACAATAATTACAAACATAATTTTTCGATTTCATTTTGCTAATTCGATCATTGCAACCATGTTACCAATATAAAAATGGCCCATCAAAGTGACGTCATGCTTAAGGGGTGCATTTTGGCCCCAAATAATTATTTCAAAAAAAATTTTTTTTTCAGTAAAATTCTCGTAGCAAACCCTTTACAAAAATATATAACTTGCCCATATACAATTAAAGCACATATCATAAATTCGACTTGGAACTTACAAAATGGGCAATTTTGCAGGGTGGCTCCTGAATTATGAACTGCACTGTAGCTTTAACGATTTAAAAGTTTAAAATTTTGGTGGCCTTATTTGCGGGGGACCCCCATTTTGGTCCCACCAAAATTTGCCAAATATTATATTTTTATGTTTAGATACCTTAAAAATTTCATGTGTCTAGCTTAAAAGGTTAAAAAGTTTGAATTTTGGAGGGCCTCGTTTGAGAAAAATCCCCCATTTTGAACCCCCCAATTTTTGTTGGGTTTATTTTATTTTTTATATCTACCCATTTCAAAAATTGGGTCCATCTAGCTGCAACGGTTTAAAAGTTCAAATTTTTGGCGGCCTTGTTTCAGGGGGATCCCTGATTTTGGTACCCCCAAATTTTGTCAAATTTCATCTTTTCTTCATATTTGCCTACCCTAAAAATTTCATGTGTTTAGCGTTAGTGGTTAAAAAGTTACTATTTTGGTGGTCTCATTTGATGGAGACCCCCATTTTGGTATTCCTAAATTTTGTCAAATTTTATCTTTCCTTTATTTTTACTTACCTTGAAAATTTCATGAGCCTGGTTTCAAAGGTTAAAAAGTTTGAATTTTAGAGGGCCCGTTTGGGGGGGAATCCCCCATTGCTGAACCCCCAATTTTAATTAGGTTTAGTTTATTTTTACTATCTACCTATTCCGAAATTTTGATCCATTTAGCTCTAGCGTTTTAAAAGTTCAAAATTTTGCAGGGCCCGTTTGAGGGGATCCCTCCAACTTGGCATCCCCAATTTCATTCCCGCACTAGTCCTCCCTGATATCTTCAGTTGCTCAAACTTTAAATACAGTGCATATAGTGGTTTAAAAGTAGAGAGCTGGAGATGAAAAAAGAAAAAAAAGAAGAAAAATAATATTCAAGTTGGGGTAAACGAACATAACCAAAAGAAAGGCAGTTCACGTGTGCTCAAAAAGCACACAATATTTTTCATCAAAATTGGTATTTATCGAGATATATTGGTTTTGAGTTATAGGCAAATTAGTAAATTTTCAAGCCAAAAATCGCAATTTTGTATGTTTTTTGTGCCTTAATTCACGATCTCGTGACCTAGGATCCCCAAAATTGGCACACATGATGCATTTATTAATTCCCATGTTGAGTCCAAATTTCAACTTTCTAGGTTTTACCGTTTGCTAGTTGTGAGCAAATCAGTTCTCATTTGCCAAAATTCGCGAACAAAAACAAAGGGACTACTCGCTCATGCGAAGTCCCAATTAGTTTTTTATGACAGATTTGCTGCCAAAAAAAAGAAAAGGCTTTGGCTAGCATTGTAGAGTAGCAGCTTTTTAAATAACATTCTCAAGTTTTCTTGATTTTTTTTCTCTCAGGATATTGACAAAATGGCAACACTTAAATAGTGAAAAAAAATTTTATTACAGTACACTATCTTGAAAACAGCAAGACTTAAAAAGATTGAATTTGGTGAAAATGCATTTCATATTTTTAACATTTTGGTCAACAGTGAAAAACTAAACCTGAATTCTTTATTAAGTTTGTATTTTAATTCAAAATAAAATTCAAAAGAATAATTATATTAATTCAAAAGAATAATTTGCAAAAAGATTAGAATATAACTGGCAAAGCATGTCTTATCTATTTTCCAAAATACAACAAACATTTGTTTTTCAAATGTAATAATTATTGAAATAGCTTGTAAAAATTCTGATGAGGATTTTGGCAGTTCCGGTTCTAATCAAAACTAAAATTCAAATTCTGGTACATTTCTGAAATAAATCCGATACCTGTATTGTATTAAATTTGGCGATAATTATTTGTGCTGATATCGGAAGTTATTTGCAATTTTTATTTATGTGTTGTTATTTTTAGTTCTTATGCCTTCAAAATCTCCACACTGTCCATCATTCTTTGCAAAATGTTTTTAAAATACAGCCGTATGAATTATTCGAAGCACGCGACTTGTATGAGATGACAAATTTTCGTCAGGTACTATAATATGATTTTTTGTTTGCATAGGATGCGTTAAATACATTAAATGGCAAGTGGATTCAGTTATGTTTGTCGTGGCTTATCCTTCTTTAAATCACGTTATTCACTATCCATAAATTGTTGTTTACAGAAGGCAAGCTTTTTTTTGTCGAATTGTGTTTATTAAATTAACCAAGCATGGTGATGGTATTAGTATTGATTAATGAAGTAGCATTAATAATTTTTAAAAAGTGTAATGTTTGCTTTCACTGCCATTGGTTTTGCTTTACACCACCTAAAACGGGAAGTAAAAGGTAAATTATTTTTTGTGTTTCCAAACTATTTGTGTTGAGCAGTTTTTTTTTCAGGTTTTGCGAGTTCTTTCAATTCTTTCTTATTTACCTGACGCCAACAAAAAATTTCGGTAAGCTTTAAAAATAGCAAAGTGCAGTTAAACAATTAGTGTTCAACAACACAACTGTTTCATTTTTTAATGATGCAGTGAATCGTGTTTTTTTATTTACTGATTTTTTGTCTTTTCTAATTTGTTTTTGTTGGTCAAAAAAGAGGTAAATCTGAGTAATAAAAGTGTCATTGTCAGAACATTTCAACCAAGCGAAATGGGCCTGGACAAACAAAATATACAACCTTGAAAAGATATCGTCCAAATGGTTTTGAAAAATTCAGCTTGTCTATACGTGTAAAATGCGGTTTGATTACTCAACAGCCTTACGTTTTTCACTTACGATAGTTTTACGTGACCAAAATGTCTGTGTACAGAGTTGTTAAATTGTCATCTTTTTGTCGCCATAAATGATGATATACGTGTGTTCATTTTCTTTTTCAAGTTTTTTTTTCAAGTACAATCAGTACTCAACGAGTTAAATTTTTAACAATGATATTTAACGTGATTTTGCACTGGTACCAGTATGACTTATAGGATCGGCGGTGTGTTGTGATACAGTTACCTTATCAAGAGATACAGGATCTGATTTTATACTTGCTTGCATTTTGCATAATTGCTATTGCATTGTTTGTATCTTTTTATCAATATCTGTCTTCTAACAACAGTTATATCTATGGCTTGCTCATGGATAGCATCAATGCGTTTTGCAAGTAAAAAGCGTTAGCTAATGGCGTTGTTATATTTCTTATTATTACGTGTTACACCAAGCAGGAAGTAATGCATCAGCTTGAACAGATAGCTCATTGCTTTTTATGCTGTAGCATAGCTTTCAAACAATTACGTTTTCCTTTCGCCTTGGATAATGTCTCGGTTAAACTGTGTGAATTGTCGAGTTTCGATTTTTGCTTTTGTGTTGTTAAAGTTCTTCCAGATTGCTATTGTGTAATGCACTATTGTTTTGTTTGTGGGTAGATGTAGGATTGGGGAAGAAAAATTGGGATAAATGTATTACCCAATGCACAGCTCTTCTTACTGTAGCAATAATAAATAGCAAAAAAGAAAAATCGAAAACCTATGGTATTCTAGTATAGTTGCATTTATATTTGTATTCAAAGATGAAGCAGGTCATACAGCGGCATTTACACGCAAACGACATGCGACCGCGGTAATGTCGCCAAATAGAAGTTTACATTAAAAAAATTGTCGCATATCGCGTGCATATAAATGCTGATATTAACAGTTGATCATTTAAAAGATTACGTTGTTTGGCAATTTGTTGAAAATTTTAACGTTTTTCAGACCTTTCCCGACAGACACACAATCGCAAAGTGATGGGTACCGCAGAGATGAGGAAGAAGACATATATGCACCCCTTGCAGACCTAGCGAGGTGGGGTAATAATTTTGAAATAGACCAATGATAAATTGCAGTAATTTTGGTAGTGCATGTTTGATGTAATTAAGCGATAATCAAGAAGTAATTACACTTCTAATCACCAAGTTGTCTTGGCAAGCAGTCGTCGAAGGTGCCTTTTCGGTCTTCGAGTCAAGCTGCCACCTGCTTCCCACACACAGTGGAGGCTTCACACTATCCTTTTTATTGCTGAACATCAAACAGAGAAACTGCAAATTTCAGTCTTTATAATGTTTGGTTTGAGCCGACTGGGAATCGAACTGAGTGTACCGTTTTAATAGCAGACATTCTATCCACTTGACCACTGTTCGGTAAACTTCATACGTTTCAGCAAGTAGGAGTAGTTTTAGTTGGTTGGTAAAGTATGCTTATTGTATTTAGAAGTTACATAGCAGACTTGAAACATAAAGTTGTTTTTTTTTTCACGGCTGTGAGGTAGCACTTACCTCACATATCTGCTGTCCCATTAGGCTAGTGTTTCATCAGAAAGAAAAAAAAAACAAAAAAACTTATTGTATTTAATAGCTTAATTCATGATGATATTTTATGTTGCTGAATGAGATCACGTTTTATTAAGAGGTTTAAATCAACGCAATTGCACGTTTAATACAAGTTATTTTAAGTTATGGACCCTTCAACTAACGTTAATTAAATTATTGCAGTTCCTTGCTCTTTTTCATTGCAGCCAATTTGGAAAATTCTCAAATTTTGAATTTTCAATCGGTTATGGTCTTGGTCGTTGTGAAAAGTACAGTTCTCGCAAAAAAAAACAACAAAAAAAAAACAACTTTACAACGACAAAAAGTACAACCATTATAACTGAAAAGTTGCCTCTCTTAAAGTTTAATTCTCGTTGGCTGCATCAGTTATAGAATCCCTATTTTTAGTCCAAATTAAGGTCCAATAGTCGTCTTTCATGTGTAACCTTTTCTGATAAAAATTTTTTTAAATAAATTAATTTTTTGAATAAAAATTCCAAAGTGAAACTTTTTTTACAAATTAAAAATGCTATTTATAAGGCTGGGAAACAGCATTTTTTTGATTCAATACAATTTTAAGGTTTTGTAAAATTTTATTTAAGGAGTTACAGATAACGAAAAATTTTTGTATCTTACCACGGTTAAAAAACAAACATTTTATGATTGATGTAGCCAAAGATATTGTAAATTCAAAAGAGGCTACTTTTCTGTAAAGTGGTTGTATTTTTTATCTTAACAAAGAATATTTTTTGCCTACACTGCACATTGTACATTGTACACTTAATACTGTTAGTCCATTAGTGCAGATAGGAAAAAACACTAGCGTTTTTCGTAGTTGAGTGACTGCGATTAAAAGTGTGCTGCTAATTATTCGGAAATCATCTTTTTCGATTGATTTGTTGTTTGCCCTTGCGATTCTTTTTTCATGTTTGCCTATATGGATATACCGCTATACAAAAAAGGTGTTTTGTATGTACCTTTTTGTCGACTTTTTAGTTTCTGTTGTTTTTAATCGATTTCGGTCAGAATACTATAATCCCATCAGCTGACATGAAGCTAAGCGGAATACCTTCAGAGATTTCGTAACAGTTCTTTTTCTTGACCAAATTTGTTTATAACTTGACATCATCGCACCGTACTAATTTATCATTGTGCTTTTAAAAACTAAAGTAAGGGCATTCTACTGTTTTAACCCTATTTTAGATGCATTACAAGTTACTTACTTTAACTTCAAGTATGCAAAAACCAGAACGCTATTACGCAACTTTTATCGGCGTTATTATGCTTAGCTTTTTATACCGCGAGTTACACAAAGGCGAACTTTTTTAACCTCACAAAATTAGCTTGTAACAGTCATGTATATTGCATACGTTGTGATAGGCAAACATGTGTTTCATTCTACATCTGGCATTTCATTCACAAATTTCTCTGCGATCATGCATTGACGATGGATATTGTAAACTGTAGTTTCAATGTGATCAAAAGCTTAACCTAGTTATTTGTCTCATTTTTAACGCTGTCATTCCGGTCCTATTTTTCGTTAATGAGTGTAGAGAAATTTCAAGTCTGGTTAGAAGTAATATTAAAAAAAATATATATAAAAAATACTTAAATAATAAAATACAGACCATAAAAAGTAAAAGTAATCTAAAACCCCCAACAGTCTGTTTCGTTTTTCGTCTTCTGTAGGGGGTTTTAGATTACTTTTACTTTTTATGGTCTGTATTTTATTATTTTATTAATTGCTCTGAGACATCATCGAGCACTTTCTGAAAGCACCGACCTATCCTACACTAATAAAATACTATGTAATTTTACTATAAATTTGGTATGATTATCGATGGGAGAACGCAGAGAACTGAACCGAGGCCGAAAAGGCTCCAGATGACGATTTTGTGAATACGATTCGTAGAAAGTGGAAAGATTAGCGCTTTCACAAAATCAGTAAAATATTTAAAAATTGATGTAGACCAGGGCTTCCCAAGCTTTTTTGCTCGCGACCCCCTTTAATCTGTTGAAAATTTTCGCGATCCTTCTCGGTTAAAATGATAAACACTGTGAGTTGTGTATTTGTGGTAATTATTCAATAGAAAAAAATAGTACCAAGGCACTGGTACCCAATGCGTACAAAACGCAAACACATTTGCACACACCCTGGTTGCATTTGTCTTTACCGCTGCTTCAACATCATCTGCATTCTGCAGTACGCTTATTACCGTTCGTTATCGTGCGACTTATTAAACCAGCCATCCATTGATTAGAATCTAACCAGTAGTAGTTGTATGACAGTTATACCTCTACTCAACTATATACGAGTATTTATTTATATACTCGTATATTACGCTCTTACTCCTCTACAAAACTAGTCTACTAGTACTACAGCCAGGCGCGTACTCAGAATTCTGCAATGGCGGGGGGGCTGTTCCGGGGGTCTGGGGGCTCTGCTCAAAAGTTTTGTATTTTTTTACAACAATTTATTAATTTTGGGCCTAGTTTGATGAAAATTAATGCTATTAAAACGAGGCGTAGAAGTTAGCAGTGCAAAAACATGATTATACTGCTTGCATAAATGAGCTATCGAGGATTCCTAGAATTTCAGTTCTCTTTTTACAAGCTGGTAAATCATAAAATCTTATACCTGTAGTTCAAAACTCTCAAGGGGTAATCTATTTCGCTTCTGTTTTATAGAAAAAGATATGCTTAGGGGGGCTGATGGAAGGAAGTTTGAGAGAAGTGATTGGTAAAATACTGAATAGCCCCCTCCCCTATTCCTGAGCTTATATATTTTTTGATGAAACCTACGTTAAGCATTTTTCAATGTGCGATCAAATTTGAATACCGATTTTTGGCTATGTCTCAAAGTTTTTTTCTCTGATTTATGGGTTTTATTTTTGACAAATTAGCCCCCACCCCTCTAAATAAACGTTTCAAAATATGTTTTAACTCATTTTTTGAGTCTATTTCAGTACAAAAGACAGTCTCAGAAATGCTAAAACGTGGTATTTTCCTTTTTCTGCGTTTTGTTCAGCAGGCCAATAAGGGATCTGTAGCCCCTGAACCTTCTGGCTACGCTACTGACCACAGCACTATGCAAGCGTTGAATTTGGTCTGCATAGTTCTATTATGTGACAAATCAAAGTGACAAAACAAGACAAGTTAGGCATTCGGCTGTGTGCTACGTGACACGAATGGGGAAAAGTTTATCTGCTGTCTTATATAATACACCGTTCAACAAAGTCTCACTATATAGCGCCTATTTAAGTATAACCTACGGCTAAGTTAAGAATGACGTTTTGCAGAATTGCACGAGTTTTTAACGACAGTGAGGGGTCGCTGAAAGTATACCAATTTTACACTACCTTGTAGAAATTAGTAACTCTTTGCGACCCCTGAAGGTCGTGAAGCGACCCCTTTGGGGTCGCGATCCCCAGTTTGGGAAGCCCTGATATAGACCATGGGCCGATTGATGCCTTTGGTCATAGGCTTTTTTCAACTTAAGCTACAATTGGACTTCAAAAACAACTTCACTAAAAAGAAGTACACCAGGCTAAAAGTTTATTTTCGGCGTTTTAGAAATTTAAAAGCGGACACGGAACAATCGGTTTGAAAATTATCATTTTTTCAAATTGAAATGCGATTGAAAACATCTCTTTGAATTAATGATAACTTTAAAATTTGGTGAAACGTCTCGACTAAAACTGCAAACGCTTATTTAGCACTAATATTTTGTGAGTTTGTTTTAGTGTTTACTTTCTAATCGCTTGGAATTCCAGAGCGAAATTAGAAGGCTTACACTTTCCGCTCATTTTTTCAGCGAGCGCGAATTAATCGATGAAGAAGAAGATCTTTACGATTCGGTTCCGGAGGCCGAAGAAGGAATCTATGGATGCATGATTGATATTCAGCCTTCGTTGTCGGTTCCGAAGGTAACTTGCATTTCGTTCGGAAGAGTTAAAGCACTTGCCTTAAGCAGTGCAATTGCTAATCATAAATATTACTCTCCTGGAATTGTCCACCTCGCAAATGTAACGGTAGTGCTAGTGGAATCTACCATTATCATGAGCCAAGTTCGACTTTGTATATTCAGACTGACACTTTTATTGCCAACTATAGCAAAACTGGAAAATTAAACAAATTTTTGCAAAAAACGTAGAAAATAACTTGTAGATAAGTTGACTTTGTGCGGTTTTCAAACTTTAATTCAAACAGCTCCAGGCTGAAATATGAAAATCACTCATCGACTTACTGGCCAAAACCAGTCAGTTGTCGAACGGTAATGCGTTCGTATCTGGAGTGGGAAGTCTGAGGTTTAAGTCTGGGGCCGACCAAATAGGACACATTGTTGCCAACTGCTCGCCACTGCTGCCCATTTCTTCGATAGTAGCTGTGTTGTCCGGCTACAATGACGCAAAGATGGGGCCCCGCGGACGCGTTACACGTTTCGGCGTCATGCAACGAGCATAATGAAAAAATTAATTTGACTTAAACGGCAGTAACTAATTATTTGTTGTGATTTTGTGATTGAAATGAAGTCGTTTGGTTCTTGTTAGTTTAAGGCCAAAAGAATATTAGTTTAACACTGGTTCTTTGCTTGTATTATCACTTCATGCTGTATCGCTATATTTGCATTAAGAAGAGATTCAAATAATCACTAGTTTCGTTGGATGGAACAGGGTGACAAGCTGCTGATCAAAAGTTTGCCTTTCTGTTTGCATCATGTCGCAACTTTGGAAGTTTTTAAAGTTTTTTTTTTTTAATTTTATTATTCCTTGTGGAAATCCCGATCTTTTTTTTTCCTGTTTGTCAAGTACATTTTAAGTTTGGACTTTGGGGTAGTATTTGATTTTTTATTTTTGAGTCATTATGCAGAAAATAAACTTACAAAGTTGGGCAATTTATAATCACAGCTTGATAAATAATTATTGTAACTTATAGCAAGCTGAAGGTTGCGCAAAGTATTTATGCAAACGACTTGTAGACACTTAATAGCCCAATGCGGAAGCGAATTCGTGCCCAAATACAGCTTAAGTAGAAATTTCATATACCAAAATGCTACTTATACCGGACTTAAAAATTACGAAGTCGAGGATCAGTTTTGCTTGTTTTTTTACATTAAATTTCGACTCAAGGTTTATTGGTCTTAAGTTTGCTCACATATTAGGCCTAAAGCTTATTACTTTCTTTAACAGGACAAAAGAGAGTTTTGTGTAAATGAAATCGTGGAAACTGAACGCAACTACGTCAACCACCTGGATATGATGCAACGAAAGTTCATACAGCCTCTGCGAAACATGTTGGAAGATAATGATGTTAGAATACTTTTTGCCAATACTGAGGTCAGCATAGTTTTCAAGCTGTTGTACAAACACGTATTTGAACGAATTGTTATAGCTTCAAGTTGTTATACTGTGGTTGCCGTGGAAAGAACGCTCCGAGAAAAACTCGAAAAAATAGCCATGGTAACGAACTAGCTATACGCTTTTCACAGTTTTTAGATAAATTGACCTGTGAAACTTCCTCTCATATCTAACTAGAAAGAATTCAAAAATAACGTTTTTGAGCGGCTTAATTGAAAGAACTAACTTCATGGACTTGTTGATTGTTCATAGGTTTGGTATTTTTTTGTAATCAAAGAATGGAGAAGAGTTTTACAACGAACCAAATCAAAAATTGCCTGTTGTTAAATAGCATTTGTGTACTTGCAGCAACTTCTACCTCTGCACCAAGAGCTGTTGAAAGGCATTGAAAATGCACTCAACAGTAGCTCACAGAAGCTGAGTGTTCCTTTTCTCAAAGTTAAGGTGAGTTTTGAGTGTTTTTTTGGTCAGATCGGTAGTTGGTCCTTTATGTCAGCCAATTACAATGTGCTTTTGCGAGCTTGGCAGCGGTAGATTGTGAATCATTATTAAAGCGACAAAAACACTAGTGCTCACCTAGAATAGAGTCAACAATAATAGAAACAATAAGATGCATTATAAACTGTTTAAGAAGTGGTGTACCGTTTCTAGCTGGTAACTTGAAGTTGGTATTTTTGTACAGTTTGTACCTTTTTTCAATCATGCCTATAATCCAGGCACTCCGCAATCTGCATCTGTCTATTATCCACATCAACGCGCAGCACCCTTTTTTGGATTCTGTTGGCAAATTTTCAACAACTTTATTTTTTCGTCATGCCTGGCCGTCACAACGGGTAGACTGCTTAACCTCAATGGGAAATAAGGCGTTGAGCTTCTTTCCCAAGGACACAACGACACATTGTCAGTTGGAGGATCGAATTGGGAGCAAGCAACCTTTCGATCACAAGCCTGTCGCTTTTGACAACTGAGCTATTGCCGCTGCACCGTTTGTAAGTTGAAATTGAGACATAAAAGCTTTTCAGAACGGGCTCCTCCAGTATGGGACTTACTGCAGCAACCTGCCTGATGCTCTAACTCGTTTGTCCGATCTTGTTCAGAACGAAAGCATCGGACTTCAAATTGAAGTAAGTAAATGCAAATTTGTAGCGCCCTTTAATGGAACATTTTCTGCGCCGTAAGTTGGGTTACAGTCAATTTTCGTACATCTTTTTTCACTTAAACTGGATTCTCGTCACAAGTAAAATATTGGAGAGGTTTTGAAGCCATTAGTTTGTTCTGCCGTTGCAAGAGATTAAGATATAATTAGTTTTTTCTTTTTTTCTGCTCCGCATAGGCAATCCTCAACAATACATGCCTTTACCATACCTGGTAACATACTGGTACTTCATCATTTTCAGGATATCCGTAATGCTTCTATATGTGTAGGTCGGCTGCGAACCAAGGCAACTGACCGCGAACCAACTGTCCTCCATCGTTAGAGTTAGTTGGCGGCCAGTTTGTTCGCGGTAAGTTTGCGGCGGGCAGCTGTCGTGGACCTGGATGGCCTAGACTAATTTTTCTAGACATGAATGCTTTTTTAAGTAATTTTTTTGTATCGTTTTCCTATAAATTCTTAGATAAAAGATTGTCCTCGTACTGTTAAAACGTAATAAAATTGTTTGGTACAATCAGAAAGGTTGTGGAGACAGAACGGCTTGAAACCAACTTCAGGATATGAGTTTTAGCACTTACATGCTAATGCAGCTCGAACAGTCATTCACTTGCTTTGTGTAGGCAGGCTTTACATTGTGTGACGTTTTATTACGCAACGTTTGACCGCATAACCACAAGCAAAAGCATTCGGGGAAGTAGAATTCAATTAAAGGCTTTCGTGCTCTTAGTTGGCTTCATAATACCTGCCATCTTGCACCTTTGCCCAGCTACACTTTTCGGCGATTTGAAAAATAATGCAGAACCAAAAAAGATGATTTGACCAAAAAACGAAAAAATGCGTGGAAAATGATTGTAGAAATATGAACATAATAGCCAGCATACTGCACACTAAGCATATTGCCACTTTTCGAAACTTTTTGTAGGAGATACAGTAAATGACTTGCTTGATTATTCTGTAGATCATTAAGCAAGCTATAGCATCAGTATTTTAGAAACAATTTGTGATTGCTAGGTCTACCCCATTTGTGTTACACTATTCATGCATGCCTAAAGTCCCATTTGCCGCTTTTTTTGCGGTCATTGAAATTTTTCAATATGGCGTTGTTTTAACTCAAAAAATGAAAATAGATAAAAAATGAGGTTAATGCAAAGTACAAAGCAACACAAAACAATTCTTTGCTATCGAATCAAAACCACACAAAACACTTCGAATTCAGCACTAGTAGATGTAATAAAAATTAATTAATTGGTTCGATGCTGCTACCTTGTCAAAGGATATGTCTTCTGAGTCCTGTTGATTTTGCAGGCGAGTCCTACTCCAAGGCTTGTACCAAAGACCAGTACACGATAACTGCTTCAACTAGCCCTTGCCCTAGCCCAGACTTGTAAACGGGCCGACAAGTAGAGGCGCGAACCCGAAAACATGAGCTCGAACCCAAAAAGTGATTTGAAGCCAATACCAGGACCAAAAAGCCCGAAAATTAGATTAGATCTAAAAATTGTGTCGGTCAGTTGCTCGTAGACAGTTAAAATAAAACTACCGGTACTCTTTGCTGATAAATTTTGACGTAATAATAGTAATTGTGTTATAGTAATCGCATTAATGCTTTAACGAAGTCGTCATTCAGTGTAGCTAAGTCATTTTAATTACGCTATATAGTAGCTAAAAGGCGAAAATACAAGGCTTGTTCGCATAGGCGTCGATTATGGGGGGGAGCGGAGGGCCGGGGGATGGCGCCCCCTCGGGTCTAACACTAAAGGGGGCGAAATATGTCTGGCTCCCTCGGTTTTCGGGCAAGTAAAACCCACTTGGCAACTACAAATCCGAAATTCCGGACTGAGATAGATCCAGAATGCGGCTAAAACCTTTTTTTGGTCTTCACCGGATTTTGGGGGGAAAATTCTGGACTGAAATAGAATTATCAAGTTTAAACCTACTTTTCAAAAACATTTCGCCCCCTCGGAATTTGCTTAATCAACAAAAAATCGGCGCCTATGCACATCCGTATATCAAGCCCGAACTAAGCCCAACATTTTCTTGATCTTAAGCCCGAACCCGCCCCGACTTGCAACTCTTCCATAGCCCTAATGTTGACGATCAGCTGGTTCGTGGTTAGTTTTCGGTGACCAGTTGACATGTTTTGGTCAACGACTACACAGAATCGAAGTTTGTTACCTTACCCCTATGGAATCTTTTATGCCTCAGAGTCAAAAATCGTCTTGCAATTAATTTACTGGATCTGGTAACGTTTAAAACTGAACTCGTGATGCCTTAAAAAGTGAATGTGTTTCGCTGCCAAATTTTGTTTGAAACGCGCATTGACAAAGCTAGAAAAGAAGTTTGATTAATTAGATGTCAACAGTATCGTGTTACAACTATTTAATTCTTGTCAACTTAAAGGTTGTTTCGTTTACCTTTCATCGCTCTTTGTTGATTTTCCTGATGTCTTTGATGATCAGGTATTTGATCTAGAATTTATACAAACTTGTGTTGACTTTGAAGGCAACTTATAATTTTTTTTACTTAAACGTGATGAATAGTAATGCTTTGTGATGAGTATAATCATTAGATTTTTTTACTGACCAAACTAGCGGTACATTCGCTACATCTATTTCAACCAAGGTTGTATATGCTACTTTTTTTGTATCATGTCATCTGTCTAAGGTTTTTTAGTCTTTTGCTCAGTAGCCACATGCAATTTTAAAATTTTTCTATCCGTTTTTAGCCTTAGTAAGACCATGTATTGTGTAAACATGAACAAATATGGCAATAATTTTACACGAATATTGTTTTTCAAACATTAATATTGCTAACAGAACTCTTGATATGGAAATGCCGTTGGGTGTTTTTTTTTTAGGTTTTGTTCTTTCTATGCGGAGTTAGTTTCAGCGTAAAAATTTTGGTTTAAGTATCTTAAAACGCACGTGTAGCAAATACCAGCACATTTCTAGAGTTTCGTTTCAAAACTTTGTAATTTTTTGTTATCTTTTAGACTAAATTGCCCATTTTTTGGTATTGTAAAAAACTATCAGTGTCCGCCAAATGTGATGTAACAACTACAGTGATCCCACTATGCCGCTTTTTGTCAGCGAGTCAACGGTTTCTTGAAGGATCAAGGGCAAATTTAGGGCACAAAAACGTATTTTTACAGCTTTGGACGCTATTGTTTTTAGAAAATTTGGGCACTCGCCGATTAGTGAAAAACTTAGCGGGAACACTAATCGATAGCAACAATTGATGTTATCAAACCGAAGTATTCGGTTAAAACAGACAGACAGTTAGTAAAAGGACAATCGGTATATATCACGCACTATAAATAGTCTTAACTGAATTGTGTTTAGAAACTACAAAGCGTTGCCACCCCTAACAAGTTTAAGCTTCGAGAGTTGTTGTGCGTGTCAATGCAGAGAATTTTGAAGTATCATTTGCTCATCAAGGTGAGAAGCTTCGCTGTTATTAAGGCGGTGCTGGTTGATTGTTAGGCCCGCTTTACTTTGTGCCTAAAATCGTGAGCGAACGAGCGTATTTTTACTTTATTTTTGCAGAAATTCAGTACGCTCACGTTTTTACGCGCAGTGTAGATCATCAGGCCTTAGATCTTTATTCTACTTTCACGAAAGAGCAACAAGGGCACTACCCTATAGTGAGATCCGCACCTGGTTTGGAGTTAAGCATGCTCCTAAATTTTCCGGTTGGTTTTTGGCTTCTTAGTTGAGTTTGCTGCTTTTTTGAAGCAGCCAAGCAAAGATCATTGCGTTATCTAAAAACGCTACAACATAACCAGGCTGCAAGTTTGAGCGTGTTATCTTGATCATCGTGGAAAGTGATGCTCTGCTGACATTGATCGAACTTAAAATGACTTTAGCTACGGTCTCCTAGCTAGCTCTAATGTGGTAAGTTACGCGCTCGTGTTCGACTTGCGTTGATTTTTTGTTTTTCTTTTCTGCTGAACCTTACATTAGAGTTTAGGTTTGGGGTAACATTACCAGTTTTAAAGATAGCACAACGATGTGGAAAAAGGAAAAATATCAAATCTGCACTAAATATGTGACTGGTATCTCATTTCGATCTCTGAATTTACTTCCGATTATTTCTGATGCGTGGTATTAATATGTGCGTAAATATTAGAACAGATCACAATGTACACAACACTGTAGCTAATTTTAAACTAAAAATGCTAATTCAAGATTATGTTTTTGCACTTTTCTCGGTTTTTAAATGTTGATTATTGTTGATTATGACGGCAAGCAGGCCAGGAATGCGACCACTAAGTCCAGCAAAGTAATTGTCGCTATACTAAAGTCGGTCATGCTTGCTGTTTTGTTAAAAAACATCAAGTCAAAATTTTGACAAGTTTTGCAGCGTCAAACCTGCATTAGATCAGTTTTTGATTTTTTTTCTCGAATTAGGACATATTGTGAAATCGTTTTTTTGTAGGGATTTTTGCCGGCCCTTATACCCAACTAAACTCCATGATTCCTTTTTCGCAAACCCATTTCAGTTTTTGCAATTCAAGCAAGATAACCATAACCTGTGTTGTTTAGGAACTCCACAGGCAAACAAATGAATCCCACGCAGACAAACAAGATCTATCAAAAACCCTCGAAGAAATGCAGGTGACCTTAATTTGTATAAACGTTAAATTTAATGGATTAAATCTTTAGGATCACGAACTTGGATTAACTTTAATCCGTGGATTTTCAGTTGTCATCTGCACTACACCGTTGAAATTATTAGAATTTACCGACGTAAGTCCAAACGTTTCCCCCAAAGTTTTCTTAATCCGCGGATTAAAGTTAGTCCGAGTTGGTGCTTACGACGCTTCCACTGACATTCCTTTTACGTTTTGTTTTACTGTTGTTTCCGTGGTCTACTGTGCTCCTTTAATCTTATTCTGGCATTTTGCATGACCAGTTACGCTGGACCTGAATTTTTTTGCACCATAAAATTAATCGAAAAAACTTCCTGCACTCTGATTGGTTGAAAAGTATTCCAAACCAATCTAACTGGCAAAAAAATTCTCTCCTTTGAGATTGGTCGAAAAAAAATTTTGGTATTTCTCATAGGCTGAAAAAGTTACCTGCATTTTCGATTAGTCGAAAAGATTTCCGGCGTTTCTGATCGGTCAAAAGGATTTTCGACACTGTCCTTTCGACCCAAGATTGGTTAGTTTGGACAGTACAAACTGGCAAATTTCTTGGTTGAAAGATTAAATATAGTGAGTCGGATGTAGGGTTCTAAGAATGTCAAACCATTTTCTGTCGTTACCAGTGTAAAAATAAAAAAAATATTTTCCATTTGCAGTTCATTCGTTGCGCGCTATTTCACTTCATGAATATGTGAAATGTTGTTTGTGGTAAATTTAGCCAAGATTATAGCTTTGTGCTGTTTTTGATTTTGTTTAGGTGCTCCTTTTGTTACCTGCTGTGCTTGAGTGAGCCTAGTTTATCCCGAAGAAGGATATACTTTACAAAACTTGAAGAATTTTTTTGAATTATCTATATGTCGTTGATAGACTTACTTTTTGAAACAAACAGCTTTTTGGCCGAGCACTGCTAAATTGCTAGGTGCTTGAACGTTAAAGAATATGCATTTAATTAAGTTTGGAACAGCCTAATCCGTGCCAATGTGCTATGCTTACTAAATTTGAAATTCCATTAACTCTTACAACTGAACTTTCTACGAAGTACTGTGGTACTTTTATTTCGAATTTTTTAAACAAAAAGATTCTTTTATCATTGCATTGTATTATATCTTCATTCGCCAAGTTGCTTTTACCAGGAAATAGCAAGGGACTTTTTGCTTCTCAAATCAAGCTGCCACCTGTTTACCACACACGGTAGAGGCTACAGCTTCACGCTATGCTTTATCAGGGCTACGAACTCGAAAAATCTCTGTTGTTTTACCGAACTTGAATTCGAATAAAACTGTTCGAGTTCATTAAAATGAAATTTAAAGATTAAAAAAATTCTCGAAAAGAAATATTTATTTTTGGTAATGCCGTGTAAATTGAGGTTGTCGTTCACTTGTTTATACCGTTACGACCCAGAAAAACAGCATATATACAAAAAAAAGAGTAATTTAGGTCGAAAAGTAGACTTACTACTTTTTCAGCTTGAACTCGAAAAAATTAAATTAGAGAACTGGAACTTGAATTCGAATAAAAATCGATCGCGTTCGCAGCCCGCTCTGTCCTTTATAACGTTGAACGTCCAGCTGGGAAGCTGTGAATACCAATTTGTCTAGTCTTTGGTTTGACCTGACAAGGAGTCGAATTGGTTCGTTCCGTTTCAGTAGCGGACGCTCCAGTCACGTGACCACAGGTCTGTGAATTTGTTAGATCTCAAATTGTAAAAAATCTTGGTGGTTGAAATTGCCACCTAACTGTCAGTGGTAGTCGTTATGGCTTTTCTTGAGTCGGCCTCGGTGAACGTCAAGCTTTTTTCGTTTTGGTTTCCATGGCCACGCAGAGAGGTAGCCTTTATGTTAAGGATAGCTCGTAGTTGTTCTTAATATAAGAGTCCATTAGCTTTTTACTTGTTTTTTTGTGAAGTATCACAAGTGAAAAATCGATTATTCCCTGGAAAGCCTCTGCCACTGTGCAAGCCAATAGGGTTTGCCCGATTTCTGGGGAGGTCTGGGGAATACTCTTGGTTTTGATAGGCTAAGGGCTGCTAATGAGAGCTATTAGCCTGAAACAGTGTTGTCCAGGTCTGTGCATCTCAGATTGTATTAAGCTGCGATTCGCCATCATAATTTGTGCGAAGTAAACGTTCTCTCTTCATAAAACTGCTATTTGTGTTGTAGGAAGTTGCTTTGTACATAAATGAAGTGAAACGTGACAGTGAGATGTTGCATGCCATTAACAAAGTGGAAGCCTGCCTAACCGACTATCAAACGGTAAGTACAATGCTGTCATAATTACCACATTGTGACTTAATAATGCGAATGCTTTGCATAATTGCAGTATGCAATTGCTTCTAGGCTTCCAACTTAAGCAGAGTTCACAAATAGAGGTTATGACATTCAAAAATGACAGCAAAACCACTATTAGTTCTGAAACCATTGTGTGGGAAGTTATGGATATCGAATAACCTTAAAAAATTAATTTTTGCTGATTTTGTTCCCCGAAAATGCATATGATAGCGCATGAAATTTTGTTCCTTGCTGTCAAGTGTGAGCCCAGCTAAGTTAGTCCTGCCGTGTTTAAATTGCCGAATTTTACGCCATGAATTTGCATAAGTTAGGTTTGAAACGACATCAGTGTAGGTTTTGTTCAACTCATTTATTTCAAAATGCTCATTTACATTAAAATGCGTTTGAATATACACTATGTTGTGCTGGTAATGATTAAAGTTCTAATTAATCGCCATCATATGGTCTAAAAGATAAACCCATTGCCAATTGGTTTATGCTTCATAAAAGTTGCAATCACTAAACCTAAAAGCAGCCTTACACAGTATTTTTGAAAATATTCAGCAACTTAAATTTCATTATCAGTATCAACACAACAGTCTTTTAGACGATAACGTAAATGGGCTTAACAAAATCAGCTGGGGTGGAGGGTATCTTACCTGCAATTGAGGGCTGGTGTACAACTCCTAGCCGATGTGCCATTTACCAGTCACACAATACCAACGTAGTAATTGCATGGTGCCAGTTTTTTACCTGCTCTTTCAGCCGAACTGTGTTGAGGTGCTCGTTGTGTAATGCTGGAGTTTAAGCGGGAAATGGCCGGGTGGTTTGCGAGTAAATCTGTTATAGTCTGCATTTGAACCCAAGTTTATTTTCAAACCCGGCCACAATAATCTGTTGGCTCAGTCGGTAGACCGTCGCATTGGTGATTAAAAGCTTGCCGATTGTCGGTTCCAATTCCCAAACTGGGAATGCGTCATGTGTCGTTGGGAAAGACAGTTTACGCTTATTTCCCATTGAGGCCAAGAAGTCTACCCATTGTGGTGGCACTACCTGACGAAAGACTTGCAAATAGAATCCCCAAAAAGGGCGCTTAGCGTTGGTGTAGTTAGACAGACGCAGAGTGATTGTTTTATTTGCATGAACGAATCACTTAACTTCTGACCACGAAGGCTTGCTTCTTTCCGTTAAAACTTATTCTGCGTTTTAAGAGCTCACCTCTGTACACCTACGGCCACCTTCTGAAAGACGGCGATCTGAAGATTAAAAGCAACAAGGATAAAAGAGCCCAGACCAGGTTTACGTATCTCTTCGACCAAGCTTTTTTCATGACCATCTTAAAGGTAGCGTTTTTGGTGCGAACCAGGTCAACTGACCGCTAAGCAACTGACCGCCGACATTGGGGTTAGTTTGTGGTCAGCTGGTTCTCGGTCAGTTGTCATAGACCCTTATTTGTGTCTCTCTTGATTAACCGTTATTGCACAGCTAATGTTTTTTTTGTGAATCTTTCCTGAGAATACAAAGTATAAAATGCGAAGGCTTATCGTAGACTTCGGCATAAATGACAGTCAAGCCGCGAGAAGGACCCAAACAGGTCGGTTGAATTTCGATAACTTGAAATTAAAAAACGTAATGTGCCATTTTTAGACCTTTTTTAGAATTGAATTTATCTGACTTTGTAACCTATTTCTTTAATTCGTTGTAGCCATCGCAGACATCGCACGTCTTAACAGCTGGTAATATACCATTACATACAATCTTTTGTCTCTCAAAGTCACAAATTCGCTATGTCATAGACTAGAGTAGCGTCGCTTATTTGGCCTTTTTTTGTTTCAGAATGAATACTACAAGCTAACTGATCTTGTTCGCTTAGAAGATTTTATTCTTGACGAAAATAATCAAAACAAAGCAGCAAAGGTAATGAAATTGTTTAATGCTTGCGCGTTTACCTTTTGCAGGTACTGTATCTTTGGTCGTTCACCCTCCCCCTTCTGTGTCACGTTGCTTAGAACGTTTTTTGAAATTGCTTACAGCATTCTTAAAGCATACCACTCGCAAAATTTACTGTTTAGTAACTAAAACAGTGATTACAAGTTGCAGTATTGCTTCATGCATGAAAAACTGTCGCAATATGTAGTCACAATGACAAGCCTTTATATTAAGCGAAACTCGAGTCCGGGGCAGTACTTGTGGGAAAATTTGGTTTTGCTTTTGTTAAGCATTTATGCAGCTTAAACATGAGCATTTATTAAGCATCAGTATTTAGTAAGCATAAGTTCAGCATAAGCAATTAAGCATTTAAACGTGTAATTGCAGAAGTTAAGAGAAACCTACTTGATCCTATTTACCGATAACTTGGGTATTCAAATTGACCAGACGAGTTAGCCTATCGGGATCATACAATTCCTTGTACTGTATCGGCTCCTCTTGGCTTTGATGATGAAGTCAGTTGACTTCGAAACACGGGAATGTTCCCGCTATAGCATCACTAGGGGTTAAAATGATTACCCATTATAGAAGTAGAGACAGCATCAAGGTATTGTCAAATGAAGTACGATTGTAAGACGTGATATCTCTGTGAAATATTAAGTTAGTTTTGCCTATTTCACTTCTGGAATAATATAACTTGAAGTCACAATATTTTGATTGTAATTGTTTTAGTGGGGTTGGACGTGGACTCTGCGCGATAAATACGGCTCCAATAGTTATACCATGTCAGCCAAGACGATGGGCGACAAACAGAAATGGATCGAAAAAATCAAAATAGCTTTGTAAGTAATTGTGATGTTGGCAGTTTAGAAAATTAGTGCTTCTAAACTTCAATACTTGATTTGGACATTTATTGAAGTGTGTGTTGATATTTCTCAGTTAAGTTTCTTACTTTGATTCCATTTAATGCGTTGCCTTGCGTTTCCGACTTGGAACGACCGACGCTCGCGTCGCATGTTCCTTTGTGTTTACATGGCCATTTTCATACTACGAGTGCGAAGTTTCAGACTTTTGCTTAAAACTTGAGAACGGTTAGGTGTGGCTACATGCAATTTTGACAGCACTTGAGATCAATAAGTTACATGTTTGTACCAAATTTCGAGGCAATAGGTCGCGCGACTTCGGTTTTAGGACCCGAAAACCTTCTCGAAAGTTTGACTTAAAAAGCGATTTTATTCAAAACCGGCTTAAATACGGCAAAAATTATTTCACATGGTTATAGCTCTGAAAGATACCCTTTCATTCCTACCAACCCACTTTTGGCCTTGATAAGTTTTTTCTTTTTTGTTTTTTTCTTTTTTTTTCCTGAACCTTGTACGCTCTTTTAAACCACAAAACATCGAAATCTAATTTTTGTGTAAAGTTGTTGAGCTGTAAACGCAATTTTGTCTCCCGAAACTTTTTTGGGACACTTTCCCGAAAACCCCCCCAAAATGGGGCCCCAAAAATCAATTTTTGAACAGCTCAGGCTAGGGTGATGTTTTTTGTATCAGTAGATATTTGAGACACAAATATTTTGACGTAGTTTGGGGGTACTACCCCCCTGGTACCCCCCCAATGAACCCCCAAAAAATCAATTTTTTGAGCGGCTCAAGCTAGGACATTAGTCTTTTTTATATCAGCTGATGTTTAACAGACAAATATTTTGACAGAGTTCCAATGGCTTAAGCTTGGATAGGATTTTTTTTATTATTATCAGTCACTATGTTGTCAAAAAAAAATGTTTTGACAATGTTTGAAATTCCAAATCCTCTTGGGTGTTCCAGAAGATGTTTCTAATTCATTTCTTAACTGGAAAGCGAAAGTTTTTTTTGGAAAATCTCATTGTTCAACATGCGTCGGTTGTTCACTGATATTGCTTCTCAGCAAGCTCCCATCTAGTTTGCTTTTCTGCTTTCCTGCGGTACGCATACGAAACTTGTAACTGAAATGCTCCAAAACTAATCGAGCAGCAATGTGCAGGTTACGATGTTAGTTATGCCGTGCTTCTAGCAACATCATTCAATCTCTATTCGAAATCAGTTCGAGAAACCGTGGCTCAAATCACGACAAATCGATCAATTTTTTTTTAACTGTTCGTACTCAATGTGGTTAATTTTATTGATTTTCCTTTTTTAGCGATGCCATTCGCCCCAGTGAGTTGAAAGGCAAAGATCATGCTTTTCGAATGACAACGTTCGAGGAACCCACCTATTGTCATCAATGCCAAAAACTTCTGCTGGGTTGTTTTTATCAAGGTTATTTTTGTGAAAGTAAGTAATATTAAGCTCTCCATTAACTGCTTTACCTATTACTCTATTTCTTCGGGGTGGAATATTAAAAATGAAGGGTCCTCCCTCCCAAAACCGCCTTAGGACCCGACTAATGAGTACCTATCAGCAGAGGCTGCCCAGAGAGTGATTGAGTATTCCCTTCTCTATTTAGTGCAGAGGTAGTCATTTCTCTCTCAGGTTCTTCAGTAAATAATCGCTGAGGTTCTGCATTTTCTAGAGCCTAGACAATAGATTGGTGATGAAGTACCGGCACCATTACCTTTCCAAGAAAATTATTAATAAATATTTAACCCTTGAATATAAACAGAAGTTTATTGTCGAGTTCATAATGATTTGAATAGCGGAAAAACAGATGTGGTTCTTTTTTTAATTTGGTCGCAGCTACTCCTACAGTGAAAAAACCTATGTTCTAAAACTTAGCCTGCTATGGAAATCAATCTAAAAAATTTAAATTTTCCGTTTACATCACGATACGCATGACTACATATGGTTACATCACGATACGCTTGACTGCTCGTCCGTGCATTCTTTGGGTGGTGTGGAAATGGCCGTTTTTCTCTTCCAGGTTTTTTAGGACTGGGATAATTTGTAGCATTCCACTGCACCAAGCTCTCAATCATGGAAAGCCCCGTTAGCTCCAAGCACCATGCAGTTGGGGGTCTTGATTGGTGCCGTTTGGCATCTTGGGTTAACCAAAACTACTATTAGAATTTTGAAGCCATCAATCGGAATAAGGTTTTTCTGACGATGGGCGGTGGCTTGGTTTGAAACGTTTATGAATTTTACAGTTTATAACCAAACCTTTACTTCTTGTTACGAAAATTAAAAAAATTACCATGCAATCACTACCTGTGATTTTACCTGCTGAAGCTCAGAGGTCCCTACCGCCGGTGCGCGTAAATTCGTTGCCGGTGTGCAGAACATCTTCTTTCCGCACATCATTGCAATGTTTTTGTTGATTATAACACTCATTTTATGTTTGGCCAAGACTTACTCGATAAAACTGGCGTTTCTACGCTTCCTTGTCACCATTCATCGAATACGTCACCACATGTAACCGTAATCTGTAACCGAAAGCCGCTACTTCTGCGAATTCCAAGCTTTACCTGTCAAGGCAAATTGGAAAAGACCAGTTGAACAAACTAGAATTAGATGGATCAATTACATTGAGGATCTAGGATGGAATCACTTCACTTTAGCCCAATGAAATGATGGAGGTGATGGAAAACCGTGAAGTGTGGTGGCTTAATCTCGAGCTGCTGCCCCTTAACCCTCACGGAAAAGCGGGCAATGAAAAAAAGAGAGAAATAGAATTCTGGTGGCCTCTTGAAACCGATTATCCGTTTAAGTCTCTAAACAATCAAGTTGTTGATAGTATTTTTAACCAGCAAGTTATACGAGAAAATTTTTTAAGCTCTGACGTAAGTAAAGTCAGAACAAAGCACTTTGATGTTGATTTGATTTGATGCTGAAGCAGAGTTACGTATTTCATAAGCTTCTTTGCTGCCTCGCTTGTCTCTCATATTAGCATCGAAACAGCTACAAGTTTCTCAATGACTTTGATTTTATAGTATGTGTCCATAACAGTGGCGCAACGAGGGGTGCTAAAGGGGCTTCAGCCCCTTCTCTAGTCAAGTCACATAGAAAGGTTAACCCAAAATTGCAAGCGTTTAAATATTTTGGACTTGACCCGTGAGTAAGGGGGGGCTTGAAGGGGCTGTGCAGTTTGTTTCAACTGGCTTTCTAATCTTAGCAATTTAGTTCTTTTACGTGGCTCCAAAAAGGTACCAAATTTGATCCGAATTGCGCTAAAATGGCAATTTTTCGCTAAAAAATGACAAAAATTGCCCCGCGCTTGGGCGGCTAGGAGCTCCGCCCCTAACCCCCGTCTTTGATACGCGTGAGTTGCACCAGTTTGCTCAGCACGCTATTCAATTGACGCATTTTTCAGGCAAAAAATTTACCTTTGTGTTCAAACCCCCCTCACCCCCCCTTAGCAAATCCTGTTACGCGCCTGGTCCATACATTGACATTTTATTGTTTGGGCTGATTGACATTTTCTTTAATTTTTGTATTTAAATGCGCAACATTTGCCGAATTAATGGATTATGCTGTGCCATTAATTTTCCTGTGGTTGACCAATGCGATAATAACTAGACCGGTATTTGTTATATATCGACTTTGATTTTTTTAGTGCCGGTCCGTGAATATTTTTTTAAATTTTTACCGTTCCGTCGATATGAAAAGGTTGGGAATCACTGCTTTGGCTGGTTCATTACGTTAAAAGAATTTTACCTGGCATCAGTGATAGTAAACAAAGCATATTTGCATAGTTAATATTTAACCAAGATTTGCTCGTTATCATTCACTCAATGTGCGACTGCACCTGCTTCATTGATTTTGCATTTGTTCAAAGGCATTAGCTCATAGATATTTGCGCCTCAACTATTTGAAACAACATGGTTTTGTCTGGTGATATGGACTTTAGTGATCCTTTGTTCTTGACCTTTGTGCTTAACGACTTATTACTCTTGAGCATACTTTCGCTTTAATGTTTACTTTTTAATTTTACTTTTTGTAGGAACAAATAAAGTTTGCCACAAATCCTGTTTGCTGGAAGCCTGGAAGAGTTTTGAAAACGGTTTGTAATGCTTGTTGGCTTCTTCTTGCTATCTATTGACTATTAGATTATTTTCCGTAGTTCCACACAGTGTTGAAGAAATTTTATTTTCCAGCTGGAAAAGTCTGATGAAAACTAAAATTATTTTACAGTTGTTTAATTCAGTATTACCGGTACAAGTTGCGAATTGTCTTTTGCTTTTGACAATTTTTTTGGGATTTTTTCTACAATAATTAATTTAGTGACAATGACACTTGGTCGAAAATCCAATTCCGGAAAAAATCTTTAAAATTACATTCAAGATTGCCCGATTTTTTCTTGCGGCAGTAAGCCTTTTTCTTTAGTAAAAGGCTTACTGCCTTTTACTTACTACTTACATTACTTACACAGGTAGAAAAAGGCAAACTGCCTTTTTCTACCTGTGTTTCCCCATATATTCATACTTTCCCTCAGCAAGTTCTCTGGTAGGACGACTAACCTCGGTTCCTTTAAGAGCTATTTAGCTGTTACAAGCCCGCTTCAACTATGCAATTTCAATTCCATGTGCTGTTTGTGGCTAAGCTTTATGATGTGTACAGGAGAAAAATATTTGTTTTTAAAAAAGTTTTTCTGTTGACGTCATAAGCTTAGGTAGCCATTAGTGGGTCATGGGAAAGTCGTATGGATAGCTGCTCAAAGAGGGTTAGGGTCGCGGTTTTTTAGACATAACAGCGGTTTAATCAAATGTTCCCAATTTTGTACCTGTTGCGCTCAAGAAGGTGATGGTTCTTGTATCCTCACGTTGCAGTTTAGAACTAGTTTTTTGTGGGAATAAAGCAGCTTTTCAATTTCACGCTTCCCCGCGTTTTCGAAGATGTTATATGCAATAACAAAAGATAAGTACACATAGAATGACTTGCCCTTCACGCGTGATTGGTTTCAGTACCCCATTAGCTTTTTTCATCGCATCCGCTATAACTTTTCCAAGAGATCAGATTGCGCAGAATTAGTTGACAGTGGTAAATTTTTGACCGTGAGAGCACCCTTGCGTTTGCATTGCCGGTAGGCTTTGATTATTTTCACCTTTGCAATAACTATCTGTACCAAAACAATGCTGCATAGTCAGATTTTTATACCCTTTTTTCATCACTTTTTTTTTACGTGCCTAAATCGTAACTCCAATACAAGAGTAGAGTAAAAAAACTTAGCTCGAATTGAACACCAACATCTAACTCGTTCAGTACTGCACCATTACGCTATAGCCGTCAGTTCCTTCGGCCTTATTTGCCCGTCAAGTTTCTTAAGGTGGCCATTTTTAGTTAGTTTTGAATTTGAACGGATTGAGCGTTGTCAATACTTTTATATGTATTTCTTTTCTCTGGATAATAACAACTATAATCGTATCTTGTTGTAGGTGGGCCTCCTCGGGTAAGTTACCGTTTGTTTTACGTATTTCAATCCAGTATTTCGTTTTCACTGCTGACGAATTGCCACATGAACGCTAACTTATTAAGATCATGGATTTCTTGAGTAGACTACAAGACTTTTTGTCTAGAAATCCTTGGTTCAAGGTGTAGTAGATTGTTTGTGAAAGAAGACAGTCGATTGATTTCTTAAATAGATTTAAAAGTCTGCCACATTACCATTCTTTATTTATGTTGTGGAAGGTAGGTGTTGCAATTGATTGTGACAAAGAATTCAAAAAGGTATACTATCAGAGAATGCTTTTATATGTACAGCGATTAAGAAAATGTATATTTAGCATTTTAGTTGGGCATTATACAACTGACTAGATACGACAGCCTCAGATTATCGTTAGCCCCGGATCTAATGAATATTTGGTATCTCAGTGCGGGAAAGTACAAGATTTCCCCATTTTAAACTACTTGCAGTCATATTCCGATCAGTGGTCGAGTAGATGGAGCGTCTACTACTGAAAGGGTAGACCTGGGTGTGATTCCCGGTCGGGTCAAACCAAAAACTATAAAAATTGTTACATGCAGCTTTTCTGCCTGACATTCAGCATTGAAAGGGACAGTGTGAACCTCCACCATATTTGGTAGACAGGTGGGCAGGTGGCAACTTGACTCAAAGACCGAAAGGTCTTTTCGCTGTCTCCTGGCCGTGGCAACTTGATGAATAAAATGTAATTACGATCAATTACAACTTTGACCAGTTGGTCGAGCGGTAATGCCTTCGTCTCTGGAGCGGGAGGTCTGAGGTTCACATCACGGACCGGTCAAATCGAACGCAGTGTTGCCAACGGCTTGTCACCGCTGCGACATTTCGTAAGGAGCTGTGTTGCCCAGACGCAATGAAACGGGGATGGGCCCCGTAAACTCATTACACGCTTCGGCGTAATACAGCGAGTTTAATGAGAGATGATTTGATGCAATTTCACACATGGAAATGCTGTTTATTTTTATAAGATATCAAGCCCGAATTCTCCTCCGTTGCCTGCCCCGCCTCCTAACCAGATTGGTCGTAAGTAATTTGTGGTTCAAAGTTCTATAGAAACTGGATTGTGCGTGAGTCATAGTTTTAGGTGGCAAATTATTCGTACGAAGATTCTAGAGGAATTTCCGGTGTTTCTGCCGAGGTAGAATGAGAAATATTCACCCAGCGTAAGAGGTAGCCGATGGATTGGGTAACTTTCAGCAGTGGCCGCGTAAGTGGTGATGAGGTGCTCACTCTTGGAGTGGTGTGGAAATGGCCCCGTCTCTTTCAGATCTTTGTGCGGATTGTTGGGGCACCATGGTGTGACAATAGTTGCTTCATGCTCCCATTCACAGAAAAGATACGTGTAATTCCATCTCAACAGCCGAATAAGCTCGACGGCTTCTGAAAAAGAGCATTTGAGGCCAACATTTTCATTAGATTTGGTTACTGAGCCCAGTTTTGTACCGAAATTTGAACAAGAGACCAATGGTTTTCACCAAATTAAGTGGCCCCTTTTTTGTTTACACCCTGATTTTTAGCAGCCCCATCTATAGAACGATCCCGATGATTATCATCTGCCGCATTCCCGTTGAGGCTGGGCCAAGATATTATCACTAGACGACATCGGGGTCAATCTTCAAAAAAAGTCTTCGAAATCAACCAATAAATCTTTCTTGTTCAAACGGATTGCAGGGAATTCTGCGCTATTTATATACGCCATATACTTGGACATTTTAAGCCGAAATCAATTTGGTTTTTACGAGTATGCATTGAGCCGATTGATTTTTTTTAAGTTCTTACACTTTTCGTTTTTATTATTGTATGATCATTAGCTTTATTGGTAGAAACATACGCCGCCAATCGGGACTATAGCGGCCAACCAACCCCTCCTTTCTCTAAAAACACAGTAACGTTTTTAACTGGTGAAAAAGTGGTGGTGGTGGAGCAGTCCAATCCAAACTGGTGGCTGGTAAGTGGATTTTCATGGTTACCCAACAATTTCGTCTGTTTGAATTTTGAACTGCTAGCAAAGTTAATGACAGCAGTCGAGTGGATAGCGCGTCTGCTACTGATACGTTTAACTAGGTTCGATACCCGGTCGAGACAAACCAAAGACTATAAAAATTGGGATTCGCTGCTTTCCTGCTTAACGTTTACCAATTAAAGGAACAGTGTAAAGCCTCCACTGTTTGTGGCAAACAAGTGGACAGGTGGTAGCTTGACTCGGATACCGAACGGTCCCTTCGCTGTGTCCTGGCCAAGGCGACTTGGTGAACAAAATAATTGCAAATTTGCGTACTGGAGTGCAATTGTGGCGGCCATATTGGCGATTGAAGTATATTTTTGGTTCTATTTACAAGACTTTAGCCGGACCACCACAATTTGCGGGTGGGCTGCTTGGCCGCAAAGGAAAATAAGCGTAAAGCCCTTTTACAGAACACAACATCGCATTGCCAGTTCGAGAATTGTACCGAAGGCCTGCAAGCTTTTGATTACTATTCCGACGCTTTACCTCCTGAGCTAATTGCTCTACAACATTCGCGCGATTGGCGTATGTATAATTGTGTGTCATATATGTTCAACTCCGCGTGGAAAATAAGACGGAGCTGGTGTTTGATTGGACTTTTTGCTCCCATTTGTTAGTTTGGCGCCAAATTGTCATGATTTCATTCTAATACGTGTTTGTTTGATAGGGACGAACGACGAATCACTACGAACGAGTGGGCTACTTCCCTGCATCATATGTGGATCCTTTTGTAAGTTTATTGTTTATTACAGCTATAAATATCATTGCACTTTTTTATTCTAGCCAAAACTACGGCAGTGAGTCTCTTAGATGTCTTTAGTCCTCTAAAATTTTGACATTTTAATTTAAAGCAGTTTAGTAAAGCGATTCCTTAATTTCAGGCATTTTTGTAAATCTTAACTGTAATTCTAAATAGCACAATGATGCTACTATTAATTTGATCGGCTGTTCGAATAAAATTTTGATTTGTATTTTTTTTTCGTCACTTTCCAAGTTTTTATTCATAAGTTGTAAGATTTTGAAAATTTTGCGGGATCATTTTGTTATGTGGATTTGTGTAGTAGCTTTTTTAAGTGTTAATGCATCATTCAGTAAAATTTTAAAGTAAATACGTAGAAGTAACTACTATTGATCTGTCATTTTTATTCTTACGTTAAGAGTGCGAAAAAAAATCCTGTTCAGCAAGGTTCCTATCTCGAAACAATGCCTGGTTCCACTCAAAAACCACCCCCCTTGATTCAGAGACCCCCGAATATGAACAGCACCCCTCGTTTGGAAGATTTCGATTGGTGCGTAAATAAAAAGTATTACCGAAAACAAGATTTTTTTGTTAAAATGGTTAATGCTATACAAGTGATTGAAACACTTGGTCACGAATAGTGTTTGTGCCAATGTGTGGATTAGATCCTCTCTGATAGCAGTTCTAAGAGTTTTGATGCGGACTGACCGCTTAAAACAGCGCTGTCCAGCTCTCTGAACTGTAGACTTGACTTGGCTAAGATTGTGTGAAGTTTTCACAGTCTAGTTACTTCACGTGAAGAATAACTAGTTGGTTATTGGGCGGGCGATTTTGTAGCATCGCAGTTAGTTAAATTTCGTCAGTAGTTCGTGAGCCTGTTCTTTTTTTGCCATACATTGGTACTGAGAACTTATTTATAGTAAACGTGTAGCATTAATGAAATAACTGGCACGATACATAGTTCATCAAGGGACAGGAGTGAGTACAAAAGACAACGTGTTACAAGCATCTAAAAGCAGTGTCTCGTTGATAATCTGGTCTACTGATGCTTACGCGGTAAATTAATTATATCTTTTCTATCACTTGCCTTGGCCAGGAGACACCGAAAGGAACTTATAGTCTTCGAGTCAAGCTGCCACCTGTTTGATTGTCGACCACCCATGCTGAAGGTCAAGCAGGAAAGCTACAGTTACGCTAGTCTTTGGTTTGACGGAACCAAGAATCGAACTCGCATTCACTGTTTCAGTTGCAGACGCTCTTTTTCTTAAACCACAATTCGGTTTATTACTTTTTGTCAATGAGTTCAGTTACTGAGTGATGATGCCATATTAAGCTACTTTTTTCTACCTTACCTCATCAAACAAGTTTTCGCAAAGAGCTAGTTCTAGCCCAGATTCTTGATGAAGCTACTTTATCCAGTGAGCAATTGTCCTTCTTGATTTTGTGTAGTTGCTGACACGTACCACCTTACAGGCTGACATTACAGAATATTCTCTACTGTAGGTTCGCGGGCACCCAGGACAGAACAAGCGCAGAACAATTGCTAAAAGGCAAACAATCTGGGACTTACTTAGTGAGGACCAGAGACGGTCATTATGCTATCACTTTGGTGTAAGTGCTATATGAGTATTGTAATTTTTCTTTTGTATCGAGGGCAAGCGGTTTTTTCACTGTCTCAATTTAGTGAATTGTAATATTGTAATTACAGTTATTGTAATGGAAGTGGATTGATTGTATTATGCACCAAAAGTTATCAGTCGATTTTACTGAACGATCGGACTCTCTTTGAAGAAGTGGTATGCTGAAACACCTTTTCGGAAAATGTGATCTAAAAACCTGTTGATGCATGATATTTTTTTGGTTACCAAAACCCCGTCTGAAAAACTATTTGGAAAAAATTTCACCAATATTCACATTTTGACCAATATTCTACGTAATGAGAGCTTATCTTCAGTGAACGCGTTGTTGAGAAACAAGGCACTTCACGTAATATGTTGATTTACGAAATGCGTTTGTTATAACAATAGATTTTTGTACAAATTATTATAGCTACTAATTTTGTATTTCTTAGGTTTAAAAATGAAATGAAACACATTAGAATCTTTGAAACACCTCAAAACCTTTACTATGTTGCTGAATGCAAAAACTTCTCGACCATACCGGTAAGGTGCTGTTTGTGGTGTGACTTGTAGCTAGTGCACAAAATGCGCGAAATATTAAAACTTTTTCAATAAAACAACACAAAATAGACGAGGAGAACTCAAATTTACATTAAATTATCCTGGCTTATGGCATCTTTAGAACTGGATTTTCATCTTTAAGCGATAAAGATGTGACGTTTTCGTTTGCTGGGTAGCGGTTTCCTTTTCTGTTAAAAGGGCATTCAGGTCGAATTTTTTGGGGTCGGTTTTCTCTCAAAACATTTTGACAGATCTAAAGACTAACTTTACCAAATTTGAGCTATCTACGACCTTCCGTTCCCAAGATATCACAATTTAAATTTCCCCACAGAAAGGTTTTTTCTCCGTAGAAATTTTGCCTGCGTTGCCAACTGCAAACAAAATTTAAAAAAGTTACTGCATGTTTGTAACTCTCCATTAGTGCTCTGGGCAGTGTTGTTGTCAAAAGAAAAGTAAAGGGTCAGAAAATTAGCTGCTTTTCAAATAAATTCAAGTCAACTTTCCAAGAGTTATCTTTTGTCACAATACTGGCAAAATGTCAAACTAAAGTAAGAGGAAAATTGTTAACTCACCAGTAAAAAACTTGACTTTGATGTCACGTCAAATTCTAGGTCTGGCCTGCACTTGGTGTAGAAAAGGTCGGCGACTTTTTGACGTCACCGGTTTTCTCCTTATTGGTTTTGACGTGAAACCCCTTTACCATTCTTCCGGCATTATTTTTTCGCGCAGAATTTTTGTTCAATTTTTTTAGAAATTTTTTCGATCATTTTGAAATTGATTGCAAGATATTGCAAGCAAAATCTTGGTAATTTCTTGGAAAATTTTAATGATTTAACTTCTGAAATAGCTGCATTGTTGTTGGTGGATTGTATATTTTTCCTCTTGTCACCGGATAGCAATCCGAAACGACTGAAAGCAGAAATTGCAATGACTACTTTTTTCTCGGAGAAATCCGCACCTGCTTAGGAGTTCCCAGCGATCCAATGTTTCTGCAGATTTCTTGGAATTCATGTCCACTGAATCTGCTGCTTGTTCGAAGCCACCAAGCTGAGATAATCATCGTAAAGCGTCTCATCCAAGGACGCAACAACGTGACCAGGGTGCGGGTTGAACCCAGATCATGCAATCAAGGTCGTCGTAAAAGCAACGTCTTTACTCTTTCGGCCACGCTGCTTTCGTTCGTTTAATACAAATTTGTGTTATTGACCATCAAATGACCGAAAAATTAACTTTCTGCTGCGTTTTATTTTGCAGGACCTGGTCAGATTCTACCAAACCAATATGCTAAGTTCTTCGTTTTTCGGCCTTGAAACAGAACTTAAAATTCCTTACCGAGGCCGGCGTCCCTCGTCCTCCCACCACGTAGTACGACCCCCCAGTTCCGTCGCCCCACCGCCTCGTCCCATGCCTTCTTCTTTTCATAACTCGCAATTGAGTCCCGTTCGACATTCGTCGCTTGCACAAATCGGTAAGTGAAATCACTCAAGCTAGCATTCTTACGCTTCAGTTGACGATGCTGAAAACGGGCACGATAATCAAATAAAATACTTGATTGATAGTAAAATAATTGTTTTTTTTGCAATTGTAATTTTATCTGTATTTACCAAGAAGTCTTGGGCAGGAGACAGTGAAAGGACCTTTCGATTTTCGAGTTTAGCTGCCACCCGCCCATAGACGTAGCCAGGGGGGGGGCAGGGGGCCCGGGCCCCCCCCCCCAATCGAAATACCACCAATGACATAGAATTATGATAGCATAGTCTAGCGATGTTTAGTTGCAGTTTCGCACGACGAGAAAGCCCAGGGGCCCCTGACTAACATCCAGGGGGCCTTTAAATAATAACCAGGGGGTCCTTAACCAACAACCAGAGGGCCCTGGGGTCCCTAACTAACGACCAGGGGGCCCCGGGGCCTCCTGGTTGTCGGTTAGGGGCCCCCTGGTCGTCAAACAGGGGGCTCTTAATTGACAACCAGGGGCCCCCAGGACCCCTAACTAACATTTAGGGGGCCCCAGGGCCCCTAGCTGAGGACCGGGGGGCCCCTAAACGACAACCAGGGGGCCCAGGGCCCATGACTAACAACCAGGGGGCCCCAAGCCCCTAACCGACAACCAGGATGCCCCAGAGCCCCTAACTAACAACCAGGGGGCCCTGAGGCCCCTAACCAACAACCAGGGGGCCCCGAGGCCCCTAACCAACGACTAGAGGACCCCGGGGCCCCCCAACCGACAACCAGGGAGCCCCAGGGCCCCTAACTGACAAACGGGTGCCCTGGGGCTTCTAACTGACAAACGGGTGCGCTGTGGCCCCTAATTGACAACCAGAGACCCCCAGGGCCCCTAACTAACAGCCAGGGGGGCCCGGGGCCCCTAACTGATAACCAGAGGGCCCTGGGGCCCCTAACTAATGACCAAGGGTCCCGGGACAGGAGCCCCGCAATTCAAATTTTTAACAATACATACGCAAAATCTGTGAAAAATCGAAAAGTTTTGTGCTAAAAGTTGCTATTCCAGTCCCTCGTTTAACGTTATTATGAACTTAATGCTATAACACAGGCAGTAATGCAAACCCCCAACTGAAATATTACCAGTGATACATATAATAAGAGCATAGCCAGTATGTTGTCATTGTCCGGAATTGCAGTTACTTTAATTTAGGATATACGCGTGCAAAAGCAAGTAATAATAATGACGACCACGTGTCCACGTCATAATAATGGCATGCAATTCCTGGAGGTTTCAAAAAACTGTCAAGCGACTTGACTCGAGTCCTTCACGTTTTGGAAAATACATTTGTTTAATTTTGCTTTAAATGTTTTTTATATGAAAGAACTTGAGGGCGCAATCTTATCTCAAAATCATAGGGGCCTGGGACGTGGCTCAGGGGGCCTGGGACCCCTCAATTGAAATGCCACCAATGACAAAAATTTGACAAAAAAACCTTGTTTTTTCATTTTCAGTATCTTTTAGCATCTTTGCGTACAACAGTACACGCATACACGCGTGCAACAGTAATTAACAATAAATAATATTGGCGACCAGGGGGCCCGGAGTACCTCCTTAATTCAATTTTTTCCATCCAATTTAAACATATAACCAGGGTGAAATCTAGGATTTTTGTCCGAAAGGTGCTATCTCAGGCCCCATCTTAACTTTTTATGAACGTAATGCAATAACCAGCGCCGTATTTGTCATGTGGCTACGTGCCAGGGATCGGCACTCAGATGGTAGGACTTTTATTGGTCTTCACTTATATTTGCCAGGAAGATGTTGTAAAAAATCCCTAAGTGCCAGGGGCCCCATGCATTCTAAATCCGGCCCGGGAATAACATGTCTAGTTAGCGTAAACATCTATTGTACCAACGATTCACCTCGTCAGTTTTTACGCACAAAATACTTGAAAAAAATAGCTAGGGAAAATGCTAGTTGAGCAAATTATCGAAATTAAATTGAGGGGTCCTGTGACCCCTGGCCGTACATGTACTCCTGTAACTGGTTAACTTTATGACAAAACAAAAATTCTGAAGGAAAATCTTCGAGTGGATTATTATTTACTGCAAAAATATTGCAGGAGGCAATGTGCCTTACTTCCCCCTACATGGACCAAATCATCCACAATTAAAATTTTTTCCCATAATGCAAGATTTTAAAGGTGTTTTGGAATTTAATTGCAAGTAAAAGGAGGATTGAACAATTAATGTTTTTCGATTGGCTTTCTAATGTTAAAGATCTAGTTCTTTGAAATGGCTGTGAACACGTGCTAAATGTGATCCAATAGGATTAAACAAGCTTTTTTTTTCCAAAAACTTAAAAAATCGGCCAGCGGCTGGGGGCTTTACCCCGATAGCCACCGGCGGCTGGGGGCTCCCCCCCAGACCCCCGTGTGTGGTACGTTTGAGTACGCTAGCTTACTCAACACGTCTCCTAAGTTAGACATTTGCATTTTCTAACGATTAGCTTCCGCCCTCTCCCTTTACCAAAATCCTGGTTAAGTGCCAACAGACTACAGCTTCAGATCTTCCATTCTACGATATCTTTGCCCACAAAAACTTCTTTTTTGGAAAATTTCTGATGACGTCATTGCATGTGATTTGTGGTTTGGGCCCCCCCCAATCAAATATCCTGGCTACGCCTATGCACCCGCCCACCTGTTTATCACATACGGTAGTTGCTTCACACTATCCCTTTTACTGAACGTCAAGCAGGAAAGCTCTGAATGGCAATATTAGTAATCTTTTGGTTTCACCTGACCGTGAATCGAACTGCCATTTTGGTTGAAGTCACTTAACCACTCAACAATTACTTGTCGAATTTAGTTTAGGCTTAACTTTTCATTTACCATGCCTTGCTTACCGCAAGCTTTTGACAGGATTTTGGTCATTTAACTTTGTAAGTGAACTTCACAAGAACACATAACTTGGTCCCTGGAAAATCGAAGTTTTAATTGATTAAAGTGCCACAATTTAAATGATAATTAATTGAAGCTTAGTTTGTGGCAACAAAATTTTCAAATAAATTGACTTATTTTTACAGAAATCAAGGGCCAATTATATGAAATTATGAGCCGTGGTAGAGTAATGTATGATTTTGACCCCCAGTCCCCCCAAGAACTGGGTTTGCGAGTGGGTCAAGTGGTGAATATTATTAGCAAACCCGACGGGGAAAACGGTTGGTGGAAAGGAGAATCTCAAAGCAGGGTAAGTGTCCTAGTCAAGACGCTTGCTTTCAAGTATTCAAGCAAAGTTTTTCACTCCTGATCAAAATGTTGGAATAAGCGTAAAGTGCATTCTCGCCAAATTTGAACTTTCTACGTCTTCCCACTTTCAAGATATTACAGTTCAAAATTAACAGTTTTCCTCTCACTTCAGTATTGCCATTTTTCCAGTATTGTGATAGTAACTTTTGGAAAGCTAGCTTACATTTATTAAGAAGCGGCTAATTTTACACTTCTAAACCTTTGCTTTGTTTTACAACAACTCTGCCGCAAAATATTATTGAGAGTCAAGAACATGCAACAACTTTTAAAATTTTGTTTCTGATTGGCAACCCTGGCAAAATTTCTTTGTGGGAATTTAATCTGTTATATACCAGGAACGGAAGGTCGTAGAAAGCTCAAATTTGGTTAAGTTAGTCTTCAGATCTGTCAATTTTGTTTAAAGAAAACTGAGCAAAAAAATATCCGATCTGAATGCCATTTTAAATCAATGTAGATTGTTAAGGTGAGCTGTCAAGCGGGTAACGCATTCATCTCTGGAGCGGGAGTGTGAGGCTCAAATCTCAGGTCGATTGAATCAGATATAGTATTGTCAAGGGCTCTCCACCGTTGTAACATTTCTTTGAAAGGAGCTATGTTGCTCGGGTTCAATGACGTGGAGATGGTCCCCGCAAACTCGTTGCACGCTTAGCGAAATACTGCAAGTATAATTAAGATTTGATTTGAGATTGTTAATATGTTGGAAGCAAAATTGATCTCTTATCGACATGTTTAAAAAAAATTGACATGCTTCTTGATTAAAAAGCGTTTTAAAAACCTTTAATTTATGCATTCAAAGACATTCAAAATAACTAATTCCTGCTTTGACACTTTTTTTTTCCAAGAACCAGTAAATTTTGGGCTGAGGCTGGTTGTTTTTAAATTTTGACGAATTTTCATCCTCATTTGTTTTTGACCTTTATTGGAGAATAGAGTGACACAAATTCATCCTTGCTTTGTTGAAAGTTATCTTTTGTTATAAATCATGACTACTGTTAGACAAACCAACAATGCCAATACAGAAAAAGCCAAGAAAACTCTGCTAATTACTTATAAATGCGTTGCAATAGCTTTTGTTCTTAATTATTTTTTCATGCTGAGGCTGACATTGTTCTTAAATTATGAGCAAAAATGAGCCTCATGTTCTAGAGAATTTTGATAGAATTTTGGTAAGCCAGGAAATACCATTTTGGGACAGTGGTGTAATGGGATGTTGCTCTGTAGAACCCTGGAGGAAGTGGGAGGAGTAGGGTCGTTCCTACTCCCGTAGGCTCCTCCAAGGCCATTTCTTACCAAAATAATACTTCTAACACGGATCCTAACCGATCAGTGGTCGAGTGGATGGAGCGTCTGCTACTGAAACAGTTGACCCGGGTTCAATTCCCGGTCGGGTCAAACCAAAGGCTAGAAAAATTGGTCCTTCCAGTTTCCTTGCTTGACGTTCAGCAATTACAGGGACAGTGTGAAACCTCCAACGTGTGTAGTAGACAGGTGGCAGCTTGACTTGAAGACCAAAAAGTCTCTTC